>CM062816.1:1652503898-1653126351 GCA_031772625.1 Pinus tabuliformis
GGAGTTGACAATTTTTCTTCCATTACCCCATTGTCATCTCCCTCTGTTGAATCCTCAATGCAGTACCCAAGTTTCCCACACATGCCTCCAATTCCAAGTCAAAATCAAGGCCAAATGAATCCTACTACATTCAACATTGGAGGTGGAAAGATAAACACCTTTTTTTCTCCCCGAAGAAAACCCCGTTCCCAACCTACCTTAGATACTACTGGTTCGAAAAAAATATCCATAGTCAGGAAAGGAAGGCCATTGCTAACTTTTGGTACTATTCTAACATACCTTTCCACTGTGCCATAAGTCCTTATTGGCAAGCTATGATTGATGCAGTTGATGTTGCAAGTCCAGGGTTCAAAGCTCCTTCATTAGAGAGAATTAGGACAATTTTTCTATTATAAAGTGTTGAAGATGCCATGCTTGTGCTATTTGAGTTTCGTTCATCATGGGTAGAAAAAGGGTGCACGGTCATGCGTGATGGATGGATAGATTAGAGGAATAGAACTTTGATAAATCTGTTTGTATCTTGTCCAATAGTTATAATGTTTCTCAAATCAGTGGATGCCTCAGACAAGGTTAAGACTGCACAACTTATTTGTGAAATGATGGAGGAAGTCGTTCAAGAAGTGGGAGAAGAACATGTTGTACAAATTGTCACTAACAATGCAGCTAATTATATGGCTGTTGGTAGACTTTTTGAGATTAGGCACCCCACTATTTTTTGGACCTATTGTGTTTCCCACTGTATAGATTTAATGCTTAAGGACGTTGGTAAGCTTCATTAGATACATGAGGTTTTGGAGAAGGAAAAATCCATAACCAAATACCTATACAACCACATTATTGTCCTAAACATCATGAGAAAATACACAGAAGGTAAAGATATTGTTTGACCTGCAATGACTAGATTTACAACAAATTTCATATCTTTGCAATTTGTGGTTGAGTAAAAGATAAATCTGAAGAGGATGTCCTTGGGACCTGAGTGGATGGCATCTATACATTCCAAGACCCTTGGAGGAATTGAAGTTTTTGTATTTGTGTTTAATGACAGTTTCTGGAAAGATGTTGAAGAGATTATTGCTGTGATGGAGTCCCTTGTTAGAGTTCTCAGGTACTTCAATTGTTTTAACTTTTTCATGTTTTAAATTTCATTTCAAGCTTCTTTTTATTTTCAATGTTTCATATTAATTTAAATTTGAAATCTTGAACTTTTAGGGTGGTTTATGGTGACAAACATGCTATGGGTTACATTTATGAGGCGATGGATCTCACAAAGGAGGCCATCAAAAGAAGATATGGCGATGAGGAGGTAGAGTATATGCCTCTTTGGGACATTGTTGATGCACATTGGGATAGGAAAATGCATTCCCCCTTACATGCTGCTAGGTACTTCTTAAACCCATAGTATTTTTATGATAAGAGAAAATTTAATGAGGATGGGAAGGTTCACAGAGGACTTATGACATGCATGGAAAGGTGCTTCCCTGATCCACAATTTCAAAGTCATATATTTTCCCAACTAAAGGATTATAGAGCACCACCTAAATTATTTTCCTATACCAATGTTATATGAGAAAGGTCTAAGGTGTTGCCAAGTACCCTTTGAGGCTTGAAGGCTTTATCAGTTCATTAAATTTGTTTAAACTTTATTTCTTATTTTAAATGTTTTATTAAATTTTGTTGTCTTTTAAAATTTTTACTATTTAGTATTTGGTACGTCTACTCACGAACCCTTGCCACTTGCTAGGTCTCTAGTGGCAAAACTTTTGTAGTGATACGCCAAATTTGAAGAGATTTGCCATTCGAATCTTAAACCAAGCATGTAGTGCTTTAGGTTGTGAGTGCAACTGGAGCATGTTTGAGAAAATACATTCTAATAAGCGCAACCGATTGATACAAAAGTGCTTAAATGACCTTGTATTTTTCCATTACAATCTACAACTTCGCAACAAGAAAATACTAGGTGAGGGCTTGAATTTGAAGGTTTCATAATCTGATTTGGAATTAAAAGTTTAAACTTTAAAGTTCAAAGTCAAACTTAAATTCACATTTCAATGTCTCATGATAATGATAGGTTTGGATCATTCACCAATATACTTTGAAGAGATATATTTGCAAACTACAAATGCAGCAGATTGGGTCCAATTAGAGGAGGCCCCTCTTTTAAGCCTACATGACTTGAAGAACTTTGAGAGTCAAGCAAGTGGAGGAGAGGGAGGAATCACTTCTAGTTCTCACTCTTAAGAGTCTTAGACTCTTAGTTACTGATTTTTTCTAATTAGTATGCAGTTATTTGTAAATTTTTAGAAGCATTTGCTTCTAGTTCTATGTAGTCACTAGTTAGGAGTCATGACTCAGTACTTTGGATCATCTTTGCACTAATAACATATATGAGATTCTTATTCATTCATGATATTTTGGACATCTATTGATATTATGAATTGTTTGGACATGGCTTCACTGAATATCAATGAAAAATGTTTCTTTTTGATTCAATATATGTGTATATTTTTATTTATTGAATTCACTGATTTTTTCCGGATTTTTTTTCTGATTTTTCCCCAATCTGATTAAAACTCTTAGCTCTTTTGCCTCGCTAATTTATTATCTATTCTGAGTCTAGTAACGTTGGTTACAAGTTTCATTCTTCACTTATGAGTGCTAAGTTGTGTTAGAGAGTGCCAATGCATGCTAAGGAGTGTTAGGGAGTACTAGGACAACACAAGGGAGCACTAGGTCAAAATGCATGGACGTGAATGAATATGAGGGTGTGTTGGGAAGTGTCAACTAGTGCTAGTTCTCATGCCAAGGAGGGAGTGACAAGGTATGCTAAGAATGGGTAAGGCATGCCAGGGAATATCAGGGAGTGTCAAGAAGTGCTAGAGTGTGCTAGGTAGTTCCAGGGTGTGCTAACATGTGATAAATAGTGCCAAGGCATTTCAGGTGCTAAGACATGCTAGGATGTGCAGGGTTCCAGAGTATGCCAATATGAGTCAAGGAGTTTCAGGGAAAAAGAAGGAATAACCTAGCTAAAATGAAAGGAAATAAACACATAAGAGGGTTAATAAGTTAGGACTTTATCTTTTTCAAAACGGGCATGCTAGGTACACTAATAATATGTTCCAATACATGCCAAGCGCCAATGTGTGCCAAGTGCTAATTTTTGTCAATGCAATATTATGCCAAGGAGTTCCAGGGCATGCTAGGGACTACAGTGAATGCCAACACATGATTCTATGCTATGGCATGCCAACATGTGCTTTAGCATCCTACTCATGGCAAGATGTTCTAGGTACAAAGATGTTCCAGGTACAAAGATGTTCCAAGACATGCGAGGTGCCAAGGAATGTTAGTGTGTTGTTCCAATACATGTTAAGGTGTGCCATAAATGTTGAGGAGTGATAGGTCTCTCTCATTAATAGAATTGATAGAGCTTGATTATGTATTAAATAATATAGTTCCTACACACGCTAGTGGAACTTTATTTAAAGGAAATTCGCTAGATAATAAACCTAATAGAGATGAATCATGTGTTGACTCATAGGAAGAATATATTCTTATGAATTGAGGGAAATGATACACACTAATTACTTCTTAACAAATTGACTAGCTATTATAACCACTATGACCTTGGAAACATAATTAAAAATAATCCACAACAATGGTCTTAAATCATTATATTTTGACAAAAAATATAGTAACAGGTACATAGCATCATAAAAAACTCATTGGAATGATCAATGATGACGAACATTTTTTTACTGTCACAAAAAGTAACCAAAAAGAGCATTGGTGAGGATCAATAAAAGATCATCACTCGAAGTGTCACCAAAGAGAGAATTAGTGATGGGAAATTAATGACCCTCACCAAAAGTATCATTGAAAATGGCTTTGGTGATAAACCTTAAAGGACCATCACTATATACACTTACAACAACGATTTTTTAAAGATCGTCACCATATGTGACATTGGTGATGGACCTTAAAGGTATGTTACAGGCATGAAGTGTCATCAAAAGCTCATTGGAATGATAAATGATGACGAACATTATTGACTGTCACCAAAAGTAACAATAAATATCATTGGTGATTGTCAATAAAATATCGTCACTATAAGTGTCACCAAAGAGAGAATTAGTGACGGGCCTTTAACGACCCTCACCAAAAGTGTCATTGAAAATGGCTTTGGTGACAAACCGTAAAGGACCATCACTATATACACTTACAACAATGCTTTTTTCAAGACCGTCACCATATGTGACATTGGTGATGGACCTTAAAGGTCTGTCACAAGAATGACCCTCACCAATGACCTTTCTTCTTATAGTGAGGGTTTGGTACATTTATTTGAACACCAACAATTTGTTGTTGAATGGCCTGAATGGCCTCGTTCCCATGCCAGCCTTAGGTTCAGGGGTTTGGAGCCTTTCACCATTGTACTCCAACAGCAAGGCCCGAACACTTGAATTCCAAAGAGTCTCGAATAAAACTTTAACATGAGAAAACACACCAACATGAACTCCTAGTGCTACCCTTAAGAACTTCCCACCTCATTAGATGACATCCCTAACACCTCATTCTGACATCATCTAAGGCATGTGTCACCTCCTAGTGGTGCCATGTGTTATCCAAAAATAGGCCACTTGGACACCTGAAAAACATCAAAAAATATGGCCACGTGTCACTTACATTAGTTGTCGCATCATCTTGTAGTAACATCATCTGCCATGTTAGCTACCACATTTCTGGTCAATAGAAGAACACCACTTGTCTAGTTGTCATTGGTCCACATTTTCTTGTATCCATGTCACCTGTAAGGAAGAAAGGTCTTGGGGATTTGTGTTTTTCATGAAAATCCTTTGTTAAATTGAATAGGGTTGGGGTAGTATAGTTAATGTTAAATTTCATGTATCATGAATAGATCAATCTCGGTCTTTGTCTCTCGAGCTATGTCCCTTGGTCTCAGAACCTTGGGACCCTTGCACAACTTTATCGATGGGGTGAGATGATGTTTCCCCTTACGGGATGTGAGTGGTTACAAATGTTGGCCGGGAAATTCCTTACTCTTGATGTTTATATATCTAGTGACTTCGGGACGTCACAACATTCAACACAATGCACCATTTGAAAACTTCCAAGGCGAGATGCAAAGTTTTATGACAACTAATAGGAATAAGTTCATCTCTTAGGCTTGTAAGTCTTAGGACAGTTGGAATTCAAACATAACGCACCAATATGAAAAGGGATCGAGGTGTGATTATTTTATTTATGAGATATGTATGCACCATTCATCCCGAGATTAAGACTTAGCCATTTTTTTTTTAACAAAGGACTTTGTTACAAATTACAAGGTTGTTGTGAAACCTCAAAGTATGAAACCATGTTTGATTTTTAAACCTTAATAACTTTTGAACCCCTTGGAGTTTTTTAGTCTACCATATACTGTTGGAAAGGTATTTTTAAGGCATATTTAATTTTTTCATTTTGTATTCCAAAGTTGGTTCAAGAGTATGCTTAAGAGGAATGTTACCTAAGTAGTCCTGTGGATATTCAACAATTTGAAATAATTCATGTTCTTTACATTTGTGCACTTTGAAATATCACTTATCGTAATTATAACAAGACAAAGGAAACAACATTTTTCCATATGTTTAGAAGATAGCTTTTTGATATGAATTGATTACGAGTTGGATGAGTTGAGGGAAATCACAAAAAAGGAGACTATAGAGAGTGGTGAGTAAAGGTCTCTTGGCCTATGGATTGATCACTATCTTAGATTCTTCATATTTATTACAAACTTCCAACCATATGTGTGGATGCTACATTAGAACATGTGTTTGAGTTGTTCCCTTGAGACCCCTAATGAACCATTCTTTAAAAAATGAATGAGATTGGCCTTTATGTAGATTTCCAATTTCTCAAATGCTTTAATATAGTCATATCTATGCTGTTTTGGTATAATTTTGTCACGCATCACAAATTTTGAATGACACATTCAAAACAAGAATAAAGTACTTATACAAAATTGGTCTAGGAAATGTAGCCTTTACAATTTTTCTTATATTATTGTCACCACTACCAACATTCAAAATCCAAATATAAGACCCTCACTTCCAATTTGTGTAGGTCATTATTAATTTCATAAAGAGAGAAATAGTCACAATAACCTAGATGGAGGCTATCATTAAGACTACTAATGGCCTAAAATAACTTTTTGTCATAGGGGAAGAATGTGGTTGAGAGGGCGCCACTTCTTTTAGGAATGGAGTAAGAAATATGTGTGGATTCCTGCAATAAAAATAGATATTCCAAACCTCCAAGGTGAAATGGTGATGAGGTGGTCCTAAAGCCATGGCATCACATTCAATTGGAGTGGGTGTGGCATAACTAGTGGTAGTGGATATACACTGCATGGACGTGATGTGAGTAAAAGGAGATGAAACTATGTCATGTGAATCATACGCATGGAGATCACAATACATGAGTTGATGAATGAAAACGATGGATACTTCATGTGGGAATACCATGACCCCAAAAGTAAAATTCATCGTAACATTCATGGCATAAATGTAATCATGTGCAAGGAGGATATTTTAATCCACTGACCAATCATGGAAACAATGATGATCAATATAGCCTTATTACTTAACTCGATGGGGATAATTATGTGAGATCCATTAGGGGGAATATAGGAGGGGTGTAATCTACGATAAAAGTCTCTTAACTCAATTATTAATGGAACAAGGGTGGGAGAGATTAGGTGTTTCCTAGCCGAGAAGGGCATAGTAATGCCCCTTGATCATTGACTAATCCAATGAATCACAAGCCAGAAAACCATGTCGATGGTGTAATAGGTTTCTTTTCTTTAGGAAACATAATATAAATAGCCCCACAAATGGGAAAAATGAATATCTCTTCTAGTCCCCTAACTGGTAAGCCTTACTCTCAAAATCCTAAACCTTTGTTCCCACCTTTGAGGTGAACTCTTTTCAGTCGACATCGATAAAGAACCCTCAATAGCCATGAGGTAATAAGAAAAATAACAATTCTAACAAAAAATCAAATGAGGAACAAGGAAATTTGTAAACCCAAGAGACCATTGGGGGTGGCACAAAAGAGAAGAATAGGAAAAACAGTTTCCCTTGCAATATTTTTGCAAAAGATCATCTCACCTATGAGTGCCCCCAAATGGATAATAATTATTGATACTTCTTACAACAACCTACTTCGCTTCAACATATTATCTTGATGAATCTTTTTCTACCCTAGCAACAACACATGGTTGCAAATGTTAGAAATTTTAGCAAGATAGGATCAATTTGACTTGTGCCTTAGTCAAGTTGAGTAATTTGATTTTCCACATTAGTAGGATGACTTGGATTGCAGTTAGCTACAGTGACATGGCCTTTTCTACTATTTAAGTCAGTAAACTTGAGTTATAGGCTTGGAGTAGAGTTCTGCATGTAGTGATTGCTAAAATTTAGAAATATAGTTCAGTTATTTTCAATTGAACTCAGTTAACTAAGCTCAAGTAATTAACTGAGTCATTTGAGTAGTAGAACTATTGTTAACTCATTAACCTCTCAGTTAAACTACTTAATCAACTCAAATTAGCCCAGAGATGCATGGAATTCGAATTTCCTAGTTGGAGCAGAGGAAAAATCACATTATCATTATCAACTGTATACTAGTTGAGTGTATAGGCTTGTTAATTAAGAATATGATCAATTCCTTGAGAATTGTGCAAGAAAATAGGGAATTCCTCTAGTATTTAGGATCTCAATTTCTCCTAAATTGCGCAAGGAAATAGGAGGAAGTTGGAGGATTGAATTGGGTAAGTGTTGGCTAGAGTAAGACAATCAACAAGAGAACAAGTTAATAGTGCAGGGTGTGATTCAGAGTTGAAGAAAGACATTGTAATAATTTCTCAATCTCCTCTGAGTAATGAAAAGCAGTGGAGGGGTCTTTCCCAGTTGGGTCTCCTTGTAAATCATTGTGTTCTTGTTGTTTTGAAGGTTACATGTGTTTTTAAATTGTGATTTCCATTGCACATTAGAGGAAATTTGTAATCTCTTGTTTTTAGTTTGAATTCACCAGTAGTAGAAAATTTCTATTAATTTCTACATGGTATCAGAGCCTAAAAATACCATAGAAACAAGTTAATAGATATTGTTGTTTAGAAATTTTGATTTGCGAATTCAGTGAAGAAAATTTTCTTTTGTGTGACAAAATTTCTTTCAACGAAATGAGATTGGAGTATTCCCTAGAGGGAACCTAAAATTTCATGGCTTGAACGGATAGGATGGAAGCTATACTTGATGATAATGGAGTGTTGGAATAAACCCAAACTAACCTTCCAAAACCAACAACATCGGATGCACAACAGTTAGCATAATGGAAGAAGGATACTGCAAAATCCATGAGGATCATGTTGGAGGGTGTGAGAAACCAAATAGTCTCGAATTTACATGGCAAGCAGACTCCATTTTCTATGTGGGAGAACATCATTGAATTATTCAAAAATAGCATTGATGCTAGGAAATTGGCATTAAGATACAAACTCGAAAGCATTCACATGCAGAAAAATAAAGCCATTCCACACTCCCTCTCTAGATTCACTAAGGTTCGAGATGACTTGGAGGAGTATAAGAAAATGTGCCATATTCTAAGTTGGTGAGCCTAGTTGTCCTTGACCTTTCAAAATCATAGCACAACTTTTAGGACTCTGTAAATGGAAAGGACAGATTATCAAGTTGGGAGATATTTTGCTCCAATTTGCTGTAGGAAGAAATTCAAAGGAACCCTAGAGATAGAGTAACATCCAAAGCTAAGGAGGAAGAGAATATTTCCTTGGTTGGGAAGGGAAAGAAGGCCAAAAGAAGGCCAGATTCCAACCAAATAAATTGCATGAAGAAGGAACTAAGCAAGATAAAATGTTTTCATTTCCATGAATATGGGCACTATGGAACAAAGTGTCTGCAAACTATGTCTAAGAAGAAGCCTTTAGGAGGAGCAGGAGGTGAAGGACTTGCCTCACAATTCAAATTAGACTTCACCCTAATTTCATGCATGGAAAGCACTGCAATGGGGAGTGTGTGATATCTAGATTCAGGTGCCTCGTTCCATATGACAAGATGCAAAAAAATATTTAGTAACCTAGAGGAGAAGGATCTCCATATGCATATAGAACTTGGGGATGATGGGAGGTACAATACTAAAGGAATTGGAACTGTAACATTTAAGAGGGATTCAGGCTCCCATCTTCATATGAAAGATGTTATGTATGTACCTGGGATGAAGAAGAATTTAGTCTTTGTACATATATTGGAGGATAGAGGCTATGATGTTTTTTTTAGTAAGGGAAAATCCATTAAAAGACATTTAGCTATTGGGAAAGTGAAACGAATTGGAGTTAGGGTGAAAAATATCTACAAAATTGAGGTGGAAGCTTGCTTTGCACTGAGTATCAAGGTAGAAAATTTGTAGAGTCGAGATGTTGGAGAACTCTAGTACTGGTGCATGGGACACTTACACCATGGGGCCTTAAAGATCACGCAACAAATTACCATTGATCTCTTGAAATTTACCCTTGACCAGCATGATGTCTGCGAGGGATTCACATTGGGGATATATGTCAAATCCACCTTCCAAGGAAAAGATAGTAGACTAGAAGAAATCTTGGAGAAAGTCTGCTTTGATGTATGTGGACCTTTTTTAAGACCTCTACAAAAAAGCATAGGTATTATGTAACTTTTCTTTGATGATTTTTCTAGAAAATGTTGGATTTTGTTCATGAGGAAAAAGGATGAAGTGTTTTCAAAATTTGTTGAATTCAAAGCATTGGTTGAAAATGAAAGTGGTCATAAATTGAAAGCCCTGAGAAGTGACAATGGAGGATAATTTGTATCTAACACCATCAAGGAATTTTGTGCCAAAGAGGGTATTATAAGAGAATTGACAACACCCCATAACCCACAACAAAATGGGGTGGTTGAAAGGAAGAACATAAGAATAGTGGGAGTAGAAAGATCCATGTTGCATGATCAAGGGTTTCCATTACAACTACAGGCAGAGGCATGCAACACTATAATTTATCTGTAGAACATGAGCCCTCATAGAATACTTGGCATGATCACACCCGAAGAAGATTTCTCTAGGAGAAAGTTGGATGGATCTCATTTTTTTATTTTTTGGAGCTACTATGTATTGTGATGCCTCCAAGGATAATAATAAGTAATTGTAGCCTACAACTAAGATGGGGGTATTTGTAGGATACAAAGAGACTCCACGTAACTATAGGGTGTATTTTCCCTCACCCAAGGTGAAACGAGTGAGTATATATGTCAAATTTAATGAGGAGAAGTCTATGAGATTCTCTCTAGAGAAAAATATGAGTATCCCACTAGAGGTGCAGTTTCTAGCTCCAAAGGAGGAGCATTTGAAACAGATTTAGGATGTTGTGGAGAAGCCACATATGGAGGAGAAGACAGGAGGCTGAGTGGAGGAACCCACTCAACCAAAATCTTCGAGAGAGGGGAGGAAGAGAAGCAAAGAGGTTGACAGAATGGTGCAAGATGCATGGGAGCACCTACATATTTATGCAGGTAGAGGAGGTCAGCAAACAAATACACTAATTATATGGCTCTCATGAAAAAACTCATCGAGACAAAGCCTTCTTCATTTGAGGAAGCAATTTCTCAACCAGTGTGGTTTTATGCCATGGTGGAGGAGTATGACTTCATCGTGAAGAAAAGTGTATGCGAGGTGGTATCGAGACAAAAGAACAAGTCAGTGGTTGGATTGAAGTGGATTTACAAATTGAAGCCTGCAGCTGATGGGAGCATCGAGAAGTACAGGCTAGTTTGTGGCCAAAGGATTCTCTCAGGTAGAGGGAGTGGACTATGAGGAAAAATTTTCCCCAGTGGAAAGATATTCCTCAATTAGAGCCATTCTAGCATTAGCTATGTAGATGGGGTGGGAGATCTCAACTAAGTAGAGGATGAATACATGGTTGCAAGTCAAGCATCATGTGAAGCCATATGGACGAGGAAAATACTTGTGGGTATTTTTAGTCAGGAGATGGATTTGATAGTGATTTATTATGAGAATTAGAGTTGTATTAAACTCTCTAAGAATCAAATATTCCATGACAAGTCCAAGCACATTGATAGGGTACCATCACTTGTAGGATTGTGTGCATAGGAGAATTATGATGCTAGAATACATTCCAACTGAGGAGCAGAATGAAAATATCTTGACAAAGGCATTTTCATGAAGCAAATTCGAATTCCACAGGTGAAGGATAGGGTTGGTGAAAAATCCCTTTCTTGTTAAGAGGGAGTGTTAGAAATTGTAGCAAGAAAGGCTCAATTTGACTCGTGCCTTAGTAAAATGAGTAATTCAATTTTCCACATCAGCGGGATGACTTGGATTGTAGTTAGCTAGAGTGACATGGCCTTGTCTACTAGTTAAGTTAGTAAATTCATGTTATAGGCTTGGAGTAGAGTTTTCCATGTAGTGATTGATAAAATTCAGCAATCTAATTGAGTTATTTTTAGTTGAACTCAGTTAATTGAGCTCATGTAATTAATTGAGTCAATTGAAGGTCAGTTGAGTAGTAGAACTATTGTTAACTCATTCATCTCTCAGTTAAACTAGTCAATTAGCTTAAAATAGCCAACACATGCATGGAATTCAAATTTCCTAGTTGGAGTGGAGGAAAAGGCACATTATAATTATCAATTGTATACTAGTTGAGTGTACATGCATGTAATTAAGCAGGTGATCAATTCCATGGGAACTGCGTAAGGAAATAGGGAATTCCCCTATTTTTTAGGAGCTAAATATCTCCTAAATTGTACAAGGAAATAGGAGCAAGATAGATGCTTGAATTGGCTAAGAGTTGGCCAAAGAAAGATAATCAATAGGAGAATATGTGTACAGTGCAAGGTGTGCTTCAAAGTTGAAGAAATACATGGTAATAGTTTCTCAATCTCATTTGATTAATGAAAAGTAGTGGAGGGGTTTTTCCCAATTGGGTTCCCCTATAAATCATTGTATTCTTATGGTTTGAATGGTTGCATGTCATTGCATTTGTTTCTAAATTGTGATTTCCATTCTACAGAATTGTAGAGGAAATGTGTAATCTCTTGTTTTTAGATTGAATTCATCAATAGTAGAAAATTTCTGTTAATTTATACAACAAACCCTCCATGACCTCAGTAAGGGAGTAGTAGGGGAAATTCTTTTAATAAAACCTTATCATCCACCATCGGGGCTTCACTTACTAAACATATGAGATATCACGTGCATTGTTGGCATACTGAAAAAATACCCTTAATTTGACTACATATTGGAAACTACCTCTAAAAATCACATTATTTAACCCCCTACCAATACAAACCCAATACATATTCCCAATGTAAAAACCCCTAATTTCACTAGATATTGTAGGTATCCATTTTTTCATTAAAATTTTTTATACCCATTTATATTTTTTCATTAAATTTGAGCTCCATTTTTTATACCTACCAATATAAACACCATTTACCCCCTATATATCCCCCAATATACTATGCTTTTGTCCTCAATATATATCCCCCAATATGAATGCATGTGGTGTGGTATTTCTCCCTAAGTGAAGCCCTCATATCATCTACCATGCAATATATATTTATGGTTGAACAACCTACTCATGTCACAACTAGAGTGCATAATTAAGTGAATCCTCAGATTGTCTCTTCTACCTTGGAGCCCATGAATGCACCTCCACCTAATTACCTTCTTCATTTTAGTAAGCCAATGTTGATCACTAGGTCGTGCCCCCCTAAAGGCACTTCTCAGAATACTATGTATAATCCTAATGCACGGTCTTCTCACAACTATAGTATTCTTAAGGATCTAGCTCAAACTCTAGTTGCTATGACTACACTTGAATTATTTTAAAGTTTCCTCACATAATACAAGGCATTTTTATTTTATATTGGTGGAGTGTATCCCTTATATTTGAATATTATGACCTTTTATCCCTCTTCATGGAAACTTCATCTTCAAAATCATTCATCCTTCCAGATAATTGCCCATATCATTGGACAACATGTTCATTGAATAATCTTCGATGAGGGGGCATCTACATGTATTATATTGTTGAAGTGTTGGAAGGCTCTCGGTTCACCAACTTTATCTCCATCTAAATCCATGTTAAAGGATTTTTATGGGCATATCTTGTAACCTTAATAGGTGTTCTCTACTTTATCTATTGAGCTTTGGATAAAATCTGTCTTAGTTGAGGTTGAGGTCATAGGTGCACCACAACATTATAACACTCTTCTTGGGTGAAGTTGGTTCTATGCCATAACCATTATTGTGTCTTCAGTATTCCATGTCATGATGTTCCCCCATTAGGGTAAAATAGTCACCATTGACCAATTGACCTTCTGAAAACTTGAATTTCGATTTCATGATGTCGATTCCCTTTGTTAGTGATTCCATTATTTCTACTAAAAGCATTGGACTAGGGATGTTCAAAAACTCCTTGTTGATGGGAAAATTTCCATTATTTCTTACTAAACTATCACAATTACCTAACTCTATCAACATGATCACATCTGTTATATATGGTTCCAATGAGTCCATTGATCCTTAGATAATTCCTTCTCTTGAGGACATTGACATATTTGGAAATTAGATTCCTTTAGGTCAGTCAGGTTGGCTTATCGAGTTATCCACATGGAGATTGTTGATCTTGAGGGAAGTTCTTCCCATGATGTCAAACTTGATACTTACTCCTTGCCCACCTAGGCTATCGATCATTATAGTTTCCATGACTTCCTTGATACTACGATGCCATTATATGAAGCCATCTTGGAATCCATGGAAATATCTAAGCCACAATTGGAAGAATATTATCATCGATCATCATTCCACCCTTATTCAGAACAGGAGAATGATGACTTGCACAACCATGTTTCTTCGAGAAATGGCTATTGAGTGTGAGATTTTGATGCCACCCATGATTTGTTCTTTGAAGGGAACTTTGTGAACATCTCTCCTTTCATTCCATCAACATTTCTAAGGAACCTAAGGTCATGGATTTCATCATGATTGGAGAATATTTCACTCCCAATGAGATCACTACTTATACTTCTCTTTTGAAAGAATTCCATGAGATTTTCACATGGTACTATGAAGAAATGTTTAGCATAGATCCTTGGATTGTAGATCATGAAATAATGATTTATGAAGGAGAAAAGCCTATTCAAAAAAATATCAAGCTACTCCATCGTTGTAAAGTCATTTCCATTAAAGGAGAAGTTGAAAAACTACTCAAATCTAAGCTCATTTATTTGGTTCTCTTGTCAGAATGGGTTTCTAACATCGTTCCCGTCACCAAGAAATACGATACTATTCATCTCTATGTCAATTATAGGGATTTAAATCTCATCTGTCCAAATTATAACAACCTTACCCAATTCATTGATAATATTTTTTATGAATGCACTGATACTAAAATCTTGTCCTTCATGGATGGTTTATCTAGCTATAATCAGACATAGATAAAAAAGGAATGTCAACATAATTAACTTTCATTTTTCCTTACGGTACATTTGGGTATAGAGGATCTCAACCATTTGTTCTTAAAAAGGTTGGAGGAACTTTCTAGTGGGCCATGTCATATTCTTTGCATGACATCAAGTATATTTTGTAGGCATATTTGGATGACCTCATTGCTCACTCTACTCGACGAGTAGATCATCTTGTGCATTCACAAGATACTTTTATTTGTAGTCACTACTATAATATTCATTTAAATCCCCGTGAATTCATATTTTGCATTAGTTTAGGATGATTGATAGGCTTTATCATGTCTAAGTATGGGATCATGGTTCATCCCTTTAAGGTTGAGGCTATTGTTAATATGCACCACCCCCCCCTCCCCCACACATTGTTAGTCAACTTTAGAGTTTGCAAGGAAAAGAAAACATTTTATGTGAATTCATCGCGAGCTATGCTTAGATCACAATGGCTTTTATGCATTTCTTAAAAATGATATGTCGTTTGTATGGGATGACCAAGCACAATGATCTTTTGATGCCTTGAAATAGGCCTTAATGTTAACCCAATTTTTAAGCCTCATTGACTATAGTTGGGACTTCATCCTATATATTTCTACGTATGATTCAACCCTTGGAATTTTTCCTATCCAAGAGGATGAGGACCACCATGTGTACATCATCTACTACCTCAATAGAGAATTAGTAGGGGTGAAAATTTACTATTCATACATTGAAAAGTAGGCTCTCATTGTAGTCTTCAATGTTTAACGACTTAGACATTACATTCTCTTGTGAAAGACTTTCATAGTCACTGATTCAAACCCCATGCACTGTTTTCTTAATTGAAAAGTATATGGGGGAAAGTACTCCAAATTGATAACATCTTGCAAAAATTTGATATGGAATTTGCAGCTATGAAAACTATGAAATATTTAGTCTTTACATAAATTATATTTGACATCCCACTTCATTTTTATGGAACAATGGTTATTGATTACTTTCTTGATGAATCTTTGTTTTTCATTAGCACAATTGATCCTTGGTATGGGGATATATTTCTCTATCCCCAAACTAAAAAGTTTCATCCCAAGTTGTCCCATGATGATTGTTGGTGCATATGCCACAACTCCAAACAATACATCATCATTTATGATACTCTTTATCACCGTGGGGTTGATATGGTTTTACATTGATTTATGGCTCATGAATAGGATAAACACATTATTAATGACTACCACACAGAGGCATGTGGTGGACATCTCTTTGGGTTAGCCATTGCTCAGAAAATATTGCACATTGGGCACTTTTTGTCGTCAATCTTTAAAGATAGCATGAATTTTGTCTAAAGGTGCCATACCTATCAAATATTTACTCACAAAATATGCCCTCATCCTACTCCCCTTCAGTCCATGATTGTTATCATGCCCTTTTTCTCCAAATGGGGTATCGTATTCATGGAGTGTAAGGCTACCTTATCCAACAGTCATATTTACGTGATTGTGATCATACATTACTTTACCGAATGGGTTGAAGCTATACCAATATATTATATCCATGGTGCCACTACAACTCTTTTCTTCTTCAATCACATCATTGCTCAGTTTGGTGTTCCTAAAGATATTGTGGCTAATCACAATGCTCACTTTCGCAATCACATGATGACTAAATTAGTATCCAAGTTGGGGTTATTCCATGAGAACTCAACTCCCTTTTATCCCCAACCTAATGGTCAAGTGGAGGCCATCAGTCATGTTATCACCTAAAAAGTGATCACCTAGCCATTTTCATTAGGTTAATAGAAATACACCATGTAGTATGGGTTTTATCCATTTAAACCAATTTCACTATAGGAAATAATTTAGTGAACCACTTTCCTAAAATATTTCCATTTAATTAATCTACCCATATGAGAGTAACCTAGAAATGTTTTTAATTTCAAATTATTCTGATATATTTTACCCATATTCATTCTTTTTTAATAAAAAACTCTTGTCTAATTGGGTAATGGTTTCTGTTTATGTTATATGTTTTTTACAGATTCTACACACGTAATATTTCTAATAAATTGTTAACATCTTGTAGATCTACACCTAACACATTATCATAGACATATCTAGGGTTTAAACATTATTTCATTTGTTGGTAGCCTATTTTAATCATCAATAGAAAAAAGAGGTTTTACTAACCTTTGTATAAAATTTTAGCTAACAAGTTAGGTCCTTAGAACTATGATCCAATGTGTGGTGGAGAACCACAAATGGCATTGGAATTTTATGATATTTTTAGCTCTTTGGTCTTATCGAACCTCAATGAAGACCTCCATGGGATTCACCCCTTTCCAACGTGTTTATGGCGTGGAAGTGATGTTGCTTATAAAATTTCTGATTCCTTCATTAAAACTTGTTATCGAAATTCTCCCAAGCACTTCGTCCGAGGAAGAATGCATCCTTTATTTGGATTGCCTTGATGAACAACATTGTGATACTATTTCAGCCAACAAATCTGATCAAAAACATGTCAAACCTTAATATGGAAAGTAAGCATGACCTTGCACTTTTTCCAAAGGTGATTTAGTCATGGTCTATGATCTTCGATATGATCAACTTGGTGTGGGAAAGATAGAACCCCTTTGGATCAACCCATACAATTTTAAAATTGTGCTAAATAAGGGGGATACGTTCTTGTCGATTATCATGGGAACACTCCCACAGAGCTTTGCAATGAGCTCTACCTAAAAAATTACTACGCCTAATCCTCTTGGTGCAATTCCTTGTGTATATGCATATAATCCATTACAAAAATGAAAAATGACATAAACTTTTGTTATTTTCTTGAGGTATATAGTAGACACTAGGATATAGGATTAGGATTCATCAATATTTTCATTTCATTATTGACCTTTTTCGTCACCATTTCACTATGCCTTAGGGCCCACCCTAGTTAGGTTGCAACATTAGCAATGTCTTTTTACATGTCGTAATTTGTGCGATAGAACCTACCCCTTTGTAGACACATTAGAATAATACCCAATTACCATTTTGGTACCCATGTTGTTTTTATCATATTTGTAGGGATCCTATTTAGTACCCACCACATCCTCGTAATTGAGCCTCATGCCTCTCTTTTTCTTTTATGGCTAGCCATTATCACCCTATAGGGGGTCCCACTCTTTTCCTCATTTCTTTTTGGTCACTTATGCTAATGGTCTTCAATATCTAGCTATATGTTTTCACAACAATGCTTGCATTCATCCTACTCGCCAATCTTGCAACCATGCTTGAACACTTGCATTTGCATCAAACTTGCACCCATCTTGCAACCCATTTTATCCTTTTAGAGAGACCATTGCTATCAGTGGATTTATGTTGTTGGGCAAGTTTAGTTAGCCTCAAAACAAGATGTACACCATTATACAACTCATTTCTATGGAACACGCTTCCTTTTTGCCTTCTTTTCATGCACGTTAAAATATGAAAATCTCGAGCTTCTTTTACTATCTTTTCACAATCGTTAAGCCTACCTAAAAATTCCAAGTTATTTCCCACTTATTATTCAAGATGAAATCCAATAAGAAATCTCTTTTCAATTATTGATCTCACTAAAACATGAGAAGGACACGAGTGTACATTTTTTCTCTTTTTTCAACCTCACTATAAAGCCTACGAGAAAAGGAACTGTTCTGAGTATTATTTTATCTCATTTTCAATATTGTTAAAACTAAATTAAAATAAACCTATTGATCTCACTTTCCTTCTTTTTCATGCTAGTTAAACTATGAAGGGGATCCACTATATAAAAAGGGAAGGGTGAAAAACATTCTTTGTTTTTTATTATATCATGGTAGTTGTATGTCACCCTTGAACATGGCACTTGTTTGAGTCATAATCTTATAGTTGGTCTTTGTCAAGCTTTAGAGACACATTATCAACATGATTCGAGTCACTTTGTTATTGAATCAATATCTCACCCAATTGGTTGCCCTTCCAGTATATTGGATTTCGAGATGCCTCCTATGTCGCCACTATGTCTATTTGGTATTCTTCAATCTATGTTGCCAAGTTCACATCTATTTCATGTCGCTTAGTGTTTAAGGGGAGTCTCAGCAAGAGTCGGCTATCTACACGTATCATTATGACTTTTTTTTTTACCATCGCTATGTCAATTGTGCATTAGTTATTTAGCTATTATTATTAGATACCTTATATTTGTTTTAGTTTTGTGTCAAATTATGGGCGATAAATCAAGGACCTCCTTCGATGGATATCTTCCCATAAATGTCAACATCTTATTGGGGATGTAAATTTAGAAACAATTTAGCACCTTGGAGCTTTTATTGCTCAATGGTACGTTTCCTCGTGGTTTATAGTGGGTTTTCCTCATTGTTCCATGTTGACCAATTAGGTAGAGTCCTCAACATCAACACATTCATTCACACTCTATATATTGTTCTAGGTACCTTGGGAATCATTTTTATTTTTAGTGGTCTCCCTCACATATGTTAATGAGATACCTCAATTCCTGGTAATCATATGGTCCCCCTGCATGCTCAACATCATCTCATTCATTCACATCTAGTAGAGTTGTACCATCAAGATGACTTGAAGAACTTAGGGCATGGTGTTATCTCTCTCATGACTAGTGTATACCCTAGGTTGTATTATATACTATAATATGTACTTTGAGGGTAATCATTGGGGACACTTACATCAATGTCCATCCCTACTAATAGCTATTGTGATAGATGTCTATATTGTATCATGGCTAGTCGTTGATGACATGATCCTGTAGTATGATTACCTCATGGATTTAATTTGTATGTATTTGAATATTATTTTTCAACCTCTACAGGTCTTTTGTCTATGGTATCTCTCTCTACCTCACTCAATGCACTCCATAGTTCACAAAAGTAGGAAAAGAATAAACATATTGCAAAGTGTGGCCATAGTGTCTACCCATACTTCTCTTTTGCAATAAGATAGAATTAAAAGTCTAGTAGATAAAGAGTATTTGTGAGGAGAGGACTTCAGGTAAGGACCACGAGTGTGCATGAGTATCTACACTTGATTATTGGTTTAATACAAACTCAATATATTTTCCCCATTTTCTTGTGTTCCTCATTTGTATTTTCATGTTAATTATGGGTATGTTTATATATGTATGTGATAATAGTTTTTGCAGTGTATAGAGTTATGGTGATTTGTTGTTGTATGCATTTATTCAGGAATAGGGACATGAGCATAGATATCTAAATTATTTCCTTCAAGTTGGCTGCATCAACTAGAGACTTTTCTCGCGATAGAAAGGTACAATCCCTCCACTCTCTCTATAATTTCTTGTCTAAACATGCATGCACTGGAATTTTCTTGAGTCGTATTCTGATTTTGATACAATATCCTCCATATGGGTAGGTATTTTCTATTGGGTATAAAGTAGCTTGTTATTGCAAGTGGAATTCTCCCTTAAACATTGGTCTGCCACTAGAAAAACTAAATCAACAATAGGAAAATAATGTCTTGGTTGTTGAAGAAAGTGTAACTAGGTTCGGTCTTCATAAATGTAATTTTGAAATTTGTACTTGTAAAGGAAAAGAATTATTATTTTTGGCATTATTGCATCATGACTAGTCCTTGATCACATGTTTAAGTGCTTCTAGGAAAGTCAAAGATTCAATGTAATTGTTGAAGACCCATGTAGGCATGTTACACTATATAAATATATGTATTACAGTCAAATAAATATGTTAAATAAGATCCTCCAAAGAAAATACAAGTCTCCTCTTCAAGTCGGCTCAAGAAATGAATTTTCATGCACAAATGACAAGTCGACCTCACTAGTTGATCAAGTCAGCCTAAAACAAGGGACAGATTCCTATATATGGGGAATTTCGGACCACAAAAAAGGATCACTACTCATCTCTGAAATGAACAAAGAAGAGAGGATGAAAAATAGGTACGAAAATGAGCATTGAAGTTCTTCTAAGGCAGCGAAAAAGAGAAGAAACAAATCTGAGTTTTTGGGACTATTTTAGGGCTCTTTTCTATCACATGTGCAAAGGTAAGAGAGGACATTCTATTGTTGCAACAAGTCAGGAATTGCAATTCTACAAGAAGTTTCGACTGGGTGGAAAATAAGTTCCAAATAGGCCTCCATCTCAAGCAAAGGAGGCCACACACCTAGGGAAGGAAAGGAGAAATTGAAAGGGTTTATTTCAGGCCCTAGATCAGCCACACATGGGAAGACATCAGAGTAGTAGTAAGGGTTAAGAGGATCAATCTATAACTGTTAGGTTCCTATACTACTAGTGTAACCCTTTATTGTTATTAGTACAACCCCCTTATTATATTGTTCTGCCCATTTAGTCCCCATATTGTTATTATTGTGCCCCATAGAAGCCCACTATTGTTATTATTGTGCCCTTACATTATTATTGTTATGTCGGCTCTAATTATATTATGACCCCTTAGACTCCTATATATAGAAAGGAGGTATTGTCATTCCTATCATCTAAGAATTGTTCATTTGTGTAATGTAAAGGAGGTTTCCCCCTCGAAGAGGCTTATTTATAAGGCGTTGATCTATCTTTTCTATCTTTTTGTGAGTTGGTTTCATAACATTTGGTATCGGAGCTTTGGATTCTAGTGTTTTGTTGCTCCAAACAGGCCATCATGGAATGTTCGCTATAACATTTTTTCTGCGATGTTTTGGAAGCTAAAAAATAAACCCATTTGAGTTGAAATCGTTCTAAAATTCAGGTCTGAATTTCATAGCCTGTCTTATTATATTTTCGGAGATATGATCTGATGAAGTTAGGATTTTTGCAGACTCCCGAATTACATTCCAAATAGGTGACCTAGAGAAAATCTTCATAACTTTGGTTCTAAGCATTAGATTGAAATTCCGTAAGAAGTTTTAGAAAGAGGACAACCTTTAGTTTTCTTTATATCAGTTTCAGGTACTAAGGTCGAAACAGTGACATGTGGAACTTCATACAAGTTCGCTCTACTGAACTAGTCTATAATCAGGTCACTGTGGGAGATTTGGCATAACTCTTCCTTGAAGAATCCAATTGCAATCAGAATTACGGAGTTAGAAGGAGGACTCAGAGGGCTATTATAGGAAACAATTGCAGAACATAAAGATCCAAAATTACAGAGTTATAGTTGTTTCAAGATAGAGCTCCTAAAATCACGAAAAAGAGAGATGAGGAAGTTTGATGGCAAGGATCCGGTAAATTGGATACTACAGATGGAGAAATATTTTGATCTACATGGTGTACCACTGTTACAAAAGGTAGCAATTGTATCTTTATATTTAGAACTGAATCAATTTTTATGGCATAAAGGGCCTTATTCTCGTAAACCACTTGTTACGTGTTCAATTTTCCCTGAGGAAATGATAGCACATTATGAGGAAACAAAGAGAAACACCTTCTTTAGCCAATTGATAAATCTAAAGAAAAAGTGTTCAATGGCAGAGAACATTGAGGAATTTCAAAAATTGAATATAAGGGAAGATGATATTCCAGAGAAGAAGAGGAGTGATGTCTCCATAGGGACTTTAAAGGATAACATTCAACATGAGGTTCATCTTGGGAACCTGATTCATTGGAGAGGGCATTCAGGTTAGAAAGAAAAGTGGAAAGCAAAATTATGGAAACAAGGAAGTCTACGTGTCACAACTATAAAGATGGAAGTGTTGTTTTTCCTAGCCTTACACAACCTACAAGGTTGACACCATAACAATTAGAAGAAAAAAGAGCAAAAGGGCTTTGTTACAATTGTGATAGCAAATACACTAACAGTCATAAGTGTGTTGAGAAGAAAATATTTTACATAGATTATGAAGAGGAGGAAGAAAAGGATCAAGAAACATCAAAAGAGGAGTATATACACCAAGAACCAACCCCAAAGAAATAAGAAATGAATCCGACCATATCTTGTAATGAATTGGAATAAATTACCACTCAAACTCTCAATATAGAAGGACATATCAAGAAGAAAAAGGTTCAAGCAGTGAAAGATCAAATTAAGAATCAACAAGAAGTTCTCCAACTTTTAAAGGATAACACCACTTTGGTGCAGAATGAAATGAAACAAGAGGCAAATCAACATCACAGTGAAAGAAGTTTTGATGTAGGCGATTGGGTATTTTTACAGCTACATCTCAAGCAAGATATTGATGAGAAGGAAACGTTGGAAATACTAAATGCACTTAAGAAATGGCGACCTTACCTAATGGGAAGCCACTTCAAGTTAAAATTGGATCATGATAGTCTAAAATACTTTTTAGAACAAAGATTATCTTTATAAGAAAAGAAAAAACGGGTCACAAATATGTTGGGTTATGATTTTGAAATCATCTTCAAAAAAGGGAAGTAAAATGTTGTTGCAGATGCACTCTCAAGAAAGGATGAGGATGTGGAAGCACTGTTTTGTGCTATTTCTATTATCCAACTAGATTGGATAAATGAAACAAGGGATGAATTGAATAAAGATGAAGAAGTGTCGCCACTCATTCAAAAGTTGCAAAAGATCCCAGTTCAAACAATATTGCCAAAACTTGATGAGGAAGGAAAAATAATATTGGAACCTGGAGCAGTCACAAAAACAAGAACCCAACAGCTACGAAATCGATCAATTTCAGAGTATCTCATCAAGTGGAAGAACTTACTCGCTGAAGATTCCACATGGGAGGACAAGAATTTTATACAGAAGCATCAAGAACTACTCAAGCGTTGAGGACAACACCTTTTGAAGGAGAGGGGCATGTTAGGTCCCTATACTACTAGTGTAACCAGATATTGTTATTAGTACAACCCCCCTATTATATTTTTGTGCCCATGTCATCCACATATTGTTATTATTCTGCCCCATAGAAGCCCATTGTTGTTATTATTATGCCCTTACATTATTATTGTTATGTCGGCTCTGATTATATTATGACCCCTTAGACTCCTATATAGAAAGGAGGTCTTGTCATTTGAATCATCAAAGAATTGTTCATTTTTGTAATTTATAGGAGGTTTCCCCCTTGAAGAGGCGAAATTCTAAGGCATTGATCTATATTTTCTATCTTTTTGTTGGCTGGTTTCATAACAATAACTTCAAGGAAATGCCTCAAGAAACGCCTCATTCTCTAGCCTAAGTATCAAGGAGAAGGAAAATTTCCAAGAGAGGTAGAAAATGAAAGAAGAAAACAAAAGAAGAGGTCTCTAAGGAGACCTAGGGTTTCTGTAGTTGTTAGAAAAATAGTTGCCAATTGAAGAAAGAAGTGTGAAGGAAGAGATCAGGGTGCAACCCAGAAGAAGGCATCAATTGAAGGAAAAATAAAGAGAGATGGTGTCTTGTGCTTGGAGGATATACTTGTCAAGTGTCCAGGATTTGGCATTTGTCAATTGAAGCTTCAATAAGAGAAATTTGCAGAAGGGTTTCCCTCTCTAAGTGAGAGAGGTTTTACCCTAACTGAGAGCCAACATCTTGTGTTCTTATCTCTTTTATTGTTGTAACTATTTGATGAAGTAAAAAACACATACTAATAACAATAATATAATATTGTGCTAATAAGAAAATAAAAAGTGCTTCACAAATATTTATCATTGTCATAAGAATCTCACTATAACCTAAATGCCCTAGATTCCTCAACATGGATTTGGAGCTAAGGTGAGACATCAAGGAAGGGAATCTCAAGAAAACATACAAGATTGAAGCATTGAGATGAAGAAGCAAGGGCACAAAAATGTTGAAGCATCAGATCTACAAGAAATAGTTCCAGATACATCAGAGATAAGAAGGAATACCATCTCCTCTCCTAGATCCATCAAGAAGAAATCCTTCCATCCAAAGCATCTACAAGAAGGTTCATACAAGAAGGGTTTACATCAAAGACTCATCATCTTCAAAGAAAAGTACTCAAATGCAGGTCATTCATTGAATATCTCTAGATCTACACATTGAGAAGTTTTCATCAACAAGCAAATCTCTCACAAGGCACCTTGAAGGAAGCATCTTGAAGAACTCTAAGATCCAAGAATTTGAATATTTATTCATCAAGGAAGTAGAAATATCCCCTCATCATTAACCCTCTCAAGTAAGTATTTTTATGTCCTCTCCTAAAAATATCAAAATATTTTTTTGCAAGGAAAGAAACAAATTGGTTGGGACTGCTAATTTCCTTGTATGGAAAAAGAGGATTGATCTACTTCTCAAAGAAAATGAACTTTTGGACTACATCAAAGGGAGTGTCATTGTTCCTACTAAGGAACAAACTCAATCCCTAGAAAATTATAATAAGGATGAAACAAGGGCTCAAAGGATTATGATAGAATCCATTAAATACCCTCTCATTCCTTATGTTTCCAAAATTGAAACATCTAAAGAAATATATGATAAGTTGGTGGAGCTATTCTCAGTTAGTACAGTTGGAGAAGTGATATTGTTGTGTAATGAACTATATAAAATGAAGATATCCAAGGAAGAAGGAATAGCTCCCTACTTCATGAAGGTATCTGAGATGAGAGACCAACTGCAAGAACTGGGAGAAGTTATGTGAGATAGAGAGATGACAATTGTGGTGCTCAATGCATTACCCAAGGAATGGGGCAACTTCACATCAAGTATATATGCCAAGAAGAAAGCTACCATGTTAAATGAACTTTGGTCCCTATGCAAGATTGAGGAGACTAGACTCAAAGCCAAAGATGATGTGGGATCAAAGGAAAAGGAATTTGCTGTTATGGACAAGAGAAAAGGTAAATTTTGCAAGTTTAGTCCACAAAGGAAGGGTAAAAGAGATATTTCCAAAGTCCAATGCTTTGGATTACAAGAGTATGGGCACTATAAGAGGGATTTGCCTAAGTTCAAGAAGGACAACAATAAGAAAAAATGAGAATAAGCCCACATTACCCAAGAAGTGAAAGAAGAAGAGAATAAGCAGAAGAAGGAGGACCCTTCAGATCTCTACTATCACTAAGATAAACTTCTTCACATAAGTCTTCTTTAAAGTTTTGGGTATTGTGGGAACATGTAGCAGTAGGATAGAATTCATGGTTTATGACAATGGCATCTTCAGGAATATAGGAGAATTATGTAGAGATAGCTCAGATAAAGATATTCATGTAGAAAGTATGTAACCATTGAACGACCTCATCAATGCATAAATAAATGATCATGATCAAGAAGAATCATCTTAGAAGGCCACTATCATCAGTAGAAAGAAGCATTTGCATGATAAGGGATATAAGGATTCTCTGGTTGAATCTTCAATAGAGGGTTCATGGCTTTCAATAAAAGCATATGTCTTGATAGGAATTCCACTTACGGGGATTCAAGAAAGGATGATATGCAGGCAAGGAAATATGTTGCAAAGCAAAGGATATTGAGGTAATCTAAATCTAGGAAGTTGTCAAAGGAATCTGAGATGATCAAGGAAAGAACTTAGTTGAGGTATGCATGAATATATGTTTTCAGTTAAAGTCATGTCATCATTTATATCAATGAGCATAAAGAATTTCTTTACTAGCATGGTAAAGAATAAGGAAGATCTCTTTCATTAAGAATATGCATGAAGGCATGGTTCACACTATGATAAAGGTCAACATGAGAAATATCCTCATATGAAGTATGAGGTGATTGACAAGAGAAATTATAAGTAAGAATATGGGAAAAGAGATCGGGAATAAAAGGATGCCATGGACACTAGGAATCAACATCTGACAGATTTTTTGAAGGCATCTCCCAGAAGAAGGCAGGAGAACTTTGAAAAAGGGAAGAAAAATATCAAAGGACCCTTAACACCTGGAAAGGCCTTGGAGATGTCAAAATGCAGGATGTTTATGATTCAAGCCAAAAACATGTCATGATGATGAGCCATCTCATAAGGTACTATGTGATTTAATGTTATGTTTTGATTTCTTGAATAATATCTGGATGAGTTCATGCAGGGCTACTGGAAAAATAGTTGTAAGTGAAAGTACAATTAGCTTTCATACGGTGGATGGAAATTCCTTAAAGAAACAAGATGAGGAAGAAGTATCCATATGACAAAGGTTCCAAATATATATCAGGAAGGAAACTTTCCATGAAGAAAGGAATGAAATGACAAACTAATAAGGAAATTGATCTATGGTTGATGCCCTACAAGGGAGAAGCTTGACTGAATTTCATGGCATCAAGGAAATAAATTGATCAAGTGGCTGAAGGACCCAAAAAGAAGAATTTATTGATGGAAAGGAGAGTCCTTACTTGAGAGGGAGCTCTCACAAGTCCCTAATTAAGAGGGAGCTTGGGCAAGTTCCTTGTTAGAGGGAGCTTGGGTACATTCCTTCATAGGAATGACAATATCTTCCCTAGTTGAGAGGAAGAGATAGACACAACACTATTGTCTTCACTTGGGAAGAAATAATGGAGGATTGGGTAATCCGCTAGCATCCAATTCTCTTTGAGGATGTGTAGGGCATCCAAGATAAGAGTAGGCAAGAGGACCGCTATTCTTTGAGGGTTGGGAACCCAAGACAAGAATAGTCCTAGAAGTTCATACTCAGGGAACACCCGAGTGGGTATGTACCTTGAGAGACAATGATTAAGATATCTATAATCATTGGTCTCTCCAACGTTGTGCTCTGATATATTGAGATATGGTGTTGTCATTCAAGGCCTTGATGTGGAAACAATGTTGGTTACTATGATGCTATAATAGATGGATTTCCAATCTGATTTCTCTTATGTGAATTCTTCATATTGAAAATGGCCAAACACCTTGTAATGATCTATGAATACCTCCCTAGTTAAGAGGGAGTGTTGAAGAAAGTGTAACTAGGTTCGGTCTTCATAAATTTAATTTTGATCTTTGTACTTGTAAAAGAAAAGAACTATTATTTTTTCCATTATCAAGAATGGGATTCTTTCCCATTTGATAGGTCAAACACATGTTTAAGTGCTTCTAGGAAAGTCAAAGAGTCAATGTAATGGTTGAAGACCCATGTAGGCATGTTACAATATAAAAATATATGTATTAGAGTCAAAGAAATATGTCAAAGAAGATCCTCCAAAGAAAAGACAAGTCTCCTCTTCAAGCTGGCTCAAGAAATGAATTTTCATGCACAAATGACAAGTCAGCCTCACTAGTTGATCATGTCAACCTAAAAGGAGGAATAAACTCCTATATATATGGAAGTTTGACATCACAAAAGGATCACTACTCATCTCTGAAATCAGAGAAGAACCAAGCATGAAAAAGAGGTATGGAAAGGAGCATTGAAGTGCTTCTAGGGTAGCAAAAAAGAGAAGAAAGAAATCCAAGTTTTTAGGACTATTTTAGGGATCTTTTCTATCACACGTGCGAAGGTAAGAGAGGAAATTATGTTGTTGCAACAAGTCAGGAATTGTAGTTCTACAAGAAGTTTTGATTGGGTGGAAAAGAGGCTCCAAATAGGCCTCCATCTCAAGTGAATGAGGTCACACACCTAGCGAAGGAAATGAGCAAGTGAAAGGGTTTATTTTAGGCCCTAGATTGGCCACACATGCAAATAAATTAGAGCAATAGTAAGGGTTATGAGGACCAACCTATAACCTCAAGGACATACCTCAAGAAAGGCCTCATTCTCTAGCTTAAATATCAAGAAGAAGGAAAATTTCCAAGTGTGGTAGATAATGAAAGAAGGACACCAAAGAAGAGGTCTCTAAGGAGACTTAGGGTTTCTGCAGTTGCCGAAAAAAGAGTTACCAGTTGTCAGAAGAAGTGTGAAGGAAGAGATCAAGGTGCAACCCAGAAGAAGGCATCAATTGAAGGAAAATGAAATAGAGACCGTGTCTTATGCTTGGAGGATCTACTTATCAAGGGTCTAGGATTTGACATTTTTCAATTGAAGCGTCAATAAGGAAAATTTGCAGAAGTGTTTTCCTCTCTAGATGAGAGAGGTTTTACCCTGGCTGAGAGCCAACATCTTCTGTTCTTGTCTCTTTTAGTTTAGTAACTATTTGATGAAGAAAACACACACATAACAATACGAGAATATTGTGCTAATAAGAAAATAAAAAGTGCTTCGCAAATAGTTATCATTGTCAAAAGAATCTCACTATAACCCAGATGCCCTAGATTCTTCAACATTGGTCTAGATAGTTTGAGATACAAATTTAAACTAGAATTTAAACCTAAAATGTCTATATGTCTAAGGAAGGAAAGAATAAAACTTTCCTGTGATAATACTTTTAGGAAAATAAGGAGAAAGAGAACAACTATCTTTTATGTAAAAAAACACAAAAAAACTAGTAAATAGATTTGAAAATTCAAATAGGTGAAGTAGTCACAACATGATCAGAACCTTATCATGGGAATCCCAAAGTAGTAATTCACTTAGAAAACCTTGAAACTTTATAATAAACCTCTTTATGTGTAGATACATGGCATACCATTGGAGTGGGATCTCATTATAAGAATTTTTTTCCCAGGACCTTTCCTAGCATGGTTTTAATTTTTCAATAAAGATCCATATTTTTATGGTATTTTGTTTCCCTAGTCTTGGAGGTACCTATGACAAGAAACGAAGATTTGATTGCAGCATTTACTTAAGCATCCAAGATGAATTATCTTTCCAAATGAGCCTCTACATTAATAAACACCATTTCCTCTTGAATATTTTAGGTTGTCATGGACTGAAACACTAAATGACTCTCTTAGATTCCTTTGTTCCTAGTTGAGTGTGTGTGATAGGATTTCTGACTCTACTTATATGACCTATGTGGCTAGGGTGACCTCAAACTATATTAATGCAATCAGGTAGTAACTAGCATTGAGACAACTCAATGAACCAATGGACACACCAATACCCAGGTCTCAACCTGAATAATATGACTGTATAAAGTTGAAAGGGAAACCCAAGTAATTTAACCAACACACCAATCCATAACCTTGGATGATGCTTAGAAGAGTCTAGTTATTCCTTAGTGGAGGTATGCAATGGTGTTGTAAGCCCACTTTGGCATCCAATCATTGTAGCCCTTCAAATATTTGTGTATTCATTCTCATGTCAACCTTTTAAAACATGAAAAACATCCCATGTACCCAAAAAGTTAAATATTGTGAGAATCAATAATGGAATGAGAACCCACATCCTTCACACCTTCTACCATGGAATCATTCATGCTATAAGAGGATGGCCTTATGAATAACATAACACTCATGCATCACATAATTGTCATGCCATTCAGGGGAGCATGATTAGAATTCACAAATACCAAGAAATCCATAATAAGGGTTCCTTCATCTCTTAGATCCCATCATTTATCCAACATCCCTTGAATACATGTGATCCCTTTATTATCAAGACATTGTATGACTTTTTTTGTTAATTGCCTTGCATGATATGGGAGGATGACCACTATCTTAGGAAGGAGAGATTGAATTAATTACAATCCTCCCACAAGCACCAAGTATTAGATATTTTACATATTTGGAAATCCTGAATACATTTTTTCTATTATAATGGTGAATTTTGAATCCCCTTTGCAACTAACTTGGCATAGCCATCTCTTGTAGCAATGATAAATCCCACCTCCAAGGAATATAATGCACATAATTTTACTACATTATTACTTTCTATTGACGGTGCTCGAAATCCATCAACCAAGGGTGTATCCCTGATGTGAAGTCCCAATTAGACTTCACACCCTTTAGAGTAAGAGCCCAAATCGAAAATACGACTGGTTTTCATTACTCTTAGTAATTTTCCTTGGCTGCGATTGGTAACATAGGAGATTATATAAACAATATTTAAACAAGAAAGTAAGTTTTCAAATTGAGGCATACAATCATAATGTATATAAGGTGCTTTTACAAAGAGGAAAGGGAGAGTAAGCTTCTAGAATAAATTTAATAGTACCATCCTAAAAGAGACATGCAAGAGCATATGAGGATTTTTAGTTAACTAGAAAATTAATTCACAAGACAACAACGATCATAAAGGAAAGTAACAACGTACATTCAATAAGATACATACAAAAGCCAATGAAAAAGTTAATTTTCATTGGTATGTGTTAACATAAACATATACAATGAAATAACAGTCTCACAATTATTCATGACATATGCATGAAAATGTGCGGGCTCTATGAGATTCATATATTAAGTGAATGTGCCAAGGTATACAATTACAGTTCTACCACACTAGCCTCAATAGTGGAACATTAAGTCACCTATTAAACACACATGGACAGCAACATAATCTAAAGGATAAAACATGAGAATACCCTTTTATTAGCAAATGATATACATTTATAGTACATGGTTTGACCATTGGGTTTCACATCCCAAGGTCTCTTGGACTCCCTTTATCTATTCCGCTTCCACACTAACCCATTGAGGATTAGGTGTCCAACATTCCCCCCCTTAATCCGAAGGGTTATGTATGAGTCCAAGAAGAGAGCTGTAATACAAAATGTGCAAAAAATGCATGGCAACACTAGGTTGAATATGCTCTCTAAAATGTTGGTATAAAGGGCGGTGGTTTAAGGATGACCACCAACACTAAAACGCTTAGTGCAGTTCCCGGAACTCTTCCAAAACTAGCAAGAAGCTGAAGTCTTCTGCTAGAGGAAGTGCTCCTATTGTTTTGAATAGGGAAACCTTCAACCATGAAAGGGAGGTCTCCCCCTGCATAAAAGGGATAATTTCAACCTAAAAAGGGAAGTCTCAACCTGTGATGGTTTAAGGATGACCAACAACTCTGGAATGCTTAATGCAATTCCTAGAACTCTTCCAAAACTGGCAATAAGATGAAGTCTTCTATTAGAGGAAGTGTTCTCAATTTTGTTCTTGGAATTCTTCCGAAACTAGAAAGAAGCTGAAGTCTTCTGCTAGAGGAAGTGTCCTAGATTACCAACTGAAGGCATGCTCAGGGGCATCTTTGTTTCTCATTACAACTCTGAAACTGGTGTGGCAGGTTGTGGCTCAAGCTCACTTGATGTGACTTTGAAGCTTGTAGATGACCATCATTTCCCCCCCTGTCAGATACAAGGTGAGATGATGGATAAAAATCAACTGCAAGACTATTAAATACTCTGGAACAAGTTCTGACATGTGATTGGAATATCTTCTTGGCTGTTGATTCCCATTGCTAAGAAGTGATCCATCCAAGATGAATTTGTGCTCTTACATGACGTTTGTTTTTGAAACATCTGTGTGAAGAATGGGTGGTTTTATGACAGTGCTTACATGGATGTAGATCAAAATAGTGATCTTTCAAATGGCCAACTTGGTCACAGTGTTGGCATTTCACCATCTGTTTTTGTTGTTGTGGAAGAGGAGCAGAATCTGGAACAGCTAAAGGTGAACTATCATGAATGAATCCAGCACTCTAAAATTGAATGGGCTTTGAGTAGTCTGGAATATGAAAGGACAAGTCCTTGTCATATCCAAGACCAGTTTTGTGCTTGTTGTGGACAAGCTGTTCCCAAGGTCTAATGATGGGCTTGGGAAGTGCAGACTAAGTTTCTGCATCTGCATGTACAACTGCTGCTTTATTGGGTAATAAATCTGAACCAACTATAACATTATTGGGTTTCAGTCTCAATGTTCTGAACAGAAACATGTTCAGAATGACTCCTCTATTTTAATTCTTCTTGTTGTAGCTGAGATTCGAGCTGCAAAAAATCAATTTTCTCTTCTACATTTTGTAGACAGACCTGAATTTCTGTGAGAGAAACTTTGCTGATTTTTAATGTATCATGATTAGTAGACAATATGAGAGTTTTGAGGAACTCTAATACTTCACTGATTCTAGCCATTTTTTTCTTCAATGTCAGAATTACACCTTAAAAACTAATCACAACTACTACTCAATGTAGAAAAGTAATACCCACTAGCAATATCCTTTATAAATGTGCAACAAATGATCAGTGTGCAACCAACAAGCACCAAAATAAGAGTTTACTCATGATCAACACTATGTTCTGACAATACAACCGACTAAACTTTTCTCCACAAAAGATTATTTTTATTTGTCAAAACAGTCATTGCCTTTATACAGCCCACCAAACTCTTATGCAACAGTCGAATCAAGGAATCAATGCACTATAATGAGTTTTAAATACAATGCCACACTAGGGCAGCAGCAACTGCAAACTTGCTTGGATCCTTCAAAGAGGCTAGAGCCCAGCACATATTCATTCGATTCCTAAATCTGTTATGACCCTATAGCTATGAAAAATACCACTTTCCCACCTTTATTTTCCATCTCTTTTATTTAGTCTATTCAACACATGCCATCTACAACCCAATAAATTTCAACGCATGTATGAACTATGGCTATTCAAAACTTTAATGCATGTATGAACACAGGAGCATCGTTTTTAAGGGAAATCAATGCATGGTTAATGGAACCATACCAAAACAACCAACGCACAGTATATGGAGCCACACCAAAATGACCAATGCACAGTATATCAATTCACATGGAAATAACTTGAATAGTGCCAAAACTAACTTCGCATATATCACCAAGTTGTATTCTCGACATATCTTCAATGTTCTGGACACCAATCTGGCCCTCATTAAGACATTTATTTCAGAAGATCTTCTGTGCTCCTCGGCCTAAAAGGAGAGAGTTTTAATTGTCATTTTGCACTCCATTTAAAGAAAGGTATAAAAGTCTGGAATAAAGACCGCAAGGATTCAAGGCATCAAATTTTAGTAGCCCTCAGCACTATCATGAGCAACAGTCAGATACTCGGCTCAGTGCAATAAGATCAATTTGAAGGGTTCTTCATCTTTAAAGATCAGCCATAAAGAAGCCCATGGAACGTTGTCACTACATTTGAGACGTACGGTGACAAATTGACATACGTTTGCAGTTTGTTGAATTACATGTTTGGCAACAAACACGTTGTTTCTTTCAGATTCTGACCATGGAAAAATTGACCCCTTGACTGAAGATGAAGGGCCAGCAAACATCAAACTCATCTCTGCTACACACACAGTGATTTGACCTCACATTCTCCTTCGTAACTCGTTCCTTTCAGCAGTATGGAGCTGCATTTAAGTGTTAAATGTAATACACCGCCAATGTAAATGGACAACGCATACATAATAATGCAAAGACAACGCTTAAATGTATGGGCAGCGTAAATACAATTGACAGTGTAATACGGAGCAATGTATGTATGGAGCAACGTAAACATAATACGGAGTAGTAAATGTAAATGTATGTATGGAGCAGCGTTAAAGATAATCAGTGTTAAAGATAATCAATCAAGAGCAATGCGGGTGTATACCAACAACGTGAAAATGTGAGATGCATCTTTACATTTCATTCGTCGATATCATAATTCAATTGCAATCACTGGAATCGGGCGTATACTCTCCTCCTTCAGGTTTCGAACCCTCAACCTTTTACCGTCTGATTCTCGACAGGGGCGGGGAAACCAGCGGTACAATTACAATGTAAGTTTGTACTGTAGCGGTCGGCCATTTTCTAGGCGTCCAGCTGATGACGGCTCAACGAAATCTAGAATAGGAGCAGCCTCACTCAGCCTCACTATCAGATGGAAGTCTTGATAGTATGGACACAGGAGCATATCCACCAAACAAAATTATATATATACCACTGCCTTTTTATAATAAGATTTGACATTTAATGAACGATGTAAACAATTGTATGCATCATTCTTCAAAATATGTGCCACTACAACATGGAGAACCGCATTCCAGTCTTACACACTATACGTATATAACATTGTACAACAACTATTCAACGTAGCAAGGCAAGGTCTATCTTACAATGAAGTCCAATTGTACGCACATCACAAACCAGTTGCAACGCAGGTGTATATATACCATTCAACCCGATATAATGTATCACTGCCTCTTTATAATAGCTCGAACACAAAAGAATGCACCATATACAGGTCACAACACCAACCAAAAAATCGTTTACACCACAACTTTTAATTCTCATTCATCAACAGGATACTCGGTCATGCACCAAAGTCACAATACGTTGCTTCAACGCTCGAAAAACTTCCCAGAGAGTGCACCAACCATGATACAAGAATGCACAGCCTCCAATTCAGCGCAGAGAAGTAATGCAGCCAGAGGTGGCAGGAAAATAGGAGTTACAGGAGAATATAAAACGTCTATGACACTGACGCAGTGAGACAGTGTTTGCAGCAGGTCTCTTGACAGAGGGCATTCATCATAGAGATTCAACACTCCAGTTCTGGAAGACCAAGAGACGTTACACTCATACAAAAACGTGCCAACAATGATAAGTCAGAGGTGCATTCTTTCTAGGGCAGAGATGGCAGGTCTGAGCAAGGAGCGTTTTTAGAAGGCAGGTGAATAAAAATGGTGTTGTAGAAATAACAGGTTGCAGCTAAAATTTAGCTGAGAAACTATTCATGAAATGTGGAATTGATGGCAGAAATGATCTGCACATCAATTCCATAAGACAAATGGCTCAAATTAATTATGCAGGGCAGGAATACGCCTGCTCTGATACGATGTTAAACACACATGGGTAGCAACATAATCTGAAGGATAAAACATGAGAATACCTTTTTATTAACGAATGATATACATTTATAGTACAGGGTTTGACCATTGGGTTTCACATCCCAAGGTGTCTTGGACTCCTTTTGTCTATTCCGCTTTCACACTAACCCATTGAGGATTAGGTGTCCAACAACTTGCTCCTCCAAAGAAATTTCTTCTCTCCTATGCCAAGCTAAGAAGCCAAGGTGGGAAGTTCAAGTCCCAAAAGTCCCTTTGCTTGAGTTATGAGGGTGTATTTATAACAAATGAGGTGACTCTCCACCTCCCATGTGACTCTCGACTTACCTCATGAGTCTTGAGCTTCTACAATCACTTTTCAAATTCTTTCATGACCTTTGAGCTTCTATATGACTCTATAACTTTCTAGTGACTCTTCATATTCGATGCGGGACCCTTGGTATTCCACACATTTTACATTTTTTTCATTTTGGGAAATTACACAATTACATTCCACAGTTGATGTGGTAAGACACATTGACACATATTAAATTTTTATGACTGTTTACAACCCATGACTTGGCAATGATGACATGGACTTCATGCTGATGTGGAAATTTTAAGCTCTACCTTTTGTTGCTATGACTTTAACTTCTCCATGATGGATATTGTATGTGTTTTATCTTCATCCTCCAAGAGGTTGGTTGATATGGAGACATCCATGTTATCTTGATCTTCAATATCTTATCATGATCTAGTGTCCCTCCATCATCTTTCTTAATGATCATCTTGTCTTTATAGGTTCATGAATGTCTTCTACATGATCACCTAGACATCCTCCTTGAACATCATCCTATCATATCGAGATATAGTACCTGTAGATGGAATTCACCCATGACAAGACAACATTAACCCAAAGATATCCTAGTTTAACTATCCTTGTACACTTCACTAATTAGACTCAGGATTGAGTGTAGGATAGAACATAAGGCTTAGGGATTGCACATTGCACAGTTCTAGGAGGCTGAAATGATATTATGGTGAATGTGACAGTGTAATGAGTAGTATATGGGTTAAAAGAAGGAAGATTGTGCAATTGATGGAGTTAAGGAGACAAAAGAGAGGGCTTGCTCACTAAAACTATGAAATGCACAATTCTGGGAGATAGGGAGACACAAGGCTACACAGTTGGACATGTTAGTGAGATAGTAGTGAGGTCTTGCTCATTGTGATTGCTAAATGCATAGTGCAGCGCGGCTAGTGTCTAATGGATACACAATTGAGGGAGACAGTGACACAATGAAGCAAGATTTCTCACTGTGACTATGCAATGCATATTTCAAGAGAGATGTTGGTCCACTAGATTGCACAGTTGTGTAGTTCAGAGAGACAAGAGAGACAAACTATAAAATGAACATAAAGAGACTAGTTGGAGAAGAAAGTTGTATAGTTTCAAAGGAAGGAAGCTCATTGAGCACTGTGACTGCACAATGCATAGCCCTTGGAGGCTATGACTATGCATTGTGTAGTTCTAGGAGGCGAGACAAGCTAATCGGGGAAGGATCATCATTAGAAAATGACCAAGTGTGGGGCCAGAGATCAGAGAGATGGGACCAAAACATGACTTGAACATGATCACACATTTATAGATGATCAACCACTCGAAAATGAATAATTTATCAACATGTTCTCATTGAAATGATCGTAGAACAACATTTACCTCCAAGTGTGACACTTAATATATACTTTGCCACACAAGTGACAACACTAGTGAAACAATGCGTAAGACTTGGGGAATGTGTCTAATGCATGTTTTTGTGATATATAGAACAAAATAATGTAGGATAAATGCCTCAAAATTCCCCTTCAAGAACATACATATGACTTCCTTTGACAAGATGCAACACTTCCCTAACCACAAGATGACACTTGCAAAAGTAACAAAAAAGTGAAAACGACACTTGCAAAGGCTAGAGAAAGTGAAAGTGACACATTCCAAAGTGAATATAACATGAGAAAGACACTTATTGAAGTGAAAAAAAGTAAAAAAATATATTCACAAACATGAAATTGACACTTGCGAAAACAAAGGTGCGCCAAAGCGAAAGTTGGGAAAACTCACCAAAATAGAAGTACAAATGCAATCGAAGTGAGAAAAACTATCAATGGATAATGCACACTAACTATCGACATGTGTTGCATAGTACACTAAGCTTATGGATTGCATAATCACTATCACTAGTGATTATGCAAGCCTTACCTTCAAGAACTGTGCAATGCCTATATAAGCTTGCATAGAAAGATGTGTGTATGTGAATTAATCGAAGACATAGCATGTGTTAAAAAATGACTTTGACACTTAAAATCTAAGAAGATGAGTCAAACATATAAAAAAGCATCAACCAACCATGAAGTGACCATAGATGATAGATCATAAGATCCTTAGAAGGCTCCAAAATTCGACTGTAAGAAAACTTTTGGAAGCTGTTTTTCACAACGACATCACTTGGCGACAAACTGGTAGAACTCCATATTCTTTGTTGAGGTTTCACCTTTAATTGCAAGGTACCATTCTTTTACGAAGTATTGATTCACCATGTAGATTACCGTGGTTTTTCCTCTTATCCTAGCTAAAGATATAGTCTTATCTATTCCTTTCTTGTAAGAGTATTCTATTACTCATAATCTTGTGTTAAAGTACATAGAAGATAGGCCCAATGTCAGTTAAGGATAACTACAACAACTGGACAAATTCAAGTCCCTATGTGAGCTTACAACTTACCATAGTTAGCTCATAGGCAAATGAAGTGTTAGATAAATATAAACTCCAACACTCCCCCTAAGTGAAACATAGGAGTAACTAAAGAAGAAAGAAAACAAAGAATGGGTCCCGACAATGAGGTCAGATTAGGTACCCATGTAAGAACTCTCACATTAAGTGAAGAAATAAAGAAAAAACCATAGGAAAAACTCCACCCCAAAAGAGAGAAAAATGATAGTGCCCACATTATCATGCAGATGAAATTGTAGATCCCATAAAACTCCACTGAATGGCAAGAACGTAGGCCAGCTCCAATCAACAAGTATGAAATGTTGAAGTACCAAAAATCTGAAGATGAGAGTTGTGAAACCTGAATGAGGTTAATTGATTTATGAAGTAGGATTTTCACAGAGGCATATAGGTGGGAAACACTGTCAACTTCTCCCAAAAAAACTTCAGAGAAACTAGGTGTCGGTAAAGAACCAGGACAAAGGCTTCAAACATAAGTAATGCCATCAACCAACAAATCAATAATGAGGCTTTTAAGTATGGAAAATGTCTTACAACAACACTCCTAAATTTGTCTGAACACCTTCACCATCACACTGATAAAAATAAAAATATATGTCACCATCTAACTGGCCCCCCTAAAACACAATTGCGTAAGGAGCAAGAATCAATAGTCTCTAATTCTAGTAAATTTCCCTTAAACACAATTGAGGGTATAAAAACAATTAACAATGAACAACTGATGCAACACAATAATAGTAATTCTTCAATCATTGGTTCAAATGATGCCACAACCATTCATGACCCATCCACAAATGGTCTTGATGGTCTACACTAGTCCGCGATTCATTCTTTCACATCTCTTTTGTAATGATCTGAATGTTGGACTACTAATTGACCAAAAATGTTGATGTTTGGGTAAGTTATTATGATGAGGATGTGCATATGGCTTAGGTTTTGCCTCTACAGACTTAGACTTGAGTGCAAAATATTATCATTAGGAATGACATCAACAACCATGTCTTTGACCTGTTTATCATAATCAACATGAGAATTTTCTTCAAGAACCTCACAGTTGGATGTAGGTGATGAGGCAACAGAAGTATCATATCCAAAACCTACTCTTGATGTTTTCACTACACGGTCAATAGGAGAAGAAATTCTCTGTCCATTCTTTTCAAGTCCTCCTCCAGTATATCCCATTTTACTCAACAATTTGGATCCAGTTCCAGTATTATTCTTTTCAAAACTAGGTGTGACAAAGGCATGTGATTGAATCATGATCATAAACATCAGGTTTATGGCATTTAACATCATCAAATGTGGAAGAGGGAGATCTTAACACCTTAACATCAACAATCTCCATCTCAAATTTATGAAGACAAATAACTTCCAATTCAAGTTTCTACTTAGACTATTGCAACTTTTGAATGATCTCATCCTTCTCAATTAGTTGCTGGGACAAGGAATCATAATATTGTTTCAAAAAATGATATTACTCAATCATTGTTTCTTTTAAACAATAAATCTCAAGCATGTGCTGATTATTTTTCTCTTCTAATTATTTCTTTAATTTTGTTGTTCTTGAGTCAGAAAAAGACTCAACCTCCTCTTGCAAGTCATCAAGGAGGTCAATACTCTCTTGAAATTCATCTACAAGCATCTAGAAATATTTCTCCATGATTGAATCTAGATGTTCAACCTTCTTGATTTTTTTCAGTTATTGAAGTTTGCAACCTATTTTTAAGGGTTGCATTCTCCACTTGCAATAGAGCTACAATTGATTGCAATTGAATGATCTCTTTACAAAGTTCATTTGCTTCCCTCTCTTCACGAAGTTCCTCCAATCTTTTACCCATATTGAAATGATCAAGTTGGAAAATGTGTTTTTGTTGGCCAGAAAAGAAAAACTGTTATAGAACAAGCCTAATGATGATAACAACAATAACTTGAAGATTAAATTACCATGCAAATAAAACCAATTCACCTTGTTTTGCATGACTCACCAATAAGGAAGAATTTCATAACCATCAACCATCAAAATACCAAACAAATATAAAGTCATTCTCCAATAGACATCGTGTTTATAGGATTTTAACTTTAAAACAATCCTTAAGTCTAAAAGGATTATAAAATTCCCTTTTTGAAAAACAAAAAAGAAAATTTCCTCTCCCAAAATTAAAGTCATAAAGTGTGGATTAAACCAATAAAACCAACACAAAAGAACATTTATGGATTTGAGGCATAGAGTAAAAAAAGATAAATGACAAGACAATTGACTCTAGTAATAATGGTTTTACCCCCTTTAAGCAACTTGTGAGAAGAAGTCTAGTGAAATTCGCCAATCCATGCACTAGCCGCCAGAGTCATAATTTGAACCCAAAACCATATACAAAGCCTCTATTAATGCTCCCATTGTCAAGAAAATTAAAAAAAAAAAAATTACAACATCTGTGATGCCTGATAATGTTTTGGAATTAGCAGATTCTCAGGCAGCCTCAAACATGAATAACAGGAATAAATAAATTGGGAACAGGGCTAGTTCAGAGCTTGAAGTGAACATTCATGTGCTACCAGCACTAGTGACTTCTACAGCCACATTGGCCACATTGTCTTTTGTCTTTCCCAATTTCCTGTTCCTGTCACGGCATGAACTCAATTTATCTCCCACTATTTTCCAAGATCTTCCCCTGATGACCCAAAATTTGGATCATTTCTCTACTCTCTGAGGTATTTTTATTAATTTCGTGAGCTATTGTTTAGTTTCCAACTCCAACAATTCCAATTCCATGTCAAAAGATCAAAAGAAATTGAAAATTATTGACAAAACAATTAATTATATGGTGAAGAGTGTAGAGAATGGGAATGTCGGGTTGGATATGAAAATGACATTACAATCGCTGAAAAAAAACTGACTAATGAACCTAGTGGTGTCACTTCCACATCTTCAATCCATGCCTCAAATTTTGTGACAATGGTGATGTCTAGGGTTCGCAAGGCGTCTGCTACAAATTGTAGTCCTAAGAAACTAAAATGGAGGCTTTCGCTTGCATATTATGATGGATGGGTGTCCCACGAGAACATTATTTTCCTCTTTCAAGGGTTGTCACTGTGAAATCCATTGAATTATTTGGAGATGAGATGATTGAGAAGTCACCAACATTTTTAACATCTTTGTGAGATAACTACCCTCCGGATAATGATGGTGACATCTTCATTGTAGCAACAGACTGACAATATCACCATGCCTCTCACTGATGAAACCTTTCATGAGAGAGCCTAGAACTTAATACAAAAGTGTAGTTGTGGTTAGCCAACAGATGAACAACATCCTCAGGCCACACAAAATTTCTAGTTGAAACGTAAGATATGCCTCTTTCCAACAATGACTGAGGAAACTACCAATTTTGGAAATTCAATATCATCACTAAAGTGCAGTTCTACATATTGCAACATGAAGTTTAGATTAGAAAGGAAAGAAACTTCAAAAAAATAATTCAGTAGGGGAGGAATCGCCCACTCTGATACAATGTAAGAGTATTCTATTACTGACAATCTTGTTTTAAAGTACAGAGAAGACCTCCTTTATATAACAATGGAGGAGGCTCAGTTTCGGTTAAGGATAACTATGACAAATGAATAGATGCAATTCCCTATGTGAGCTTACAACTCACCATACATATCTCATAGGGAATTGGAGTGTTGGAAAGGACAAACTCCAACATTTCTCATCTTAAAACAAATCAACATAAGACTAGTCACACCTCAACTATTTAGATAGGGAAGAAGGATAATAAGTATATCAAGTTTTTGATATTCAGAATTAGGCATGTTATCAAGTGTTTGTCCACTACCAATGAGCCTGTTTAGTACCCCGATGGAGTGGCCTCAAGGAAACAGAAGCATTGCTTCATTGCTAGAAGGATTTTTCAGTGCCCTGACGAAGTTTCTAGGCTTCACCTCTTTGCGCAAGAAGCCTTTCTCTTCTTCACCCCTTATTTATTTAATAATAGAATGTGAAAAGGAAATTATTTATTTTGAAAGTGGAAGAGGGATGTCATCTTATTTATTTGTAAGAGAGGTTGTTCCTTGTCTAAGGGATTTGAGATATAACTAAAACTTATATGCTCATTTAAATTTTTCTCCTTTCCCTTCTCTACTCGGTTGATTTGATAGGTTAAAACACCAAGGAAAAGTCAAGAAATAAGATCCCAATACAGATACGAGAATTGCAGTTTGACTAAATCATTTCCATCTGGAATGAATCATATTTTCCATCCAGACACAATTGATTTTAAAGACATATAAACCAAGACAAAGAAGAGGATAACAAATTAAAAAATAATTGTCCATTGTCACAATTCCCCTTTTTTGGTTTCACCACATTTTCTTTTGAGCTAAAAGAAACATCTTTCATGTAGATTCATATTAAATAAAACATGAAAAGTAAAGACATGAAAAATAAAAGAAAAAACAAAGAAAATGGAGGACTGAACTAAAGACAATCATGGGGGACAGGAATAAGAAAACCATGGAAAGACCAATAGATAACAAATGCAAGATAAGAGTAAACGAAAACTACGATGCAACTAGACCTACTCCTAACCTAACTAGCTAGAAGGTCAGGGCTAAGTGAAATGAATTTCAAATGTAGCCATCATAACTTCTCCCAACCTTCAAACACAAAGATACAAGTAATTAAAACATATATAAAACTATGTACAACAAGAAATATAAGAACTTGAATAACTTACACAATAGATATAAGTTCTTTACTAAAGGTAGAAAGATGTGCCATAACAACTAAACTTAACCAACGAGCAACCTTACCTTTTTAATGAGAACAACAATCATACAAACTTCAAAGGCTTATTGTGAATGTATCTTCATCGGTGTTGTCATTCTCAGAAAACATAAAGAAATATCAAAGATTATTATTATCAAAGAGGCTTGCTAAGTAAGATTCTTCCAACTAGTCATAGGTCCAATCATGAAATTCAAAATAACCCTTTTGAAAACCCTAAAAATCTCGGGAGAATGAACTTTCAATTAGCACACCTAAATCATGGGGAGAATCTTGCAAGGAAAAGATAACCTGATCTTGTTTAGATGCTTTGTCAAAATAGTGAGGACCCGACATAGCCATCAACAAAGACTGAAGTGCTTCAAATTTTTAACAAGTATGTAAATAGTAAAATCATAAATCATAAAGGCTAATGGATTCAAATATATCAATGAAATAAAAAGAAATTTTTGTCCTTGTAAATATAGAAAACTAATTAAAAAAACATGCTGAAAAAAAGTTAGAAGTATATTTCAAATCAAATCCAATATTCATATCAGCGTGAGGGTTTTGATCCACTAAATAATTTAGGAATTGAATCTCACTAAAAAGGATTAAATGGGCCAGAACAAAAATGATTAGTTTAATAACAATCACAATGAAGATTAGGAGTTGATTATTCACAAAAGTACTTAACATATATGAATCCTTAAGCCAATGTTGGTCTTTATCTTGATAATTAGAATGATAGGCTTCATAGCTTTGTGAATCCATGAAATATATACATTCCAAACCTGATTTCGATGCAAGATACATTGGGATGAATTGACTAAAGAAATTTGTTTAATCTAATCATAAACCAAATCTTGAAAGCTAGAAAAAATGTAACCAAAATACTGAAAATATTTCAAGAAAGAGTTTTCATCTAGCGAAATAATGCAAAATAAAGAGTTTTGTGAGAAACTCCAAATCTTACTTAGTTTAGGGAGCTTACTAGGATTACGAGAACCTGACATAACCATCAATGAAATTTGAAGTGCCTCGGCTCCTTGAAAATTTATGGAACTTTGAAAAGATAGATAACTACATTTTGATAATTGAGTTAGATCGTAAATCACATTTGGACAACTATTATCAAATAAGTCAACAAGATCACTATTATCTAGATGTCAGCCATTTCAATCATTGATTTGATTATATTTTAGAACCTCAACAGATAGATTAATAAAGTCATAGCATTCTTTTGATTGAAAATCTAGAGATGTATAAATCATAGAAACTTCATGAGCAACTTGATTTGAAGGGTTTTCCTCATGCAAAACAAGAGATCGCAAGGAATGAGATGGATGCTCAATGATTTGATTATTTTCTTCTTCATCATGTGTAACCTTACCATCTTATGTAAATTCAAGATTTTTTCTTATCAGATTGTAACTTCAAAGAGCATATCATGTCTTTATCATGAGTTAATTCATTATAAAAAATAGGACATGAGGGATGTCAGTTTGAAGAAGAATTTTACGTAAAAATATCTTCTTGAGAAATGAAAGACTTAGCCAATGTGCGGAGAGAATCATCACCATGTACATCAAAAGATTCATGATCATCAAAATAATGGTTTCTCAAGGCTTGATATTGATTAAGAGTTTTGATTTCATTTGATTGAATACGAAGATGAATAGATTCCAAATCAACCAAGAATGAAGGAACGCCATATTGACATGGAGGATCTTGAGAAAGAGAAGAGATGTTGAAAGAATATTCACCTTTTTTCTCCTCTACCCATGAAATGTGACTACCTTGCATCTGATCATTTTTTAAATTAGTGTAATGAGAACCAAAATAGTTTAAAACAGATTGATTAAGAAAATAAAGGGGAAAGGGGCTATGAGAATGAGATGATAGAGGAGGGGAAACATCCAAATCAAATTCAAGACTAAAGCTATGAGTGTTAATATCATCTTGAGGAATGGAAGGGTTAATATTCACCCTAGGATCCATAAACCATTCCATGGTTTCCTCCATATGATCTGGATCATGGGAATTTCATGAAGGTTGAATGGATGGACCAACAATTTTGTTTCCAAATTTCCCAACTTTTACATCATCATAGGGAACCACCCAAATTGGTACTCTAAAAGGAGAAGGACAAGGAAGAAAAGGATTAGTAGGTTCCTCCTATGAAATTAGAGGTGCCTTGTGGTTTACACAAGTTGTGAGCATAGAAACATTAGGGGGTCGGGACTCACCATTTAAATATATTTGAACCAAACAGTAAATTTTTTTTTTTAAGTAATCCCAATCCACATCTTCTTTAGAAAATTGATAACAAAGGTGAAGGAATAATTAGAAAAATCCTCAATTAGGCTTCATTATAAGTTGATTAATTCTCTTATAAACATGTTGGTAATCATACCTATCAAAGGCTTGATGATTCTCCTTAAGGAATTGATCAAATGAATGAATAGAAGTGGTTGGCAAGGTACGCAACAATCAGTTGACTCGACCTCCAAGTGTGAGAGAAAATAGTATGCAAACAACATATTCATCTTTGATTTCATGATATTTACAAAAACCAAGAAAATCATATATATGTTTGGCTATGAATGTACTACCCTTGCCATCAAACCTAAGTTAAGACAAGTCATAAAACTATTCTATGGAGATGAAAAGTTTACTACGGGATAGGTTAGAAAAAAACTCTGAGATTGTGATTTGGGGATTTGCAATTTAAGGTAAGAGATTCAAAATAGACTCAACAGGCATATCTTGTTATCTAGCCCTCCTTCTAGCATCAAATGTTAACAGGGGATAAATCTGTCAACCAAGGGGGTCTCCTTGATGTGAAGTCCCAATTACACCTCATAATGTTTGGAGTAGCTACCACAACCGGAAATATGGTTGGTTGCCATTACTCTTTAGAATTTTCCTTAGTTGCAACTGTTAAAAAAATAGGTTATACAAACAATCTTTGAAACAAGCAAGTACATTGACACTATGAGGCATACCATCGCAATGTATATAAGGTACTTTCACGAATAGGAGAGAGAGAGTGAGCCTCTAGAAAAAACATAATAGTACCATCCTAAAAGAGACACACAAGAGCATAAAAGGATTGTTAGTTAACCTGCAAAGTAGTTCACAAGACAACCACGATCATAAAGAAAAGTAACAACGCACATTCAACGAGATACACACCAAAGCCAAAAAAATAATTCATTTTAATTAGTATGTGTTAATATAAATATACACCATAAACAATGAAAGAATAGTCTCACATTTATTCTCGATGTATGCATGAAAGTGTGTCGACTATATGAGCTTCATATATTAAGTGAAAGTGTCAAGAGATGTAATTATAATGCTGCCACATTAGCCACAATAGTGGAACATTAAGTCACCACTTTCTCCTCCAAAGAAAGATTTTCTCTCCTATTTTAAGCTAGAGAAGCCAAGGTGGGAATTTCAAGTCCCAAAAGTCCCTTTGATTGAGTTATGAGGGTGTATTTACAACAAATGAGGTGACTCTCCACCTCCCATGTGACTCTTGACCTCCATCATGAATCTTGAGCTTCTACAATGACTTTTAAAATTCTTTCATGACCTTTGAGCTTCTATATGACTCTATAACTTTCTAGTGACTCTTCATATTCCATTTGGGAGCCTTGTTCTTCCATACATTTTACATTTTTCCATTTTGGGAAATTACACAATTAAATTCCACAAATTATGTGGCAAGACACATTGACACATATGAAATTGTGATGACACTTATACAAGCCATGACTTGGAAATGATGACTTGGACTTCATGATGATGTGGAAATGCCAAGCTCTTCTTTTTGTTGCTATGACTTTAACTTATCCATGATGGATCTTGTATGTGTTTTATCTTCATATTCCGAGAGGTTGGTTGATATGAAGACTTCCATGTGATCATCATCTTCAATCTATTGTCATGATCTAGTGTCCCTTCTTCTTCTTTCTTAATGATCATCTTGTCTTTGCAGCCTCACGAGTGTCTTTTGCATTATCACCTAAGCATCCTCCTTTAACAACATCCTTTCATATTGAGATATAGTACTTGTAGATGGAGTTCACCCATGACAAGATAATATCAGCCCGAGAATATCCTGGTCTAACTCTTCTTATACACTTCACTAATTGGAGCTGATACTGATTGTAGGATAGAGAATAATTCTTAAGGATTGCATAATTCAGATTTCAAGGAGGCAAGAACCATAGTCTAGTGATTGTGACTGCGTTGTAAAAACCTCCTCCCACATCTAACCAAGCTAACCGGTCCACTTGGATAAACATGTGATGAGAGGCTACTATGATGTGATTCAATTCCACAGGTATAGTTAAGGAAGTGGAACCAACAAAAAAAACCAATATGACCTTCCACACATGCCACGGAACCTCCAGGAGCCAACCAACCCTTCCAGGTGCTTAATCCCTGAAGAAACTTGCCTTTTCACTGCCCGAGATCCCTAGTCGCTCCCATGACAAGGCATGCATGCGACTATAGGCCTCCAAATGCTCCCACAACATGGCAAGCCAGTGACTATAGACCTTTTTAGGTAGTTTTGTGCCAATGACCCTAGATTATGTGCCACTTTTTCAAGGCCAGGACTCAGGCCACTGCCCGGAACTTCAAGAAACTTTCAGAAATGAAAAATAACAAGGGAACAATCATATTAATGAAAATAATTAATCAAGGACCTGAATGGAACCCTAGTAGCCATGACAAGCATTTCGTCAAACATATCAAAAATATGCATTCTACAGGTCTTAACAACATATATGAGTATAGGGGTCTCATACTTATCTAAGATTATCTAAGAAGTATTGATGCCTTATCACATTATCTGCATTACCATATATTAGGTCATTTATTAATTTCTCATTCATTTATAAATAAAAATATGATAAGATCCTTACATCATCATTGTCATAAAACAAGCTCATAACTAGCATATAACCAATAGAAACAACATGGATACGAAAACTATAAGTGCCAAATATGAACCAATATATTTACACATAAAATACCAAGGAGAAATAGTTCTTATTAATGAATTAATAGGCCAACTAGGTTAATGACTTCCATGTACCACCCGTCCATAGATTGGCTGAACCAAATCTTTATTTCTACAAATCACCCCTATGCCATATTCCAAGCATGAATGTGGGGCTCATAACCAACAATCAACAAGGGATTTCTAAGGATACATGTCCTCACCCTCATAATAGAACCAAGCTTTATCGCAATCCCCACTGAACCATTAGGTCTTAAACAAGCATTCATTCCTCCGAATCTCTCCACCTAAATTGTGAGGAATTTGTCTGTCTCAAACTCTTGTCTTTACCGTGTATCCCACCATTATCGGTCAAGGGATTCCTATACCTACGAGGTCTCCACCCTCTGGGCTTTAGCGTGTATCCCATCCTGGGATTCCTAGGATCAATCAAGCGTACTCACCACTAAGTATTACAGTGTATCCCGTCATTCACTGGTAAAGGGATTCGTAGGCTCAATCGAGGTATTCAAATTCAAGATTTATCATGTATCCCATCATGGGATTCCTAGGCCTTGTGAATAATCCTAAGACCACCCCACTTACCTTTGACTCCATCTAGAAATCTAGCTCAACAAAATACAAGAGAAACCACCACACCATGGCTATCCAGAAATGGCAAGGCTAGGCTGAAAAAAACTGTCACACCTGACAAAACCTATGCCTAAGACAACAAGAGAACCAAGAAAAAACATGCAAAACCATGTGTGCCAAAGCTATCAAGTAAATCATACATGCAACTCGATACCTGCAAATAATATCGTTGTAGCCACTTGATCCTACTCTTCCTTTATTTATATTTGCTTCATCTTGCCTTCTTCTCTTTTCTTGATCCAATGCTGAAGTGCTCCAAGAAAACTCTATGTGTCCAAGAGTGTGTGAGAGAGAGAATAGAGAGAGAGCTCCAAAACTTAACTAATAAAAGGTACCCACTGATCCTCATAAACCTTTTTATTAACTAGGCTTCTATTTTCCTTCATTTTCCATTATTTTCATAAATAAAATGCTAATTAGTGCCACTTTTCCTTTAGAAAGCATTTGTCATTACCTTTGCCAATTTCCTTAGTTATAATAAACCAAATGAGCACCCACACTAGGATGTTTTTCACAACAGTTAGCTTGGAATAAGTGTCCCATAATCGTGGTTATTATTTTTCCTTTATTAACTTTTATTACATGGAATTTTCACAAGGGATGTTAGAGAACTCTCCCCCTTGGGGGAACATGTCTTCAGTGTTCAATGACACCTACAACCAACAAGAATGTTGTAAGAAAAACATAATACTCATGGTCTTTATAACTTAGCTCATTGCAGTATTTACAATGATCAACCTAATGCGAAACAACCAACATAACAACATGACAACCATAATGACATGACACCCATACTACTTATTGGAGCTTTATAACACAACTCATGGAAGTATTTACATCCATATACATATGCATATATCAAAAACATCACACCCAAAACATATACCAAAAACATTCACTCAACCTATGAATAGAGAAGGAGACATAGCCCAGATTTGATCTGCCATCTCCCATGTAGCTTCATTAGGCCCAAGTGCTTCCACTACACTTTAACATGCTCGATTTCTTGGTTCCAAAGCATGAACATCTTTCTCTGCAAAATACACTGAGGTTTTGGCTGGAATTCTCCTTCGGTCTTCACCTGCAATACAGGCCAGTCAATCACATGATCAACATATTTAACATATTTCTTAAGTAATGACACGTGGAAAATATCTTGGACTTTCACTATTGGAGGCAGTGCAAGTCGATAGGCTACTCATCTGATCCTTTCAATAATATTGAAAGATACAAAAAACTAAGTTTCTAGCTTGGCACATGATCCAATCCTCAAGGATCTCTTCTTCGACTTGACGCACAAATACACCTATTCCCAAACTTGAAAATACTTAAATTACTTGTTTCGATCTGCATAAATTTTCTTCCTATCCTGTGTTGTCATTAGATTCTTCTTGATTAATTGCATTTTATATTCCATCTCTACCAACGTGTCTAGTCCAATCAATACCATGTTCACCAAACAACTCCAGTTGATGGGAGTATTGCAACTCCATCCATAAAGTGCCTCAAATGGACTCATCCTAAGTGAATCCTAGTAACCATTACTATAAGTCAACTCAACCATTTAAATTTTCTCCTCCCATATCCTCCATTAATGCATCACATACATCCTTAGCATGTCCTCCAATATCCGGTTGACCCTCTCTGTCTATCCATCTATCTGTGGATGATAAGTTGTGATGAAGTCCAACTTTGCCCCTAATCCTGCAAACAACTCCTTCCAAAACTTGGAAGTGAACTTAGCATCCATTTCTGACACAATTTTCCTTAGAATACCATGCAATCTTACCACATCTCTGATGAATACATGTGCTACATCACTAGTTGAATAAGTAGAATTCACTAGAATGAAGTGCACAACCTTTGTCAACCTATCTACCACAACCGTGATGGAATTATGCTATGTAGGTGTCCTCGACAAACCTGTGATGAATTCCATGGAAATGACCTCCCATTTCCACAATGGAGTCAAAAACAACTGTAGTAATCCACCTGGATGCTTACACTCTACCCTCACCTACTGAGAATCCAAGCACCTAGCCACAAACTCTACCACATCCCTCTTCAAATTTGGCCAATAATAAAACTTTCTTCACTGCATTTAATTTATTATGATGTCCTAGGTGAACCAAATAAGATTTCTCATGAAAATCACTCAAGATAGTCTTCTTGAGCTCACTACTGTCTGGCACAATTGATAGTGCTGGAAATCTGTCAACCAAGGGGTCTCCCCGATGTGAAGTCCCAATTAGACCTCACACCATTTGGAGTAGGATCCCCATCTGGAATATCGACCTGGTTTCCATGCATTCTTATATATTTTCCTTAGCTATAACTGTTAGCAAGAGAGCGGAACGTGTGGTGACTTCGAAAAGCAAGGGGGGTGTGCCTAGTGAGTGTTTGATCATATGTGTGTCAAATTTCTTTCACTATGGAGGGGAGGAAAAGTGAGCCTCTAAGAGAGAGGTAGTAGTACCACCCTAGTAGAGACACACATGAACAAGAAGGGTCCATAGAACATCAAGTGGAATATTCCACAAAGATGTGACATTCATTAAAACCAATATAACGAGAAAGATTTTCTAATATCCAGAAGAATATTCCACAAGGATGCAGTAACGATAATAGCAATTACAACACATTCTAAATATGATAACTTCCAAAATAACCGAAATGGTTCAACTAATCTAGCACAGATCTAAGAAAACATGAATTACAAACATTCACATAATATTCTTACAAATATCCATAATCTATGCATGAAGAATGTGTTGGCCCATAGGGCTTCTCATATTAAGTAAAAGTTCCAAAGCACATGTATACAATGAACACCACTAGCTCCAATAATGGAGCATTGGAGCCAATCCTTGCTCCTCAAAAGAACTAGCTTATCTCTCTAATACCTTGTGGAAGGAGCCAAGGTGAAAAAGTACATTTCTCATACAATGAGGGTGTATATATAACAAAGGGGTGATGCTTCACCCTGCTTGCGACTCTTTGACTACCCCCATGAATTTTTAACTTCCTATGAATTTTTGACTTACATGACTCTTCATATTCCATGTATTTCCTTTAGACTTCCACTTTGCAGTACATTTCGAATAGGTAATTACTTAATCTGCAATAATGATGTGGCATATGATGACTTGTGATAGGACATGGCGTGACATTGATGACATGGACTGCATGATGATGTGACAGTGCCACACTTTCCTTATTGTCGCTTCTTTCTATTGGAATTTTTAAGTCTGACACCTTAGAAACCCTTCATGCACTTTACTAATTTAATCCTACCTACTTGTTCTGCTAATTAACAAGTTATTTACCATGTAAATACTGGAAATAAACACAAGTACATGTTCAACACATTATAGATCATCAAATGAAGAAAATATAAACAAGCACACAAATGACACCACTATTTTTGGACTACTATCCCCAGAAAAATCAAATGTGGGAAAACTGGTGAAGCTATTTGAGGGTTTGATTTATTAAGCAGTTTCAGAATACAATCTAGGTGCCAAATCTGGCTCACCCAACAGAGAAAAATATCGGTAGCAGTACCTCTCCTTCAGAGATAGATGCTCCGGCTGAAACCCCAGATAAACACTCTGGTAGCTCCTCAACTCCAATATGCCCAAAAAAAGCCCCAGCATCAGCCTATAGGGATTGCATCAGCCTCTTCTGCGCTCTGCGTTATCTTTCCATGTATTTTTGGCAATTCCTGAAAGTTTCGGTAATTCTTAGCAGTTCCGGCTAGTTTTGCTTATTCCCGGTAGTTTCAGCTTCTGCCCTCTACGTCAGCTTTCCTGGCTGTTCCGACAATTCCTAGCAGTTCTGGCTGTTCCTGACATTTCTGGCTTCTGCCCTCTATGTTAGGTTTCTCGGCAGTTCTCGAAATTTTCAGCTTTTGCCCTCTGCATCAACTTTCTCTATTGTTCTAGTATTTCCGGTTGTTCTTGCCAGTTTCGGCTTATTCCCTTTGTGTCAACTTTCCTGACTATTATGGCAGTTCCTGGCAATTCTGGCTATTCCACACAGTTCCGGCTTTTGCCCTCTGTGTCAGCTTTCCCGGCTATTGTGCTGATCTTCCTGGCATTACCTCTGCCTCTCTTCTTTTGTATTCACTCCCCCTCAGTCACAACTCCATATCAATCTCTTAACTTTCTCAGCAAACCCAACCCTAGAAAGTCAAAATCTTGATCTCTTGGTGTGTTCTCCAAGTGACCCTCAAGCCTCCTCTTATAATTTTATCGTTGACAAATAAACGGCCGAGATTAAGTCCCTAATCAATGGCTAAGATTGGATCTAGCTTGATCCATGACTTTTGGACCATTCTAACATAGTTTTATATTAATTCACATTAATATTTTATTTTCCATAAGTTTAGGCTTAGGGACTCCATTAAAAATATTAATTATTTTAATATCTCCGAAACTGTTTAGAGTCTTCCCAAACCCTTTCTGGGTATTGGATATCTCATGTTCTTTAGCCTCTCCACCAAATTTTGTGGCTAGAGCACATCCAATGCTACCCTAAATCAACGCTCCCTCTTAGCGAGGGCTATGCTCTAGAAATACTCCTCACTGAGTATTACCCTGATCATCCAGCATCAGTCCCTGATGCTAGGCCTTCTGCCCATCATCTGCACTATTGTATCTCGTACTACCACCCATGGCTCTACCACTGCCACTGTTGCATCTGTACGATAACTCCCTCTGCATCTAGGTTGTTGCCTATGGCCCTGCCACTGCCACTGCTGCATGTGCACTACATCCCCTCTCATCAAGTTGCGTCATGTTTCCCATAGCACCGCCACAACTAACTATTGCACTGCAGCTTAGTTACTGAGAAGTAAGTAACTGATCTCCTAACTCTGGCATCTCTGTCAGGCTAGAGACACTCTCGATGTTGAAGCTCCCTCTGTCACTGACAGGTGCTCCCTCTCTGACCTATGTGTCGCTACAACACCTCCCTTCATCTTGCACCATTGCACACATCTCTATGCCATCCTACTTTTACAGCTCCAAATATCACTCTTGGTATCTGTGATGCTTGATTTATGGCCTAGGGTAACCCCTCCTTCTAGGCTTGGTCCAAATATTTAAAAAAACAATTTTTTACTCCCTGTATGCAACTTTGCCCTGGATTAAATGTGTGTACACATGCGTCAGTATATACCCAACCGATGTATATGTCTTAAAAAACTTAAAAATAAATAAATTTCTTTAATTATGGGCGAAGATCATGGGTTTTACCTATTGATTACCTATTAGTGCCCGTGGCCCAACTGTTCCCAACTGATTCCCAACTAACAAACTACTTTGGGAGAAGTATAAAAAGACTTCAATGGGAAGGCCTTGAGGAGGAGAGAAAGTATAGAATTACTCTACTAAGATTATCCCCTGATCAAGTCTGAAGATCCCTGTGCTTCAAGCACTTCCCCTAGTTCAGGAAACCCTTGTTTCCTTAAGAGTTGATATCCTTTCACTTGTTGGAGATATCCTTGTATTGGTTATGGAAGGAGCCTGTTGAAGATCAGGACTGGACGAACCTAGAGGACGGTTCCTCTTGGAGCTAGAAAGAGGAAGAATCAGGTGAACTCTTTCTTTGTTTTATTATAGTTATCTATAATAAAAAAGAAACATTGTCTTGTTCCTGATATCAACTTTGTTTATGCATCTGATGTTATTGTTATGGTTTATATCTGAATGACTATTTCAATGTATAACTAACCATCTACCTATATGTTATAAAGTTGATTTCATTATAATGCTTTATCTATATGTTGTTGTGCATCCTTGAATTGGTTGTTTTGCAGGTTCAAAGATCGTGCGGAGCTGCAGAGAGTTTGGACCCTGGCTGGAACTACCCAAAAAAGGGACCCCTGGGTACATACATCTTCGCATAGTTAGCTTGTTTAAGCATTTTGACTGAGTTGAATGCTTGTTTCTTACTGTAGATTACTCCTGCTCTGATAGGGTTCTGACCCAAAGCCCTAAGGGACTTTATCCGTCAACACTCCCGTGCCTCTCACACTGTTGCAGCCTGCTAGCCTCACGTTGTCCTAGGAATCCTGCACTGTCGCTCCCTTTGCTGCTCCATTCTCATTTGTCTCTACTAACACCTACCAGTACTTTTACTCCTCATCAGGGCTCTCGTAGCAAGGTATAATCCAAGAGGCTGGGTACCTTGAGGATCCTGCCCCTCATTGCTTGTAGTCCATCTGACTACATCTAGATGTCTCCCCACTTCCACTCAAGTGGCGTGTGAGTACTCATGGCACAATCGTCATCCCTCAAGGTGAAGTCCTTGATACGATGTTTATCTAAAATGGACAGGATCCTAGCCTTCTAGACCACAAATTTGGATGCTCTGTCTAGCCTATCTTGATCCCTCATCCCATGCATGGACATCTCTCTACTCTTCTTTGTCGACTCCTCCGAGTCTCTCTACTTCCTACCTAGAAGTTCTTGGTTCGACTCATGTTGAGTCTCTCTACTTCCCATCTGGAAGTTCTTTGTTCGACTCCTTCGAGTCTCTCTACTTCCCGTCTGGATTATCTTCTGGACACCCTCTAAGTCACGATTTCCCTCCTGGAAATCCTTCTGCCAACTATCAAGTTACCCTTCTCCGATCGTCTGTGCAAGTGCACCAATAATTTGGATTCCTTGGCTAGAAATCTACCTCGGCAAGAACTCCCTCCCCTTACTCTTGCCCTGTTAGGTATTGTTCTGACTACAGTACCCCACCAACTTCACTCTACAACTTTCCCACAGCCTCCTATACCCCAGCAACTGAAGGATTGAGCCACTTGGCTCTGCGCAATCTCGGCACCAACAAATCAGCTCCCCAAGCCAACTACGTCAGCCCTCCTGGCCTCTGTGTGGCTTTGCGTGAGCTTGATTCCTTCTCTGGTCCAGAATGATGATGCAGTCCCTTGGTGTCACTCCCTCCTCCGTCACCTTCTACAAGGATCAGCTCTATCACTTAGGATAACTGATTTTTGTTGTTGCTACTCTGCTCGGCTGATGTCCTCAGTTCTCCTGTGATCTTCAACCACCCTCTGATACCATGTTGGAATTTCTAAGTCTGACACGTTAGAAACCCTTCATGCACTTTACTGATTTATTCCTATCTACTTGTTCTGTTAATTAACAAGTTATTTACCATGTAAATATTGGAAATAAACACAAGTACATGCTCAACACATTACAAATAATCAACTGAAGGAAACAGAAACAAGCACATAAATGACACCGTTATTTTTGTACTAATGTCACCAGAAAAACCCAATGCGAGAAAATCAGTGCAGCTATTTGAGAGTTTGATTTATTAAACAGTTTCAGAATACAATATGGGTACAAACTCCAGCTCACCCAACAAAGAAAAATCTCAACAGTATTATATCTCCTTCGGAGATAGATGCTCTGGATGAAACCCTGGATAAACACTTCAACATCTCCTCAGGTCCAATCTACCCCATGAAAAACCCCAGCATCAGCCTCTAGGGACTGTGTCAGCCTCTTCTGCCCTCTACGTTAGCTTTCCCGATAGTTCCCGACAGTTCTGACTGTGCCCGAAAGTTTTGACTTCTGCCCTCTATGTTAGCATTCCTGACAGTTCCAGTTGTTCCCGATAGTTTCGGATTCTACCCTCTACGTCAGCTTCCCCCCCTGTTCTGGAAGTTCCGTGTAGTTCCAGATGTTCCCGGTAGTTCCAGCTTTTGCCTTCTATGTTAGATTTCCCAGAAGTTCCTAATAGTTCTAGTTGTTCTTGGCAGTTTTGGCTTCTGCCCTCTATGTCAGCATTCCCAGTTGTTCTGGCAATTTTGACTATTCTCGACATCTCTAGTTTCTACCCTCTGTGTCATCTTTCTCAGTTGTTCCAGCAGTTCCAGTTGTTCCCAACAATTCTGGCTTCTACCCTCTACACTAATCCTCTCGGTTACTGCGTTGATCCTCCTGGCACTATCTCTACCTCTTTGCTTCTGTGTTCACTACCCCTTAGCTACAACTCCATATGACTCTCTCAACTTTCTCAGCAAACCTAGCCCCAGAAAGTCAAAATATTGATCTCTTGGTGTGTTCTCCAAGTGACCCTCAAACCTCCTGTTATACTTTTCTCGTTGACAAATCAACGGTCGAGATTATGTCCCTAATCAATGGATAAGATTATATCTGGCTTGATCCATGACTTTTGGACCATTCTAACATAGTTTTATATTAATTCACATTAATATTTTATTTTCCATAAGTTTAGACTTAGGGACTCCATTAAAAATATTAATTATTTTAATATCTCCCAAACTGTTTAGAATCTGCCCAAACCCTTTCTGGGTATTGGAGACCTCATGCGCCTTGGCCTCTCCACCAAATTTCAAGGCTAGAGAACATTTGATGCTACCCCAAATCAACACTTCCTTTGTGTCTTCTTGAATAGATAGTACATCTTCTTCTTCCTCCTCCTCCTTATGACCTGAAGATGAGGAGTCTTTCATGAGATCTTCGTCTTCATCTTTTTTTAGAGTTTAATGTTCCTTCATTTTCTTTCCCGATGATCATCTTGTCTCTTAATTTTCATATGTGTATTCTAGCATGTTCTCCTTATCCATCTCCTTCTTCATCATCTTGCCATAGCATGATAATGTTCATGTATCTGCAATTCACTCATGAAAAAATGACATCAGTTCGATAAACCCATAGTATAAGATGGTGTAAATTGATCCACTGACTAAGCTAGAACCAGGTAATAGGCTGGGAAAGAGGCTTAGTAACTATGCAATTGCGTAGCTCAGGGAGTCAGGGGTGAAGCTTGAGCCTTGATACTGCACAATTCGTAGTTTAAGATGGGTTGAAGAAGAAAATTGCACAGTATGGGAGCTCAAGATGACAAGCTAAAGGGATAAGAGCTGGATCAACCTATTTTGCATTTATGGAGGAGATATTAGCTCAAGTGACTGGTAAATTGTGTAGTTCAAGAGCTCACACTAAAGCTTCAGCCTTGAGACTATGTGGTGCACAATTTATGCTAGACTGAGAGAGAAAATTGTGCAGTTTTGGGAGCGAGAGAGGTAGGCTAAGGGGATTGACACCGAGTGAATACATTGCACAGTTTCAGGAGACAAGAGAATTTGGGCTATTGTGAAATTGCACATATCAGAAGCTCAAGGGATGAGCTTGAGGCTAGAAATTGTGAAGTGCACAGTTGAGGCCAGACTAGGAGAATGAATTGCGCAATTCTGGGAGACAAGGTCAGGCTTGAGCACTAAAGTTATGAAATGTGCAGTTCTAGGATTAAGCACTGAAGTTGTGAAATGTGTAGTTCAAGGCTTCAACATTGATATTACGAAATTCGCAGTTCTAGGCTTAAGCACTAAAGTTGTGAAAGCGTAGTTGTAGAGGGTTGGATGAGGCTAGGTTGTCAAGAATTTTTCGAAATTTGGCTAAGTGTGGGACCAAAGAGACTGGATTGAACAGTGATATGAATTGGTTGTGATCACACAATTGGGACACTTTGACAACACAAGATCATATATCATCAGGAACACATTAACAACATATTTCCCTCAACACGACAACTTTACGACAAGTGAAACACTAAAGGTACACTTTGCGATGACCATGACAACACTTGTGCGAGAGTTCTTAAAAATTTGGGAATGAGTACAACTGATTTTTACATGGTTATATCAACACATTCACACAAACATAACCCCTTGAAATTAGGAGAATGAGCATGCATACATTGTACGACAACTAAGATGAAAAAATACGTCAATTTCTAAAGTACGAATGACTCTTGTAATATGTGAACAATAGTGAAAGTAACACAAGCCAAAGAAAATATAGCATGAAAATGACACTATTTAGAGTGAAGGAAAGTGAAAGTGATAGTCGAAACATGAGAACGACACTCATGAAAACAAAGGTAAGTGAAGGCGACAGTTTGAAAAACTCACCGAAATAGAAGTACAAACAAAGGTAGAATGTGAGACACTGTCATTGTCAATGTGGATTTATTATTGACATGGATTGGAAATTCCACAACAAAAGTCTTGATAGGAAAGTGTTATTATTTTCCAAGCTTACATAAAATAATGTGCTCATGCACTTGTTACGGACTGAGCATGTGTGAGAAAGTGACTTCAACACTTCCAATCCAAGAAGGGAGCTCAAAAATCATTCGTTGACCAGGAAGTGACTATGGAGTGACCGATCAAAAGATCCACAAAAGGATCCAAAATTTTTTTGTATGCAAAATTTTAGAGGGTGTTTGTCGCATCGACAATAGGCACATATATCCTGTCTCTAAATCTAACCAAACCATCTATTGTAAGATGATATTTCACATCTTGATCACTTGTACCCTACTGTAACCTATGCATAAGCTCCCTATACCTATCATCCTACTAACCTACCTGTAGGATCTAATCTTCAAGTCTATCCCATAAGAACTCATAGCTTCTATATGATTCACCTACACTATCCTTCTAAGAGCATTTGTGACCATGTTCTAATTTCCTTTGACATACCTGATCTCAAAGTCAAACTCACTAATTGTGGCCAACCATCTAGCTTGCTTGGAATTCAGATTCAGTTGGTCAAACAGGTACCTCAACTCACTATGATTGCTCATCAATACAAATATCCTTACAAGAAGATAGTGCCTCCACATCTTCAAAGCATGGATGATCCCCGCTAGCTCAAGATCATGTGTCAGATATTTTTTATCATGTTCATTTAGTTTTTGTGACTCATAAAACACTACTTGTCCTTCCAGCATAAGGACTCCACCAATTCCTCTCTTGTAAGCATCTGTACATACCAAAAACTCTTTGTTTGGATCTACATCATTTAACACTGGGGAATTTTTAAATAGTTTCTTTAACTCTTCAAAAATTTATGCACATTCCTCTATCCATTCAAATTTATTACCTTTCCTTTGCAGTGATGTAATAGGATATGAAATCCGAGAAAATTTCCTGATGAACCTCCTATAATAAGTTGCCAACCCCATAAATGATCTTACATCTTCGACATTTCTAGGAGATGTCCACTCCATGATAGCCCTTATCTTCTCTGGACCTACTGCTATGTCTTCCTTGGAAACAACATGTCCCAAGTAACATACCTCTTTCTGAAAAAAAAAACTACATTTATTGAGCTTAACATACAACTGATACTCTCTTAGTAATTTCAAAACTACTGCTAAATGCTCTACATGCTCTTCCTCATTCTTAGAATATATCAAGATTTCATCAATGAATACAATAACAAATGTGTCATGATAAGGACACAACACATTATTCATGAAGCACATAAAGGTAGCTGGAGCATTAGTCAAACCAAATGAACTACAACAAACTCATAATGCCCATATCTAGTCTAAAAAGCTGTCTTGTATTTTTCCTCTTCTTTATTGCATACCTAATGATATCCAAATCTCAGATCAATCTTCAAGAACATTGTTTCTCCCTTAAACTAATCAAACAACTCATCAATCCTCGACAAATAATATATGTTCTTGATGGTCACCTTGTTCAACTGCCTGTAATCAATGCATAACCTGAGGACACCATCCTTCTTCTTCACAAATAATACTGGTGCACCCCAAGGCGATACACTTGGCCTAATGTATCCCTTTTCAATCATTTCCTTCAACTGCAACTTCAACTCTACTAACTCTAGAGTGCTCATCCTATAATGTGCATTTGATGTTGGTGTTGCACATAGTACCAACTCAATAGAAAATTCCACTTCTCTATGAGCTGGCAACTCTAAAATCTCTACTAGAAACACATCCTGAAACTACTGCAAGATTAGGTCCTTGCTCAATACCTCCACATCATCATTCTCCTTACCATTGTCACTAGAAACATTCACTACAAATAAAACATATCCTCTTCTACCACTGTGCTTCACCTATATAGTTGTCACCATTCTAACTAATGTTGCCTTCTTCTTACCCCGTAAGATTCTTTCCTCTCCATTATCATCCAAGCACTCAATGGATTTGTCATAAAAATCCACCTTAGTCCTATGAAGGTACAACCAGTCCATACCCAACAACATACTATATGATCCCAATACAATACATTCAAATGTGTTGATGTAGGCATACCATTTAGTTCAAATTCACAAGCTTTTACCCAAAGATAAACTCTCTTTTTTCTACCCATAGCCAACTGTACTAACGAAGATTTTTCATGCACTTATTTATTCAAACCACACTTATCCACCTGTTGGGCCGTTAATATGCCATTATTATTATCACTTGTGAATGCTTATTCCACCCATTTCTACCATTCTTCATCGCGTCATTTGTCATAATTTATCATATAATTCTATTTTACGATGATTTATGCTCTTATGAACAAATGTTATTTATTCTCCTTTATTTCTAATAAATTGATGATTATGCATGATTTTATCAATGATAGTTTTAATAAATCAGTTATAACATTATTCACCATTTTTAGCCTCCAAGATAATTTCCAGATTGAAGATTTGATCATTAAAAGTGCCAACTCAGAAATTCGCTGGAATAAGAAGTGACAGTTTTGCGGTTGAGATACTGAGCAAATGAAGCAGAATCTGGAAAATATGGAACATGGGTTTTTTCCAGAACGGACCCAATTAAATTTATCCAAAGAACGGTTTGCTCAAATTTGACTTGTATTGAGAGAAACGCAAAGTTATTTGAGCACGATTTTCTCATATTTATTGTTGCGGCCGTCCTCCAAATCTCAGCTACAAAGCCAAATTCGCCTTGCTCTTGTTGATCAATTGGTTAGAGGCAAACCAATTTTGTAATAGAAATTATGTTGTACTTATCTTTATTGTAATTTCTCTCTGATCTCTCTCTATTTAAATGAAAACAGAGATCGGAGACGAGGATGATTGGGGGAAAAAAATGATGGAAAAATGATGGAGAATTGACGATTCAGAATTAGAGATTCAAGAAGTGATGATGGAATAGGTTAGGATAGGGGGAGAGGGAGATGGAATGAGTATTATTCTAAAATGTAATTCTAGTTGTAGACTCTCACTGCTGAGAAGACACAACTCACTATAATGTTGTTCGATTTGATGATTAATATATAAGCAGAGTTATTATTCCTTCACATCTTCTGAAGCACTATCGGCAGTGATCACTGGTGGTTAAGGGCCCAACCCCGGTGGATTCACTTGCCGTTCCTATACCATTATTTCATTATTTTTACCGTGTGATGGTTTGGTTTCATTTATATTTATCGTAATCATATTACTTCACTGTTTCATATTGCTAGATTTAATGAATTGATCTGTTTTATATATTGTATCTAAATTGCATTGCTGTTCATTTATTTCTTAACAGAGATCACTGCTTTTCGCAAGCATGTTGTTGTGCTGTTCATTTCATCTTCAAAGCTGCGCTGATCACTCCAATAATTTAACAATTTTCTGTTCATTACAGTTATATAAGTTTGGCTGCTCATTTCTAATATTTAGCACTGCTGTTCATTTACCTTCTGCAATTATTTAAGATTTCCCTTCAGCATTCTTCTAGTTAGCATAATTGTCTCATTTTCATTAAGTTGTTGTAATACGATTGATTTAATCTTTGCACTTTACAATTGGTTATTTAGTGTTGTGTGTGAGATCAACAACTGTAAAGGACATTGGCTATCGCTACCTAAGTTCTCAGATTGTGGATCTTATTTATGCTTGATTTAATTTATATCATTTAAACAAGGATAGAGTTTTGCTGTTCAATCCTATTTATAGAAGTAGATGATGTTCCATTTCTTACTTGCTGTTCCATTTCCTGTTATTTGCATTATTGATTGCTTTGGTGTGCAGCAGGGCTGTCAACTGTAGAGAACGTTGGTTACTTCTTCTTTGTTCTCAGATTGATTGTCTTGTTTTAGTTTGATTTCAATTGTATCAATCTCTAGAAGAATGAGTTATTGCTACTTTATCCTCGATTGATGTTTGCTGAGTGAATAGTTGAATTTCAGAGCATTTGAGTTTATGTTGTTGTAGTTAGATTTCTTTTCAAGCATTCATTTACTTTTGTATTTTGAGCACTGTACTACATCTTTCATAACATTACTCTTGAGTAAATAGCCGCCTCAGACTGAGTACACTCTTGGAATAAAAAGTCGTCCCTGGGTTGACAATTAATGTGAAGGTAATTAGGAGTTAAAAAGACACCTTTTTATCGCTCCACATTTTGGCGCCGTTGCCGGGGAGAGTGTAGCTATTTCTAAAGAGTAGTGTGCATCTGATGAGTGCCTGTTAGGAAAGAATTGGGTATTAAAAACGGAAGGTAAGAACCTGCGTACAGGAGCATGTAAAAGCCCTGCTCCCCCACCTGCTTTCCAACAGAATTGTAACAAACTTAGGTTAGATGTTTGAATTTTTGTGTGAATGATTAAAAAAATAAAAAATAAAAAAAAAATAGAAATTTTGAAAAACAAATCTCATGATTTTTCTCAAGTGGTGATGTAAGCACCACCCATTTCACTAACCAATTGACAGGAACATTTGAAGAAGGAGCCTTAAAGAAACTCATGAAGAACATCTTCTATTATGGTAAGAAATGACTCACATTTCTACTTTTGAATTTCCTATCCAAGATCTAGGAGGAGTGACACAAATGCACATAATTCCCCCATCTTCTTTACCAAATTTTCATGGTTTAGCAAATGAAGATCCAGATACATTCTTATTTGAGTTCGAAATACTTTGTAGAGGATATGATTATTGTGCTAATGATCAAAGGTTGAAAGTGTTTCCTCTTACTCTAAAAGGAGCAGCTCTCCGATGGTTCATGAGCCTAGGTGGGAACTGCATCCAAACATGGGAGGATATGAAGAACATATTCTTGAAGAAGTACCAAGACTATTGCAAGACCAATGAAGATATTTTCAATATGATACAAGGGGAAGATGAAATCTTGGAGGACTATGTAGATCGATTTCAATACAACCTTCAAAAATCAAAACATAAGCATCTGGAAAAAGAGATCTTAAAAACACTCCTTCTTAAATGGATCAAAGATGAATTTTTAGAACTCTTAAATCTGATAGGAAAATGTGATGTTTTTCAGTTATCATATGATGATGTTTGTGAGTTGTGCATAAAGTATTCAAGAGGAATCTCCAAGGTTGGTAAGAATTCTAGAGATGTTTGTTCTTTCTTTTCCAAATCTGCTACAAGAATAGGAGACATAAGAGCTGAAATCAATGCTTTATTTGAAAATTTTAAAGTTGATTTTATTAGCTCTCTAAATGAAAAATTGGATGTTTTGCAGGTTCATAAAAATCAAGAATTTGATGAAGTGTTTTTCACTCATGACCGAAAGGAGCATATCATAGATGGTTGTTCTTACTTATCTAATTTGGAAGTGTCATATCAAAGAGATGGGGAAGCTGCAACAAGGTCAATAGGTATGGTTCAAAACACTTCCTCTTCATTCTCTTACTTGCATAATCCATTATGGAATACTAATGTGTTAGGGCAGCCATGTCAATTTCAATATAACCACCAATCTTGTCTACAAGTTGGGCATGGTTCACCTTATGTTTGCATGACTACTCTCCCTTATCTTGTAGCATAAACATATTCTCCATATTCTTCACCAATTCTTCCACAACATCCTCCTTTCATATCAAATTCATCCACTCAACCCAACCAACCACATCATCAAAATGCTCCATTCTGTACACAATTTCCTGCTCAACTAATTCCACACCCTCACCGCAATAAACCAGTACAACATGCTTACAATGTTGGACTGCAAAATTTACCAACCCTTCCCACCCATTCTATCTCACATGCGCCATTAGAGAAAACTTACAATGAGATTCAGAATGTTTCAAATTCAAAAATTGTCGAAGCTATGGAAGAAAATGAGGTTTCTTCCCAAGAACTTCATGGTATGATGGCTATGGGAAATCAAGAAAGTAATGGATACATTGAAGATTGGTTTCACTCCATCATTTGTTTGCAACATCACTCTATGCTTCAACAATTTTTGATACCATCTTTTCAAGGGAAGTTGGCTTCTCATACCCTAATATTCATTAATATGCATTTTTGAAATTTGGGTATGTACATATTTGAAGCCTTATTTCAAAAATGGTTCCATTTGAAGTACTCCTATACGTAGTCATATTCATATTTCAATCAAAGTAGGTTAATGAAAAAAATAAAATAAAATAAATAAATAAATGCATTTTGTTTTTTTTTGTAAAACTAGTTTTTTTTTGTTACAACACGCTATGGAAATCAATATCGGTGATAATTTTTTTAATTCACTTGTGTATGTAGATGAATTATATTGCAAATAATAGTTCTACAAACATTCATATTCATTTTTATCACCAACTTAAAAAATGCTTGAATATCATTTTTTTGGCTTGCGGGCTTGATGAAATTTCTGGAAAAATAGTCGGGACAGTCATGTTTTGAGGGACCAAAAGTGAATATTTTTAAAACCTGTTTCTACCATAAGTGTCCCTTGATGTCTAATTTCTAACCCAATTTGAATCACTCAATTCAGATTTGAAACAAAAAAGTTAGAAACAAAACATTGACAGGGTGTCTAGCGGGCAGCTCAGGAACAGAGTTGGCACAGTCCGCTTTTGGAGGCCTAAATGAATGAATTTTTAAAACCTGTTTCTATGGTAGATTCCCCTATGAATCTAGTTTACAAATCAATTGGAATCACTCAATTTCGATATCGTATGGGGAAGTTATGATTAAAATACTGACTGTCTATTGTAAATCAGCACCCTTAAAACTCTGTCTTCCCAGCTGTTCCTTAGCATATTTGATTTATCAATTCTTCTTTTTCTTCAAAACCTGTTTCTATTGGAGATAAAACTTTGAATTAGCTCTCATCTGGCTTTGGAATCACTCAATTTGGACGAAAAACAAAGAAATTGTGATTAAAACACTACTGGTTAGTATGGTCGACCACTGCTCTCTCGCAGGTAACAAATAACTTTTACTTTGTTATTTTCTCAGTGGATTTGTTATACAGAGTAACTACTTATTTTTTTTTTTGCATAATTCTTAGATTAGGGGAGCTTGATCGCCTCTCTTTCTCCATGATTTAATGTTTTATTGCAGATAGACACTCATTTTTTGCAGGTCTTGGGAAAATAAAGAAGGTCAATTTATGGACGAGTGATTTTTGAAAGAAATTTTATGAAACAAAAGAATTTCATCCAACTCATTACCCAACAGATTCATAATAGAAGAAATGAAGAATTGATTTCCATTTGAAGATTCATGTCATGTCTTTGCTGCCAAAACATTTTTCGAAGAGATCATTTTTTTTTACATAACATCATAGCTGTTATAACTTAATTTACTTATTTACATACTGATTTTTAAATAAAATGTTGTTTCTTTTCTGATTTCTCTTATATTTTGGGTTTCAAGTGTTGCTTCATCCAAACTGTAACCCATCCTCAGCATCAATACAGTGAACAGCTAATTCATTCTTTGCGTGCTTGCATTTTATGATTGTGCATTTTGTTGTTCCTTTTCTGAAGGGACAGCATTTGTGTGCCCTTTTGTTGTTTCTACTGTTCCTTTTCCAAAGGGACAACATTTTCATTTTGTCATTCCTTTTTCAAAAGAACAGCACCTTTTGTGTCAACTATTCCTTTCCCACGCTTCATTTTGTTGTTCCTTTTTCACGTTTTTTTGTTCCTTTCCGAATGGAACAACACTTCTGCACTTTCACGTTTTGTTGTTCCTTTCCGAATGGAACAACACTTCTGCACTTTCACGTTTTGTTGTTCCTTTCCAAATGGAACAGCACGTCTGCAGTTTCCTGTTTTGTTGTTCCTTTCCGAATGGAACAGCACTTCTGCGCTTTCACGTTTTGTTGTTCCTTTCCGAATGGAACAACACTTCTGCACTTTCACATTTTGTTGTTCTTTTCCGAATGGAACAGCACGTCTGCACTTTCATGTTTTGCTATTTATTTCCGAATGGAACAACACGTCTGCAATTTCACATTTTGCTGTTCCTTTCCGAATAGAACAGCACTTCTGCACTTTCACATTCTTTTGTTCCTGCTCGAATGGAACAACACTTCTGCACTTTCATGTTTTGTTGTTCCTTTCCGAATGGAACAACACTTCTGCACTTTCACGTTTTGCTGTTCCTTTCCAAATGGAACAGCACTTCTACACTTTCACGTTTTGCTATTCCTTTCTGAATGGAACAACACTTCTGCACTTTTACATTTTTGTTGTTCCTTTCCGAAGGAACAACACTTTCACATTTTTGCTATTCCTTTTCAAAGGAATAGCATTTTCGCATTTTTTTGTTCCTCTTAAGGAACAACACTTTTTCACATGCATTTTTTTGTTGTTCCCTACAGGGAACAACACTTTTTCGTGTGTATTTTTTCTTTTTGGTGTGCATTTCCTTTGTTGTTCCCTACACGAAACACCACTTTTTGAGTGTTTTTGTTATTCCTTCAAAGAAACAACACTTTGGGAGTATTTTTGAGAGCAACCCTTTTCTTCCTCTTGTGAGATTATTCCTAATTCATCTCAACCACATTTTACTGATTCCTTTTCATGGCATGAAGTACACTACTTTTATGAAGACAAGAATTATGGATTCTATTGAAGTGAGTTAATATCATTCACGTTATGATCTTTAACAGGACAGCTCCTTGATGATAGATTCTTTTTAAAAGGGACACAATTATTTATATACTACTTTACTGCATTGTTTTCCACTGTACATGATACTGATTGATTATCTTAATACCATGCTGGTTCGACCCTTCCTGGTTATAATCTTCTCTGTCTGCAATAAATGAGATTGTGGGTATATTTTTTTTTCTCTATTGACATGTTCAACTTCTTCCACCATCCCTACTCTTAAGGAGTACTGAGCCTCCCTCTTTTTATCATAAAAATGTGTAATAACAACAAAATTTTGTTCGCAGACGGAGGATAGGGGGTCTCTTTACGAGCCAGCCTACCATGTTCATAAGGCTGTAACAAAGTGACATTCCCATTATGGCCACCACACCAGGGTTATGATCCATTGGATAACCAAATTATCCTTGGAACAGGAGGTCTCATCACGAGCCGGCTTGATCACTTTTGCTACATCCCAGTGAATGGCAGTGTGGTTATTTGGTTACCACGCTAGCACACTGATCTCTTCTGTAGAACAGCATTGTAATTCTCCATTTATAAATTGAGGATCCTTGCTCATATGGGTTAAAAAGCAACCCTGTTGAGGCTATGGACACCTGCTGGCAGCAGAGGCTCTGCTTATGGTATTGAAGTTATATCTTATCGTCAATTATTACTATAATACCCTTTTCTTATTTTCTTCTTTTTATCGAATAAGTTATTTCCTTAATTTTTTTCCCTATTTTTGAAAATTTATGTATGATAAATTGTTTTATGATCAATCGCATCATTTTCAGCTAGAATACTGTCAGTAAAGCATCTTTTTGGCATATTGCTATCCTTTTTCTTTTTCATAACTTATCATCAATCCAAAGTGTTCTATCTTTTATTCATAACTATCTTTACACACTCTGCTCTCATTATAACCATAACTCTCGTTGTCCTATCATTGATATGCGTACTCTGCTTCATTTACTGCTATATTGTTCATTCCCTTTCCTTGCCATCAACATAACCCCTTTCATATATTTTATGGTCATGGAATCCCTTTTCTAATTGGAGGGGGGAATGTATGCATTATGGGATAGCATGCGATATGATTACTACACTCTACCATAACTTGTTGATTTGACAAAATATTAGTATTGCATGTATACAAAAGTTTTTCTAATTGAAATTTTTGCATGCATCTTATTTGTTGTTATTTAAAACTAGCACTATGGATTCAAGAACATTGTATGCAACATAGTGATTTGTTTACAGGAGAACAACAAGTATGGGCAGAATTCTATTCTCAGCATGACCACATTATTGCAACTAACAGAAGAGACTCTAGCAACTCGCGAACACGAACAATTCTTCAGACATGATGTGCTTGCCTGGATTCCACCTTTTGCATCACTTTCAGCACCAACTCTGTCTACATCATCTTTAACAAATGTCAGTCCATATATGTCATTCTGGAGGTAAAACTTGAGGTAAAATAGCATAATTTTCTGATTTATTACGAATTTAGGAGAATTTATTGAAAATCCATTTTGAGCATCATTTACCATCCTTCATTTCACATTTTTACCACTTCACATTTTTCAGCGGCATATCATCTTTCGGTTTGGGGGAGTGTCACTTTCATTCATTTCTTTCTTAGAACCATGTCATTCATACTCTTTATCATCCATTGTTATTCTTATTCATTCTCAACACCTCCCTTATTCCATGTTGTTTTACACCAAGCATAGACTTCAACAGATAGTAGCAACCACCTCTATTTGTTTGCTAGCATCACATGAGGGCATGCTAATTTTTCAGAGAGGAGGAGGAATTGCTACGCATGATGGATTTTTCTATTTTCTTTCTCATTTAAGGCATACAATTTCAGTGCAGAAATTGATTTCCACATACTTTTAAAACTATGAACTCAATTTTTGTGATTTCTGGATAATACAGATGTATCATTAAAATACACATACCCAGATAATTTCAAGATAAATTGGTTCATAAAATTTCAGAAATCATGCACTCTCACCTACAGCTATTTTGTTTATATCTCACGATCCGTGCATCAAAATGATATGATTTTTGGATCATAAAGGCATTCATATATTACAAATCTACTTGCAACATTTCAACAAAAGCTGGTTTGTAGTTTTTGGGAAAATGGTTAATGAAGGTTGCTGTCACCTATATCATATTTTGCTGCAACTTCATTGTTATGCCTTCATCAAGATTGCTAAAATTGAATATTCATTAATTAAGGAAGAATTTATTTGTTATATCCATTTCATGAGCTAGGATGAATAAATTTTTATTGCTTGGTTAACACATGGATTTTGTCTTTGGGTTGCATGAGGACATGCAACATATTGAGTGTGGGGGTATGTTGGGCCGTTAATATTCCATTATTATTATCATTTGTGAACGCTTATTCCACCCATTTCTACCATTCTTCATCACGTCATTTGTCATAATTTATCATATAATTCTATTTTACGATGATTTATGCTCTTATGAACAAATGTTATTTATTCTCCTTTATTTTTAATAAATTGATGATTATGCATGATTTTATCAATGATAATTTTAATAAATCAGTTGTAACATTATTCACCATTTTTAGCCTCCAAGATAATTTCCAGATTGAAGATTTGATCATTAAAAGTGCCAACTCAGAAATTCGCTGGAATAAGAAGTGACAGTTTTGTTGTTTAGATTCTGAGCAAATGAAGCAGAATCTGGAAAATCCAGAACATGGGTTTTGTCCAAAACGGACCCAATTAACTTTAACAAAGAACGGTTTTCTGAAATTTGACTTGTATTGAGAGAAACGCAGGGTTCTTTGAGCACAATTTTCTCAGATTTGTTGTTGCGACCGTCCTCCAAATCTCAGCTGCAAAGCCAAATTCGCCTTGCTTTTGTTGATCAATTGGTTAGAGGCAAACCAATTTTGTAATAGAAATTATGTTGTACTTATCTTTATTGTAATTTCTCTCTGATCTCCCTCTATTTAAATGGAAACAGAGATCAGAGACGGGGATGATTGGGGGAAAAAAATGATGGAGAATTGAGGATTCAGAATTAGAGATTCAAGAAGTGATGATGGATTACTCATGATGGAATAGGATAGGATAGGGGGAGAGGGAGATGGAATGAGTATTATTCTGAAATGTAATTCTAGTTGCAGACTCTCGCTGCTGAGAAGACACAACTCACTGTAATGTTGTTCGATTTGATGATTAATATATAAGCAAAGTTATTATTCCTTCACATCTTCTGAAGCACTATCAGCAGTGATCACTCGTGGTTAAGGGCCCAACCTCGGTAGATTCACTTGTCGTTCCTGTACCATTATTTCATGATCTTTACCGTGTGATGGTTTGGTTTCATTTATATTTATCGTAATCATATTACTGCACTATTTCATATTGCTAGATTTAATGAATTGATCTGTTTTATATACTGTATCTAAATTGCGTTGTTGTTCATTTATTTCTTAACAGAGATCACTTCTTTTCGCAAGCATATTGTTGTGATGTTCATTTCATCTTCAAAGCTGTGCTGATCACTCCAGTAATTTAACAGTTTTCTGTTCATTACAGTTATATAAGTTTGGCTGCTCATTTCTAATATGTAGCACTGTTGTTCATTTACCTTCTGCAATTATTTAAGCTTTCCCTTCAGCATTCTTCTAGTTAGCACAATTATCTCATTTTCATTAAGTTGTAGTAATACGATTGATTTAATTCTTTGCACTTTACAATTGGTTATTTAGTGTTGTGCGTGAGATCAACAAATGTAAAGGGCATTGGCTATCGCTGCCTAAGTTCTCAGATTGTGGATCTTATTTATGCTTGATTTAATTTATATCATTTAAACAAGGATAGAGTTTTGCTATTCAATTCTATTTATAGAAGTAGATGATGTTCCATTTCTTACTTGTTGTTCCATTTCCTGTTATTTGCATTATTGATTGCTTTGGTGTGCAGCAGGGCTGTCAACTGTAGAGAACATTGGTTACTTCTTCCTTGTTCTCAGATTGATTGTCTTGTTTTAGTTTGATTTCAATTGTATCAATCTCTAGAGGAATGAGTTATTGCTACTGTATCCTCGATTGATGTTTGCTGAGTGAATAGTTGAATTTCAGAGCATTTGAGTTTATGTTGTTGTAGTTAGATTTCTTTTCAAGCATTCATTTACTTTTGTATTTTGAGCACTGTACTACATCTTTCATAACATTACTCTTGAGTAAATAGCTGCCTCAGACTGAGTACACTCTTGGAATAAAAAGTCGTCCCTGGGTTGACAATTAATGTGAAGGTAATTAGGAGTTAAAAAGACACCTTTTTATCGCTCCACACCACCAAGTGAGGACTAATATAACTATAATTATATCCAGAGTCAATCAAAATAGAAACAACTTGATCAGAAATCTTACCATCCATCTCGATAATAGATGCATGGTGATCTGCCTACCTATTATCTAGCATTGCATAGATACGATGAATGCTTTACCAAACATCCCCAATAGTCGATGCCTCCTTTGCACTATAAATCTAAGCCCTGCCACTCTGATACTACAAACAATATCTCTTGAGATACTCCTTACCACATATACAACACTCCAACTATCCGATATCATCACCTCTATTATGTTTCCCTCGAGGTTGTGACCCATGTCCCTATGTAGCTATGTTTAACTTCTTGTAAGGTGCAACATTTTCTTTCTCTTCTGCATTCTGAGGCCGCCTTCTTTTCAGCTTCCATTTACCTTTAACTTTGTCTTTCTCTTTCTAACCTTGCTGAGATTATGTCTTACGTTTTGACTTCTCATAATAGTGCTTCAATTTCCCAATAACCTACTGAAGTGACCGAGGCTCATCATACTCAATCCAATCTCTAAATTCTAATGGAAATCTACTGAAATACCTATGAACTTTAGTATTTTCATCTTTAAGATATGGTACATACCTCAATAGTTCAAGGAACTTGTTTGTATACCCCTCATTTGTCATAGATCTTATTTTTAGCTTGTAGAATTCCTTGGCTTTGATTTTGTAGTAGCTCTCTAACAAGTAGTTATTCCTAAAAAGTCTCTTGAATTCATGGCAACTCAACTCTTTTGTCATGATGTCTCTAAAATGATTCACATCTTCCCACCTGATGTTTTCTTTACCTTTCAGGCTGAAGATAAGTACTATTACCTTCATATTATCTATGTAATTATGCGACTCAAAGAACTTCTTCATCCCAAGTAACCAACCCTCTGCATCCTCCGTCTTCTTCAAATCCCCATCAAAATTGTTGGGCAGTGGATCCCCTGTGTAATGGTTTTGGGGCTTAAAGCCCACAATTTTGGGTATTGGTATTGTAAAGGCTCCGTGAAGTGCATGGAGCAAGTCAAAGGGTAGTCCACCCAAAAATAATGTAAGATAATAGAAAGTGAGTCGCCCTACCCATTGTCTGCGGACCATAGGAATGTATAAATAGAGCAAGGCTCTAGGTGTAGAAGGTAGTTATTTTTGTAGTATGGAATTGGATTTGAAGTGTTATGGGTTGTTAATGGCGATATTCACTATGAATCTGAATCAAGAGTTGTAGTAGTAGAAGAGGCTCTGTAGATGTGTGCGCAGAGGCCTGGTAGAGTCCACAACTATGTGTGCGGACCCCTACAGCTGAGTACGCAAGGTGGAATTGGATTGTACTGGAACATAAGATTAATAAAAGATAAGTGCTTCCGAAATATTGTGTATCTGCTCGTAGATCTATGTAATTATCCTTCTGTTATGGTGTTTGGAATCTCTTTAAAGCTTATGTTTGCGTGCACTTGCTACAAATATTAAATGATTGCTAAAGAATACTAAATTAAGTCAGATATAAAATAAAACATACTAAGGGTAAGGGATCTAGATAGCACCTCTTCGTGTTCGGTACAAGGGCTACACAAAGGTTGGATAAGCTACGTGAAACTGTGCCAAAAAGAAAGATCAGTCCATAACCCTTCCAGCCCTCATCAAGACATCCCTAGGGTGCAGAAACCTGGTTCTAGCACCCTCCCATACTACCTCGGGTCAGACCTCAGTCCGCACTTCACAGACTATTATCGAATGGGCCAGTAGTTTCAAGATTTGTTTGGCTAAACATTTCTGAACCTAGTTCAGGCCCTATTAAGCCAACAAATGGTTTCGTTCCCGGGACCAGGATCTGCCTAAGGGATGTCTAATGTCGGAACACTAGAACCCTACGAGGAAGGAAATTGAAGATTAGTTGGATCAGAAGCTTCACGAGTTTGTACTACAAGAAACTAAAACCCCGCAAATATCTGAGAAGAGGTGGCTAGATCGCTACATATATACATAAATCCATGAGATATTCTTCACGACCTTCTCATCAAAGCTGTATGATTGGATAGTGAGGCTAGCCAATAGCCAGGGAAGGTGTAAGCTCGATCAACCAATAGTGTGGACTCCAAAGTTGGTGCACAAGTTAGAGGCATTTGAAGATGAGATCGCACAGGCTGTAGACCGTTAGCTTGATCGGATAATAGGAGGGTTTATCACTAAATTTGTCATAGACATGACTGTAAGCTACAGAAAAGCAGAAAGACGTTTTCTCAAGGGACCATGAGGTAAGTACATCAAATCTTTGAATACCTGGATTAAAATGTTGTTATGTGAAAAACGGGTGATGTGAATACATTAATGAGTGGAATGACACGGAGCGGAAAGGTCTACAAAGGTATCGAAGGGTTAGGAAACAATCCTTTAATTTCACCTCCACGAACAAGTGAGGAAGAGTGCGCTTGGGTTTCTCCAAGGAGTGCGGTCAGTTTGATAAGGTAGCGCATTCCACAGTTATCACCTCCACTTACGCCATCCCCACTGTTATGAAACTATCTCAAGAAAAGATAGAAAAGATAGATCAACGCCTTAGAATTCAGCCTCTTCGAGGGGGCAACCTCCTTTACATTACATAAATGAACAATTCTTGGATGATTCAAATGACAAAACCTCCTTTCTATATATAGGAGTCTATGGAGTCACAATATAATCGAGCCGACCTAACAATAATAATATAAAGCCACAAAAATAACAATAGAGGGATTCTATGGGCACATTAATAACATAATGGGGGCAAAGGGGCACAACAATATAAATAAGGGGTATAACTACAATAGTAATGGGGTAATCACTAGTATTATAGGGACCCAACATGCCCCTCTCCTTCAAAAAAGTGTTGTCCTCAACGCTTGAGTAGTTCTGGATACTTCTGCATAAAATTCTCATCCTCCCATGTGGAATCTTCAGCGGATAAGTTCTTCCACTTGATAAGATACTCTGAAATTGATCGATTTCGTAGCTGTCGAGTTCTTGTTTCTGTGACTGCTTCCGGTTCCAATATAATTTTTCCTTCCTCGTCAAGTTCTGGCAATATTGTTTGAACTGGGAGCTTGTCGCCTATAACCTTCTTTAAACATGAAACATGGAAAACTGGGTGCAATCGAGAAGCTGCAGGAAGCTCCAATTTGTATGCCATAGTACCAATCTTTTGCAACACCTTGTACGGACCATAATACTTTGGTGATAATTTATTATCCTTCTTAGCTTGCTTGAGGGACATTTGCTTATATGGTTGTAGCCGTAGGAATACCCAATCACCTACATCAAAACTTCTTTCACTGCGATGTTGATCTGCCTGTTGTTTCATTCTATTCTGTGCCAACACGAGGTTATCCTTTAAGAGTTGGAGGACTTGTTGTTGATGTTCGATGTGATGTTCCACTGCCTGAACCTTAGAATTTTCTCTTAAATATGATGTGATGGATGGTGGTTGATACCCATAAAGTGCCATAAATGGGGTCATTTTTGTTGCTGTATGGAAGGAAGTGTTATACCACCATTCAGCCAGAGGCAACCATTTGACCCATTGTGTCTGTTTATCAGATACAAAGCAACGAAGATATCCTTCCAAACATTTGTTTACTATCTCAGTTTGCCCATCAGATTGAGGATGATAAGATGAGCTATGAGCTAACTGAGTACCAAGACAAGAAAATAATTCTGTCCAAAAATTTCCAGTGAAAATGGGATCTCTGTCACTTACAATAATCTTTGGGTTTCCATGTAGCTTTTGAATTGTTTCCATAAATGCAGTAGAAACTGTACTGGCTTTAAATGGATGTGATAATGCACAAAAGTGTGCATACTTGGTAAGTCTGTCAACTACCACCATGATGACACTCTTTCCCTCAGACTTGGGTAAACCTGTGATAAAATCCATTGAAACCTCCTCCCAACGTTGGCTTGGAATGGATAAAGGTTGTAATAGACCCGGTGTCTTAATTGTTTCAACTTTATTTTGTTGGCAAACCAAACATTCTGCCACAAACTTTTGAATATCTGATTTAAGGCCATCCCAAAAAAATTCCTTCTTAACCCTGTGGTAAGTTTTTAAAAATCCTGAGTGCCCTCCTAAGGGAGAAGTGTGCAATTCCATAAGAATCTTTTGTTTTAGCTGGGAATTCTTACAGAGGTATAAGCGATCTTTGTACCATAACGAATCATTTTTCCAGCTAAATGTATCAGACGTACTGGAATCTTGTTGTAGCTTTCGAATAAGTGCCCACACTTCTTCGTCATTCTTCCATTCCTCCCTTGCTTCGTTTATCCAATCTGGTTGGATAATAGAAATGGCGCACAACAATGCTTCCACATCCTCATCCTTTCTTGAGAGTGCATCTGCCACCACATTTTGCTTCCCTTTTTTGTAGATGATTTCAAAGTCATAACCCAACATCTTTGTGACCCACTTTTGTTGCTCTTCAGAGGATAATCTTTGTTCTAAAAAGTATTTAAGGCTATCATGATCCGTTTTTACCTTGAAGTGTCTTCCCATTAGGTAGGGTCGCCATTTCTTAAGTGCATGGAGTATTGCCAACATTTCCTTCTCATAAATAGCTTTGCTTAAAAACTTTCCCTTGATTGGACGACTTTCAAAAGCAATGGGTCTTTCATCTTGCATTAGAACAGCACCAATTCCATTTCCTGAAGCATCACATTCCACAATAAAGGTTTTTGTGAAGTCCGGTGTAGCTAAGACCGGTGCTTGGCACATTGCCTCTTTAAGATGTTCAAAGGCCTTTGTTGCTTCCGGAGTCCATGAAAATGCATCTTTCTTCAATAATGTTGTTAGAGGTGCTGCTATTCTCCCATAATTCTTAACAAACTTGCGATAATACCCTGTCAACCCAAGAAATCCTCGCAGATGCTTTATGGATGTGGGGATTTTCCATTCCTTAATGGCTTTAATTTTGCTAGGGTCTACCTTAACTCCTTCATGAGATACAATATGACCCAAATATTCCACCTCCTGGACTCCAAAGAAACATTTGGATCTTTTTGCATATAATTGTTTCTCCTCCAATAGTTGTAGCACCCTGTCAACATGTTCAACATGATCCTTCCAAGACTTGCTGTAGATTAGTATATCATCAAAAAATACTAACACAAATTTTCTAAGGAATGGTTTGAAAATTGAATTCATCAAACCTTGAAATGTTGAAGGTGCATTGGTAAGGCCAAAAGGCATGACCAAAAATTCATAATGACCCTCATGAGTTCTAAATGCCGTTTTCGGAATGTCTTCAATCTTCATTCTGATTTGATGATATCCTGAACGAAGATCCAACTTGGTGAAGTAAATTGATCCATGCAATTCATCCAGTAATTCATCAATGACAGGAATGGGGAACTTATCTTTAATAGTGAGCTTGTTGAGCTCCCTATAATCCGGACACATGCGCCATGATCCATCCTTCTTGTGCACCAATACTACTGGAGCAGAGAAAGAACTTTGACTCGGTTGAATTATACCAGCCTCTAGCATTTCTGCAACCATACGTTCAATTTCACTTTTTTGGACATAGGGATATCTGTACGGCCTGATGTTTGGAGGAACACTTCCTGGAATCAGATGAATAGCATGATCATGATCACGCATAGGTGGGAGACCTTTGGGAGTCTCAAATACCTTGGAATGATTGTCCAAGACTTTTTGGAGATCTGGAGAAATAGATGATTCCAATGTGGAAACATCTAGCGAACATAATTGTGCAATTACACCTCTTTGCTCCTTTTTTAGAAGCTTTGTCATACCATTAGAGCTGATTATCTTTCCTGGTTTCCCTGCAATACCCCTTAATTCAACTTCCTTTCCTTCCACAGAAAATTTGATGAAAAGTTCTTGAAAATTAAAAGCTATTGTACCCAAGGATTGTAGCCATTGGACTCCTAGTACAACATCAGCACCTCCCATTGGAATGGAAAGCATTGGGCTAGTCAATACATATTCTCCCATGGATAGCTTGATATTATGGCACTTTCCAGAGCAATTTATTGTTCCTCCATTTGCAATCATCACTTGACACTCTGGTGCTGGATATAGGAAGCAATTCAATTCTTTTGCTACCCTACAATGAATAAAATTGTGGGTGCTTCCTGAATCAATCAACACTATTACCTTTTTCTTCTTGATTTGTCCTTCTATCTTGATGGTTTGAGGAGTGGTAATTCCCGCCAATGCATTACAAGATATGGTCGGATTTATTTGTTCTTCATCTAGGCTTTGTTCCTGGAGTATATCCTCTTCTTTTGACCTTTCTTGCTCCTTTTCTTCTTCCTCTTCACAATCTATGTAGAATAATTTCTTCTCAGCACACTTATGACCTTTAGTGTATTTGCTATCACAACTGTAACAAAGCCCTTTTGCTCTTTTTTCTTCCAATTGTTGTGGTGTCAACCTTATAGGTTGTGGAAGACTAGGGGCAACAACACTTCCGTCTTTATAGTTGTGAGTGGTATGCTTCCTGGTTGCCATAATTTTGCTTTCCATTTTTCTTGCTAACCTGAATGCCTTCTCTAATGAATCAGGTTCCCAAAGGCGAACATCATGTTGGATATTATCCTTTAAAGACCCTATGAACACATCAATCCTATGCTCCTCTGGAATATCTTTTACCCTTATGTTCAATTTTTGGAACTCCTCAATGTGCTCCATTATTGAACCCTTTTGTTTGAGACTTATCAATTGGCTAAAAAAAGTGTTGCTTTTTGTATCCTCATAATGTGCTATCAATTCTTCCGTAAAAATTGCCCAAGTGATAAATTGTTTACGAGAGCAAAGCCATTGATACCATACAAACTGATTTGGTTCCAAATATAAAGTTGCCATACGTACCTTTTGTGTGTTTTGCACATTATTGAGATCGAAGAACTGCTCCATCTGTAATATCCATGTGGCGGGATCCTTGCCATCAAACTTCCTCATATCGATTTTTGGAATATGGTGGGTCTTCGATCCAACATTAGAGTCTATGGAATCATGATTAACATTTCTTTTGTTCACATCATGAGTTTCCTTTACAACCTTTTCACCATTAGTAAGTATTTCTTGTAGAAAATTTGTCAAATCTATCTTCAAATCTGCCATGTCTGTCTTCAAATCTGTCCTCAAATCTGTCTTCAGATCATCCATCTTAGCTTCCACGCCCTTTATCTTAGATTCCACGCCATTTATCTTAGCATCTGTTAGCTTTTGTGAGCGTGACATTTGTTGCACTTGTTCTTGTAATTTTGATATATCATGTAGCATTTCTTCCTCTTCTTCATGAGTCATGCTAGAGCTTTCAGGTTCCTTACTAGGTGTTTGCATTTTCTTTCCTCGGGGCATCAGTTACCGATAATAATGCTTTACTATGCCCTTTGAATTCCTTCAAACCAAGCTTATGCAAAAATAAAAAAAAAAACTACACACCTTTTTTTCACTTTGTAGAAGCCTGATATTGAATCTGATGTATCTCTGTAATTTCGAATCATCCAGTTCTGAAATTGTGACCTGTAGTAGCCTTCTATGTCCTCTTTCCAATGCCACTAGTCTGATCCAAATTGGATTCTCCAAGAAAGAGTTATGCAAAATCTCCCACAGTGACCTGATTATAGACTAGTTCAGTAGAGCGAACTTGTATGAAGTGCCACGTGTCACTGTTTCAACCTTTGACTCTGAAAAATATATAAAAAAAACTACAGTCCGTCCTCTTTCTGTACCTTCTTACGAAATTTCAATCCGATGCTCAGAAAGAAAGTTATGACGATTTTCCCCAGGTCACCTGTTTTGAATGTAATTCAGGAGTCTGCAAAAAGACCAACTTCCTCAGATCATATCTCCGAAAATATTGCGTGAAAAGCTCTGAAATTCGGACCCAAGGTTCAGCGCGATTTCTTCTCAAATGGGTTTTTTTTGCGACTTCTGAAACGTCACAGAAAAAAAGTTATAGCGAAAATTCCACGATGACCTGTTTGGAGCAGCGAAACCCTAGAATCCAAAGCTCTGATACCAAATGTTATGAAACCAGCTCAAGAAAAGATAGAAAAGATAGATCAACGCCTTAGAATTCAGCCTCTTCGAGGGGGCAACCTCCTTTACATTACATAAATGAACAATTCTTGGATGATTCAAATGACAAAACCTCCTTTCTATATATAGGAGTCTAAGGAGTCACAATATAATCCAGCCGACCTAACAATAATAATATAAAGCCACAAAAATAACAATAGAGGGATTCTATGGGCACATTAATAACATAATGGGGGCAATGGGGGCACAAAAATATAAATAAGGGGTATAACTACAATAGTAATGGGGTAATCACTAGTATTATAGGGACCCAACACCCACTTCACCTACTTCACCTCCTTCTTCAACCACCCCACCTCTGCAAAACTAGTAGTTTAGCATGGCGAGTGCGATCAATCTGCCGGTGTTCAAAGGAGTAGGGAACAAAGATCCAGATCAGTTTTGGTTCATAGTAAGAGCAGTGTAGGAAGCACACGGGGTTATGGATGACAACATTAAGAAGGCCACATTGGTAAGTGTGTTGCAGGATTATGTTCTGACATGGTATATTAAGCACTCCAATTATCATCCAAATGCAGGGATAGCGGAAATCCAAAACACGTTGAACAGATAATTTAGCTAGCCTAAATCAGAAACACAGTCGATCATTGGAATTAAGGAGATCGCAATGCTTCCAAGTGAAACCCCCTGGGATCTGGATTAGAGGCTGAAAAGTACAATCCACGAAGCTAATATGACATTGACAGATGCACAGTGCCGCACGTGGTTTGTGGTATATTTGACACCACACCTGAGGACGACACTATCACAATAGAAGCTCTCAACACAGGTAGAAGCATTGGAAATGGCGATGAGGTTGCATGAAACTACGATACAAGATCTGGGGTTGGGAGTCCAACAAATCCATGCGCAACTACAGAACCTATGCTTGGAGATGCAAAGTTTGAAGCAGGATAGGGCGCCCCAGACGAAAACTCACGAAGAAGTGTGGTGCATAAAATGTAAAGGACAGGGCCATGATAAGGATCACTGTCTGGCATTCTCAAACTATTTGGTAGGAAGGGGACCAATGCCATTGAGACCAGAGGCACAGGCAGGGCCAAGTGCGACACCCGCGCTCTGGTGCATGATCTGTCAAGTGGGAGGAAAGCACACGATGAACAAATGTCACTTGTTATAGAAGTATACACAGACTCCGCAACATCTTTTTTGTAATTTCTGTAGATCAGTGGGCCACAATGAGCGGACATGTCGGAGCTATGAGCTAATGATGGATAGGACCCCAGCTTATCGAATGCATATGGAAACACGAGGCCTCAACCCAGCCGCAGTAATAGCGCGGGGTGGATCTCAAGGGTGTGGTCGAGGATGAGGATGAATGGGGCCTGGAAGGGGCCATGGATAGTTAATTTGTTACAATTGTGGAGGACCAAGGCACTATGCTCACGATTGTACCAACCTAATGAGAATATATTGTCCATACTGTGAGTAGTTTGATCATGAAATGGTAGATTGTCCGATGTTGATTGCACAAATGCGCGAGAAAGGGGTACTACAGCCTACTCCAACTCAAAATATCCAAATGATGAGGTCTGAACCGCGTGAAGAAGACCCCAACATAAACATGATGCCCATAAGTGTCATGACCACAAGGGAAGATAAGGGGAAGCAGCCTGAGGAAGATACCTGGGTTCACAAGGCTCCTACAAAGGAACCTGAGTTTGACTTGGAACGTGCAAAGGAAACATTTATGGAAGCTAAGAAGAGCTTCGCAAAGGCCTCTAATTCAGGTAGTAAGGATCAACCAAAGACGAGCCTAGATCCTTCTATGCTAACTACCCTTTTAGAGACATGTCTGAAACTGTTGTGTGACAATAAGGTAGTTAAAGGACCACAAGAACTGATCGCTAGATGCGCAGGATCGAATGAACCGCACATAGTCTGGAAACTGGGAAAGCATGCACTGTGCACCGGGAGGGAAATGAGATTGATGGCGCAGATTGGAAAGTATGAAATGGATCAAGTAATCTTAGACTTGGGTTTGGACGCAAATGTGTTACCAAAATAGACATGGGAACACATGGGCAGGCCCACATTACAGTGGTCTCCTATTCAATTAAGGATGGCGAACCATCAAAAGATCTTTCCCATGGGAAGATTGAAAGGGGTGACAGTGGATATCGAAGGTGCGAGTACGCAGATGGACTTTGAGGTAATAGAGATTGTGGATGACAGTAACCCTTACCCTACATTTTTAGGGATAGACTGGGCCATGGATATGAATCGAGTTATCAACCTAAAGAAGAATAAAATGATTTTTGAGAAAAAGTCCCTACGCGTAGTAGTTCGCTGGATCTAGTCCAAGGAGCACGATACATTGAACCTGTGTGTGAGGATGACAATGACAATGAGCTGGATTGCATTTACCAGATAACGGTGCAAGACCAGGACAGGGTGAACCCAACTAAAGATGGGATAATCTCATGGGAGCATGGCAGTTCATGTACTTTGGATTCCGATGAAGAAATAGAATGTTGGCAAAACCGATTACATGAAGTAACCACGCTGAATTGCAACCTAATGATTCGATCACTACGACGCGTGATGACCGAAGCAAGGGAAATGCTAACAGATGAGGGGGTAACAAGATTGGATGAATCCTTAGAAAAAGTTGAAGGTACCGTACCAGAATGGAAACAATACGGTTCGCTCGAATGGGCATTGCGCGTGACACCCGCAAGATGGGGGCATATATGTCATTGGCGCGAAGGTAGAAGACGGATGCGCTTACAATTTGAAAGACCCCAGCTAGGGAGGATTGGAGGAGAAGGGAAGAATATCTGGCAAACACACCTTTTCTAATGGATGTAGACATATACAGAATGGACTACTCCAGTGCGCAGTAGTAATACAATAGATGGCCCAAACAGGATGCAATGGCAGAAGAAAAGGATCACTCTACTAAGTGTGAGGGGAGGAGCATTCACCGAGGTACGCGAAGTCATGAATAAGGGTCAATGGATACAATGTAAAAAAGGGGATCAGTGCATCCCACGGGTTAGATGGGCACATACGACGCTATACAAGAATCTGGCCGCGAAGTTGAGGCTGAAGAATGGTACAAGAACTGAGGTCCCTAAAGCACCTCCACAGAAGGTCATGGATGTAGTAAGGTCGGAGAAGAGAACAACGCGCGAAGTCTAGACTGAAGGACTCATAAAACCGTGTGAAGAGGAGTATGAAGGGATTCAGGAAGCCATTCGGCAAGGGAATGTACAACTTCGTGAATTGGAAAAAAATAGAGTACTAATCGGAATGAAGAATAGGATGCTAGATGTGGAGATTAAACAACTGGAAAAGGAACTAAAGGAGGACTTTCTGAATGAAAAACTTGGAACGATGCAGCCAGATACACGCAAACCTAACGATGATGTGAAGGACTATAACCACATGGTAATTGGTCGAATACCGTGGTTAAGGCCATGCCTCACTCTCGAGGGAAATCGGGAGAGTGCACAACTTCCAACAGCGTGCATAGTAGTGACAATAGAAATCGTGTCACAGGATGTTCACTAGGACGCTCTAGAAGTCCACCAAGGGTGTGCGATCACCTGACTAGCTAAGAAGGAGATAGTCTTAGCACTCCAGACAGTTGAAAGAGAGTGCAAGACTATAAAATAGTTTGTTAGGGAGCTACGCAACAACATGGGTGCACGCAGGGTCAGTACGTCCCAAGGGTCGCGGTCATGCAGAATGGGCTACACTACTACATGGATAAACAAGTGACTGTTGGTTTCACTGTTCATGACAAGATGTCCGAGTTAAGGCAAAAAGGAGTGGGCGGTGGGCATTTAAGACACAAAGTCAGAACTAGATTTGAAATGATCTGCCGTCATTATAACACTAATGCACCAGAAAATGGGGGAATGGTCGAGTTTGAATCTCGATGAGCCTATAAATCATGGGTGGCCCTCCATCAAACAACCCTTGGCATTTTGCGAGTAGAATTTTTGTGCTATCAAGCGGGGATGAACATGATGAATGAGGAGTTTGTAAGAGCAAGTCTGTGGTTTGAATCATTGCCGAAGCATACATAGGAGTCCCTTATCAAAGTCATGTCAACAACAAAGGGAGTCGCGCAGAGTTCTATGCCACCGGTAGGGGATGCAACAAAAATCCCTAAATTGCCCCGGACACCGAAGCCTAAGAAGGAACCACAAGTAGCAGGACCGGTCCATATGTTGCCGTGAAATCCGTGGGTTGGCAAACTGTTAATGGAAGAAAAGTGTAAAACAGTTAATACTGAAAGCGACAATGAGGAAGAGGATCCTCCGACCTTTGTTGAAGAGATGGAACCAGAGGAAGAGATGGAAGAAGACATCTAGCCAGCAAAACTACCCAAGTATGTCCCTCTGCGGAAAGGAAGGGTAAAGGTACCTAAAGATTTGGACGCAATTAAAAGCACACTTAACACCCCGTCCCTCCCCGAGGGGGTTCTGTTTGAAGGAACAGCTGTGGGCCACATTCCCACTATGAAATTTGAAGACTGGGACCTCGTAGATAGCGACAATTTCCTCATTTGTAAGATAGCAAGCTGATGGAACAAATCATGGAGGGGGCCATTACGACACTGCAGCCACATACATGGTTGCGCGGGGTGGAAGAAGCAGGGCTACTCCACCTCCTATCGATTCCACACTTTCATCAAGCCCCGATCATGACATGTGTCATCAGGAAATTGCTTTGCCTGGTGCACAATGGGTACTTATGGCTGGAAGAGCCCATTCATATCACGGTGGAGCTCATTCGTAGGATTTCTCAACTTCCATGTGTGGGAAGGTACCCCACGGAAATAGCTGGCACAAGTGGAGACTTGATGCTTGCGGAGGCCATGAAAAAGAAATATATGTTGGAGAAAAAGCATAGGGGGTGTGTTATTACTAGTATTCAGGACAAAGGGGTCCATGTCGCCACCCAGTTGTTGGCAGGAAAGGTGATGAGAAAATGTCGGGGCAATGAGGTACCAGCAACAGTCATTGCACTAGCCGAGCAATGCACAGACAGGGTACAATTCAACTAGGCACAGTTCCTCTGTGATGAGTTCCTGACAAACTGCAGGGAGGCCCAAGAATAGGGTAAGACCTTCCACTACGCATGGTTTCTCTTATCCATACTATTGGTTACAGGCGAATTGCTTGAGGATAGTCAGTTTCCTCCCCTTGACCAGGACTAGCCAGAGGCAGCAAAATACGCATCGCTATGGGTGACGAAGGATGCCACGCGAATCCGAGAAACCAAGATCTTCTGGGTACTAATGGAGGCAAGCATACGGCTGTGGATCACCAAACGACTGCGCCTATCCACCGCAGTATACAACAGTGTGAAAATTTTTGTAGACTTTAAAGCAGATATGCACCATGTGTATATCAGGTCACAGAAGGATCTAGAGCAGAAGTGGACCACACTCCCCTTCATTATAATAGATGACGTTGTTTTTGTGGTGCTCAACACATGGCCACCAGAATGGCGCACACCTGATTTTGTGGTGCGCGATGAGATGGAGATTCAAAGATAGAAGGCTACTGCCAAGTTTCTAGCACAACAGAAGCAGAAGGAATAGTGAGTCGAAGAAGTACGGGCATCCCGAGAGGAAGAAAAGGCCGTCGTGGAAAAGACAACAGTAGTAGGGACTACTACGACATAGGAAGAAAGAGGCCCGAATCTGACCACCGGGCAGGGGTTAAATGATATGACAGAAAGCGCAGACCCAAGCACCACCTCTACACAATTGAAACAGCCACATGTGACAAAAAGAACCTGGCCACGGAAGAAGTCCAAGGCTTCCAAGTTGGATGGGGAGCCTATTACACTAACCGAGGGTGACCTATGCGACATCGGCGATACAATTCGTGAAGTCACCAAGGAAGCACTCCAGGAGGTAATGACGAAGCAGCAGACTGTGTTGGGGGCACTTAGGACACCACTTCAGGAACTTCAGGTGCGGCCCCCATAGTAGCGAATGGTAGCCACCTACGGGGCTACGGGTACATCAGAAACCAAACAGTTGTTGCAAGCCAAAATGGTTAATACTGTCACACTGTTGGAAGGTGCACTGACAACAAACAATACGGAGGATAGAGCCTCAGTAGGCCAGCTCAAAGGACTTGGATTAAACTTAGCTTCCCTTCCACGAGAAATATTATACCAGCTATAGGATGGAGCGACGACAGAGCTCCGTGCTACGAAAGGACGCGCAGTGTAGATGCTCAGTGAACAATGAATCAACATCGAGCAGCTGAGCCTCCAACATGACGAAGCAGTAGCACGGACTCAGCAGTTGGAGTAAATCATCGAGGAAGCATGTCGCCGCGTCCCCGAACTTGAGATTGCAACAGAATTACCTGTAGGCATACGGATCTGCAAATTGGGCATTGGGTTCCACGAGGTGAAGGAGGAAGCAACGAGGATCCAGTTGGACCTCAACATGCAGATCACAGAGTTGAAGCTGAAGGTGTAGCCCTCTACACTGCCAGAGCTCAAAGAGCAGTGGTACCATGTCATTCAAGCAGGGTTGGAAGCAATAGAGTGCACCATACAAGATTGCACTAGCTTGCTAGATCAGTCGCTCGTCACCCTCACTTCACTGCAGGAAGATCCAACGCTCCAACTGTTAGATATAGAAGCACGGGAGTTGCAGCAGGCTTACAACAATGTCCGGGGGACTGCACAGACGGTTGCCCTTACTCAGCTGTTATAGAAATTTTTGTGCCTTACAGCATGGAGCATGAAATGTCAATAATCTGAGGGATCCAAAGTCCCTAAACATGTTGTTCCTACCCCTAGAGGAACAAGGTCAGCAAACCACAGCAATTCAGATCAGTTCTCCACTGAAAAACACTCAAAAACAGGTCAATTTTGGATCATAGCAACTGCTCCACTGAGCATCTGCGCTGAATGTCAACTACTCCATGGTGTACCTGCGCTGAATGTCAACTTCATCAAAGGCTACCTGCGCTGAGCGAGTTTGGACATGTGGAGGAATCTTTCCTCAATGTGTCAGTGCCCAGGAAGCTTCCAAAATGACACTTGGATCAAAAGATTCGCCTAAGTGAAGAGTAAGAGGTTCTAAAACTCCGAGTGGAAGGTAGAATCTCCAAGTGGACTCAAGAACTGAAGAACAACTGGGGTTGAAGAGGACAACAGTCACACATCAAGCTGACTTATCTTCACTCCAAAACTCTATATAAGGATCTCATCCCATGGGATCTAAAGGCCGGAATTTTGTGCAAAGAATTGCTGTTGGATTACAGTTGAGAGTATTGGGTGATTGCTTGAAGGAGGTGAAGAGGAGATTTCTTTCCGTCGGGAAGGTGATGTTGGATTGGGCCTCTTATGGTTGTATCACCGCCTAAACCTTACTTTCTTCCATTAATAAAGCATTTGAGGTTCTTCTATTCGCATGTGTTTCAATGATGTATTGTCTTACTTGCGTATTTGATTTATGCTAATCCTTGAATCAATTATGAATGCATGCTTTTTGTAGTTTCCTTTTCTTGTCTTGTTTGCAGGATCCTGTGTAGATGGGCCCATGAGAAGACTTGGAGCTGGGAGCAAGCAGCAAAGAGAGAAGATTGGATCGACCATTCGCGCAAGACATCGGTGAGTGGATCTCTTCCTTTCCTCTTTTGCATGTCATAAAGAAGTAATCTTAGATAGCTTTTCTTTGACTGTTGCTAAGGAACTATCACCCTTAGAGTGGGATAGGGTCATTCCGTGTTAGATACTTTTCCCCACAATAGACTGGCGACTCCGCTGGGGATCGTGTCTTATTGGTAGCTTGTGTTTCTTGCTATTCATTTCCTAAACAAAGGGAGTACCGAATCGAACTGCATTCGAATCCTTCGAAGGCAAAGTAGAGGGCAGCTACTCTAGCTCAGTTCTGGGCATGTTTATGATTTGAAGAGCTAATCCACAAGGACTCTTATTAGCTCTTTGTGATAGTGTTCATCTTCCTTTAATCATCCTCTAGTGTATACCTGGTTGATAGCCTCTGATTTGGCCTAAAACAGTTGATTTTTGAGCAATCTGTGACCTGGAACCAAAGAGAAACGAGAGTTTCCTCTTCAGCGCTACTGCAGTGAAGGCTCTGCGTTTCAACGCAGGTCCCGAAGGGCCTACCTGCGCTGAATGTCAGATTGACAGTGCAGAGCCTGTGCTGAACCAGTCTTGCATTGTGCAACTGGGGTTCCCTGCCTTCTGTTGCCCAGTTTTCAGTATTGTTTTTGCAGCCTGTTGTCAACCTGTATACCCATCTGAAACTATCTTTCTTTGCCATCATTCCGCCTCAGTTGTATGAAGAAACCATGATTGTTCTTATTGTATTTCTTAGTTTCATTCACAGTTTCCCGTAGCGAAAGTGAACTAGTCTTGTTGTGGCCTCTTGGATCTAGACCTGTGATAAAGTGTCGTTGTGATTCTAAGAGCTAGTTTATTGCTGTTCATAGCTGCTTGAGCATTTGCTTTCGTTATATGGTTCGAATTTCAGTATTTCTTGTGTTGAAACGAGTGAATCTTAAGGTGTTCTTTTGATTATTGGACAAAAACTTGTTTGCTTTTGCTTGAAATTGAATTCGAAATTATACAACAGCTTTCTTTTTGTAATACAACAACATTAAGGAAGAAGAAAAGAAATACTTGCATTGTGCATGTGCATTTTGACAGTTTGCATGTCGATTTAGGAAAAGTGCATCAATGTGTGCTCTATGATCTGTTTGAAAGGATGATGTCTTTCTTTTCTCTTAGTAGTTAAGATTTTCATAAGTTGAAAGAATTGAAAAAGCTTGCTTATCATTCTTAGACTGCATTTAGGAGTTGTATCATACATCACGTGGTGATCCATAAATGCAAACTGCTAAGCAAGATCAACCTAAAACGAACTGAATTTACATAACAACGCTTTGAAACATAATGAAACACAGTAGAGGTCTAGGTAGAGACGTGTTCCGGCGTCGTTAAACATAGTGACTGTCGATCTCTACGAAGGTGGGTGATTCCTCCTGAGGGACGATAGCGCTAATACGGACTTGTGCTCCCGCGTACCGTCGCGTATATTGGGAGACCCCTATAGGAACAAATCCTTTATCTATAGGAAGCCGTGTCGGCCGCCCTACTGATCGCGATGCAGTGAACACAGCATTCAGGAAGATCGACCACTCGTACCGTAAAACGTATTCTGTGGTTTCGCGAAAGGTTTGGCACACCCTCTGCCTAGAACTCCAGAGTAGTTTCTTTTGGCCTTTTTCAAACTCTATAACTGAAAAAGTCCATCCGAGCATTTGTCACTTCGGGCTCGTTAATACATCGAAGGAGACTAGAGTCATCTTTAGCTTTTTCTCGACTCTTAAAAAGTGAAAAAGCAAGTTGTGTCTAAAGCGTCGTCATATAAAATTCATTTTAAACGAAACATAATCACCCCTTCTTCCCGCGTTGATCTTTAGGTTGAGAACATGGAACACACCAATCAAGGAATTCCCCATGATGGGAATCCTAGTTCTTTCTCCTCTTGGGGAGAAGGTTGTGCGCCCCACATGGCCACATTGTCGCTTCCAGGGCTGACAATTGGCCTGCCAGTTTGGCTATTCTCAACCACTGTAGTTCAGAACACCATGGTTCCTGAACAGTCGAGTCAACAGTTAGACCAGTCTAGAGCTGTGTTGTGGGGAAAAGTATCCGATGCGGATGACACTAACCCTTTCTAAAGGTGACAGACTTTAGCAACAACTGAATGACAAAGTTTTCATGTTCATCTTTATGAAAGCACAGAGAGAATAGAAAGAGGATCAACCAACCTGGTGTCTTGCGCTTAGTCGATCCATGTCCTTCTCGCTTTGTATCCCGTTCCCAGCTCTTTACTCTCCAACCCGATCCAGCTACACACAGAATCTGCACAACAAAAGGGAGCAAACTACGAGATACAAGCAATCATAATTGAAGCATGGATTAGGTTGCATCAAATATACATGTAAACACAAAAGCATCTATGTAAAACAAGTATATAGAAGAACATGCAAACTTTATTGATAGAAAGTAACAGGGTTCCAGAGGAAGTTACAACCAATGATGTTGGCCCCAATCCAGCAGCACCTCCTCGGCAGCAAGAACTCTCTTCTTCACCTCTAGTAAAACAATCACCCAATAATCCTGGCAGTATACCAACAGCACTTCCTTGCTCAAACAAAATTCCAGCCTCCCTAGACCTCATAGAAGAGCTCTATATATAGGAGGGAAGAGGAAAGGATGAGTCAGCTGGAGGCTGGCATATAGCTGACTAGTGTCCTCTCCATCTTCAGTTAATCTTCAGTTCCTGTGTCCACTTGGAGATCCTTGCTTACACATGGTGATCAAGTACCTCTTACTCATCACAGGACGAATCTCATGACCCAAGTGTCAGTTTGGAAGCTTCCTGGGCAAATGACACCTTGCAGGATGACTGTGCCACTTGGCCAATCTCGCCCAGCGCAGGTAGCCTTCATTGTTTTTGACTTCCAGCGCAGGTACAGAGTGGGACAGTTGCAATACAGCGCAGAAGCTCAGTTAAGCAGCTGACATGATCCAAAATAAGCCTGTTCTGAAGTGTTTTCAGGTGGAGAACTGATTGGAAGTGCTGTTGATTGATGACCTTGTTCTTTTAGGGGTAAGAACAACATGTTTAGGGACTGAGGATCCCTGTAATTATCGACATTCCCTGCTCCTTGATGCGAGGCACAAAAATGTCTATAACAGTTGCCCCCTAAAGTATGAGGCCGTTAATCGGGTGAAATGCTTTAGCTAGAGGGTCCGAAGTTCGTTCCAGTGCTGAGGAGAGTGCCCTGTAATACAATACAATACAATACATTATCTTTCATTCATCATTATTCTCATGATCTAGATGAGGCGGGCATTCCCATGCTCAGCTTTCTATAAATACATTTTGGTACATATGACAAACGATCGTCTGAAGACAGACTGATAATCTTCCGCTAAAATTATCATCCTTTGAGGAGGATGATCATCTGCTGCAATGATGTACATGGCAAATGCTTTTATATTTCCTGAATATATATCGCAGCCCGGATGGATGAAACTAGATCCGGGGTCTTCAAACTCGTTCGATCTTCACTCTAAGTACAAGTCGATCCATGTGAGAATTGCGCTGAAGTCGAACATGGAAAGACATCGCTTGATTACCGGTCAATAATGAAAACCGTTAACAAGCGCGAGAGGAATCACCAATAATGACGATGACCCTCAAGGTACGGCAGTACAATTCACGTGGCGTGAATAAAGGACTTGGCGTCGAACGCCACGCAAAATCTTCTGGTCGAAGGTCATTGATGTATACCTGTCGCCGGAAGTGAGAAACTTGCCATTGAGGCATGCAAGCTTCAAAGTACTGATGGGGGTGTTCCTAGATCGACTTCTTGGATAATGAGCTGATGTCGACAAGAAGCGATCCGTCAAAGGAGGGCCTTAATGAATCCCACATCAATGACACAGAACGGAGCTAATGATTTAGTGGAGGTGGAAACAAACTGTGACATATGATTCAGGGTGGCGATCATGAAATGGATGAAGGATAATGTATGGTAGTGGATGGGACACGGTTGACACTTTTTGAATGACCCCTCTTGAACATATAACGACACTGATGCGATGGATCGGTAGCATTACCCCGAATGGATGGTGTGGCGAGGACCATGGTGATGAGACCGGTGAATGAGACAACCCAACCCGATGTGATACGGAGGAAAAGTGTCATGTTCAAGAGTGGCTTGCTACCTCTAAACTTTGATGTTCTCCCAATTTTTCCCCAGTCATTTCTGACCAGTACCTCTTTATTTTTGTCAAGCTTGAGGAGGATAACATATGCTTGTTCTATAACCTGCCCTTCGGGCAAGCCCATCGCTATGATTTAACGAGCCTAGCGATAGGGAAACTCGTTCTCGTCTAAAGACAAGTTTGTCGCTATTTAATCATTTTAACGAGTCTAACGACAAGGAAAACTCGGTCCTTTTCATTTTTAGAGAGTCTAAAAAGGTACAGAAAGTCAACTCCATAATTCCTTTTTCGTCAGCTAATCCCTTAAGTCTGAAAAATTATAAAACAATGCAGAAGGGATGGCTGTTCGGTACTTTTAACGAGCTGAAACAGGCAAGCGCTCGATCCTTTTGTGCAATAATCCCTCAAGTCCAAAAAGATCAAAATTTAGAGGAGGGATAGCGTTCCGATCATTTAACGAGCTGGAAGGCCAAAACTCGGCAAACTTTTCATATTTTACGAGTCAGTGAAAAGAGCTGAAAGAAGACTCGTCTTTTGAGGAACGAGTGATAAACAGGGATAGCTACAGATTCCAGGAACAGGTTGGAATTTCCAATCACGGCAGTGTCACAAGGATGGCTAGGTGAAATCACTCTTCGTAGCTGTTTCTCAAAAGAGGTAAACACACAAATGGAAGTGAATGATTGGCCAAATGAACGGTGGAGGTGGTGGATGAAAACACGATCAAGGTTCTTATGGCTAATGAATTTACGATCTCAAAAGGTTATTTACCGGTTCATTTTTTCCATGAGCTTGAACTCTAGGTGAAACTTTTTCTCACACTTTTCTATTTTTTAACGAGCATAAATTCAGTCATAAAACTGCTCGAATTTCACGTTTATTTTTTAACGAGCATGGACTATATGCTAAAACTGCTCGATATACCAGTCATAAAAAGAACGCCTCCTCTAAGGATCCATTTTTTATAGAGCTTGGGCCTTACCACAGCTATGCTCCAAATTTTTGGCAAATTTTACTTCTGCCCCACAGGCCTTCTTTCATGCAAGTTCGGAAACGGTTAATCTTAAAACCAGATAAATAACCGCCCCTAGCTTACACTCCAGAAAGTTTGCATGCCCCAGGTATAGGATAGAATTTCGAGGCTGCCCCTCCTCTCCCCTACTTCTGTTTTTCTTTGGGTGTTCTTACTTATTTGTCATCTTGCTAATCTAATGTTAACGATACTTGTCTTCTCGTTATTTTAAGGGGTCTTACGCAGTACTCAGACTTCCTGTCGGCCCACTTTTAACAAACAGCTATGTGACAATAGAAGAACACTACTCAAAGATAAAACATTGGTATTATTGAGGGAGGCCTGCCTCTTTCTTATTATCCGAAGAGTGGTTCTATTTGCTGCCGCAAATCAATCTCTTTCTTCGGCGGTGTCTATCATTGGGTTGTCCAAAGATGGTTACCCTCTGTTACAACAATACGGTCTCCTTCTTAGTTTACTGCCCCTGCTTATCCTTCAAAACATATGTTTCGATGGGCGAGGCTTGAATTTAAAGATGGTGACTACTTGTTATAATAAGGGAATTCCTACTTGGGCATTGCCCACTTTTTTAGACAAAGGTGAAAGATTCCCAAACACATAACTTTAACAAAAGATCATTATTCCAGAACAACCCCACTTCCTTCGGACGGGGTACGGACTAGTCATGTTCTTCTGTGGAAATTCTTCCTTATACCCGGAGTTTCTTCTGCCCGAAGCAGACCAGGGTGCATGCCCCCTGGGTCCTAGTCTTTCTTTCCGAATTACTCGCGCTCATCGGGAAGGAGGACTGGGGGCGGAGGCGAATCTTGAGTGAACAGACCATTTAGGATTGGTATTTGACTATTTGCGATGCGAGATCCCGGAAATGAAAGTTGGTCTACGAGCTTGACCATCCTTCCTTCGTGTGGAAAACACATTACTCTAAAGAGTGAGGAGACTATCGCTCCCATGCAATAAATATAGTCGCGTCCAAGGAGTAGGTTATAATCCAAGGGTCCTTGAACTACCAACACGTTCATCCTGACAGTCTTCCCCTTCAATGTAACAGGTACATCGGGGAGGATTCCTAATGGTCGACTGGTTCCTTTATCAAAACCTGAGAGATTTCTCAACTCAGGTAAAAGCGCTGGGGAACCCAGTGCTTTCCAAGCAATAGAGGAAAGGATACTCACAGACGCCCCTTCATCAATGATAGTACCAGCCATAACCATTCTATAGATCTGGACAATGATTCTAAATGGTATACTGGCTGGTAACCGGGGTCTGCCTAGTTGATTCCAATCAAAGGATACAACCAGGTTGCTTGGTGGTGGGACCGAATATACGGCCGGATACGACTCTGATGATGTTCCTTCCTGCGATAAAGGAATGGGCGCATTGCCCAGATGCTCGTCGGAGTCGGTGCTGATAAAGAGAACCTGGATGGTGTCATCCTTGTTCTCATCAGTGAGGGAGTCACATGAAGATGACACTTCGGTGACGGTGTCATTTGAAGACGGGTCTTCAATGACGGAGTCATTGGGCGATAGAACCTTTGAAGGAAGAACCGGGTCAACTGCCGTTTCGACCTTTAGACTTTCGTCTGGTCTAGATTCGGTAGGTTCATTCTCAATGACTGACACATCAGCTGACCACTTGAGTGGTTCAACTGGATTTTCAACTATCGAGGGATTAGGCGCGAGTTTTCGGTATCCAGGCGGAAGTTGCACCGGCGACACCAGGCGATCTTCCAAAACTCTCTTTGCCTCATCTAAGAATGGACATTTGTGGATGGCATGGTGACCTTCACACAATAGACAGGGTGATCTTGGTCCCCTTCTTCGTCCTTCACTCTCGCTAGTTGAGGGAATGCAATCAACTTGACAACCAGAGGTTGATGCTACCGGATTGTGCAACCTCGGGGACCAGTCCCTTAGTATCCAGGGAATACAAGGACAATCACGATGGAAATGGATCCCTTTGCAAATGACACATGGCGATTTAGGCCCGGTCGGTGCAGTGTGTGGGTTTTTGTCAGTTTTCTTCTGCTTGCCCCCAGTCGCCTTCGCCAGAGGCTCCTTCTGCTTCTTCCCTTTCTTCTTCTTTTCCTTCTTCTCCTTGGGAGGCTGACTTTTGCCGGCTCTACCCTGCGAAGATGAAGGATCAGAGGAAGTATCACAAGAAGTAAAAGGCTGGTGGGTAGTTCTAGATTGTTCTGACAGTTGATTCGACTGCTCAGGATTAGTGGCGATTTGGACAACATTAGTTGAAAAGAGCCAAACAGGAAGGCCGATTGTCAATCCTGGAAGTGACAATGTAGCCATATGAGGCGCACCAACATCTCCCCAAGAGGAGAAGGGATTTGGACTTCCGCCAAGGTTACTTCCTTGGTTGGTGGGCTCCATACTTTTCAACTGAAAGATCAACGTGGGAATAACAGGTGATTATGTTCCGCTTTAAAATAAGTTTTATTTACGACGCTTTTAGACACAAACTTGCTTTTTCATGTTTTAAGAGTCGAGAAAAAGCTAAAGATGACTCTAGTCGCCTTCGATGTATTAACGAGCCCAAAGTGACAAATGCTCGGTTGGACCTTTTCAGTTATAGAGTTTGAAAAGGGCCAAAAGAAACTGCTCTGGAGATCTAGGCAGAGGGTGTGCCAAACCTTTCGCGAAACCACAGAATACGTTTTACGGTACGGGTGGTCGATCTTCGTGAATGTTGTGTTCACTGCATCGCGATCAGTAGGGCGGCCGACACGGTTTCCTAAGGATAAAGGATAAAAGCCTATAGGGGTCTCCCAATATACGCGATGGTACGCGGGAGCTCAAATCCGTGTTAGTGCCACCGACTCTCAGGAGGAATCACCCACCTTCGTAGAGATCGACAGTCACTATGTTTAACGACGCCGGAACACGTCTCTACCTAGACCTCTAGATGTTTGCGTTAAATTCCAAAGCGTTGTTATGTAAATTGAGTTTATTTTAATGTTGATCTTTTTTAACAGTTTGCCTTTCAGGTTCGCCACGAGATGTATATATACAACTTCCTATATGCAATCTAAGAATGAGAAGCAAAATCTTTTCAATCTTTCAACTTTGAAAACCTTAATCTACTTGAGGAAAGAGCAAGACACAACTTTTTCCACAGATCAAAGAACACACACTAAAATGCACATTTTCCTAAATCGTCAAGCATACAGTCAAATGCAAAATGCACAATGCACGTATTTCTTTTCGTTATCCTTAATGTTGATGCTTAACAAAAGGAAACTGTTGTATGATTTTTGAATCAACTTTCAAGTAGAAATAAACAAGCTTGTCCACAATCAAAAGAACACCTTATGAAAGACTTGTTTTAAATACAGGAAAAGTATAGATTCAAACCATAAAATGAGAAGCAAACCAATCCAAACAGCTATGAACAGTAATAACACTAACTCATAAGACCACCAAAATGCTTTTACAATTCAGGATCTAAGAGGCCATAGCTACTAGGTTCGCTTTTCAGAATGGGAAATTGTAACTGAAACAAGAAACACTGAAAGAACGTTTACAATTTCATCACACAACTGAGGCGGAATAATGTCAAGGAGAAGTGGTCTACAGCAAATACAATAACCAGCAAGCAATCAGCCAAAAACAAGTGCAAACAGGGCCAAGACACAAAGGAAGAGCTGAGCTAGACTAAGGCCAACTGGACCAGCGCAGGCACTAGTTCACCAGTTTGACTCTCAGCGCAGTTCCCGAAGGGAGCACCTGCGCTGTAATGCAGACTGCCTGTGGACAGCCTGCACTGACTTACGAGAGTTACGTCTGCTAAGAATTCCGGGTCATAAAAAGCTCAAAAATGTACTGTTTTGACTGAAATAAAATGCTATGGGTTAAGTACAGGTTAAGGGATGATCAAGAGGATAAAGATCTATCACTAAGAGTAAGGATTCATCTGTAGATTAGCTCTTTAAATCTTGAATTTGCTCAGCAAAGGAGAAAGAGTAACAAAACCCTCTACTTCGCTTTTGATAGAGTCAAAAGCTTTTCGATTCGGTACTCTTTTCTTCAAGAAATGAATAGCAAAATTCTACAACAACAAGATACTAGGATCTCCCCAGCGGAGTCGCCAGTTTGTTGTGGGGAAAAGTATCCGATGCGGATGACACTAACCCTTTCTAAAGGTGACAGACTTTAGCAACAACTGAATGACAAAGTTTTCATGTTCATCTTTATGAAAGCACAGAGAGAATAGAAAGAGGATCAACCAACCTGGTGTCTTGCGCTTAGTCGATCCTTGTCCTTCTCGCTTTGTATCCCGTTCCCAGCTCTTTACTCTCCAACCCGATCCAGCTACACACAGAATCTGCACAACAAAAGGGAGCAAACTACGAGATACAAGCAATCATAATTGAAGCATGGATTAGGTTGCATCAAATATACATGTAAACACAAAAGCATCTATGTAAAACAAGTATATAGAAGAACATGCAAACTTTATTGATAGAAAGTAACAGGGTTCCAGAGGAAGTTACAACCAATGATGTTGGCCCCAATCCAGCAGCACCTCCTCGGCAGCAAGAACTCTCTTCTTCACCTCTAGTAAAACAATCACCCAATAATCCTGGCAGTATACCAACAACACTTCCTTGCTCAAACAAAATTCCAGCCTCCCTAGACCTCATAGAAGAGCTCTATATATAGGAGGGAAGAGGAAAGGATGAGTCAGCTGGAGGCTGGCATATAGCTGACTAGTGTCCTCTCCATCTTCAGTTAATCTTCAGTTCCTATGTCCACTTGGAGATCCTTGCTTACACATGGTGATCAAGTACCTCTTACTCATCACAGGACGAATCTCATGACCCAAGTGTCAGTTTGGAAGCTTCCTAGGCAAATGACACCTTGCAGGATGACTGTGCCACTTGGCCAATCTCGCCCAGCGCAGGTAGCCTTCATTGTTTTTGACTTCCAGCGCAGGTACAGAGTGGGACAGTTGCAATACAGTGCAGAAACTCAGTTAAGCAGCTGATATGATCCAAAATAAGCCTGTTCTGAAGTGTTTTCAGGTGGAGAACTGATTGGAAGTGCTGTTGATTGATGACCTTGTTCTTTTAGGGGTAAGAACAACATGTTTAGGGACTGAGGATCCCTGTAATTATCGACATTCCCTGCTCCTTGACGCGAGGCACAAAAATGTCTATAACAAGCTACCCTCCAGCCTTCCACTTCTTATAAATCTTCATCCAATCCTTCCTCTTCGAAAGGTAGAGCCGCCGAAAGCAGAGCTCCCGTAGAGAAGAAGAAGGAGAAGAAGAAGAAGGAAAAGAAGCAGAAGGAGCCAAAGGCGGCTGGGGGCAAGCAAAAGACATCTAACCAAAATCCACACACGGCATAGACCAGGCCTAAGTCGCCATGTGTCATATGTAAAGGAGACCACTTCCACCGTGATTGTCCCGGTATTCCCCGGATACTAAGGGACTGGTCCCCTCGTTTGCACAGTTCGGAAGCATCAACCTCTGACAGCCAGGTTGAATGCTTACCATCAACCAGCGAAAGTGAAGGTTCTAGACAACGAGGGGGAGCAAGATTCCCCTGCGAACTGTGTGAAGGCAATCACACCCTCCGCCGTTGTCCCTTTTTAGACGAAGCAAAGAGAGTTTTGGAAGATCAATCGGTTGCACCGTTGCTACTTCCTCCTGGATACCAAAAACTCGCGCCAAGTCCTTCGTTGGTCGAAAATACAGCTGCCCCGCTCACGAGGTCAGTTGAAGTGTCAGTCACTGAAAATGAACTTACTGAATCCGGACCGGACGAAAGTCCAAAGGTCGAAACGGCAGTTGACCCGGTTCTCCCTTCAGAAGTTTCATCTTCAAATGACACCGTCACTGAAGATTCATCCTCAGCTGACACCCTCACCGAAGAGAATAAGGATGACACCATCCAGATTCTTTTCATCAACACCAATTCTGATGAGCATCAGGGCAATGCGCCCACTCCTTTACCGCAGGAAGGAGCATCGTCAGGATCATATCCGGCCGTATATTCGGTCCCACCACCAAGCAACCTGGTTGTGTCCTTTGATTGGAACCAACTAGGCAGACCCTGGTTACCAGCCAGTATACCATTCAGAATTATGGTCCAAATATACAGAATGGTGATGGCTGGAACTATCATTGATGAAGGGGCGTCTGTGAGTATCCTGTCCTCTATTGCTTGGAAAGCACTGGGTTCGCCAGCGCTTTTGCCTGAGATAAGGAATCTCTCGGGTTTTGATAAAGGAACCAGTCGACCATTAGGGATACTACCTAATGTGCCTATTACATTGAAAGGGAAGGCTGTCAAGATGAACTTGATGATCGTCCAAGGACCCTTGGATTATAACCTACTCCTTGGACGAGACTACATATATTGCATGGGAGCAATAGTCTCCTCACTCTTTTGAATAATGTGTTTTCCACATGAAGGAAGAATGGTCAAGCTCGTAGACCAACTTTCATTTCCGGGATCACGCATCGCAAATAGTCACATATCAACCCTGAATGGTCTTTTCGATCAAGAAAGGTCTCCACCCCCGGTTCTTCTTCCTGATGAGTGCGAGTGATTCGGGAAAGTAGGGCTGGAACCCAGGGGGCATGCATCCTGGTCTGCTTTGGGCAGAGAAAACCTTGGGTATAAAGTAGAATTTCCGCGGGAGAATATGACCAGTCCGTACCCCGTCCCCTCCTTCATCTTCGTAAGAGAAAGAGCCGGCAAGAGAGTCCGGCTCTCATGAAGAAGAAGGGGTGATTGGGAGTGGGGTTGTTCTGGAAAAAGATTCTTTTGTTAAAGTTAAGTGTCTGACGGAGCAACGTCATTCACCGTTGTCTATGTCGGTAGGCATCGCCGAAGAAAGATTTTGTTTGAAAGGATTAGCAGAACAATCTTTGGGTAACCTGAAAGAGGTAAGCCTCACCCGTTAAAAACAGGGTTTTTTGACGGATAAGTAGGGGCGACCTTGAAATTAGACTTTATACCTGGGGGCATGCAAACCTCTTGGAATGCAAGCACGGGCGGCTATTTATTTTTTAGTTTTTTAGGTCCTCCCTTTAAACCTGTAGGTCTAACCCTTTAAACTCGTAGGATTAGTCGATACCCAGCTTGCACAAAGAGAGGATATGGAGCAAAGCGTAGTGAGATGAAGCTCCTTAAAAAATAGCGAGCTCTAGGAGACCTTCCTACCTTATGACTGGTAAAAACGAGCAGTTTTGGCAAAGTTCATGCTCGTTAAAAAATAAACGCAAAACCGAGCAGTTTTAGCAAGAGTTCATGCTCGTTAAAAAATAAATGCACCTGTGAGCAAGCTTCCCCCAGAGTTCAAGCTCATCAAGAAAAAATGAACCGGTAAATAGCCATTTGAGACCGTAGATTCATCAGCCATAAAAACCTTGGTCGTGTTTGCACCGTCACCTCCACTCGTCATTTGGCCGATCATTCACATCCACTTGATTGTTTACCTATTTTGAGGAACAGCTGCGAAGAGTGATTTCACTTAGCCATCCTTGTAACATTTCCGTGATTGGAAAATTCCAACCTGTACCTGGAATCTGATGCTATCCCTGTTTATCACTCGTTCCTCAAAATACGAGTCTTCTTTGAGCTCTTTTCACTGACTCGTAAAATATGAAAAGTTTGCCGAGTTTTGGCCTTCCAGCTCGTTAAAGGGACCGGAAGAGCTATCCCTCCTCTAGATTTTAATCTTTTTGGACCTGAGGGATTATTGCACAAAAAGATCGAGCGCTTGTCTAGTTCGGCTCGATAAAGCTATCGAACATTCATCCCTTCTGTATTGTTTTACACTTTTTCGGACTTAAGGGATTAGATGACGAAAAAGGACATTTGGAGTTAACTTTATGTACCCTTTTTAGACTCTCTAAAAATGAAAAGGACCGAGTGGTCTTTGTCGCTAGGCTCGTTAAAAATATTGAATAGCGACAAACTTGTCTTTAGACGAGAACGAGTTTCCCTATCGCTAGGCTCGTTAAAACATAGCGATGGGCTTGCCCGAAGGGCGGGTTATAGAACAAGCATATGTTATCCTCATCAAGCTTGACAAAAATAAAGAGGTACTAGTCAGAAATGACTGGGGAAAAATTGGGAGAACCTCAAAGCTTAATGGTAGCAAGTCGCTCTTGAACATGACACTTTTGCCTCCGTAAAAACATCGGGTTGGGTTGTTTTCATTCACCGGTCCCTTCACCATGGTCTCGCCATACCATCCACATTTGGGGTAATGCTACCGATCCATCACATCAGTGTCGTTATATGTTCAAGAGATGTCATTCAGAGAGTGTCAATCGGGTCCCATCCACTGCCATACATCATCTTTCATCCTTTCATGACCGCCACCCTGAATCATATTTCACAGATCGTTTTTCACCATCATCACAATCACTAGCTCCGTTCCGTGTCACTGATGTGGGATTCATTAAGGCCCTCCTTTGATAGATCGCTTCTTGTCGACATCAGCTCATTATCCAAGAAGTTGATCTAGGAACACCCCCTCAGTACTTTGAAGCTTGCATGCCTCAATGGCAAGTTTCTCACTTCCGGCGAAAGGTATACATTAATGACCTTCGACCTGGAGACTTTGCGTGGTGTTCGACGCCAAATCCTATATTCATGCCACGTGAATTGTGCTGCAGTACCTTGAGGGTCATCATCATTATCGGTGATTCCTCTCGCGCTTGTTAACAGCTTACATTATTGACTGGTAATCAAGCGATGTCTTTCCATGTTCGACTCCAAGAAATTCTCACATGGATCGACCTGTACTTAGAGTGAAGATCGGACAAGTTTGAAGACCTCGGATCTAGTTTCATCCATCCGGGCTGCGATATATATTCAGGAAATAAAGACATAGACATGTGCAGCAGATGATCATCCTACTAAAAGGATGATAATTTAAGCAGAGAATTATCAGTCTACTATCAGACGATCGTCTGTTTATGTACAGAAAATGTATTTATAAAGCTGAGCATGGGAAATGCCCGCATCAGCTAGATCATGAAAGCAGTATGAAAAATAATGTATTGTATTGTATTTTGTTACAGGTCACCTCCCGATGATTGAATGAACTTCGGATCCTCCTAATAAAGCATTTCACCCGATAAATGACCTCATACTTTAGGGGGAAACTGTTATAGACATTTTTGTGCCTTACAGTATGGAGCATGAAATGTCAATAATCTGAGGGATCCAAAGTCCCTAAACATGTTGTTCCTACCCCTAGAGGAACAAGGTCAGCAAACCATAGCACTTCAGAACAGTTCTCCACTGAAAAACACTCAAAAACAGGTCAATTTTGGATCATAGCAACTGCTCCACTGAGCATCTGCGCTGAATGTCAACTGCTCCATGGTGTACCTACGCTGAATGTCAACTTCATCAAAGGCTACCTGCGCTGAGCGAGTTTGGACATGTGGAGGAATCTTTCCTCAATGTGTCAGTGCCCAGGAAGCTTCCAAAATGACACTTGGATCAAAAGATTCGCCTAAGTGAAGAGTAAGAGGTTCTAAAACTCCGAGTGGAAGGTAGAATCTCCAAGTGGACTCAAGAACTGAAGAACAACTGGGGTTGAAGAGGACAACAGTCACACATCAAGCTGACTTATCTTCACTCCAAAACTCTATATAAGGATCTCATCCCATGGGATCTAAAGGCCGGAATTTTGTGCAAAGAATTGCTGTTGGTTTACAGTTGAGAGTATTGGGTGATTGCTTGAAGGAGGTGAAGAGGAGATTTCTTTCCGTCGGGAAGGTGATGCTAGATTGGGCCTCTTATGGTTGTATCACCGCCTGAACCTTACTTTCTTCCATTAATAAAGCATTTGAGGTTCTTCTATTCGCATGTGTTTCAATGATGTATTGTCTTACTTGCGTATTTGATTTATGCTAATCCTTGAATCAATTATGAATGCATGCTTTTTGTAGTTTCCTTTTCTTGTCTTGTTTGCAGGATCTTGTGTAGCTGGGCCCGTGAGAAGACTTGGAGCTGGGAGCAAGCAGCAAAGAGAGAAGATTGGATCGACCATTCGCGCAAGACATCGGTGAGTGGATCTCTTCCTTTCCTCTTTTGCATGTCATAAAGAAGTAATCTTAGATAGCTTTGCTTTGACTGTTGCTAAGGAACTATCACCCTTAGAGTGGGATAGGGTCATTCTGTGTTGGATACTTTTCCCCACAACATCAGCGGCTAGCTAAGATGAGGGAAGCTCAAGTTCTAAAGGCCTTGGTGGATGTGGCGCGTCACAAAGAAGTAGTGCTTAAAGAATCCATATAGCCCTGGCTCGAGGAATCATTCGCGGTCACTGCCAAGATCAAGGGAAACTTGGCACACATGCAGGGCATATATGCACTCAGGCAAGGACTTGCACCTGCCAATGAAACATCAGAGCTATGCGCACAACGTGTACAACAGATAGTGGAAGAATGTGTTGCGGACGTAAGTGAAGCACAGAGATTGCTGGATGAACTTCGCGTGAATATCACAACAACAACCAAGTGACTTGGGACAAGTCACGATGTTTGTGTTAGGGCCCTATTGGGTAGCGGATCGCCCACGTAACGGTTTTAGGGCTTAAAGCCTACAATTTTCGGTATTGGTATTGTAAAGGCTGCGCGAAGTGCATGGAGCAAGTCAGAGGGTAGGCCGCCTGAAAATAATGTAAGATAATAGAAAGTGAGTCAGACTGCCCATGGTCCGCAGACCATGGGAATGTATAAATGGAGCAAGGCTCTAGGTGTAGAAGGCAGTTTTTTTTGTAGTTTGGAATTGGATTTGAAGTGTTATGGGTTGTTAACAGCAATATTTGCGCTTAGTCTGATTCAAGGGTTGTAGTAGTAGAAGAGGCTCTGCAGCTGTGTGCACAGAGGCTTGGTAGAGTCTGTAGCTGTGTGCGCAGACCCCTGCAGGTGAGTGCACAGGGTGGAATTGGATTGTACTAGAACAAAATATTAATAAAAGATAAGTGTTTCTAAAATATTGTGCATCTGCTCGTAGATCTGTGTAATTATCCTTTTGTTATGGTGTTTGGCATCTCTTTAAAGCTTATGTTTGTGCGCACTTGCTACAAATATTAAATGATTGCTAAAGAATACTGACTTAAGTCAGATCTATAATAAAACATACTAAGGGTAAGGGATCTAGATAGCACCTCTTCACGCTCGGTACAAGGGCTACGTGAAGGTTCGATAAGCTGCGCGAAAATGTACCAGAACGAAAGATCAGTCCGCAACCATTCCAAACCTCATGAAGACATCCCTAGGGTGCGGAAACCTGGTTCTAGAACCCTCCCATACTGCCTTGGGTGAGACCTCAGTCCATGCTTCGCGGGCTGTTGCCGAAAGGGCCAGTAGTTTCGGGATTTATTTGGCTAAACATTTCTGAACCTGGGTCAGGCCCGATTAAGCCAACAAAAATTCAATGTTTTAACTTTCTTAAACTCGTGTAACAAGTATCCCGTATCACTCCTCCTGCAAGGATGATAATGATGATGATCATAGTGCCTGTTAGAATAAGAACTAGGATAGTACCTGTGTCTGTCTCCTCTCCTATCTGGAGTTTCCAAGAGAATGCCATCTCTAACCATGTAATATCTATCTGACTTGTGCCTGCCATGAGATATACTTCCATATGCCGCATTAGTCTTATCCTCTTTCCCATGGTTAAGGCAAAGTGGCCCTTGTCACTACAATTCTGACAAACTCTGGAGGATTACTGCATTAACTTCTACTTGTTTCTCCTGTGCCTGCATGATTTTGTCATTATCTTCCTTGCAAATCCTTATTTCTACCTTCAAGCTTCTCATTGTGTCTGCTAAGTCAGAATAATTCCCACCACCACGTTGCTTATCAGATCCATAGGGAGAATCCCGTGAACTGTAGTCTACCATCTTTCTAGTCATCTTTGACCTTCTACCTGTAAATACACCATGTCAGCTAAACCAAAACATAAACATAATCAACATACCTTGGTATAGTTTGGGGAGGATTCTCATATACAAGATCAGCAAAATTAGTGTAATACATGTATAACATAGTCATAACAACATATAGATATCATCCTAACCATAGTCCAGTCATAAATGCATGACCATATCAACCACACACCATGACCTCATGCATGACAACTACAACCGTATTAGTGTATGTTTAACATTATGTAAACATGGATGTGCATAAAAATGCATAACCAAGGCATGACTGGCATACACTCATGATGACAACATCCAACAACAACACCATCCACTGAATCACATCGAGACATCACTGCAACCATGACCAACAACATGCATATGCAACAAGCACATAAACCATAAGTATAAGTAACACATATGAAATCAACATGAATTCCTGACCAATGCACCACCCATCTAGTCCAAGGAGTGAACCATATTCTAATACCACTATGTAACACCCTCCTCCCACATCTAGCTAAGCTAACTGGTCCACTGGGGTAAACATGTGATGAGTGGCTACTATGATGTGATTCAACTCCCTAGGTACAGTTAAGGAATTGGAACTGATAAAACAAAAGCAATCTAGCCTTCCACACATGCCACAAAACCTCCAGGAGCCAACCAACCCTTCCAGGTGCTTACCCCCTAAAGTAACTTTCCTTTTCACTACCAAAGAGCCCCAGCCTCTCCCACAACAAGGCAAGCCAAAGAATATGGACTTTTTTTAGCTATTTTTGTGCCAATGATCTCGGATTATGTGCCACTTTTTTAGGGTCAGGACTCAGGCCACTACCTAGAATTTCATGAAACTTTCAGAATGAAAAATAACATGGGAACAAGGATACTAATGAAAATAACTTATCAATGACTTGATTGGACCCCTACTAGCCATGACAGGCATTTCGTCAAACATATCACAAATATGCATTCTACAAGTCTTAACAACAAATTTGAGCATAAGGGTCCCATACTTATATGAGATTTGATCAGAAGCATTAATACCCTATCACATTAGCTACATTATCATCTATTAGTTCATATATTCATTGTTCATTCATTTATGAATCAAAACATGATCAGAGCCATACGTCTTCATTGTCATAAAACAAGCTCATAACTAGCATATAACCAACAAAAATAACAAGGATACAACAAACATAAGTTCCACATATGAACGAGTACATTTACACATAAAATACCAAGGAGAAATACTTCTTATTAATAAATGAATATGGCAACTAGGTTCAGACTTCCACATACCACCCGACCATAGATTGGTTGAACCAAATCTTTCTTTTAACCAATCACCCGTTGCCATATTCCAAGCATGAATGTGGGTATCATAACCAAAAATCAACCAGAGCTTCCTGAGGCTACACCACATCACCCTCATCAATAAAACAAGTCTTTAGCATAATCCCCACCAGATCATTAGGCCCTAAACAAGCATGGATGCCTTCGGATATCTCCACTTAAATAGTGAGGAATTTGTATGTCTCAACCTCTCGGCTTTACCATGTATCCCGCCATTACTCGTTAAGGGATTCCTAGGCCTAAGAGGTCTCCATCCTCTAGGATTTACAATGTATCCCATACTGGGAACCATAGGCCCAATCAAGGGTACTCATCATTTAGCTTTATTGTGTATCCTTCCATTCAATGGTCAAGGGATTCCTGGGCTCAAATGAGCTGTTCACTATCAAGCTTTACTGTGTATCACATCTCGGGTTTCCTAGGCCTTGTGAATAATCCTGAGACCACCCCACTTAGCTTAGATTCCATATGACAATCCAGCTCAACCAAATACAAGAGAACCCACCACACCATGGCTATCTGGAAATGGAAAGGATAGGATAAAAAACACTATCACACCTGGAAAAACCCATTCCAATGACAGCAAGTGAACTAAGAACACACATGCAAAACCATGCATGCCAAAACTAGCAAGGAAATCATACATGCAATTTGATACATGTAAATAATCGCGTTATAGTTCCTTGATCCTACTCTTCTTTACTTGATCTTTGTTTCCTCTTTCCTTCTTTTCTTTTCTTGATCCAATGTTGAAGTGCTCCAAGAAAACTCTATGTGTCAAGGAGTGTGAGAGAAAGAGAATAGAGAGAGAGCTCCAAAACTGAAGTGACAAAACGTACCCACTGATCCTCGAAAGCCTTTTTATTAATGATGCTTCTATTTTCCTGCATTTTCCATTATTTTCCTTCATTTTCCTCCTCACATGCAACTTGTAACCTTTCACCTTCCTTTTCTCCTAATTTTAATTATTTTGATAAATATAATATGCCAATTAATGCACTTTGCCTTTCCAAAGTCTTTGCCAATTTCCTTAGCCATAATAAACCAAATTAACACCCACACTAGGATGTTTTTCCCAACATTCATCTTGGAATAAGTGTCCCATAACCTTGGTTATTATTTTTTCTTTATTAACTTTTATTTCATGGAATTTTCACCAGGGTTGTTAGATACACAATGTACAGTATTTGGGGATCAGAGCAGGAAGATTTCACATTTGAGGGAGTTAATGTAACAAAAGTGAGGGCTTTCTCACTAAAACTGCATAATGCACAATCCTGGGAGATAAAGAGGCACAATACTACACAGTTGGGAAAGTCGATGAGATAGTAATGAAGGCTCCCTCACTATGATTGTAAAATGCATAGTATAGGGAGACCAGTGATTGAAGGTTATGTAGTTGAGGGAGACAGTGACATGGTGAGGCAAGCTTTCCCACTATGACTACACAATGCATAGTTCAAGAGAAAGGTTGGGCCACTAGATTGCATAATTTCATAGTTCAAAGAGATAGTGAAATAGATTGATGACTAAAATTTCGCATGCACCAAGGGAGACTAACCGGAGAATAAAATTGCACAATTTCCAAGGGTAGGAAGCTCACTAATCTCTGTCACTACACAATACACATTCCTTAGAGGTAGTGATTGAGACAAGAAATGTTTACTAAGGCCTAATACTGTGCAATTCATAGTTTAGGGAGGTAGACGAGAGGGAGGTTGACCGGGGAAGGATCATCTTCAGAAAATGACTAAAAGTGGGACCAAATATAAAAAAGATGAGACCATAACATGATTTGAACATGATCACACACTTATATATGATCAACCACTTGACAATGAAGCATTTATCAACATGTACTCATTGAAATGACAACATAACAACACTTGCCTCTAAGTGCGACACTTAAGATACACTTTGCAACACAAGTGATGACACTAGTGAAACAATTCTCAAGACTCAGAATGTGTCTAATTCATGTATTTATGATAGATATAACACAGTAGTGTAGGAGAGTGCATCATAAATTTCCTTCAAGAATGTAAAAATGGCTCCCTTTAACTAGATGCGACACTTTTGTAACCATAAGGCGACACTTGCGAAAGTAAGAGAAAAGTGAAAAAGACGCTCACAAAGGCTAAAGAAAGTGAAAGTGACACATTCTAGAGTAAACATAATATGAAAACAACACTTGGTAAAGTGAAAGAAAATAAAAAAAGATAGTCATGAACATGAAAGCGACACTTGCAAAAATAAAGGTGTGCCAAAGTGATAGTTGGGAAAAATCATCAAAATCTAGAAGTACAAATGCAATTAAAGTGAGGATAATTGTCAGTGGAGAGCGTGCACTAACTGTTGACATGTATTGCATATTAAAATGATCTTATGGATTGCACAATCACTAACACTAGTGATTGTGCAAGCCTTGCCTTCACGAACTATGCAATGGCTATCTAAGATTTCATAGAAAGATGTGTGTTTGTTAATTCATCGAAGACAAAACATGTGTGAGAAAGTGACTTTGACACTTACAATCTAAGAAGAATACTCAAACACTTAATAAAGAATCAATTAACCATGAAGTGACCATAGACAACAGATCATAAGATCCTCAGTAGGCTCCAAAATTTGATGGTAAGAAAAATTTTGGAGCGTGCTTGTCACAACAACAACACTTTCTAGATCTAGGATACCTACAAATATCCTTAATAAGTCATCCTTATCATTTCGAAAAGTGCCTCCCAAGGCATGTTGACCCTAGGTTTCCCTTTGAGGCAACATCAAAATTTAGTTTAATGAAGCTAGTAGTTTGAGGTTCCAAATTCCAATTTGTTTGTGATGTTTCCCTGAGGAACTTTCTTAATTGATTCCTGGAGTACATAGTGATATTTGATATCCAAATATTTTAGTATGGATTCTTGCTATGGTGGACATTGTCAGTTTTGTTCAGTTCATGAGGTGATTAACACTATTTCCTGGATGCCTTGTTTAATCTTGTCCCAGACTTTACCTACTTCTATACTCTCATTTTTTAATATTTCACTATTTCTCTCATTCCAAAACTCCCGTAGAAAACAACATGGGAAAAGTTTCCATGCTCAATTCATAATGGGATTTCTATAGACAATGGATCTCCATAATGCTATTGTCTCAACTAAACTTATTATGTTATGATCTGATTGTCTGAAAGTGACAACACCATTAATTTTTTTTAAATGTGTTTTTGAATGTATAAAAGGATTCAACACCCTTAAAAACCTTTGAGACACTTAATCTTTACAGGTTACATCATTGAAGTTTAGGATTTCAAACTTAATTCTAACAAATTTCATTTAAAATTGACCATAAATGTTGCTCGAAAAAAAACAAAAACGTCTATGTTTTTAGAATAACTGCAAATAAGTTTGGCCATTTTCCCTTCTTTTAAGCACAAAGGACATAATAAAGGCCCTTGAAATATTTTCCGAATTAGGTTATCCCAAGTTAAGATTTTACCTCGAGTTAGAAACCATATAAGAAAGGATATTTTTGGCCATAAATTATGTATCCAAATTTTTAACCAGAATTCTTTCTTTGGCAATTCTATATGTCCTACTATTAGGCGGTAGGAATGTTGAGACTGGAGAAACCCCTTAGCCTTTAGCCCCAACAAAGCCTTGTTTGGGCCCTTATGAACCTTTATCTTTTGTGTTGTTAGCTCCTGCTAGAAGCTCTCCTAGTCAAGCTCCGCTGGGAGGGGAAGCTAGTGTTCTTTGGGAATTTAAGATATCCATTGAATTACTATGTTGGAGGTTATCTAGTACTGTTCAAACTATCTTTTGTATGATTTAGCATGGTAATTTTCTCTTACCAGTTGTAAGTATTCTCAAGTCATCCATGATGGGAGCTACTTCCATGCGTCATCCCAAAATAAAGCATTGTGTTTGTACTATATTTTCCCAAAGAAATGATTTTGAATAATGTGCTTGTTATTCTAGGCTACATTATAGATAGGGAGCTTGCAATGATTCCACCCGTGCATAGCCAAGAAAATATTAACTAGTTATTAAGTATGTTATAATGATAATCTTATGAAATTGGAGGTTTTTCAATAATGTTTTATAATAATTTCATGTATGTATAAAAAAATTTGTATATGCCACTTCCACATGAAAAATGTGGTTATTCACTCTCAATTCAAATTAAAAAAATTCACGCGAGAGGTATATCCAGTTGTTCCCTGTCTCTGTTCGAGGTTGGCATATAAAGTCTAGTATGTTATAATACTCTCTCTGTATCCTGGGTTGCGGGGCTTCTACTCGTGATAAACCTCATGTCCAGAGGGGAAAGTAAACAATGGTTAAATTAGCAGTTTCTGTGACTAGAAATATTGGCCTTCCTGACTATGTAATGTCGACTTATATCTTTTTTGGCAACATACTTTCTCGCATGGGCATGCTTATTGGTTTTCGGTTTTTTCTCATGATGTTTCCTCTGCATGTTGATAATTGGGTTCCCCGTTTTAAGCTTGAATTGTCTAGGCAAGCCTTGTGGAGAGTAAGGGTTTTGGTAAATGATCAGGGCCGAGTCTACAGACTCAGGTCTTAGGGGTGCATGGAGGACACCGTTTTTATTCTGGTGGTACCTCCCACTCCCAAAGGGTTACTGTTTATGTATGCTTTCTGGCTCAAGTGGTGGAATTATGAACGGTTGAAGTTTCGTCCGATGTTTCATTTGTTTTTCTTGTCATACATTAAGTTAATACTTGTCTTTATGTTGGTTCTCTGTACAAATCCTATTCCAAGTTTGCCTACGCTGTATCCACTTTTGGCCTCTATATAGTGGACTAGTTTACGACTGCAGGAAGGTGGGAGAAGGGTGAAGAAAGGAGGCGCGACCTTGATAGATATGGTAAAGTCCCAACCTCACGGTGGAGCCTCGAGCGAAGGTGGAAGGGATCGCAGACACTAGGAAGGAAAAGGTAAAGAATTTGGTTCATCTTCTCGTCGAACTGCACGACAGAGAGGTTGAAAAATGAACTTTTAGATTCTTCAGGCCACATTTCAAGCATACTGTGAGGGGACCCTAGCACAGGTGAAACAATTGATCGCGACCTGGGAGGCAGAGTTGAATTTGAAAGCTGAGCTTGAACCGCCAGATGAAGATTAGGGGGGAGCTAATCACAGACCCTACGTACACTCGTGGTCGTCTCACCCTATTCAGAAATTTCTTCCATCTCTATTGGTTAAGGAAATGCATAGTGGCCAAAGCAATGGCTACGACAACCAAGACAATAGTGCAAAGTGAGCCTGAGTCGAGCCTCGGAGATATTCAAAAAGAGCTCTATCTTATTCAACTTCAGTTGTAGAATCAGAATGCTCGCTTAGGTCATATTAAGCGACATATCACATGTATGTCGCAATATGAATTACCAGGATCAAGTGTTAAATATCCTGCTCTGATGGAATCGTCAGATGATTAGTTAGTCGAAGTCATGCATGTTAATTTTGGCTTAATTCTGGATGTATATATAGAGTAGCATATATGTTTTCATTGTTATACTTACAAGTTGGTTTTTAGACTATCAGAATTTTAAGGCTTGGTTAAATAGACTCAAACTATTTATGTTTTGGATGGATTATAATGTGATTCGATGGCCAACGTACCTGGTTTCCCACTCAGCAAGTTGAGGCAACCGAATGACTTATATATTTGTAACCTGCATGTTTATAAATGAATGAATGAAAGGTATTGCTAAGCTTACAAAAAAAAAAAAAAGATTGCGGTTTTTTTTTATTTGAGGAAGAAATTATCAAGTTTTAAATATATAAAAGTAAATTAAAATACTCTTCTTAAATATTTTAGATAGATGTGACTTTGTTGAAGCTGTAAAATAGTCATATTTTCTTTCTTTCTCTTCTCTCTTTTTCTCTTTCTTTTTTTTTAATTTGAAATTCAAATTTTATGGTTTGGACTAAAAGTATACTATATTCTTGTTATTTCCTTTAAATCAAGAAAAAGGATTTTTATACTAACTTTCTTGCATTTATAAATACATATGTTTATCATCACTATACCGAGTTACTATTTTATATTTATCTAATACAATTAGGAAATTACCGCAGATGATCTAATGAGGCTTAATGTTATGAAAATACAAAACACATACTACTTGAAGGGAAGAGAAGGGTTATAAGGGTTACACATCATTTTAAATGGTTAAATTCATTTTAAATTTTTAGTATTGACAGCTTAAAATAAACTATTCTTTTCTTGTGAAAATGAAAAGAAATTTAAAATTTCATGCATATCTTACACATCACACCTCCTAATATGTCAAGTTGTGAAAACCTCAAATGAATGATCTTCTATTTAGACAAAAACTCCATGTATAGTTGAATGAGCACACATAAATGGCATTAGTTCGCTAGTTTTACACTTTTCATAGTAATTGTATAGAGGGATTTCAAAAGGACCATTTATTTATTAATCCTACAGACATCATTTCTCAAATGCAATGAAATTGTTTTTATATTTTATTTTAGGGTAAATGTCCCAATCATTCAAACAATTGCAATGAGTGTTTAAATGAAATCAAATATCATATTAATTTAATGATATCACTGTGATGTCTAATTAAAATAAAAACATTGTGTAAAAGCTCCAACAACACAATGTTCCTAAAAGAATATAGCTTATTAAGATCTTTTGCCATAAAATTTATAGGGCTAATGATTGTTGTACATGTGCATTATGATGCAAAACGCCATGACCTCCAAAAGGACAAATAAATAACATTACTTTTTGTTAACAAAAATGAATGTTTAAGTTGAAAATTACTTATTCAATATTCAATTTTTGAGAATAAGGAATCAAACTTGTGTTGAATTCAATTTTGATCCATGGTGTCAACTATTCTGTTTTCATATTGAGTAGACATAAAGAAAACATGTAGGTACTATTCATTCATCCAAGCAAGTAGAGTAGGTGGTAAATGCAAGCAAGAAAAGCATATAATTTTCCTCGTTGGGGCCATGGAAAATTGGTAGGTACCATTTGTAAATCCAAATAGTGAAAGGATGGGGAGTTGATTCTTGTTCAAATTGTTTCTCCTTTTGAAAAGTAAGAGGATTAACAACAACCAAAGATTTTAATCTTCAATATCTACCACTAAGATGTAAATTTTCAATAAATAAATAATACATGCATACCCTCTATAGAAATAGTATTCTAATTTATAACTTTTCATTTCTTTAACTATTATGATAAGGTAAATTTTGTTAATTCTTGTTATATTTTTAATGGTCATAATATATAGAATAAAAACTATAAAAATAATAAGATGTTATGAAAAGTTTTCTTATTATTGAATATTTCTGAAATAATATTGCTTTTTAATTTGATAAACAATTTTATTTTAGTTTTCATTTGCAATAAAATAACTTCATATTTATTTATTTAAATAAGATAAAAATAGGAAAATAACTTTATATCTTTATATGACAGGTTAAAGCACTCAGGAAGGCATTAACAACTTCAATTTTCAACCCTAATTATGTATTTTAATTGAACTTTTGATCACAATAATTTCATTTTTAATTAATTTATGTTATGTAAATCATATAATAATTATAATTGTATTTCTTTCTACTATAATTTATTGCATTAAATTGTTTTTATACTATGTTAAATTAATTTAAATACTATTCTATTAAATATATTTATTATGTTTAATTTTTACGTTTTTATATTATATTTATATGATAATTTAATTTAATTTAAGTAATTTTGTTGTATATAGTAATATATATTTATGTTAGTTTTATTTTATTGAATTAATATAATGTTACACCATTGTGTTAAATTGCCTTTTATGCTCTTTTAAATTAATTTAAATAATTTTTTTTTAGTTTTTTTACATTTTATTCTTCAAGTGAATTGCAATACATAGATAAAAATATTCGTGTCCACGGAGCTTTAAAAGACTTATATCTCAACCTTTGTCACTTGTATGAGCCATTGAACATTACCTATATACAAAAAACCATTACATTTGGGCATTGTGAGGCGTAATCCCTCCCCTAAACAAAGATACATTGGAACCACAATAAAACCACATTATATAAATTAACACAAGTTGTGCTATACTAACACCTTAAAGAGCCACAAGAGAGAGCCCATGAGCCACAAAAGAAAGCCCCCATGGGCCTAACTGAAACCACCACCCGAGTGAAAATAAGACCATAGAATGCCCATGAAACAACAAACCATCACCACTCAAAAACCCATCCATGCTCATGTATGCAAACCACCATCAATGTACCAACGCCATTTAATAAAGAATTATGAGCTCGAGGGTGATAGGCTCAAAGCTCTAAACCTTGTCCCATCCACCATAATTAGTACCATGTTGTATTATATTTATTTGATAATTTCATTTTATTTAATTGACTCAATTTTATATAGAATTAAATTATACTATGTTGTATTATATTTAAAATAATTTCATTTGAATTAATTAATTTTATTTTATGCAGTACTCGTTACTTTATATTTATTGCTTAGTTAAATGTAGAATTACTGTTTTATATTAATTTATTTTTTATTTAATTCATACTAAAGTTATAAACATGGTGTATTAATTATTTTATTATTTTAAAATGATTTTATTTATAGGTTAATATCATAGAGTTGTGTGATTATTTTCCTATTTAATATAGAGTTTGACAGTAGGAAAAATTGGATAACAAGAAATCATTTCAGTATGTTTAAAAATATTTCCATTTTAGATAAAATTTATGGAAGTTTTATGCATAAAAATAATTGAAATTAAAAAATTCTTACCCATATATAACTTTTAAAAGTCACAACAAGAAAGCTATACTTAATTCTTTCACTCTTAAAACAGTGAATTCATAGAAAAAATTAATAATGAATAATTATTTTAAAAAGCGCTTGATTTATTTTTATAAAATTTCAATATTACATTATTAAACAACGCAGATATATTTTTTTTAGAACATTGATTTAGGAAAAAGATGATTAAGAAATAAAATGTGAAAACTAAAATAACAAATTAAGTTTACTTAAGAAATAAAATTTACATATAAAAATAAAATTTTATTGAAATAAAAATTTATTGAAATAAAAATATGAATAACCTCAAAGATAAAATGTCTTTTATTACAACTAATTAGACTTTTTATACCAATAAAATTGGTCTAATCAAATACACATAATAGCCCCCTAGCTAAAAAAGAAGTTGGAAAAATATAATTACATGCTATGAACCAATAACTATATATTATAACAACTGAAAACGAGTAATGGTGCCTCGTTGCTTCTTGAAGGGTTGGAAATTGCTATTAATTATAACAACTGAAAATGAGTAATGGTGACTCCTTGCCAACTGAAGAGTGGGAAGTTGTTCAATACACATTTATAAAGTAGGGTATTATTTACAAGGGGCTGTGTTCTCCTTGGGAAGGTCGTTATCAGCAGCAGGGTATTATTTACAAGGGGCTGTGTTCTCCTTGGGAAGGTCGTTATCGTTATCAGCAGCAGCAGCATCATCAGCGTCGTCCTCATCAGCAGCATCATCATCAGCGTCGTCCTCATCAGCAGCAGCATCATCAGCAGCGTCCTCATCATCAGCATTATCAGCATCATCATCAGCATTACCAGCATCAACAAACAATTGCTCCAATTCAACCAAAATCTCCTTCCGACTTTCTTTAGTACCTTTCATCAATTGTTTCATCAATTCTTTTGCTTTGCCATTTTGATGTTCTTCACATAATAATTCTACTATTTCTTTTCCCTTCTCTGTTATTAAATTTCCATCTTCGTCCATTATGACCATCCATAAATAACTCTCCTCCTTTTCCCTTGGATAAATAAAATTCAATAAAGAATAAATTTTATTGAGCTCCTCATCCATATCATCTATTTCAGCCCTTGCGTCTTTAAAGGAGGAAATACGTGCCCAAAATCGCATAACTTCATGCTCAGATAAATTTAACAAAGACATCCCCTGCATCCCCGATAATTTGCATGGGAAGTGTAGAGATTGCGAACCCTCCTGGAATTCAAATTTAGGAATATAAATAATGTAAATGCTATCACTCCACTCCATCAACACATTGTTTATGGAATTTGTAAACTCCCTGTTGTCGGAGGTATATAAGCATATCATCTTTTGCTCACGCATTGCCCTTTTCACCTTTTCATCCTCAACCACAACACAAGAAAAAGTGTTGGAAATAAGGATAAAAATAAAATAATGTTAAATAGAAAAGTGTTCGAAACAAAGATAAAAAGAAATTAATGTTAAAATAAAAATGAATGACAGAATCATTTGAAACAAACAAATAATCACTTACCTGCTCCGATACACTTTCCAAATGCTTGAAAAGAAACCATAGATGAGGCATACTCTTCATCTCTCTCACTTCTTTTTCCATCAATTCCAAGTATTTTTCCTCCGTGAAAGGATAAGCTTCTGTCCCCCATGCGTTTACCATGCGCAATAGCCCCCCACCGCCACGGTTATGCGCTGCCATTGTCCCGTTGCTTTCTATTATCCTCATTGTGTTCTGGTGCCACGTGTTCCGGTGCCAATTTATCCAGATCACCCAGTGCCCTCCTGCATCGAGCACTGAACTCCCTTCAACGAGAAAATACTTAGTTGCATTCTTCAGCTGCCACGGATTTTGGATGACCAACCACGGAACGTCTCTCGAAAACTTCTGACATACATCCAATGGTGTACCATAGCTGATTATTGGAATTGTTATTATTTCGAAATTAAATCTATCTTTTTCTGCAAGATACATCTCCACTAGAGATAGAAGAGGAATATCATAACAGATGCCGGCCCGCCTGATATCTAATAAAATCCTTTTTCCTTTCAATTCCTTCGCTCCCACCTACAATTTTCACAAGAACAAAAACAAAATAAAGCGTAGTTAAAATTTGTTTATAAGATAAATATTTGTAAGATATTTGAATTATCAACAAAATATACAACTTAATACCTGAGTTAATGCACCACTCTTCAGAAAATCAAGAGAACTTTCCTCTTCTCCACTTGCGAAGAGCTCTCTTAACAACTCTATATGATTCTCTCGGGGACTTTCTACTAGTTGCTTCAATTTCAGGTATTTTCCGCATTTCTTCACCACAAATTCCTCCACCGCTTCTGATAAAACTTCCCAACACGAAAGGTATTTATAACCTTTTTCGTCACTGACAACCTTCGCACTCATCTCAAACCTGTAGGTCAAGAGCCAATCAGAAATATTCTCCTCTTCAGCTTCAGCTGCTACGAACAGTTTTTCAAACAATAATTGAGCGTTCGCGTTAGCAGGAGCATGGCCCACAATTTTATTCGCCACTTTCTTAGGAAATTCATTAAAATGTTTGCCAAAGTAAACCATGACGAAATTTGCTTGAATATCATCTATGCTCTCCTCAATTAAAGAGAATGGAAAACCACGATCGAAAGAGTCTCGGCCATCGAACAGAACAAGCAGCAGGGTGTTCAGAGGAAGATCAGATATATGGACTGGCTCTCCTCGTCCATTAATCAGAAGGCAATCAAATTCTGATTGCAACTGTTTTAGAACATTCTCCTTATTTGAGAAACCCTGAAGAAAAAAACTAAAGTGAGTGGAAAGGAAAAGTAATGTACATGCTTAGCGATTTTCCCCAGTATTATATGTTTTTAGGATCTAAACATAAGAAGAGTTGATTATGACGCAGAAAAAGAAAACATATTTTAAAATGTGGATTACCTGCCGCGTATGCACTGCACAAGACCATGATTGATCCCATTGTCTTTGAATTTCTTCCCATCTCTCCTCCAACAACGTGCTTCCTCTAATGCCCAAAATCTGTAGTGTTTTCATCTTTACCATGCTCTCCATCCATTTCCCTTCCAACATATAACAATCAGTTAGATGCAGAGTTTGCAATGAGGTGAGAGAATGGAAATCCTCGGGGAGCTTCTTTAGCACTTCGCAGTTATCCAGTGATAGAACTTGCAGTGATGAGAGACATTCGAAGTCTGCACATAATTCTTCAAGGCTCGTGCACCCTGATAAATCCAACTTCTCCAAGCACTTGAGTTGGCCGAAACTTTCTGGAAGCTTCTTTAACACTCTGCATTCCTTCAGCGATAGAACTCGCAGTGATGAAAGACATTTGAAGTCTGCACATAATTCTTCAAGGCTCGTGCACCCTGATAAATCCAACTTCTCCAAGCACTTGAGTTGGCTGAAACTTTCTGGAAGTTTCTTTAGACTTCCACAATCTTCCAGGCTTAGGTCTATTAAACTTGTTGCTTCTCCAAATCGATCTGGAAGTTTCTCTAGGCGATGGCAGCCATACATTAAAAGTCCTGTTATAAAGGAGACGTTGCAAAACCCATCGGGTAGTTCTTTTAATTCGGCCGAATTGAAGGAGATGGAGTCCAACTTCAACTGCCCAATGCTGTCAGGAATACTGCTTAGTTTCGTACAACCAAGTAGATGAAGGTTAACAAGGGATGTTAACTTTCCTATGCCATAAGGGAGATCTTTTAGGCTTGTACAGTCTCCTAAGTTCAAAATTCTCAATGATGAAAGTTCCTCGAGACTGGTAGGCAAAGCTTCTAGACTTCCACAGAAGCGCAAATTGAGTTCTTGCAATGATATAAGCTTTCCAAGATTGCTAGGAAGCGCTTTTAGACTCTCGCAGCCGTACAAACTGAGTTTTTGCAATGATGTAAGATTTTCAAGACTGCTAGGAAGCGCTTCCAGTCTTAAGCACCACTCCAAACGGAGTTCTTGCAGATCATAATTCAGTGATCCCAAATCTGTTGGCAGCTGCCTTAATCCAGAACAGTAAGAAAGCTCCAACACTCTTAGAGATCCAAGCTTTGAAATAGATTCCGGTAATTCCTCTAGATCACATCCTGAAAGTCTTAATTCCCGCAAACCATTTACCACATCTCCTAGTTCATGAGGCAATCTTTTCATCTCTGCACGCCGGAGTTTCAGTACTCTCAAATTGCTGACTTGCTGAATACAATTGGAAGAAATCTGGAAGCCGGGGGAGTTTAAATCTAAATCGATGTGTCTAAGATTGGAGGGCATCTGAAAATTAAGCATATCTGAAAGTTATTCTCACATCATTAAAACCAATAAAACTGCGCGCGATATAGTTTTATAGATATTCCAAGAAAATTGAGAAGAGAAATAACGAGGACCAAATATTTGAAGTAAACTTGCCTGACTTAGATTTTGTAAATCTGCAGGTTTGAAACATAGATGCCTCAACTTCTTGAAGCCCTTTAACTTTGACACATCAAAAGGAAGATGGGAAACTTCCGCACTGAAAAAAACCAGCTTTTCAAATATTTTTTTACATTTGCCCTCTACATCTGTTAAGCGCCCAAGTGTAAGAACTCTTAAAGATTTACACATCAAGTCGAGTTTTGATGCGGGTATATACAATGGATCCTTGTTTTCACTCGACCATATGCCTTTGATCTTTCGAAGGTCCTACATTTTTATTAAATATTTCTCAGTCATCTGAATCAAGAGACATATTTTGAAACAAATTAACTGTACATGACATATATTTATGAGTTGACAGATTGCGTACCTCATCTTCCTTCTGATCGAAGAACTCTTGAATTTCACTTGCACTGGTGAATCTGAATCTTTCTCCCTCTGACTTCTGGAGACCAATTTTCAGGATGATATCGTGCACTCTTGCAGTCATGCTTTTCACATCTTGCGTAACAAGCGCTCTTTTTTCTAGCTTTTTCAGTTCTTGTTCTCCCACAATATTTGAAAGTGCTTCCCAGTCCCAACCTTGAAAAAATGAACAAATGTCCAAAAATGGATCTCTCAAACTATTTTCAAGATTTTTGTAGGCAAAGACGTAGCACTCTATTTTTTCACCAGTTACACCCTTCCAATTGTTTTTGCTCTCTTCCATCACTGTTCTATAAGCAATTTTTGCATTTTCTTCCTCCTTTATGAATCCTGCTACAACAGCCAAAAGCTTTGGAATTCCTCCACATGCCTCGACTATATCGTTCATTTGGCTGGAATCCAATTGCTCCTCCTTATCGCCCAGTTCTTGCTTGAAAAGCTTCATTGCCTTTTCATCGACAAGGCTTTCAATAGAATAGAATTCTGTTCGTATTCCTTTCTTTTCGTGCATTCTCACTGCATTTTTATCTCGTGCAGTGATAAGCAACCTCAGTTTTTTTGCAGTCCCCATATCCTGAGGCAGAAGCTGTAGAAATGCATCTAGCCCTTGTTCAACGTTATCTGGGAGTAAAACATTGTCTATATAAATGAAAGCCACTTCCTCTTTTAGCAAGAGGCCAATTTGTTCCTGCCCTTGCTCAAATGTTCTAATATCTGGCAAAGCGTCTTCATCTTTGCTTGTTCCTGTCCTCAGATCTTTTATTATATCCATTTGCAACTTCATTACATTTGGAATCGATGCTATGGTCTCAAACAGTCTAACCATGGCGTATTTACATCCTTTTATCTTATTTTGATCAAACAGTGTTGCATACACAGCATTGGCAAGGGTGGTCTTTCCCATTCCCCCAAATCCATGGATAACAACTGCTATTGCATTTTTCTCACTTCTCCAGTCCAGAAGTTCTATAACTTTGTCCAACGGGTCTTCAATTCCAACTGTTTTAACAATATTAAAACATCAAATATATCACACCACTCTAAGAAACACTAAAACAATAATCCCATATAAACATACAAATAAATGTTAATACCTGCTACAACTTACCTGCATTTGTAGGGTATTCTATGTGTACTGGCTTTTGCCGACGTGGCCTATTGGCTCTAAAAAGACAGAGACTCATCCTGTTGTCCATAACTCTGTACATTTTTCTTAACTCCTCTTGATATGTAAGCAGGTCTTTCTTGTTCTCGGACGTTAAGAAAAATCTGCAATGAGTAAAATTCGATGAACAAAGAGGCCTCCACAATATATACATATCAACATCCATTTAAACACAATATTTAATTGGAGAATGGGTTACTCACCTGGCAAACCTTGAAGAGTCTATTTGAGTACAGCACAGTATAGAGGCTTCCAGTATCAGCTCGGTTGCTTTTCTGATTGGACCCTCCATCTGTTCATTCAACCCAGGTTCTTCTTGAAGCTCCTTAACATGTTTGGCCAACGAGTTCATTTCGTCCAACAGACTCAAGCACTCCCCTTCGATATGAGAAGCATTTTCAAATCTTTCCAAAATTGTAGCGACTACAACAAGACCAACAGTAGCCAAGCTTGCGTGCCCTATTCCTTTTAAGAGATCGACAACGACAGTCTTTGCTGCACTGGAACCTTGAGACGGAATAATATCTTTCTGAAGGGAATTTAGATTTGATATTAATTACAGTGAGGGAAAAAACCAAGTTTTTCTTAATCTCAGATTCATTGTTTCGTTGAATATAAAATTCGACTGTGAGGTTTGGAACGTACCACTGCGGAAGCAAACTCTTTTACCCCCGTGAAGAACTCCTTCAAGTTCAACAAGTGCTTTGAGGTGATGCTAGACCAAAACTCGTAAGTCGGAAATTTCGATTTTTTCTTAGACGATTTTTCCTAGGAAAACATGGAAATGCGATATATTTAATTTTTCAGGTCATCACATACTCACAAAACTAAATCTAATATAATTCCCATTTACATAATAGGATAGAATGATTGCAAATTTACAGAACAGTGCAACATATCCTCAACTTATACTGATTGAAAATTTCTCCATTATCAGTTTAACTTTAAAAAAAAATTCATAATCTGAAATCGGATAGAAATACATGAATAAGACCCATAAACCTCCTTATTATCAGTTTAATTTCAAAATATTCCCATCCTATGAATAAATCTATCTAAAATTACCTTAAGTACTTCCAAGAGCTGACTTATATAATTGATAAGTTCATCGAGATTTACGTTGCCCTTTTTGCCGTCCATTGCGATTATGGTGGTAGTAAAATCAGACACCTTTGAAACGCTGGAAGAGGAAGAGCCATCACCTTTTAATGGAGCGCGTGGGGAGCCTCCTTTTTCAGATGGATCGCCCTTACCCTCTTCAATAGGAAACGGAGCGCGTAGGGAGCCTCCTTTTTCAGAGAGATCGCCCTTACCCTCTTCAAGAGGAGACGGAGCGCGTATGTCGCCTTCTTCAATAGGAGACGGATCGACCTTATACTCTGGTTGAGCGGGTGGTTCAGCGGGTCGGAGGGAAGAAGAGCCTCCTTTTTCAGACAGATCGCCCTTTCCCTCTTCAATAGGAGACGGAGGGCGTAAGCCGCCTTCTCCAATAGGAGACGGATCGACCTTACACTCTGGTTGAGTGGGTGGTTCAGCAGGTCGGAGCGAAGAATACGAGCCATCTGGCCTTGATGTCAAACACGGTGATGTCAAACACGATGTCAAACACTTGAAGAATTTCGACACCTTCGCTTTGAGGAAAGAAATGATATTCGACATCGCTGCAGAAGGAATGAAGGGAACGAGCTGGGGAAAGGAATCAGGAGCGATCAACAATGCTATCAAGAGGAATGAAAAGGGGTTCTAAGTACTTTCACTGCAATTCTCTCACAACTACACAGGGCAATTATGGACTGAAAAGGGGCTCACATCAGTCACTGAAATTGCTAAGTAAGACAATGGTTGGATATTTATAAAGATCACAAAGATAAATTACCAAATTACCATACAATGAGAATGCCTTTAAACATTAAAAATTAATATGGGCTTGTAAAGTGAAGGGTAGACCCAGTTGTCAAGGTGGGCTGTTAACCTCTTCTCCACCTGAGCCCGCTTTTTCTTAAAATGAGAGGTTAAGCATGATGATGTTAGAGGAAAAGCGAGTAAAAGCAAATCAAAATCACAAATTATAGGGTGGAGTTTGATGCGCAAATTGTTTGTTATGGTGAATTGCTCTTCAAATATATTTTAAAAAATTGTAAAACTGTTAAAAAAATTTAAAACACTGCTAACATTCTGACCAGAAACTATGAAAAATGTTAAATTTGACGGACTAGTTTCTTCTGAAATTCCAATCCTGCTGGTATGGTTATTGTTTTTTAATATCATTAATATCAATGACAGTTTTAGGATAGACAGTGTTAGGGTTTAAACATTAGAGAAGAACAACTTGAACACTGTACTCTAATGAGATTGTCCTTTTTGTTAGGAAAATTGTGGAAATTCAAGTAAAATTTTGATAAAATTTGACAAAGATTTTTATAAATTAAGATTAGGTGGCAAATTTCAAAATTTTGAATGCCTCAAATTTTTTTGATAAAGCTAAATTCATTTCCACTATCAAAAATATAATTCAAAACAATACTATTACAAAATTTATCGATTTTTTCCCATCTTAACCCCGACCACAATTCTTCCACTCCACTCAATAGACAAAGCCCAAAGCTAATAGATGATTACTAGTTTGACACTGACAATATTGGAAAACATCCATCTATGCAAATGTAACGTCTCTCTGCATTGCCTTCGGATTTTAAGGGTAGCCATTTTGCATACACACACAGAGCTGAGTGCAAGAGCCTAGTTAGTAATTATTTTTTTGGTAAGAACTTGGCTTATAATTTTAACAACGAAAATTGTTAATTTTCGCATTTAAAAATGTATTAAATAAATTTTATTTTAAATAAATTTAAAGTTATAAAATGTATTAAATAAGTTTAAAATTATAAATGGTAAAATTTAAATTTATTATTTTAAAAAATAAAAAATTATATTATTTAAATTTATTGTTTTAAAAATTATTTTATTATTTTTTATATAATTAATATTTTCAAAATAGGCTAATTATTATATAAAAAAATATTTTCAAAACATGATAATTATTATAGATGAATACTATACAAAATTATTATTAATAATTCAAAGCAAAATTAATACTTTTAAAATATGATAAATTATTGTGGATGGTTGTTTAGTCAATTTAATAGTATGATCTAACTTAAATGACGGGGAGAATGATCTTCAAATTAACCATATCACTAAGAAGATCATTACTATGAAGATCATTGTGGGCATCATTTCATAGTACAATTATTAAATATGATAAATTATTGTGGATGTTTAGTCAATTTAACAGTATGATCTCACTCACTTTCAAAATTACGAGGAGAATGATCTTAGCAGTAACCATATCACTAGGAAGATCATTACTTTGAAGATCATTCTCTGCGTCATTTCGTAGTACAATTATTAAATATGATAAATTATTGTTGATGGTTGCTCATGGTTGTATAGTCAATTTAACGATTCGATCTCATCGCAGAGTAGTTTTCATGAAATCACTTCCTAGTGATATGGTTACTGTGAAGATTGTTCTCCGCATCATTTCGTAATACAATTATTATTAAATGAATGAGGTTGACTGAAATCTACTCTGATGAAGTTATTAATAACAAGGACAATGATCAAATGAATGGAGAAGGTCATAGCTATATGCCAAGATTGGAATGGAGAAGACCATATCGAGTCATTTCGTGGCATTGTAGTGGTTGAAAATATTGAATGAATGACAATACCACATATTTACTCATGGTTTTAGAGATATTAGGTGATGATTTGAGTTTGGGATTTAGTTCAATCTCTAATTAAAAGTTTTACAAAAAAAATTGTTAATAAAATTGTGCTCATAGGTGTGTCTATTTTGGAATGAGTCTTTTACAATTTTAACTTAATTATCAATAATTATTAGATAGATTGTAATGATTTAACTTGTAAGGAATATTTTAAAATATTTATAGTATACAAGTGAACCCACGAAGGTGAGTTAAACTTTTTGGCAAGTACACTAGAGACAAAGTAGAAAAAATAAGCTTCATCAAGCATTTGTCAAGTGTTTGATTGAGTAATATTTTATCACTCGATCGAGAAATTTGACCACTTCAATATTTCTCAATCGAGATATGAAACAAACCCTCAATCGAGCTTCTATATAAGTCGTGGTTAATTAGGCGCTCAATTGGCTAGCCTTTTTCTTTTGGTGGGGTTTTCAAAAAGAAAGCTTGGTCGATCTATATCTTGGTCGAGCCCTCTTTTCCACCTCCCTTATCCTTTAATGTGCAGGAATCATAGGAAAAAAGAGCTTGATCCAACCAAATCTCAATCAAGCTCCCTATGCAATTGTCATATAAAAAAGAGCATGATCGAGCTCCTTTAGCATGTGCAAAAGGGAGGTTGATTGAGCCTCCTTTGGCACGTGCAAAAAGCAGCTCAATCAAGCTATATTTTAATTGAGCTCCCTTTAAGCTATTAAAAACCTTGTGCTACAATCTATGCATGCATTTTTTGCAGCACATATTATGGCAAAGGAGCTCCACTGAGGAGGACGCAACCACGCTCACTTGGAAACTGTCGTCCATTGCCAATCTTCCACCAACGCACTGACTACAATCGCTGCCAACCACAAAATGTCAACATCTCGAGGTTGGGTTCTTTCCCATTTATTCTTGTAATCGATAATTTATTCTCATTAGCAAGCTTCCCATTCCAGTCGAATTGCAATGAAGTTGAAGGCTTATGCATTAACCGGGATGAAAATAGAATTTAGCCTGTTTGAATTTGAGTTGTAAACCAATTTAAAGATGAATTTCGAGTAAATGTTTCAAGGTTCATGAATTTATGGTTTTATTGTCAACATTTCGTTCAATTCATCGCATAACTAAAAACTTGGAAACCGTTCTCTAGCTCAAACACTGACCAAGCCTCAACATTCTGATATTTGTAAATTGACATCAAATTTTTCCTTTTGCTCAGTTGACAACTATATGAAATGTTCAAGTCGACTCTTCACACGAGACACATAGGAAAAACATCATGAAATATGTCTATTAACCTCAAATTTGATGTTTTGCTCAGGGGAATTATGCAACCCCTTATTTCTCCATTGCTCCATGTCTCTCAACTCAGATTTGCAATCCCTTCATTGTATATTCACATTATCCTACGGTGTGATGACTTTTTCTAGCTCTTGTCATCATTAATGACCACCTTTCCCCCTCCTATACTTTTCAAAGCAATCCAAAGTCATTATTCTTGTTGTAGTTTGGAAAATTCTTTGCTCTGGTGTAGAAATCCTCCATACTCCTTGCCAAACTATGGTATATTAGTTGATAGTAGGACCTCTCCCTATTCATATCTTGATCTAGTTCATATACCATGACCCAAATTTTGAATGGGAGGATAAGTTTCTTGTGGAAATGGATCAACACGAAGAAAAATGAAAATAGGATACTATTAGTAGAGAAGCAGAGGTAAAGGTATATATGCAACAAGAAATAAAGCAACCCCAACTTCAATAAGCACAAATGGCCACAAATTGGACCTCTACCATGAAAATTCTTAATAGTTAGACACATCATATTCACAGAGTGGATGATGAAATAAAATCTGGTAGGACTCATATTGAAGATCTAGGGTTAACAAGTCAATGAATTGTTATGGCTTCAAACCTTTAAACTCTCAACTCTCTCCTCTTCACCATATCCAGACTTGAATATATCACCTCAATGTCCCTTCAATTTGGGACTATTGGAAATACTGAGAGGGGTGTAAATCAATATTTCTTATCAATTAATATATTTTTAATTTCACAGAGCATCAATTTTTATTAGCGTCAGATAAACATAAACATTCATCAACACCATTCAACAATGCATAACAATAGATATAGTAGACATAAATATTTTTTAGGTGGAAACTTATCTGGGACAAAAACCATTGAATTATTCTTAATATTTGTCTTCAAAATATTTACATCAAGTTTTTAGCTCCAATTGAAGGAGGCTCAAACCTGTAGGAACATGTTCACTGGTTGCAACCGTAAGGACACTCCAACACACTAGAGTTTAGGCTTTAATCTGCCAAATTCTCCAACACCCTCTTGACCAGTTTCTACAGGACAAATGCTCCAACACCCAATGCAAGCTACAAATTACCATAACACCACCCTGCCACCCTGAAGTGTTTTCAGGCCCCAACTTGAAGGAGACTCCACTCTATTACCTTGCACCAACCTACCACCCTAATCAGTCTGTGAACCATGTTTCATATTTTTTAGATTGAACTCACCTATTCTCTAAATCAATGGAGAAATTGTAGTACAAACTTTACCAATCAAATCTGCCTCTACTCAAACTTACTGTTGCCACCACCTTATTCACTACTACCACTCACATGTCCATTACTTCATCTGTTGTGACTTCCTATTCTCATCATCTTAGAAACACGTCACATGACAAATTCATTACCATGAGAATGGTACTGTTATCAAGGAATGTCATCATAGTTGTTAAACACACATGGACAACAAAAAATAGGAAAGATAAAACATGACACTACAATTTTTATTAACAATTGATATACATTTATAGTACATTGTTGTGATCGTTGGGTTTCACATACCAAGGTCTCTTGGACTACTTTGTCTATTCAGCTTCCACACTAACCCATTGAGGATTAGGTGTCCAACATTCCCCCCCTTAATCTGAAGGGTTATGTATGAGTCCAAGAAGAGAGCTGTAATACAAAATGTGCAAAAATGCATGGCAGCACTAGGGTGAATGTGCTCTATGAAATGTTGGTATAAAGGGCGGTGGTTTAGGGATGACCACCAACACTGGAACGCTTAGTGCAGTTCCCGGAACTCTTCCAAAACTGGCAAGAAACTGAAGTTTTCTGCTAGAGGAAGTGCTCCTATTGTTTTAAAGAGGGAAAATTTCAACCATGAAAGGGAGGTCTCACCTCGCATAAAAGGGAGAAATTTAACCTAAAAAGGGAAGTCTCGACCTGTGATGGTTTAAAGATGACCAACAACTTTGGAATGCTTAATGCAATTCCTAGAACTCTTCCAAAACTGGCAAGAAGCTGGAGTTTTCTACTAGAGGAAGTGTCCCCAATTTTGTTCCTGGAATTCTTCCGAAGCTGGCAAGAAGCTAAAGTCTTGTGCTAGAGGAAGTGTCCCAGATTGCCAACTGAAGGCATGTTCACGGGCATCTTTGTTTCTGGCTACAACTCTGAAACTGATGTGGCAGGTTGTGGCTCAGGCTCGCTTGATGTGACTTTGAAGCTTGTAGATGACCATCATTTCCCCCCTGTCAGATACAAGGTGAGATGATGGAGAAAACTCAACTGCAAGACTGTTCAATACTCTGGAACAAGTTCTGACATGTGTTTGGAATATCTTCTTGGCTGTTGATGCCCATTGCCAAGAAGCGATCCATCCAAGATGAATCTTTGTTCTTACAGGACGTTTGTTTCTGAAGCATCTGTGTGAAGAATGGCTGGTTTTATGACAGTGCTTACATGGATGAAGATCAAAACAGTGATCTTTCAAATGGCCAACTCGATCACATTGTTGGCATTTCACGATCTGTTGTTGTTTTTGTTGTTGTTGTGGAAGAGGAGCAAAGTCTGGAATAGCTGGAGGTGAACTATCCTGAATGAATCCAGCAATCTGAAACTGAATGGGCTTTGAGTAGTCTGGAATATGAAAGGACAAGTCCTTGTCATATCCAAGACCAGTTTTGTGCTTGTTGTGGACAAGCTGTTCCCAAGGTCTGATGATGGGCTTGGGAAGTGCATGTTGAACTTTTGCATCTAACCTTGCTGATTTATCTGAATGAACTGTAACATTATTGACTTGCTGTTGATGGGTGGTTGTCTCAATGTTCTGAACAAAAATAGGTTCAGAATGATGTCTATTTCGATGTAGCTCTTCTTGCTGTAGTTGTGATTCAAGCTGCAAAAAATTGATCTTTTCCTGTGCATATTGTAAAGATTTTTTAATATCTCTAAGAGTGTTTTTTTTTACTTTAATTGTGCTTCCATCAGTAGATAAGATTAGAGTTCTTGATAACTCTAATAATCCATGATTTTTCTCCATTATTCAGAAAATCAAATCAACAATGTATTTGTAAAAACAATCAAATGACCAAAAATGCACTCCCCCCTTTTTTTTTACATAGAAAATTAGTCCACTAGACAGTCACTTAACTGAATGTATATACCCGAAATAGAAGTGTTTCTGTGGAATTTTGTTGATAGTGCCAAGGAGATAACATTCTATCCAACAGAACAACGTTAAGTTTTTAAATAACGCACATGATTTTAATCTTCAACATATTTGTATAACACGACCACACTGCTCCAAATCTCGTTCATTGTTCTACAAATCTCATACACGATGTTTACATCCAGCTGCTTTACAACAATGGGGTATCAAATAAAGGAAACCCGCAATGTTGTTACTCTTCTCTATTTTGATCAGTGATATTTTTTTTTTGAACATTCCAACGCATAGTAGACTAAGTCCACTGTACATAGCAGTTTCATGTTTACAGCCTTTAATTCAAAACAGGAGTAACGCAATCCATTACAAGGTCTTTCCACAGAACCTTAACACTCAAAACATATTCTATAACTTGAGATTTTGATCAAAGCACATTCCAAAATTGAATTGAAATGACCATCGCACTATCTCCAAACTGTTGAACGTTTAATACAAATGGAATACACCGTCTAGCACCACGATCCAGTAGAAAGCGTTCATATACATTGAATGGCATAGAAATGAATACAAACTCAAACAGAATATGACAACGAGCTATTGATGTCATTGGAAGAATAACTCAGCTTCTAAGTGCCTGGATTGTGTATACCTCTTTGCTGGTGATGAATTATCTTGGAGCACAGTAAAATGGCTGCAATATGAGATTCGTTGATGAACAATTCTCAAGATTTCTTTTGCGGCTTCACAACAAAGACCATATGCTTAATTCCAACGCTCATATTTGCCATCACTTCATTTACAGCCTTTCAAAGGCTTTTCAACGCACCAAAAAATCTGGCTTCTAACTTATCTGTGCATGTATCCTATAAGATTCAGATGTTTCCTTCCCTTGATGACACTATAGCATATGCCAAAATGCTTGAGGCTGCAGGATGCTCACTTCTTGCTGTTCATGGACGCACCAGGGATCAGAAAGACGGGAAAAGCGTTAGAGCAGATTGGGCTGTAATTAATGCTGTCAAGAAGGCTGTTAGAATTCCTGTTTTGGAAAATGGAAATATAAGATATTTAGAAGATGTCTATGATTGTTTAAGAGAGACTGGTGCAGATGGAGTTTTGTCAACTGAATCCATACTGGAAAATCCTGCACTTTTTGCAGGGTATCGATTAATGGCAGACTGGGAAGATAATTCAAGCTCCCAGGCAGAAGAGGTGCTAGAAAAATATGAGAGAGTGAAGCATAATGAACATGAACTTAAAAATCCATTCAATCAGGCAACTCTGGTGTTGGAATACATCAATCTTTGTGAGAAGTATCCAGTTCCATGGCGAATGATTCAAGCCTACGTGCACCGAATGTTAGGTGACTGGTTCAGGATTTATCCAAATCTACGTCAGGAACTCAACAAACAGTCTAAGTTGACATTCGAGTGGCTTCGAGATATGGTGCATCAGCTGATGGAACGTGATATCAAACTCGTCCTTTGTCCATCATAAAGCTGTTATTGGCTGTTGCGGCAAGCTTGCAATTTTTGGGTTGACAGGATATACAATATACTTTGACAGGAATGCCTCCAACGCACAACGATTAACCAACATACATACAATTGCTACAACTGCACGCAGCAATGTTGACCCACATAAAGATTATTTATGTTATGTGAACAGAGAGGTGTTTAGTGCTCAAACCAATTCATATAACTGCACCAGGAGATATATCCACGCTCACGCACTAAGAAACTTTACATATAATTGTAGAATCATCCTCAGTGAGAATCTCTCTGCTCCAAATTATATGTCTTGCAAATCAATCGCTTCCAAAATCAACACCTTTGATTTGATGCCCAAACACAGTTAAAAAATCTACGCGCTATGACCATCTCCAACAGAAGAAGAAGAAAATGCTGAAGCTCAAAGGTTTGGGTACTCAAATTCTACGCGGCGCTACTACCAGGCGCTTACAACTTCTCTGCACGCCCTTCAGTTCTAGCGACGGTATTCCAAGGTTGTGAAAGCTAGTTCTAATGATGAATTATCTAAGACTTCCAGCTTCATGCGGAGTCACACTTTTACAATCGCTTATTATTAATCACAAATGACTTGGGACCGTAAAATTATATGGCATAACAACACGACAAGATGTATATTTTATTACAAAAGGGTACCAGAAACACTGTAGATGCTCATTCGAGTGGACCACCCTATTTTTCTTCTTCATCAGTACGATGAATAAACCCATGCCACTTAGGATGTCGACCTGACCACAGCAATTCACTTGTATTCAAGGGTCATGTTGTTTTCGCAAGCGAGGCCGACGAAGGCCCTCATGATGTTCTCTAGCATTGCCCTATGCTTCGCCAGGGCGTTAACGACAGGCGTGCCTAGTGGTACCAGTGGCGCTTCGGTGAGGTAGCTTAAAATTCTTACTACCGGGTGGAAAGAATGGAATTTCCCCTCTCCTTCCTTTTTAAGTTGAATCCTCACCAAGCGCCTCACCCAAACTCAGAGATACAAACTGAAAACAGCATCGCATGAAGCGAATTGAAACCACGATCGTTTGAAGAACAGGTAGAGGAACGTTTCTACCTAGAGCAGCGATTCATTCAAGTGAATGCACAACACTTCTATCAGAATAGCTTGGACAGGAAGAAGACTGCAAGGCGATGGAGAAACAAAATCGCAGGCCTTTCAAAAATAATTTTAACGCATAGCGCTCAGACATGACACATGGAGCAGGCTAGAAACGTTCAGGCTACGTGGAGTAGGCCAGCGTTCATAAATAAAACGCATATGACAAACAGGGCCAGCGAATAAAAATGAGAGACAGGACAACACTAAAATTACCATGAAACGCTTATGGATAGAGAGCACAGGTCTAATTTCAAGGGTCAGGACTGTAAAAGATAGAAGGCGCGGGTAACGCAGAAGAGAGCACCGGTATGGCAAACAGAGGTCAGAGATGTCAGTTAGTAGTGGATTTCAAGCAGAAAATTCTTAGGAGGGAGCTCATGTAGTGTCAGGAGTATGGAGGCGCTTCTATATGGAGAGCAGACACCAGCAGACACCAGCAATAGTATTAACAGGTTGCAGCTAAAATTTAACTGAAGAAATATTCATGAGAAAATATTCACGAAGTTCATGGTAGAAATAAACTGCACAGAAAGGCCATAAAACAAATGGCTCAAATTAATTATGCAGGGCAGGAATACGCCTGCTTTGATACCATGTTAAACACACATGGACAACAACAAATAGGAAATATAAAACATGACAGTACAATTTTTATTAACAATTGATATACATTTATAGTAAATTTTGTGACCGTTGGGTTTCACATCCTAAGGTCTCTTGGACTACTTTGTCTATTCAACTTCCACCCTAACCCATTGAGGATTAGGTGTCCAACAATAGTCATGAGGTTATTTCCACTATCATAGATGTCCTGTAATATGTATTCCAACCATCATTTCAATACAACCACTTGTTTTGATACATAAAGTGTCTTATGTCACTATCACAAAAGTCATCTAGGTTTTGTCATACAAGTATTCTACCATATAATTTCATGCATGTTCAGGTTTTTGCATCCATGTCATAGCATCATTGTTATACAATCATCGCCATACACTACCGTTATATCATGCTACATTTACTTAGGGTCACGAGGTTATAGTTGTCATCAAGAGAGGGTTAGTACACAATGCACATCGTTGTCACACTACTTGGCTAGTCATTTTCACACATCTAGGTTCATATCCAATGTCACAATAAAAGGCACAACCTTGTCAAGAATCATGTTCCAATCATCACCAAGGTTGAGCTTGTATGCAACTCATATACGATAGTCTTATCATTCATAATTTATTGTTATATTATTTATACATCACTGCAAAGAGTGTATATGTGCTAGCATACATATCAATCATATATCATTGTCAACTTCGTCAGAGTAAGATCACAGTCATGATACCTAACAACAAGTGTATCGTTGTATGGTCTCCCCCTGTCAAACATCTCAGAGTCACTGTCTTAGTCAAAAGAATCAATGTTTAGTCAATTCAATGTTCTTAAATTGCTTACATAGATTATCGACAAAGTTAGTAAACTTGCGAAGTGCAAGTGCACTATATATGCTAGAAGCCTTTTTTTGAGTTTATTAAGATAATGATTGTGGATGGTTTTTTTTTAAGGATTTTCTTTGTTCCTATGTTCTTAATGAAAAATAAATATTTACAATACAATCAACTCTTGAAAAGGAAAAATAAAACAAGCTATCATGATATTCTTTTACTGACTATTGTTAGTTACTATGTAAAATGATAAAAATAGAGCTATCTAAGCTAATGTTCTAGAAAGATAATTACTTCCACTCTAAAAAGAATTACTTGCTTTCCATGTGCTTATTTGCTTGGCTGGCGTACTAGAGTCTGACAAACCATAGAAATAGCTTTGGAATCATAAAACAACTACATATTCATGTTAATTCTGTAGTTATTACAATCTTTAAATGAATAAGGCACATTAATAAATATGAAAAATAAGACATCTGAGTACCTTACCATGTCAAAGTTTATTATTTTACTGTTTATTTGAGTTGATAACGGTGTTGAAAAGACGAAAAATGTATGGAAATGATGTTAGAAACAAAACAATCACGAGACTCTACAATCACTATCCAAATCGCCATCACTGCCAAGAAAGGTGTCTATATCAAATTTACTGCCATCCTCCAAGTTACTGTTGTATGGTTATTACTGTACATTATGTCTAAATATACTTGATTGGTATCTTATTTATACACTCACACCTTTTCAATCTAGAAACCCTTGCTTCAAAACCATTAAAGACAAGACCATTCATTGCCAAATTACTCCTTCTTTACAATATGCTCTTGTTGTAGGATATGAAATTCTTTCTTCCATACGATTAATTGTGGGACTCTTGCCTATAAGTACACAACTCTTAATGAAGGCATAGTGTCATGTGAGGATTGCTTGACTTTAGAAAAAATGTCTTGCTCGGTGTAAAGAGTGCTTGTAACAAGGATGATTGAGAGAAGTTGTTCCCAAATATAGATGGACCAACACCACTTGTAATTTGCTAAGGGTTGAATATTCAATTTCAAACTACTTTATGACTACATAGAATGAATGAGGAAAAATTTTAAGGATGGATATTTATATTAAATTTTAGAAACCTTGGCGAATCCCACTAATCCATAATATGCAATCTGTAAAATGTTTGGAGATATTTTTGTAAAAATATTCAAATTTATAATAATTATATATAGTCTCTATATAAATTGTTGGTGATTTTTAGGGTAAAATAATTTCATACTATAAAATTTGGGTGAATCACTTTTAGAAAAAAATGGAAATTAGTGAACCTTTTCTTTGGAAAAAGTATAGAAAATTAGCCCTCTTGCGAATATTAGCCCCTAAAATTTTCCATGGAATGAGCATTGCTAAATTGTAGCTTCCTGTATGTACAAGTTATATTTATTTCACAAATTTATGTACAAAATATTTTTTAGGATGTTGGAGAAATCACATCATAGGCTATACTAGCCAGAGAAAGATTCATATCAACTCGTTGTTTTTAGGCTTAGTCAATCCATAATTTTGTTATCCTTCATATTTCAATCAATCTTCAAAAAAAATTCTTTGTTACACGACCAATTCTCATAGAGATACTATGCTACAAGGATAGAGTATTTATAGTGTTTAATTGGAAATATTTGTCAGTTATTGTGGCCTGAAAAGAACTACAAAATAGTCATAGATATGATGTCCTAGGCCCAGTCTTGTCACATTACAGGTCACGAGATACAAAGATCATTCCCAAGTGTGACAAAAAACAACTGCAGAGATCAAATAAATCTCATTCCTTCTTACTTCAATGGCAGATCAAAAGTACACAAAGAATGAATGATTATTTGACCAACCAAGAGAAATTAATAGTGTGAATGGAGGTTTGTGGATTCTTGAAGGCTTGATGTCAATCCTTAGAGATTTATGTACTTGCAAATTTGAAGTTTCCAAATGGTATATGTCTTATCCACAAGGCCACGGGAGTTTTTGTCATAATTTTTCACCAATTCACATAATAATCCATAGCGTTATGTATGGAACCTTGCCTTAACAAAAGGCCACAATACTCCAGAAAGGTTGTGCATTATTTTTTATAGGATATCCTATACAAAGTTGTCACTAGGTCTGTAATCAATCTCAAAATTTCGATGTCATATACCTATGGTTGATGCCCTAGTGAGGGTTGAATAGCAGTGTTTCTCAAACCTTAGATAATCAGTCTTATGCTTGCAAGAGAAACCTACCCAAGTGGATCTCAAAAATAAACCAAAACATAAAACGAAACCTTAGCCTCTCTTATGATATTATCAATGCCCCTAAGGGCTGAATAGTTCATTTGAATTTCCTTCAGGGAGGAAGAATGAAAGCTTATTTTTATAGATTTGGAAAGGGTTCAATGAGGTAACCAAAAACTTCATTTTGGAGGGAGATAAACATTTAAAAATTCAAATTGATCGAGCGAAAAACCCTTTGGAGAAACTGATTTGGATTATGAGGGTTACTTGATTTGAGATCATAGTGAAAAACCACTCATGCATTAAGATTTAAGATAAATATACATAGGTAACCCATAATGTCAATTAATTAATCATTGGTGGAGAACCACATGCCTTTATAATTTCATTTGACCAAAGAGCAGTTGACACATCATTATGCTTTGGGGATTTTTCCGATAGGTGGGGGTCTTCAACTTCAAATGAGAATATCTCTTGAATGTTAAAGGATCTTGTGGCATGCCACATATCACTAGAATCGACACATCAAGGAGAATCCAATGATGAAGATCTCCAAGGCAGGTTGAGTGATCCTCTTCTACAAAAATCTCCAACAAGAGCAGGGTATGTCCAATGTCCAATGAATTCAAACCCTAGAGCTAGGGTTTCGAACCATCCTTCCATTAGAGATTCCAACTTGATGCAATCCAGACAAATATTAAGAGTGTTCATTAATTAAAGTTGGAATCAATGATGAAACTATTCAACAATCTCCCCCTTTGTTATTGTTGGAAATACGTGTACTCTTCATGTGATCATTGTTTCCTCTCACTCTGTGGCTCGATCTTCTTCTCCTCATTTATCTCCCCCTTTAACATCAATGGAAAAGGGTGACTCCATTGATAATATTATTGCTTCTGTGGATCTGTAACCTACCTTCCTGTGACTTCCTTCAAGAGACTTACTCCTTCAAAAATCCTTAATCAATGCTTACTGCACTAAACAACCTATCTCCCCTGACATGTTATGCTTGATACAAATTGCCAAATTTAATTATATCTATCAACATGGATCAAATTTTCATACTACTCCACTAAAAATTCCATAATGTTGAAATCCATTCATATCTACCAAATACCAGCTTGTAAAAAAGATAGATTTTCAAAAGCAGAATTTGTACTTAGACTCCCCGTATTCAATATTCATGGAGTCAACAAGTTGGGTTCTTCAAAATAATGTATGAATTATCTCTTTAGTTGGATCATCTTAAATCATGTCATAGTCTAACGTACCTCATGATTCATCATGACCATTTGCTTTTACAAATCCTAAAAGCATGATTGCAGAAACATTTTTATTTACTTAATATTCATCCTTTTGATTTCTTCTCCAAACCTTCTTGTACCTGATGTTTGGGTTGCTTTTCATGGAGTATTTCATCGTGTACCTACAATCATGATATATGTCCCCATAGTTATGGCATTAGAAACTTTCAATGTTGGGCTTGAACGGTTGAATGTTTGTTTGAAACTTGTCTTGCAATCCTACAAACATGCTTCTAGGGTTTTGATAATGTCTTTGAGGATCAACCCTAACACACATATTGCAATCCCTATCCATATGCATGAAGTTAAAACATGAAAAAAAATGACCATTAAACATGCTAGGGTACTTGGATTTGTCGTCATGTATTCTTGGATAAGGTAGAACCTTGCTCGTGAATCCTTCATCATTGCTTCTCGGAGCTACAACATTTTTAACCATCTTCTATCCTTTATCATGATTTGAATTTTCAGGGATCCTACTATTAGCCTTATCATAAATCTTGTTTTGTGGAGACTTGGAGTTTGTGCTTTCATTGCATGTAACTACTTCTTCTACATTTATCTTCAATTGATCCAATTCTTGATCTTTTATTTCCATACTCTACAAGTGTTCTTTTTCCATTCCTTGAGCTTGTTGATTTCAAATAGGGCAGCATCATGTTCTCCTTTCTTTTTAACAAGGTCTTCCAAAAATATTCTTTTCAAGAATTTCCTTCTTTCCTCTGCCTCATCTAGTGCCGATTTTAGAAGAGTTCTCTTTTCAATTGATTTGTTGAAGTCTTGTATTTGTTCCTTTTTCCTCTCATTTTCATTTATGAGCCTGACGATTTCAACTAAAGTTGCAACTATTTCTTTTTGTTTTTTATCAACTTCAATTATGTACCTCTAAATAGATTCCTTTAATTGGCTTGTCAGTTCTTTCTCTATAATTTATGATTCCTGCACTTTTTTCTTAAGCCTATTAATCTCTACAATAGCTACATGAAGTTCTTGTTTCTTTTGATTGACTTCTTCCTTGAGCCTGCGATTTTCTTCCTATGTGTTATTTAGCTCTTTCAAAGCATTAATTAATACCTCTTCCTCTTATTCGTCCTCTTCCTCATTGTTAGAATCTTCCATATGAGAGCCTACTTGACTTGAAGCATGATCATCATAATCTTTGTCTTAACCAACACAATCTTGACTTGCCTAAAGTTTTTGAATTCTCTCACAAAGATGTTTTGTAGGTGAACATCATCCTATATTGGATTTCATTGAATCTGGAAACACACTTAGGATGATCCTCATGGATTTGGATTTGTATTTTTCTTATTTATCATCAGAGTCATCTGCACAAAAAACATAATCCCATACATCATATCCAATAGCTTGCAAATATATTTGCATTTTATCCTTCCAAAATACAAAACTTGGTTCATTGATCAGAGGAATTGGACCAACCTAATTTTCTTCGTCAACTATAATAGGTTATGAAAGAATTTCAATATCGATAAATTCCTTTAGCTTGTTTGAAAACATTTTGGTTTCCTTCCTTGACTTTCCCATCTTGATTCACCTAATATTTTCCTTCCAACTATGTTAAGTTGTTATTGAAGGAACCTGCTCTTATACCAATTGTTGGAAATACTAAGGGGGGGTGAATCAATATTTTTTATCAATTATTATATTTTTAATTTCATTTTGCATTCATTGTTATTATAATTATATAAAAATAAGCATTCATCAACATCGTTCGATAATGCATAACAATAGAGACAATAAATAGATATTTTTTAAGTGGGAATGCCTCTAGGGAAAAAACCACCGAACGCTTCTTAATATTTTTCTTCAAAATATTTACATCAACTTTTCATCTCCAACTAATGGAGGCTTCAACCCCTTGATTTGTCGGCTCCAAGATATAGCATATGCCCTATTTACTAGTTGGAACCAAAAATATGCTCCAACAACCTAGATTTCAAGCTCTAACCTAATGGATAGTCCAAGACCGTATTTATTACCTACTATTGGATGAATGATCCAATGCCCAAGACAACCTACAACCTTCCCTAACACCATCCTACCACCCTGAAGTGTTCCTATGGTCAAAGATGAATGAGACTCGACTTTCTTGCCTTACTATAACACCTCCTTCAACATTTACCCACTTTTACAAGCTCTCAAGGGTAAACATGAGCTGAGTGCCACTATGACATGATCCGACCTCCAAGTTCCATTTATGGAAGTCAAGCCTATAGATCAGAACATGCACTACCACCCCTCTGGGACATGAGATCATGTAGCAGCTTGACAACCACCCCTACTGATCAATCCTTGAGCTTGAACTCATTTTTACAAGATTGACACCCTAATCGCACCCATAACACACATTGCATGTGGTTGGGAGGCTACAACTGCACCCATAAGCCTTCATGCATGCGATTATGACTGAGATCTCCCTGATTTTTGCATGTAGTTGTGAGATCTATGCCACTTTTTCAGGGATGGCCTCTAGGCCAATCCCCAAAAAAGCCCATAAATTTTTAGAATTAGTCTGAGATGCTAACAATTCTAAAAAATGAATGATAAGGCTAGAACTCACTCAAAACATGTCAATATCATGATAAACATTTCATCAAACATGTAATGAACATAGTATTTACATGGCATGAATGCATATCTAATTATGATTGTCTTAAATTTATGGGATAATCATTAGGAAGGCTCAATGCCCTATCAAGATAACTGCAATAGCGCTTGTTATCCCATGAATTCATGAACCATTCAATAAATTATCAAATCATGAACATGATCCATAGTAAGAGCACATCATATAACCAAGAATATAACCAAAATATAACTAGAATATAATCCTCGACAATCAAACATAAAATAAACACAATGATAAACACAAGTGCTCATAGGTCACAATGGAAAATAACTCATATTAATATATGAAAAATCCAACTAAGTCAAGGACTTCCACATATCACCTAGCCATAGATTGTTGAACCAAAATATCCTTTCCATCTAATCGCCCTCACGTCATATTATAAGCATGAATGTGGGATCATAAGGGTCAAAATTAAATATAACCAACTAGGGCTCCTAGAAGCAAAACCACCTCAACCCTCAACCATAGTGATTTCACCTAAATAGTCCACAAATCACTAATACCAACCATATTTGTCTCTTCCCAACCTATCCAAGGCCAAGGATTCTATCTCAGCCCACAACCTCCAGGGAACCCAAGGTGTTACAGCGTTCCAGAGATCTCCCATCTCAACCCAGAACCTCCATGTAACCCAAGATGTTCTTAGGCTCCAAATATTTTATCCCAACCCACAACCATAGGGAACCCGAGAGCCAATATGAAATCCAAATGGGGAACCCACTACATCATGGCTATCTATGAAATGGCAGTGCGAGGATGAAACCACTATTAATCAAGGAAAATCTCCATGCCAATGACAACAAATAACCAAGGAACCACATGCATGCACCATGCATCCTAATCTCAACAAGGAATCTAGACATGAAACATGTTACTTGAATTGTAATCTTGTTGTAGCTATTGATCCAACTTTTTCCTTGTGCTCCCTTGACTTCCTTCGATTATTTTCTTGCTCTCTTCTCTTGGAGCTCTCTCGCTTTGAAATTGATCCAAAGCCGAAAAACTGACAAAAAGTTGTGAATAATTTCTCTGATGCCTTTTTATCAATGATGTCTAGTCTCTTCCTTTCCTTTTTCCCTTTTTCTTTCATTTTCCTTACTTTCCTCTCTAATTTCCCTTTCATGCATGGTTTTGTCTCTTCATCTTCCTTTTCTCATGTTTTCCTTTATATCTTAATTAAATTCCATTTGTTGCCATTTTTCATGTGCCAATTTCCTTTTCCAATTTCCATAGCCATTAATAAACCATAAGTGATGCTCATTATAATGTTTTACTCACCATTCAACTTGGAATACATGTCCCATGACCTTGCTCTTATTTTATTTACATGGATAATTAACCAAATCTTTTTACAAACCCCTCCCCCTTGGGGGAACACTGACCTTAGTGTCCTATGATGATTATGACCAACAAAACATACTTCCTATGAAGCTTTATAAAATAACACATTGCAGTATTTACAATATGACGAACTGCTAAAAACGTGATCACCATACTTCTTATTGGATCTTTATAACACATTTTGATGCACTATTCACAACATACTAATTATTGGAACTTTATAAAACAACTCATTGTAGTATTTACAATACATATGCATATATATAAAACCAAAACACATATACCAAACACATATATGCAACCAACAAATAAGGAAGGATACAAGGCCCGCTTCTGATCAGCCATCTCCCATGTAGCTTCATTTGGCCCAAAGTACATCCACTACACTTTAACTTACTCTATTGCTCAGTTCCGGGACATGATTAGTTTCCACTACAATATGCATTGTGGCTCTGGCTAGAAATCTCCCTCTAGTTCCACCTACAATAGAGAGTAATCAATCACATCACCAACATCCTGTACATATCTCTTAAGAAGTAAAACATGGAGAACATCACGGAATTTCAATGTTGGTGGAAGTACAAGTGTATAGGCCACTAGTCCAATCTTCTCAAGGATCTCAAAATTCCCACAATACTGAGGTGTCATCTTGGCACATGACCCAATACTCAAGGAGCTCCTCTTAGGCTTAATGCACAAGTATACATGCTCTCAAACTAAAATTCCTTTAATGCTCTATGCTAGTCCGCATAAATCTTCTTTGTATCTTGTGATGTCATTAAATTCCTTTTAATAACATGTATCTCCTACTCCATCTCAGCCAACATATTCGGTCCAATTAGCATCCTCTTCTCTGGATCACTATTTTGATAGGAGTATTACAAATTCATCCATAAAGAGCCTCAATTAGGCTCATCATCAAGGATTCTTGATACCCATTATTATATGCAAACTCTACCAAATGAAGATACTGCTCCCACTTCCTTTGTTGATGTATGACATAAATCCTCAAAATGTCCTCAAGCATCTTGCTAACCCTCTCTATGTGTCCATCTTTCTGCAGATGATAAGTTGTACTGAAACTTAATTTTGTTCCCAAACCTGCAAACAGATCCTTCCAAAACTTGGAAGTGGACTTGACATCTCTATTTGATATAATATTCTTGGGAACTCCATGTAGCCCAACTATATCTCTAGTGAAGATCTGAGCTACCTCAATAGCTGTATTCGTAGACCTCACTACAATGAAGTGAGCTACCTTGCTCAACCTATCAACCACAGCCATGATGGAATCATGTTGCTTCAATGTCCTTGGAAATCCTATAATGAAGTCTATGGAAATAACCTCCCATTTCCATTCTAGAATCATAATAGGTGGCAATAAACCAACTGGATGCTTACATTTAACCTTCGCTTGTTGACAGTTCAAGCATCTAGCAAAAAAATCAACCAACTCTCTATTTAAGTTTGACCAATTATAGAAGTTCTTAATAACTGTCAAATTCTTTTGGTATCCTAGGTGGCTTGAATATGGCTTGATGTGAAACTCCCTCAAGATAAGCTTCTTAAGCTCACTATTATCTAGTACATAAATATTTTTCCTAAATATGACCAAGCCATTTGTTGTGAGGAGATACATCTCATCTCTATCAACTTCACCCTTGGCACATCAATCGTGCTTCAATTGTTGGTGCTTCTCACCAACTTTTCCAACCTCCAAGATCCACTCCTACAAATCTCTCCCATAAGAGATCACAATTGAAATATGATTCACCCGCACTCTCCTACTGAGAGCATCTTCAACTTTGTTCTACTTGCCCTTAATGTACATGATCTATAAATCAAACTCATTGAGGGTATACAACCATCTAACTTTCCTAACATTCAAATTAGTTTGGTCAAACAAGTACCTCAGTCCACTATGATCACTCATCAAAATAAACTTCCTGCTAAGGAGTTAGTGTATCCACATCTTCAGTGCATGAATAATCATTGTCAACTCAAGATCGTGAGTCACATAGTTTCACTTGTGCTCATTCATGTTACTTGATTCATAAAAAACCACTTTTCCTTCATGCATCAAGGCTCCACCAATTCCTTCCTTACATGCATCTGTACAAACCAAAAACTCCTTATCAGGATCTGCAATCTTGAAAATCAGAGCATTTGTAAGAAAATGTTTCAATTGCTCAAAACTAGTTTTACATTCCTCTATCGATTCAAAGTTGTTCCATTTTCTATATAAGGATGTAATAGGAGAGTCAATCTTTAAGAAGTTCCTAATGAACCTCTTGTAGTAACCTGCTAGTCCCATGAATGATTTTAATTCATCCACATTCCTTGGAGTTGGCCACTTCATGATAGCTTTAATATTTTCTGGGTTCACTACTATCCCCTCCTTAGAAATAATATGATCGAAGTAATGAATTTGAGATTGAAAGAAACTACACTTGTTGAGCATGGCATACAATTGATGCTCCCTCGACAATCTCAACACTGATGTTAGGTGATTTATATACCCTTCCTCATTATTTGAATATACCAATATATCATCAACAAAGACTATCAAAAACTTGTCTAGATAAGGATGCAACACATTGTTGATCAAACACATGAAAGTGTTTGGAGCATTAGTAAGGCCAAAAGGAACCACCACAAACTCATAATGTCCATACCTCATACAAAATTCAGTCTTGTAGATGTCTTCTTCTTTGATTCACAATTGATGAAATCCTAATCTCAAATCAATCTTTGGAAACATTGTTTCTCTCTTCAGCTGATCAAACGAGTCATCAATCTGTGGCAATGTATACTTGTTCTTGATAGTCACTTTATTCAACTGCCTATAATCAAGGCACAATATGAGAGTACCATCCTTATTCCTTACAAAAAACACTGGTGCACCCAAAGGTAACACACTTGGCCTTATGTATCCCTTATAAAGAATTTCTTTAAGCTAAAACTTCAATTCCACCAGCCCAAAGTACGCATCCTATATGGTGCCTTAGATGTTGGTGTTGCTCCCGACATCAAATCAATATAAAATTTCACTTCCATGTGAAGCAGTCAATTTAGAATCTCTACAGGATACACATCTTGAAATTGTTGCAAGATAGGATACCTATTTAGGACTTCGTTGTCCTCAAAATCCTTCCCTTTATCACTAGAAATATCCACTACAAACAAAAAACATCATTTCTTGTTGTTGCACTTTTCTTGCATAACTATAAACATTCTCACTAATGTAACCTTCTTATTTCCTTGCAAGACTCTCTCTTTTCCATCATCATCTAAGCACTCAATAGCCTTGTCATAGTAGTCTACCTTGGTCTTGTGAAAGAACAACTAGTCCATGCCCAAAAGCATACTATATGAACCCAAAGGAAGCACATTTAGGTGTGTTGATGTAGGCATACCATTGAAATTGAATGCACAAGACCTCACCTAGTGATGAACTTTTCTCTTTGTCCCTATAGCCAACTATACCAACCATGATTCTACGTGAACTTATTTATTCAAGAAACACTTATTCACCAGGCCAGGAATGATATAACTACAATTCAATCTTACAACTTGATGAAAAATCTTACCTTCCATCTCAATAATGGATGCCTAATGATTTGTTTGCCTCTAATCCACTATTGCATAAATCTGAGGAATACTCTGACCAACATATATTTGTGCCTCTTAAGCACTATAAATATGAGGCCTACTACCTTGATGCAATGGGCATTCACTTCCTTGATGTTTTCCACCAGAAGTCCAACACCTCAAAGGGTTCATGCCCCCACCCTTATTCTTCTCCTCACAATAAGACCTGTGTCCTCTCTCAACTACATTGAATTTATTATAAGGTGCTACATTTTCCTTGTCAGTTGCATCCTAAGGTATTCCTCACTTCTGAAGCCACTTACCTTCATTATACTCATTTTCTTTCCAATCATGCTTGAACTCAGGCTTGCAGTTTGACTTCTCATAATAATGCTTCAGCTTTCTGATGGCTTCCTCTAGTGACCGAGGCTCATCAAACTCAATCAAATCTTTGAATTCTATTGGCAACCCACTAATTAACCTTTGCATCTTTCCTTTCTTGTCCTTAAGGTAAGGCTCATACCTTAACAACTCCAAGAATTTTCTCGTGTACTCACCATCCATCATGGAACCCATCCTTAACTCATAAAATTCCTTATCCCTGTGATCATAGTATATTTTATACAAGTACTTCTTCTTGAGAGTCTGTCAAACTCATTTCAAATAATCTCCCCTTCTCTAATGCCTCTAATATGTTTCACATTTTCCCACCATATATCTGCTTTCCCTATTAGGATGAAGGTAACTATCTTGGATTTCATGTTATTTGAATAATCCTGCAATCTGAAAAACTTCTTCATTTCGAACAATCATACTTTTTCATATTCTAATTTCTTTGTCTCTCCATCAAATGTAGGAGGCTTGTCCTTCTTGAAATCTTCTAGAAAATACCCCTTCCCCCTCCTACTATAATGGTTTCGGTGGTAATGGTGATGATGTCTCAGAACAAAAACTAGAATAGAACACATAAGGACTACCCATCTTGCCAGGTGTATCCAAATATTTTCTACCTCTAACTGTATCATATGTGTCTGACCTGTATCCTATTTGAGACCTGCTACCATATTCCCCTTTAATATTTTACTCCTACCCATGGCTAATCATTAGTTGTCCCTCCTTCTATAGATCTGAGAGGCTTTGAAGAATCACTACATTGACATTTGATTTTTTTTCTTGAACCCTTACAAGTCTTTTTTGTGCCTCAATCAACTTTTTATTATCTACCTTTCAACCTTTAATCTCTACCCTCAGACTCCTTAATGTATATGCTATATCAAGAGAATACTCTTCTCGTAGCTACCCAAATGACCTTTCCCATTCCATAAATTCATGTAAGGCCTATAAGAGGATTCATGTGAAATGTAACCCATCATTTTGGTCTTCATCTTTGATCTTCTATTTCTTGCAAACATACCATGTTAGATAAACCAATAGAAGACATAATCAAATCATACCTCAATGTATCTCAGGGGAGGTTACCATATTTTCACAAATGAATTAAGATTAGAATGATATATATATATTTATATATATATATATATATATATATATCGACATCATGCATGTTAACACAAAACTGTAATAATAATTTCCTACATGATAACCATAACCACACACACACACACACACACACAGATATATATATATATATATATATATATATATCAACATATCGACATCATGCATGTTAACACAAAACTGTAATAATAATTGCCTACATGATAACCATAACCACAACAATGCATGCATAGTAGACACATATACAACTAACATGCATGCATAACAATCACATCTACCCCGAGCTATAATGTTGCAATCTCGCTCTAATACCAATCTGTAACACTGGTATGAGAGGAAAGGTTGTAAGGAATGAATTTTCTTTGATCCCACATTGTAACACCTCATTCCACATTTACCCACTTTTACAAGGTCTCCAGGGTAAACATGAGTTGAGGACTAATATGACATGACCTGAACTAGTTACAGAAGTGGGGCTTATAGACTAGAACGTATACTACCACCCCTTAGGGACACTAGATCACTCAGTAGCTTGAAAACCACCCTTGGTAATCAATCCTTGAGTTGGAACTCATTTTCACAACCTTGACACCCCAACCGCACCCATAACAAACTTCCATTTAGTTCGAAGGCTACAACCATACCCATAGTCCTTCATGCACATGATTATGATTGAGATCTCCTTGATATGTGCATGTGGTTGTGATATTTGTGCCACTTTTTTAGGGATGGCCTATAGGCCATTACCTGGAAATGCCTAAAACTCTCCAAAATCATGTTAAAGTTGCTAACAAGTCTAAGCAATGAATGCTAAGGCTAGAACTCACTAAAAACATGCCAACATCATAATAAACATTTCATCAAACTTGTATTAAACATAGTAGTTACAGATCAGGAATGCATATTTTACCATGATCATCTTAGCTTCATTAGAGAATCATAAAGGCTCAATTCCCTTTCAAGCTAGTTGCAACAACACTTGTTAGCTCGTGCATTCATCAATCTTTCAATAACTTATAAAATCATGAATGAGGTCCATAATAATAGTACATCATCTATTCAAGCATATAACCAACATATAACTAGAATAGAATCCAAGACAATCAGTCATAAAATCAACACAATGATAAGCAAGAGTTCTCATAAATGGAAAAATAACTCATATTAACATACGCAAAAGCTAACCAAGTCGGGGATTTCCACATAACGCCTAATCATAGATTGGTTGAACCGAAATATCTCTTTCAACCAATCACCCCTACACCATATTTCAAGCATGAACGTGCTATCATATGGATTAAGTCGAAATAGAACCAACCAGGGCTTCAAGAGGCCAAACCATCACAACCCTCAACCATAGTGATTTCACCGAACTGGTCTAGAAATCACTAATACCACCCAGATTGGTCTCTTCCTAAGATGTCCAAGGTTCTAAGGATTATATCTCAACTCAAAACCTCTAGGGAACCCAATCTATTACAAGGCTCCAGAGATATCCTATCTCAACCCACAACCTCCAGGGAACCCAAGTTGCTCCATGGCTCCAAAGATTCTATCTAAACCCATATCCATAGGGAACCCGAGAGCCAATTAGAAATCCAAATGGGGAACCATTTTCATCATGGATATCTAGGAAATGGAAAGGAAAGGCTAAGACCACTGTCAATCTAGGAAAATATCCTTCCAAACGATAACAAATAACCAAGGAACCACATGCATGTACCATGCATCCAAATCTCTACAAGAAATCTAGACATGTAACCTATTAATTGTGATGTAATTTTTTTGTAGTTGTTGATCCACATTTCTCCTTATGCTCACTTTCTTTCCATTTCTTTCCATTTTCTTTCCTTTTCTTACTTTATTTCTCTCTTCTCTTCGAGCTATCTCTCTCTCTCTCTAAAATTGATCCAAAGCTAAAAAATTGGAAAAAACCTGTGAATTGTTTCTCTCATGTCTTTTCATCGTTGATGTCTAGTATCTTCCTTTCCTTTTTTTCTTTTTCTTTTTTTTTCCATTTTCCTTTATTTTCTCTCTAATTTCCTTTGCATTCATATTTGTGTCTCCTCATCTTCTTTTTTCTATATTTTACTTTATTTCTCAATTAAATGTCACTTCTTGCGTCTTTTCCTTTGCCAATTTCCATAGCCGTTAATAAACCATAAACGATTCCAACTATAATTTTTTACCCATCATTAAACTTGGAATACGTCTCCCATTACCTTGGTATTATTTTATTTACATGGAAAATCAACCAGGGGTTGTTAAACTTGGATGACCCTACCACTCTGATTAGCTAATTAACCACGTTTCACAATTTTTAGACTTGGTCCACTATGCTCTAAATCAATGAGGAAATTGTAAGACAAAATTTGTCAATCAAATTTTCCTCTGCTAAAACTTACTTCTACCACTACCTCATTCACTACTGCCACTCCCTTAATCACTGCTATGACTCAAACGTCGATTACTTCATCTGATGCCATTGCCTATTCTTATCATCCGAGAAACAAGTCACACATCAAATTCATCACCATGCCATGGGTACATTTATCAAGGAATATCACCACAATCATGAGGTTATTTCCACTGTCATATGTTCCTTGTAATATGAAATCCAACCATCACTTGCATATAACCACTTGGTTCCATAAATAAGGTGTCTTATATCACTGCCACAAAAGCCATCAGGGTTCTGCCATAAAACTATTCTCCCATATAGAATTTCATTCATGTTCAGGATACTACAACCATGTCATAACATCACTATCATACAATCATCACCATACATTATTGTTATATCATGCTACAACTACTCAAGATCACAAGGTTATAGTTCTCATTAAGAGATGGTTAGTACATAATGCACATGAATTTCACATTATCTAGCTATTCAATCATAGAGATGAGCAATGTATGTCATTGTCACACATATAGGATCATATATAATGTCATAATCAAAGGAAAAACCCTGTCAAGAAATATTTTCCAATCATCACCAAGGTTTAGCTTGTTGTGCAGCTCATATATGATAGTCTCATTGTTTAGGCTTTACCGTTATACTATTCACACATCACTGTAAATCATGTATATGTGTCAGCATATATATCAATGATATATCACTATTAGCTTCGTCAAAGTGAGATCAAGGTCACAATATTTGACAAAAATAAGAGTATGTCATTGTCTTATCTCCCCCTATCAAACATCTTAGATTCATTGTCTCAGTCAAAATAATTAATGTCCAAATGATAATCACTTCCAAGTAAGGTGTCTATATTAAATTTACTGGCATCATCCAAGTTACTGTTGTATGGTTCTTACTAAACAATGTTTCTAAATGTACTTTATTGGTATCTTATTTCTACATTCATAAAATTAAAATATCAAAACCATTTCTTTAGAACCATTAAAGACAATCCCTTTCACTGTCGAATAACTCTTCCTTTGCAATCTTCTCTTGTTATAGGATATGAGATTCTTTCTTCTAGATGATTAACTAGTGGACTCCTTCCTATAAGTACAAAACCCTTAATGATGGTATTGTGTCATCTGAGGATGTCCACAATTTAGCATAAATTCTTTCTTCAATGTAAAAAGTTCTTATAACAAGGGTGACTGAAAGAGGTTGTTCCCAAATATAGATGGACCAATTCCACTTGTAATTTGCTAAAGGTTGACTATCCAAATTGAAACTATTCTATGACTGCATAGAACGAACATCACTAAATTGTAGTTTCTTATATGTACAGGTCGACTTTATTTCACAAATATATGTATATAATATTTTCTAGGATGCTAGAGATATCATGTCATAGGTTATATTAGCCAGTGAAAGATTGATATGAACTCGTTGTTTTTAGGCTTGGTTAAATCCACAATTGTGTTATCCTTTAGATTTCAATCAATCTTCAACATGTTTCATTGTTATAAGACCAATACTCATATAGATTTCACATTGATCTTATTTCTGAAGGGTAGAGTATTTATAATGTTTAATTGGAAATATTCGTTAGTTCTTGTAGCCTAAAAACAACTGTAAAATAATCATAGATATGATTCCCTAGAATGGTATTGTCACATTATAGGTCATGGGATACAGTGATCATGCCCAAGTTTGAGAGAAAAAATGTATAGATAAAATGGATCTCATTCCTTCTTGATTCATTTCCAGATCAAAATTCTACAGAGAATCAATTATTCTTTGACCAACCGAGAGAAAATAATAGTGTGAATGTAGTTCTAGATATTCCTGAAGGCCTAGTTTCAATCCTCAAAGATTGATGTACTTGCAAATTCAAAGTTTCCTAATGGTGTATATCTTATCCGCAAGGTTGTAAGAATTATTGTCATAATTCTTTAGTAATTCATGAGTAATTCACATCATAATTGACATCTTTATGTATGGAATATTTTCCTAACAAAGGGCCACAATAATATACAAAGTTGATGCATTATTTTTCATAGTAGATCCCATATAATTTTTGGCTAGGTCTGCAATCATTCTCAACATTTTTCTTCCATAGACTTGTAGTTGATGACCTAGTTAGGGCTAAATAGAATCATTGCTAAAACCTTGGATAATCAATTTTCTACCTGTTAGACAATCCTACCCATTTGAATCCCAAAAATAAACCAAAACATAAAACCAAATCCTAGCCTCCCTTCTGGTATTATCAATGCTCCTTAGGGCCAAATAATTAAGAGCTTTAATTCCAAGGATTGATCATTTTAATTTCCTTCATGGACGATGAATGAAAGCTCCTTTTTATCAATGTGGAAGGGGTTCCATGAGGAAACAAAAAATTCCATTTGGATGGAGATAAAAATTTAAAAATTCAAATTGATGAATGTTTTTTAGATGTTTGTAAGACTATTCTTTCGGCATTTGTAATTCATGGTTGTTTCAGACGTACTAAGATAGTTGAACTATTTCAGTTTTTTTAGTACTTACCTTGTTCAGAATGTTTTGTATTGGTAATCATAGTTGTCTCATCTTTGTGGACTACTCTACAGGATACTAGATAGACATTCCTTGTTTACTGGTTATAATGATCGTCACATCCGTTCTGGACTACTCTACTGGATGGTGGACGGGTCTTCCCTTGTACTTTGCTTTTAACGATTATCACATCCGTTGTGGACTATTATGTTGGATGTTGGACATACCCTTCTGGTTCATGTCTATCTTCCTGGGTGGTACTATTACCTCTCACTTAGAGGCTCACTTTACTTTCCCCTTTTTGCAAGTAAGAGAACCTAGACATAGTTACATTACGCACTCAACATGCATACTCACCTCGGCTTTTTGTAGACACCACCGTAATGCTCTCACATGTTGAACAATAAGAGATAAGGAAAATCTCTATGTAAATGGAAAAGGAGGCATCATACAGGATGGAACTCCTACACCAAATAGTGTGAGGTCTAATTGGGACTTCATACCGGGGAGATCCCTTGAATGTTGGTGGATCCAACACCATCAACAAGTTCATTAATTAAAGTATTTCCAATCCATTTTTTTGTTTCCTTCACATCTACATACACAAACCAACTATCTGTTTTAAAAATACAAGGCTTTGAAGTATCCTTTGTTGCTTCCAACATCTCTCCCTTATGCAATGCTAAAACTTCCAAGTTTCCCATCAAATATTCATATGCTTCATCCGATTTAACAACATCCTCATTAACACCCACACACATGTGTTCATCATCCATAAGTTGTTCTTCCATGGATGCATTTTCCCATGGCACATAGATTCATCTTGAATATCCTCTGGCTTCCATCCAACTTGTATAACAATACTAAGTGATTGTTCCTCCTCTCTACATAGAACAAAATCAATGATATGTCCTTTATGTAGAACAACTCCTACATTCATACACTAATTGTCAAATTGAAATCATCATGGCGCGTATCCTCCATTAACACCTCAACCATCATTTTTTGATTGTCCACACAACTTGTGAGAATCTCAACTAGTCTTTCATCAACATTTTCTTCATGTTCATCTTTAGTTTACAAATGGACCATGCGACTTTCATCTAGTTGCCTTTCAACATTATCATTATCTCTCTCTCTTTAAGGTTTTCTCCTTGGTTAAGTTCACAAAGAACTTCTTCTTCAACAATTGTCCTTTGCTGCAACTCAACTCCTTTGAGATTTTCCTCCAATTGAGCATTTATACAATGTTCAAACTCCCTGATTTTCTCCATCAACTCAGAATTTGATCTCTGTCTCATCTTCACCTGCAACAAATTCCATTTTACTCTCTTCTGAAGACTTCATCTATAACCCTAGTCTTCTTCATCTTTCTAAGGCAGTTCTGTCAAAATCTCAAGATGTAATTTAATTTTAGCTACTTCTCCATCAAGTTTGTCCTAACTTGATCTACTATGGTTTCTATCTGAATACTATGGCTCTCAACAACAAAAATCTCCTTCTTCTATGAGCTTCTCCCTGCTCACTATGGACCACACACAAGCCACTACAACAAGTTGACACCCTCAACCTGTTTGTAAATACCATACTAAGCTTTTCCATGCGTAGTCTTCTCATTGTATTTTTGTTGACTCCTTCCTCTAGAATCTTCATCTAAGCACTCTGTAGCCTTATGTCTTCTACTCGCAATTTACGCACCTTGTTCCTATGACAAATTTGCTTGTCCTCCTTCTCTATTGCAAGGTTCCTTACCTTCATCATCAAGAGATTTCTTTGTTCTTGGTTACAGTCATCAACTATAAACATCATCACCGCTACTTGTAATCAATAATTAATTAATAAAATACCATTAACTCATTGTCCAAATCTCTATTGAACATGTATCACTACTATTCCAGTCTTCTATGTTTGCTCTAACTTTAATGTTACAGTCTTCTAATGTCCTTCACTCAAAAATTTATGCTTTTAGATCTATCTTTAAAACAAATATGATCCATTTCCTCCCAAAGTAGATTTTCTTCCACACACTGTCTTCTTCAGATTTCCATCTTGCAATAATCAATCTTAAAACTCAATAAGAGTTAAAAAAAAATAAGTTACCTCACTCATATTTTCAAATATCATTTCGCTTCAGGCTTCTGTTGAGAAATATGAACTTTACTGACTTCCTTTCTTTTAGATTTCCATTTTGAAATCACTCAATCAAATCTATTAGATTTATTCTACTCCATGCTCTAAATTTCATCTTCAAAACTTTGCTTCATTGCTAGGTTGTTCTAATATCATCACCAAAAATTGTTCAGGCTCTAATACCACTTGATGGCACATAAGTCACCCCAACGCCAATATCCCCAATCTACTCCATCCATATAGATATGTATTTACATCCAATTCGACAATATTTCATGAAACATTTAATGCGGGTAGTTAATATAAGAATGTGAATTTATTATGATAAATTACATGAGAGATTATGCTCTCATCCTCACACAAGAATATTAACTCGTTTCATAAATCCAACTACATACGCTTAAACTTAAACAAATTGTGCAACGGGCACACCAAATGGGAATTAACATGTAGTCTTGAAAATTTTCTATGTAGTTGCTATGAAATTATTTTGTACTTCTTGTTTTTCAATTTGTGGTTCTGTCGCCACAAAATGATTTCTTAGCACTTGCTAACATTCTGTATTGTGTTTTTGGGGAAGATGAAATGACTTCAACTCTTTCTCCGATTGAATCCTTAACACAATGAAATATCTCATCTACCTTTCTTCATCAATATTTGCAACACCATAACAAATATTCCAACGAAAAAATTAGACAAAGAGGGTTTTTTTTTTTTTTTTTTTTTTTTAATTCCAACGAGTATACTTTGTTTTTGTAACAACGCTCCAATCGCTATAATACCATGTAACCACTGTGCAAAAAAACAATGAACACTCTCCCACGTGGTTTGGGAACAATTGCAACAAGAATACCAAATATAAATGAACAATCATGCAATGATTGAAGCTACAATGTTCTTATTTATTTTCTATAAATCGGTTCAAAAAGTTATAGGATTTCAAATTGACCAATATTCAAATGAACAAATGCACAAGAATAGAAACCATGGGACCACAAACAAAAATCAAATTGTTAATCACATGAATTTAAAATCAATCTCAACCATTTAGCAAGCACACAATTTAGAATCCAAAACTTATGTTCATTGATGCCACTCACCCAAATAAATACCTTCCAATTCACACATATTAGAAGGTACAAGAGAGTCTACAAACTTGGGATCATAGCTGCACAGAGAAACAATGAGTTCCTCTCTTTTCTCCCTCTCTCCTCTCCTCACCCGAGAGCTTCTCTTCTCACCTCTTCTTCTTAAACATTATTTCTTTTTATTGTTTCCCAAAAGGAACAGACTTTGACAACCAAGAGTCACACAATGTGAATCGTTTCCCATTCCCCACAAAAGAAGGGAAACTGATAACTGAATTTTACATTAAAAAATACCTTCTACAACTTATTCTAATAAAAATTAAAACTCACTTCCTAATTTAAATATTTACAATTTCTTACAAAACATTTAAAATTTCCTCCCAGCATTCCCATGTGGCCATCCAATTACATTGGTAAGCTCTTACCCATACTTTGTCTGTTTTTGTGCTCAAACTATGCACATGCATCACTTCTTCTACAAATCTAGTCAGTGGGTGATAGGAATGCAAGTCTCCATAATGCGTTCATGGTCAGATTTTGTCATGTTACATCTCCTTGGTTCACCTGCCTTCACTTTGATATATGTGAGACTCATATGAGATGCTATGACTAGATGACTGTATTGCCAAGATATATATTCAAGCATAAAATATCTATAAATAATGTGTCCACCCTCTTATTTTTCCTTTACAAAAAAATTACTCATCAAAGTCATATCACCAATTTTGTATGTGAACTATCCATCTTCATATGGTCATTTCAATGCAAGATTGGCCCTATCCCAAAATAAAGAGATTGCATTGGTTCTTAAGGCTTACAACATATCATGTCAAGTTTATGAAAATTTATAGAGGTTTGTGAGTTTTATGTTGTGTTGTTAAGGTAGCACCCATGGCTAGAAGCCATGTCACTATGAAGCTTGGGGCCCTGGAGGTGCGTGTTTCTTGATTCTACTAGGGAGTGTGAAGGAGACACAAACCATGGGACAAAAAAAATTCATTGACAATTGATGCCAAAATTTATGGTGAGTCATGAAGGATAGAATGGCTGCCATTCTTAAAAATTAATGCAGGGTGAGATAGCACTAAGGCATTGTGACATGGTAGTTCCACAGTGGAATTCACATGAGGAAAAAGTTCCATGTGAGTGTGACGTGGCAAATCCATGCTAATGTGGAAGGATTATGGGGCCCAAACTTCAAATGGGCAAAAATTTCAATCCATAGGTTGGATTGAGATAAAGGTTAAATATTGTTGGAAAGCTCTTAACGATATTGTTGGAAAGCTATGTATGTTATCTGAAGTGAGTTCCACACATTTTGGTTGAGAAGGAATTTTGTAACAAAATTTCCATAATGAAACCATGGATGTCGGGTTAGTTGAAGGTATCACCTCCTATTTAGTTTGGATCAATCCTAAGGGGGTGGGAGGGAGAATTACAATGGGTGTTAACTAATTTAACTAGGCTTGAGGCCACTAAAATCCTTTTGTGAGCCCATGTCTCAAATGTATAGTTTAAGGATTGAAATTTAACCACTAAATGTTTTCCTATGGCTGATGAACCACTTAGTTCTTTTAGTTTGGATAATGAACTACTTAGTTCTTTCCTTTGGATGATGAACCACTAGTTTCTTGTTCAAACATTAACTACACCATTGGATTCTTACCTTGGTTGATGAACCACTCAGTACTTTCTTGTTAATTGATGAACCACTAAGTGATTTCCAATTAGATATTAAACTACAAGTATAATGGATTCAATCCTCAAAAACTAAAAAACACATCTCTTCCTTGAATTTGGGTGAATCCTTTTGTTTTAAATCTTGGATTTTAAGTGAGTCACGAGGGTGCCTACTTCGAAAGAGTAGTAAATGACCCACTTAGATAACAAACTCCATGTCATAAGTATTTGACCAAACCCTTGGTGAGAAATTTCCCTTATGCAAGCATCTGCTTGGACTTTGGATTTGGCTTGAGGGTGGTCAGTTGCAAGAGAGATTGCAGTACATATTTCCTATGGTTGGGTAGAAAGTGAATGTCCCTCCTTTAGTTTCCAATTATTTCATGTTATTCATATAAGTATAATGGGTTATATCTATTAGAAATATGGATGATGAATTTTACTAGTATGTTATTGGTTGATTTATGGTTTGGTACTATTCATGAAAGGTTATAGAACACACTACCTGATTCATTATGGACAAGTTGTCTCATATATTTCTATGGTTATATCAAACTCATGGCACTATGTGATTGTTATCATATTAATGATTGCGATGTTACTTATATGATTTTGATTGATTGTCTGATATCACTCGATTAACCTATTATTACACTTGTTTTTAATTATTTGACATGTTTATGAATTGGGAAACTCACTATGAGACTTAAGCATTGTAGACTATCTCACTGAAGAAACTTCCTAACTCTACAAAAGCTAGTAAAGTTAAAATACTTGAACTTGAGCCAATTTTCCTTTGGATCCATGTTTTTCTTATTTAGGATCTAATGTAAATTGGGTTCTACAGAACTTTCGCCATTACTCAATGCCTAGAAGGATGGTTCTTAGGATTTGGCGATTATCTCAAAAAATTGATGTTCTAGGAAGATTCCCTAGTCTTCAAAAGACTCTAGTGAACTCCTTGAATTTATCTTCCTTCAATGTTTTAGTAGGAATCCATATCTTATCCAGTATCATATTGTATTCTTAAGTGACATCATATTCGAGTCGAATATCATTCTCTTAATATGGAATGCATCTAGTGATGTGAGGATCTAAACTTCAAAGGGTTTTAGAGTAGGTCTAGGATGGAACCTTAGCCCAGTGTAATTCCACTCTACTGCTTACCTTCCACCACTCGCCATTGTAACACATACACAATGTAAGATGGAGCGAGGACCAGCCATCGGTGCTATCACTGTGTTGTATTTATTTATTTTTTTCTGTCCATTAAGTGATGAAACCACTTGATGCCTATTGATGTTATTGTTGTGTTTTATTTCACAATCAAGAAATGGTAGTAGATGAAGTCGAAAAATGATGAGAAAATTTGTTTCTATTAGGCTACCAATTCATGCTACTAGCCTCTCTTACAGATGAGTCTGTATTAATGGCCAACCTTATAGCAGCAGTGCAGATCAATGACCAAGGTTCACTTCAGGGGCCCCTAGGTCTGTCATGGGTTAACAGGTGGGGTGTCTAGCATTGGAACTCCCTTCACGGGCCTTTGTTAAAGGAATACTATCTTGTTTTGGTGTGACTGTAGTGCATACTCAATCTACAATGCGTATTTACCCGAGAGTCGCCCTTAACCTACTGTAAGTTAACTTGGGGGGTCTAAAACTAGAACTAAACCTTAATAAAAGCTACTTCAAGTTTTTGCTAGGGGTATTTTGCACATAGAACCTACCACCACTCACTACCCACCTCTCTCCTCTCTTGGTTCACACTTAATGCTTGGGGTGGTAATGTACTCGAGAAATATGGCATGGGCCTGGTGCTAACATGGAACCTCAAACAACTCTCACTACCCACTACCTAGTTTTTAAGACTTATCAGTGAAGGGAGAGGAGAATGGTAAATGGAGTGTTGTTCTAGTCTAGTGTGATGTGGTTTTAAGAACACCCACCAAAATCAGGATATGGGCCAAAATTCATATAACAGTGAAAGTCCTGCAAACAAAAGGAGGAGGACCCTATGGGCCTCACACTTTAGACGATGTGGCAGTGCCCATGTGGGTGCCACATAGGAATGCAAGGTTACATGAAACGATGTAGTAATGATGTGGTAGTTTTATGTGGACTATACTTGGATGCGATGTCGCATTCAATGCTAATGTGGCCTAATTTTATTGAACAAACTTCAAGAGGGAATAAATTCCAATCCAGGAGTCAGATTGACATAAAATTTATATTGCCAAAAAATGTCTCAATGAGATGAACACAATGGTGGCATTAGTTTTGAAATTTAAAAGATTTTTGAAGAGAGGATTTTTGTGACCATGTCTTCATAATATACCTTGGAGGTCAAGTCAATTAAATAGGTAACACCTCCCACAACCAAAGAAAGTACAAGGGGGTGGGAGGGAGTGTTAAAATCTTTGTTTTGGTGTCTCAACGCTCCCATTCCTAAACTGATGTTAACATAGCTACTCCTTCAACTTCTTCAAATGTGATTACCCAAATATTATTCCCTTCGATTAAATGATGCATCTTAAAATTCCAATTTGCATAGTTTCCCTATCTAGCTTCAAGGTTGGTTCATTTAAATATGAATTTTCCAATGGAATTCCCATCTCATGAGCTTAATAAATAATATTTTTTTATCTCTCTAATATTCCCTTATTTTGAAAATTGTAATTAACCACTTACTAAGGAGGTACCACCAAAATGTTAAATACAATATCAGCAAAGGAAAGAAAACAAAATGCAAAAAGGAATTAGATCATAGTGAGCATAAAATTTATCATGAAAAAGTTACCTCTTCCTCAAGTTTTTAATGATCTCTTGGTTAGACTTTAAACATATTTATCCATGAAATTTACCATAAAAAAGTTACCTCATGCTATTTTTTTTAACAATCCCTTATTTAATGGATATTTGAACTTTTTTCCCTTGGTATCTTTTAACGTAGCAATTGATGATCACTCTTTTATGAATTATTAGCATTATCTTCACATAGTCATGATACCTTTGCTTAAACCCTTAATTCCTATCTCGATTCTTCTCAACACCAACAACAATTACCTCATGCTCTATTTTTTTACAATCTCTTATTTCATGGATATTTCAACCCTTGGTATATTTTAAGGTAGCAATTGATAATGGCTAAGTTTTGGAATGACGAGCATCATCTTCCCATTCTCACGACACCTTTGCTTAAACCGTCAATCTGTATCTTAGTTCTTCTTAACACCAATGAGAATATCCTCTCAAAATTCCTTCACCATATTAGCAAGGATCATGGATGGAAGCTATCTCTTTCTTTCTAATATCTCTCACTCTAAACGTAGCTTTGATACCAAATAGAAGGCAAAAATATTGCAAAATTAAAAACCCTCTACAAGAGAGAAATTTTAATATTCTATTATTACATAAAAAAACATAAGAATATTCCATATATATAGGAATGGGAGTGGTGTAGGATATATCTATTACAACATAGAGGATAAATATGCCTATTTACACTAGCAATAGGCATTTGAAAAGACTGCAATGTCTAGGCATCTAGAAGAAAATAAAGCATTAGAAATAACAATGTGTGGGAACACTAACATTTCTCATTAATTATATGGCAACCACCATGGAAAATCTATTTTGTTTCTTATAAAACTATAAGAAATGCAAGGCTGATGTGTGATGACCTTCTTTGGTTCAATAAGGTTTATAATTGTTGAACTAATGCTTTTATGATCCATATCAAGTTATGAGATATTCTTTGGCGGAAATCACATGATAGAACCTTTGTCGAAGCGTTTTGAACCAATGAGTGTGGCTCATCGTCAAGACAAGTTGAAGAACCAGATCAAGGCTACATATTAAATAGGGATAGCAGATCATCCAACGGCTAGCTTTGGCTAAAAAACGACTATATTGAAAAACAACTATATAAGGTTAGACTAGATAAATGTTTAAGATTGACCAAGAACACCTCAATATGACTAATAAAATTTAATTGTATAATATTATAATGCTAAAATATTATTTAAGGGAAACATTAACAATGTTAAGTTAATATTTAAATTAAAATTGCTAGAAATAATATATTAAAATAGCTAGAAATAATAGTTAGTAATAAAAAGGGTATAATAATAACTAATAGTTAATATTATATTATTATTATAATAATGTTATAGTATTAGTCTTAATTAAGGATTAAAACTATCTTAGCTATCATTATATTATATATACTAGATCCCTTCATATTATTCATGAAAAGGGGGGAATATTAATATTTAACATCTACTAAAATATGTTGAATTAATGTAAAATTAGTAGATCTTTGGATAATATTATAAAATGTAAGGATTAAAATAATTTTATTATCGTTATATTATGTATACTGGATCTCTTTAAATTAGTCATGAAAAGGGGGAAATATCTACTGATATCTAACCTATATTAAAAGTAGTATACGATATGATTAGGGTATCAATATATAATAGACTTTATGGGAACGAGTCCTACTATTACTCGGGAAATTAGTACTTATCTTACCAAGTCTTCCACACTTGCAAGTCTTACCAAGTCTAACCAAGTCTTCCGCACTAGCAGAACATGCAAAGAAGACCAAACATCATGGCTGTATTGAGGAGGCCAATGTTATTGCTAGAGTTTCGCAATTTCATCACCAAAAATTTAGGGAAGCCATTGAGATTGAAAGGAGACCAAGCAATCTCAATAGAGAGGATGGTTGGAAGATCAATGATTGCTGGGTCCCTACCCTCACCTCATAGTTGTTTCCTCCCCTTCCACCCCTCCCTCTTTTTATAGCTTGTTCTAACATTTTTTCCCCTTCTTATCCTTTAATTCCTTTTTGGATTTCTTCCTTGATTTCTTATAATCCTTTTCAATCCTTTCCTATAGGGTTAGGTTATATAGTATAAGATATTTAATGAGCTTATTTATGTTCTAAATTCTCGACTTTTCTAATATGTTTATTTTAATTTGTTACCCTTACCTGAATATATATATATATATATATATATATATATATATATATATAGATATTTGCTTGTTAAGACTAACCTACGTACCCACGGGGAGTTTGAATTGGTGACCTATCGCAAGGAGGGCCTTAACAGCGCACCCATTCACTGTCAATCCAAAGCCCCGTGGGTACCCTTACATGAATTAATTAGTATTATAACAATTCAATTAATCCTTACAAGTACTAATTTCCCAAGTAATAGTAAGACTCGTTCCCATAAAGCCTACTATATATTGATACCCTAATCATATCGTATACTACTAGGTTAGATATTAGTAGAGATTTCCCCCTTTTCATGACTAATTTAAAATGATCCAGTATACATAATATAAAAATAATTAAAATTATTTTAATCCTTACATTTATAATATTATCCATAGATCTACTAATTTTACATTAATTCAACATATTTTAATAGATGTTAAATATTAATATTTCCCCCTTTTTCATGAATAATCTGAACGGATCTAGTATATATAATATAATGATAACTAAGATCATTTTAATCCTTAATTAAGACTAATAATATAACATTATTATAATAATATAATATTAATTATTAGTTATTATTATACCATTTTTATTACTAACTATTATTTCTAGCTATTTTAATATATTATTTCTAGCAATTTTAATTTAAATATTAACTTAACACTGTTAACATTTCCCTTAAATAATATTTTAGCATTATAATATTATATAATCAAATTTGATTAGTCATATTGAGTCATTCTTTGTCAATCTTAACAATTTATCTAGTCTAACCTTATATAGTCGTTTTTCAATATAGTTGTTTTTTAGCCAAAGCTAGCCATTGGATGATCTGCTATCCCTATTTAATATGTAGCGCCGATCTAGTTCTTCAACTTGTCTTGACTATGAGCCACACTCGGAAAAGCGTCAACAAAGGTTCTATCATGTGATTTCCACCGAAGAATTTATTGTAAGTTTTATAATACTGTGGGTCAACAACTACAATAATCTCTTTCTTTTTTTCTTTTTTCTTTTAAATTTACTAGTATAAAAAATTGTCAACACATCTAATAATGACTTTAGTCTTCTTAAACATACAATTATTTTGAAATACAAATCGTTCATAGTGTACTCTTTCAATCAAAAAATTTCCATAAACATAGTCTCAAAATTTTGCAACTAAAATTTTATGTGTTACAATGATGAACATTGTCATAATTCCAAATATATAGAAAGGAATCATAACCTCTAAATTCAATATAGAAAGGAATCATAACCTCTAAATTCAATGTGTAAACTTATACTAGTAACCAAAAAAACTTGTATTTAATCTATTAATTTTTTGGTTAATTAAAATGCTTAAACATATAAAAAAAACAACTTATACATATTATCACATTAATGTATAGGTTTAAAATAAAATGCTACAAATAAATATTAATGAGCAACTTATACATATTATCACATTATAGGTTTAAAATAAAATGCTACAAATAAATATTGATGAGCTTTTATTTTTTATTTGTAAATTAATTATAATAACCTTTTTTAAATATCATTAATTTATTTTCTGAAATATAACATCAAAACTTATATTTGTAATGTTTGAATGTTTTTTAAAATTATGATTTTTAAAAGGGTGGTGATAATGATTAAATTCACAATAAGCTTCCTCTGCACTTCGAACACTTTTCTTCATGGAACATAGTAATTGGAATCGACCGATATAACATTTATTCTTGTTAATATTTACACTAGTGCTATTATTGTTTTTGGAACCAACATTATTTTAATATTCTATTAAAAGATATAGAATTACGTGCCCAGTGCGATCACATCATGGTTGTGATTTGTTTTTTCTATTAAAATTATTGGGCAAACCGATAAAATCGCTTTTATGATTTGTGGGGCCTTGTGAATATACGTAGGCATTATTATTGTTGGTACTAAGACGTCTCAAAAGAAAATTCAATGACATACCATCTTTAACTTTAACTTTAAAGATGTTCACACTTTTGCTTTGCATCTATTCCTGATTGAGAATGACGTTGGCATTTCACGTCGAAAACAGTTTAGTTTTAGTTAAATATAATGTTATTGTGAATTAAAATATAATTTCCATACACCACTAACTAGATTTTGTTTAATCATGTTGGACACCTAATCCTAAGTGGGTTAGTGTGGAAGTCGAATGGACAAAAGCAGTCCAAGAGACCTTGGGATCTGAAACCCAAGAGTCACAACATTCTATTATAAATGTATATCTGATGTTAATAAAAAATGTACTGAATGATCTATCTTTCCTATTCTATGTTTTCCATGTGTGTTTAACATGGTATCAGAGCAGGCGTATTCCTGCCCTGCATAATTAATGTGAGCCATTTGTCTTATGGCCTTTCTGTGCAGTCATTTCTGCCATCAATTCTTCAGCTAAATGTTAGCTGCTCCTGGCGCTGTCCAGCACTGTCCAAGCGGTTCTTCTGACAAGTCTGTCTGCCATATTTTTACCTGCGCTCTCTGTCCATAACTTTCCTTTCTGCGCTTTGGGCTCTCTGCCATAATAATTTTCTGTGCCCTTTTCTTTGACCAATCTGCCTTCTCCCCAGCCTGGGTGTTACATTTACCTTAGAGCGAATCTTGTCGGCTATATTTTAGCTGTCTTTTTTGCCCAGTTCTGTAGTACGAATTGCAGCCATTTTATTGTTCTTGACAGAATAATTGAATGTAACCTCCAATTCTGAATACGTTACATACACCACTCAAGCCATAGGCTATCAATCCAAAGCACAACAGCGCTGCTCTCTCCACGCTGGTCATATGCTCCAAACCGCAACGCATCATTATTCTCCTGCCCTGACGCTTCCACTGGCCTGAGCGCTGCTCCTCTGCTCTGCTCTGACATATAATACGCTGTTGTTGCCTGAAGCCTGCTCCATGCAGATGGTGTCAGTATACGTTTTACTCTCTGAATAGGCCGCCCTCCAACCATTATGCTCAGTGAATATCGCTGGTTACTTACAATGGACAGCCAGCCATGGATGATGGCCGTTCGAGTTTGAATTTGAAGATACAGACAGTCGCAAAAGGAGTCCCAACGCACGAGGAGTCCCGTGAGACTAGCCTAGGCGCCGTTGAAATTTGCTTTGCTCAAAGTCCAATTTATTAAGAGAAATTGAATAAGGCGCTGCTTTTGCCTGAAGTTCAGGGTCAGGGGATTTGGAGAGCTTCAGACGATATACTTACAAGGGTCTAGAGAAGCTCAACAGTGCGAATGCATCACAGTCATTGAGAGCCATGCTTTCGAAATAGATGATTTCCCATCTCGAATTTTTAAAATCTTTTCCCGTTACGTTTTGCAAATGGAAGGGATGTGGACTTAAGATGGCCCTAAACTTGCTAATTTAGGGTCTTTAATGTTAGCATTGGACAATCGATCCAAATTTTGAGTTCCCGGTGGCGAGATCTAGTTACCAGCGGCTTCTTTCTTCTTGCAGTTGTCGTTGCGCTAACTTCTTTCCTGCTCTGCGCTTGTTCCAATCAAAATTATTGACGTTCAATGACTTTTGGCTGGTCCTTTCTGATAATTTCTCACCAGAAAGTTAAATTAGTTCGGTTCTTTAAAGCAGACGTTAAGAATCGGGCATTGTAACCGAGTCACGGGCTTATATTTCTTCAAAGCAAAGGTTTGACTGTGAAGAATTCAACTCGTTGTCCAAATCACCAACCGAATCCAGCCGATCGTGAAGCTTAGGCAAATCGAAGAAGGGTAGAGCTCATTTTCTCATCATTCTATCTCATGATTTCTCATTGCCATTGAAGAGAAGCTAAAACAAGTTTCAGGCTGAGGTTTTCAAGAGAGATCCTCATACTAGTTTTGGTGGATCTCATTGCCACCCTAGCTAATATCTCCCAATTTCGATGGACAATATTGCCACCCTAGTTGGATTCTTTTCCAGAGTTTATTGTGAAGATCTAATCGAGTTTTGGTTGTAAGCATTCTTCAGCATAATTTGTCATTTGCAGGAGTACGGGATTCTTATTATTCTCAAGAGGGCTGAGTATCCCTTCAATTCTGAAGCAGAACAAAAAGGCGATGAATTTATCCATCTTCAGATTGAATTAGCAAGTGTGGGAGGCAGAACTGTAGAGGGTCAAATTTGTCTTTTGTTGCAAAGGCCGAGTGGGTTTTCTATTGTGCCATCCGCCCAGCATATAGTCGAGAAATCCCAGATCCTTTTAGATATGAAGCAGATGTCGATTACTTGAAGAGATGATGGATTTTGAAGTTGAAGGCATTGATTTATAAAGGGGCCAAGTTAGTCTTTCAAGAGGGCCGAATTTTGGAGTTTGATTTGACAATTATCAAGGTTGAGTGTCATTAATCATCCAGGGCTCGATTTGCACCAGGAAATTGTGTAGATTTTGCAGGCCGAGTTGGGCATTTCCCCTGCTATTTGCTCAACTTGGAAGAGTTATCTCAGTCCATTGAAGATTGGAAGGAGAGGTTGATTTCATGATTTTATGTGGCTACCTGAAGGCTGAATAAAGAGGGCCAAATTCATTTTGCTTGGATGGTCAATTTCTCCTCAAGAAGAAATACAAATTTTCCAGCAAAAGGATCCAAATCAAAAGCTTGTTATTCTGGGTGGAGAACAAAATTATCTTTGGTATCTTTCAGGAATTCTAAATCTGTTTTAAAGAGGACGAATTCTTATTATCAGAGGTTAAGTTTATTTTATGTGCAGACCTTATCTCTGCCAAGGACGAATTCATCTTTCCAGAGGTCTGGTTCCTTATTTGCAGTAGGTTGAAAGTTGTTATCATTCCAATTGGTATATCAGTCAATCTCAAGTGCTGAAGCAGACTTTATTGGTGGCTGAATTATATTGTCCAGGAGGCTGAATTAACCCAGTATCGCTGAAGCGTGATCTCCAGGCATCGTACTAGCACTGGATTAAGGAAATTAATTGCTTTCATGTCAACTGGAGCAAGTTTCAGGTTCTGCATTGTAATCATTGAAGATCATTCTCAAATAAAGGGATCAGAGCGAATTTGACACTGTGCACATGATTTTTCTTATATAGAATGATGCTTTGCTGAAGTTGTATCATTGGTAAGTGGACTAGGGTATAAGCATCCTTAATTCTTACTGAGTGTGTTGTTGGAGCCCAGTTTGGGTCATCTAGCCTTGACAAGTAGATGCAATGAGGGAATGTTGAAGCGGATCCCTGTTCCTGAATTGAAGTTTACTAGTTGTTCAATGTTAATAACTATCCATGTATTGGAGTGATGAGCAGAGAAAAATGGAGTTAAATCATTGGAATATCCAGCAGTATTGTAAAAGGGTCTGCCGATATATTGTTGCATGCGTACTGTGAAGGGTTAGTGACAGAAAGTACTTTTTGGTGATAATTATTAGTAGACCATCTTTCTTGAAGCATTTGGTTGCCAATTCCATCCCTGTACACTATTTGAAGGGGTTTGAAATTCAAGTCTAGCTGCATAGACCTCTGCTAATGGTTGGGTTGTCATATACTTATTTGGATTTCTGAAGAGATATGTTGTATCCATCTCATCGTGTAACCAAGTTCTCTGCTTCCCAGCTACTTCTTCATTACAGTCTGTTGGCTAAGATGTTTTTTTCTGTGTAATTTTGTGCACAATATGTTCATGGAAAAAATATGTCATATGGTATGAAATTGCATGGTATATGGAAGTATATTGAAAAGCTACTTACTTGAAGATTTTTTTGAAGACAAAGTGGTACACCAATCAATTTTTTGCAGTGATATTATTGTCAAAATGGATAGAATGGGTGTTGTATTAGAATTACTGAATACTCTAATACATTCTACCATGGACAATACAATTATGATTGATAAAGCCATTGTCGCAAACATTCAAATCTGTTTAAAAAATGTACAAGAAAATATTGAGTTTTTGCAGCTGGAAACAAAGCTACAGCAGGAAGAATTACAGCAGTGGAGTCATCATTCTGAACCTGTTTCTGTTCAGAAGATTGAAATAGACTCCCATAAACAGTGAGTCAATAATGTTACAGTTCATTCAGATAAAGCAGCAAAGTTACATGCAGATGCAGAGGTTCAGTCTGCACTTCCCAAGCCCATCATCAGACCTTGGGAACAGCTTGTCCACAACAAGCACAGAACTGGTCTTGGATATGACAAGGACTTGTCCTTTCATATTCCAGACTACTCCAAGCCCATTCAGTTTCAGAGTGCTGGATTTATTCATGACAGTTCACCTCCATTTGTTCCAGATTCTGCCCCTCTTCCACAACAACAACAACAACAACAGATCGTGAAATGCCAACACTGTGACCGAGTTGGCCATTTGAAATATCACTGTTTTGATCTTCATCCATGTAAGCACTGTCATACAACCACTCATTCTTCAAACAAATGCTTCAGAAACAAACGTCCTGCAAGAACAAAGATTCATCTTGGATGGATCGCTTCTTGGCAATGGGCATCAACAGCCAAGAAGATATTCCAAACACATGTCAGAACTTGTTCCAGAGTATTGAACAGTCTTGCAGTTGAGTTTTCTCCATCTTCTCACCTTGCATCTGACAGGGGGGAAATGATGGTCATCTACAAGCTTCAAAGTCACATCAAGCGAGCCTGAGCCACAACCTGCCACACCAGTTTCAGAGTTGTAGCCAGAGACAAAGATGCCCGTGAACACAGATTGAGAACACTTCCTCTAGCAGAAGACTCCAGCTTCTTGCCAGTTTTGGAAGAGTTCCAGGAATTGCATTAAGCATTCCAGAGTTGTTGGTCATCCTTAAACCATCACAGATTGAGAACACTTCCTCTAGCAGAAGACTTCGGCTTCTTGCCAGTTTTGGAAGAGTTCAAGGAATTGCATTAAGCATTCCAGAGTTGTTGGCTATCCTTAAACCATCACAGGTTGAGACTTCCCTTTTCAGGTTGAAGTTTTACCTTTTATGCGGGGTGAGACCTCCCTTTTATGGTTGAAGGTTTCCCTCTTTAAACAATAGGATCACTTCCTCTAGCAGAAAACTTCAGTTTCTTGCGAGTTTTGGAAGAGTTCCGGGAACTGCACTAAGCGTTCCAGTGTTGGTGGTCATCCTTAAACCACTGCCCTTTATACCAACATTTCAGAGAGCACATTCAACCTAGTGCTGCCATGCATTTTTTGCACATTTTGTATTACAGCTCTCTTCTTGGAATCATACATAACCCTTCGGATTAAGGGGGGGAATGTTGGACACCTAATCCTAAGTGGGTTAGTGTGGAAGTCGAATGGACAAAAGCAGTCCAAGAGACCTTGGGATCTGAAACCCAAGAGTCACAACATTTTATTATAAATGTATATCTGATGTTAATAAAAAATGTACTGAATGATCTATCTTTCCTATTCTATGTTTTCCATGTGTGTTTAACAAATCACATTTATCTCCAATCACTTTTATGAATAACCACATTTATCTCCGATCAACATTTTATTTAGTGAGATATATGTTCCGATTGCATATTCATTAATAATTACAATTCTATTGAGTTGGATTCAAAGATATAAAATTGCATGCTACGCAGAAATTATCTTTTCTGTTTTTCTTATTATGTACGGTTAGTATATTTAGTTTCTCTTATTATGTACGATTAGTATATTTATAATTTGATATAGATGTTTCAATCGCATATTTATTAATAACCACAATTTTATTTAGCGAGACTAAAATAGTATGCTCTACGCAAATAATTAACAACTTTAATTTTTTGATGCATTGTTCGTTTATTTATAATTCGTTGTATTGTTTATTTATTAAAAAAAAAAAAGGATAAAAGGTATTTTGTTGGTAAAAAATTTGTTTAAAAATATAAATTTAGTCTATGAATAGAAATTTTCTTTAACAATTTATTTTCAAATTTTTTTTATAAATTTAAAATAGATTTAAATTTTTACAAAAAGAAAGATTGTCAATATAATCCATATTATTTGAATGAACAAATTATAACCTTAATGTGGAGAGCCATATAAGATAATCATATTCAAATTTATAGATAACATTAACTAAAAAATAGTAATCTCTTCCACATGTTTAAGACAAGATCAAGAATGACTTAAAATGCATCTACATCAATAAAAATGCCTAGCCTACCTTCTTATATGACCATGAAACAAGTAATAAAGCACCTAAACCAATTGTTCTTTCAAACCACTAAATAAACTTTAATCAATATAGTACAATGCCTTAGTGTACTTATGAAGTTATATAGAACCATTAATTCCCTAATCAGTATGCTAGTGTTAAGTATAATTATCTTCATTTAACATCTTAATGTTAACTTAGATTATCATCGCTATTTTTTTAATATTACAGTGCAAAATGAAACGAAAAACTTGGTTGCTTTTAAACAATTTTATGAATTTTCACTTTAAAATAAGCAAGGATACTCCTTTAAAATTTTACATTTGAAATCAAACAATTATCTCTGATTCAAGTTAAGATAATTTCCTTACATCTAAGTATAATGGTGATGTGTAATTATATTCATAATAATCACGGAGGTATTATGTTAAAATAAAAATAAAACATTTTCTAAATTTAGAAACAATGTCTACTATAAGAAAAAAACAAAAATTAATAGACTATGTATGTTTATTTAGTTGTAGATATGATGTAATATAATTGCATGTAAAGTAATTACAAGTAAAAAAAGGTGGAATTAATATGTTTAACCTTATGTAATATATATAGCATTGAAAATTACATTTTAAAGAATGAAAAATTACACATTGTATTTTGCACTCTAAAAGAAATTTTAACTTAAAATATTTGATCCAATTGTAAGATAATTATAACTACACATATCACAAGCAATAATTTTTTCCAATTTCAAAACATGTTAATATATTTTTACTTGACAATTTTAAAGTCTTAAAATAAACCAAGTAAAGAAAAATAAAGAGAAAGCCATGTACAAATCCATGGTTAAGAATCTTATTACATGTTTTTAATGTATATATGTTTAACTTATACATTATGTCTCAGATTGGATGCTTCTGTGATTCATGATATAATGCTTAAGATGTTCCGGAAAATCACATAAAACCTCAATCTACGTTTTTCATAACAACAAGGACGAGAAGAAAGATCAACTAACCACTAATATATATCAGAGAGATATTATCCAACAGTTAAAGGAACAATTACTAAGAAGGGACCATTAATAAGAACGAACCTGACGCGATAAAAAGTAATTTATTTAATAGTTATTTTTTACTTTTATTTAAAATTAATTTATTTCATCTTCTATCTTAATTATTCAGATTATTATATAATTTATTCCAAAAGTTTTACAATTTCTAAAATAATATTTTATAATAATATTTTATCATTTGTTTACAATTCATATTTTTATAATTCATTCATAATTATATTATTTTATGACCTTCCTAGTTTCTATCATTTTATCTTATATTCTATAAATAAATTATAATAATTTTAATTAATTGAAAATTTATAATTATCTAAGAAGAAAAGAAACTAATACAAAATATTATTAATAAAAGTTAATAAATAAATACAATAATATTACCATCATAATAATAATAATATCACCATTTACCTATATGTGATATTATGTTTGAACGAAGAACTTGATATTTTTAATTAATCGGTATTATACAATTCATGTAATGTCTTAGCTATAAAAAAATAGATTAATAAAATAAAATAAAAACAATAATTAAATGCCAAAGAACATGACAACACCAACCACCAAACGGAAGTAAAACAACGGTGTTAAGAACAAAGAGAAGGGACCGAAGAGCTCCTTAACTTCCATCCATCATCCCTATTAAGAGTCTTACTCTTCTTTTCAATTTCAGTGGCTTCTCTTAATTTCCATTGATGGAAATGGTCAACCCTCGTGAGGACCTTAGAATCCTTTAAGAAAATATGGTGTTTAATTAATTCGACATGTTCTGCTAGAGCAGAGGAGCAGGTTCTACAGTGCCTAAGGTCCAGTGCGTGCCACTGAATCCTTTGTGAAATGGAATGCCCTATCTCTCCAATGTAGGGGGTTCCACAAGAATAAGCAATTAAATAAACACCCTTCATGCATTTCGGATCAATAGGGTCTTTGACAGATCTTAAAGTGCTACGAATGGTTTTCAACGGTCTAAAGGTGGAGCCAATCCTTTTCTTCCTCAGAATCCTAGCAATCTTATCAGTCGTCCCGTAGATAAAGGGATGTTGGACACTAGAGGCTACCTCGACTTCTTTCTTAGTTCTAGTCCCTGACTAGCTTTTAAAATTGCTCGGAAACCTTGGAACTTGTTATCACTTAAGAATTTTAATTTCAAAACCGCTCACATTAGTTTGATGGTAAAAAAATTCAGTGCTAGTCTAGTTTTGAGTTTTTGTTTGCCTTAGAGTCTGAGTCTAAGGAGTCCACTATGCATCCTCATTCACCACTAGTCTCATAATTTACACAATTTCCATGTGTCAACTTTGTTCAAAGGTTATTATGTGCTACAAAGCTCTTTAGGTGATTTCGTAGCGCATAAGTCAGTTTTAGGGTTTTCGCAGCGCAACATGTTTATGGTGATTTCGTAGCGAAACACGGTCTAAGTGATTTTGTGCTGATCCATAGAAAATCTCACCCAGCTGTCATACTTATCAGAATCCACTGTGTTTTAGATCGTTAGGTGTCGTGGTACTGGCACATGTTGCAGTTGTTGCTGAGAAGGAGACAAAGGGTTCTGTTTACTATCTGAATGCATTTAATGAAAAGTTGCTTGCTGGCATCAATCAAAAGACTCGGGATACAGTTATCTTGACACGAAACAGCCTTCACATAAAGAACGGTTATTTCCTAGCATTGCTCGAAATCAAGGCACAGGACTTCGCAACCGACAAAGCATCATATCAAAAAGTCCACCTAGTAATTCTGTTGGGTTTTTCTTTGGATCAACGCCACCAGACAACCATGGGGAACAATGGAATCCTCAAAGCTTGCATCTTCTCCTCATGGATCATGTCTTGGCAGTGGCAGTTTTGCTGGAAGTAGTTCGCCAGTTGGTTCCATGCCAAAGTCTTTTACTCCTTTTCAACATCCAAGTCATGAACTTTTGGAAGATCATGGTTTTAAACAACAGAAATATTTGAAATACTACAAGCGTTGCCTGGCAGAGCGCAAGAGTGTTGGTAATGGTTGCAGTGAGGAAATGAATACTCTCTACAGATTTTGGTCATTTTTCCTCAGAAATAATTTCAATCGCTCCATGTATAATGAGTTCCGAAGATTAGCACTGGAAGATGCAGCAGCAAAGTATAATTACGACATGGAGTGCCTTTTTAGTTTCTACAGTTATGGATTGGAGAAGAAATTTAAGGAAAGTCTCCATGAGGATTTTGAACAGTTAACCATTGAATTCTACAAGAAGGGGAATCTCTATGGTCTTGAAAAATATTGGGCATTTCATCATTATCGCAAGAAGGATGCCAGGCCTTTGAAAAAGCATCAAGAATTGGAAAGGTTACTTACAGAGGAGTTCCGAACAATACACGACTTTCCACCAAAAGATAAATTGCCCAAATATGTTAATGCAAATGAGAAAGCGAGCAATGGTTTATCCTCTATGGATGATGTGAAGACTGGGATATCCATCTGCTGAGCAAATCTTGTTGATATTTGAGCCATTAGTTGCATATATTATCATATATCAGAATTTTTGCTGTGTTATTCAGTGTTCCAGTCTCATTTTCAAGGGCTTCTCCAGGCGTATTTCTTGTCAAGAGAAACTACATTAACCTCAATGTAATTGAAGAATTACCATCACTACATTGACATTTGTTGTTCTGCCTCATGAAAGATTGATAATTGGGGTCAAATCTCTGGTTGTTCATCCACTAGGCTCATCGCCATTGGAATTTCTTTTTGATACGAGTAATGGCTAGTTAAGGTGGCTACAAAGTTTGTTATCTAAGTCTTGCAATTTGTTGCTAGCAACTGTGGCAATTAATATTGGAAGGAATCATTTCATAGCTGCCAGCCGTGTTTTTGGTTGCAATCAAGAGGGAACTATATTAGCACATCCCCTTGCACCTGAAGAGAAGATGCCTATACAATTTGGACGTGAGGTACTAACCAGATTCATACAGTTATATTTGGAACAATCAAGGGTGTTATTGGTGTCATTGCATCTCTTCCTCAGGAGCAATATCTCTTTCTTAAAAAGTTGCAAGCAAATCTTGTCAAAGTGATCAAGGGAGTAGGGTGCTTAAGCCATGAGCGGTGGCAATCATTTAGCTATGAAAGGAAGACTGTGTTTTTGAAATTACACAGCAGTTTCGTAGCGCGCTACGAAACTGCTGTAGCTGCATGTTACAATTGAGTTGATCAATTATGATTGACAAAGCAGCAAATCTTTTTGAAAGGTTTTGTCATCACACAGGTACATGGGAAAGGCTTACAACACATCAAGGACGTGGCAGTCTGCTCCATTTTGGGTAATTAAAGGATAAAGGACATGCTTCTTTGGATTCGAATATTTTGAGGAAAACTAAAGACCAGTAAACAGGGGTAGTTTCCTATGTTTCAGGGCATTGGAAAACATGTGACATTGAAGACAAACATGGAACATTAAAGGTCCATCACAGCCACCGCCAGAAGGGAACCAGATGTCAAAGAACGAAAATGATTGTAGACCAAGGCTGTTATGGAATTAGAGTCCCATTTGATTTAGATGTCTAGAAGATCTAGTAGAATTAGAATCCTAATTGTTTTAGGATTCCAGAGCTGTCAATTAGTAGTCAGTTGTATTTATTAGTTAGTTAGAGTTTAAGAGTTGTTAGTAATAGAAGTAGTTTTCGAATTCCCCTCATGCTGGAGGAGGAATCTCGATCAGTTAGAATAAAAGCTCTATATATAGCTGAAACAGCAAGGTAATCAAGGTTGGAAATTTTATGGTAAAGCTTGTATTTGGCCTATGCAAGACTCATTTTCAGTAATACATGCTTGACTTTACTTCTCAGGATTCATGAAGGATTTTTTATGTTCAGAATATGTGATGTTGTCCTTTTCTTGATTCTTACAGTGGTATGGATGTATAATCACTCAGAATTCACTGAATGTGCTCTGACTTCCTGTATACATTTATAAACTGTGTGGTCCCATATGAGTTTATGTTCTGAATGTTTAAATGTTGAATGCCCTGACTTCTATGTAAGGTTGAGTTCATTGTTATACTGAAGCATTTCTTGACTCCATAAGCCCAATGGATGTTTACTGATCATGTTCAACCATTCATATTTTTCACTTGTTTCATAGAGTTAGCCATCTAATCTTTATCAAAATCATTAACCTTTGAGAGAGCCCTCTCAGGTTGAGGAGGCTAAGCCTCAGCCAAAAGTTGGTTTGAAAGAGTTACATAAGGTCTTCCTGATCAGCAGCCTATCAGGGTCTGATTTTGTGATAACAGAACTTATTATAACCATTTTTCTTGAAGACATTTAAGAGATGGGTCTTCTCATCCATCAAATGGTCTTCATCAGAAATCCTTAAAGACCTAGTAGCTAGAGTGCTAAGAACACCTAGGTTTTGGGCTGTAAAGTGATGAGATTTAGTATGAAGATACTGCTCAGTGTGGGTATTCTTACATTATTTCTTTTTATCCTTAGTAAAAATAATAATTATTTTAGATAAAGTTATAATTTAGTTAATTCTTATAATATTTTAAATTTTAACAACTTAAAATGTATGAAGAAGTGTTTTGATGCTCATTATGGATTGGTACACTAGTATAATACTATTTCAACAAAATATAATTTACATCATTAAAACTAAAAGTCAGGATAAAAACATTCCCTCTGACTATATGACCATTATGATTAACCACAATTTAGCCCAACTATATGGGCTCATTTTGGAAAAGAAGATTAGCCTTTGGCTTAAAATCCATGGTAAAAGAGCTAAAGGGAAAGATGGATTTAGGAGACATCACTCAACTAAGCATTCCAGAGGAATGTCACAATAATTGTAGGTTTTAACCCTGTACAGAAATTACCTGCATACGAATTCTTAAACAAAGAAAATAAACAATGCGAGAGCATAACCCATAAAACACATATGCACAGAGATTTTCCCCTGGATCCCAAAACCGGGACTACCAGCTTGAGTTTTCATTATATTCCTTTCAATGTTACAATACATGTTTATACATGCCGAAGCATCCAATACCATGGACCGAAAATCCATCGTGTCCAATACCATGTGCGAAAATCATGCACAAAACCATAGGTAGGTTCGCCCAATCCAATATAGGGTCCAAAAAAAAATTTCCCGGGGCGATGCCCCGGACCCCGTAGAGGGGGGCTACCCGCCCCCCTCAAACCCCCCTGCTGTGCAGTCGGTGCAACGAAGGGGGGCTCCCGCCCCCCTCTAACCCCCCGTTTAACTACGTCGGTTAGTTGTGGAAAGAATATAACACAACCCAACAATCTCCCACTTGTTGTTTTCTTTCCACAGGGGGCGACAGGAGAGCTTAGTCATTTTTCCAGCCCTGAAACACCCATTGTTTCTCTACACCAAGAGAACTTCTCAGAGCTCACAGATTTTGTCAATGCATCTGCAGTATTCTTCAAAGTGTCCACCTTTACCAGCAACACCTTTTTGTCTTCTATCATATCCCTCACAAAGTGATACTAAACATCAATGTGCTTTGTCTTTGAATGATAAGCAAGGTTCTTTGCCAAGAAAATTGCACTTTGGCTGTCACAGTCTATTCTTATAGCTCCCTGCACTAACCCCATACTTGAACACAATCTCTGCAACCAAACTGCTTCCTTGCTTGCATGAGTGGCTGCCACGTATTCTGCCTCTGTAGTTGATAGTGCCACTACAGATTGTTTCTTACTCATCCAACTGACTGCACCTCCAAATAGGTTAAACACATACCCACTTGTAGATCTTCTCTGATCTAGATCTCCAGCCCAGTGTGCATCAACATAGCCATGAATATCCAACACTCCGTTCAATCTTGGTCTTCCTTGGTAGCACAAACCATAATCACTAGTGCCACACAAATACATGAAAACCCGCTTCACTGCTGTCCAGTGCTCCTTCCCAGGTTTTGACATAAACCTGCTCAATACTCCCACTGCATGTGCAATGTCTGGTCTAGTACAGACCATTGCATACATCAGACTACCGACTGCACTTGCATATGGAACACGGGACATGTCCTCTTCCTCTTCTTGTGTCTTGGGACACTGTTCAGCAGATAACCTCACACCTACAGGAATAGGAACCTTCACCGGTTTACTATCCTGCATATTAAACCTCTGCAGTATTGTCTCGACATACTTCATCTGGTTTAACCAGAGCTTCCTCTTTGCCCGATCTCTTTTAATTTCCATGCCCAAAATATAGTTTGCAGCACCAAGATCTTTCATGTCAAATTTGGAGGACAATTGGGTCTTCAAATCCTGGATAATTTCTTTGTCATTTCCAACCAGCAACATATCATCCACATACAAGACCAGATAAATAACACGGTCACCAATTAATTTAAAATACACACAATGATTTGCTTTGCTTCTGGTGAAGCCAAGTCCCCGTATAAATGTATCAAATTTCTGATACCACATCCTTGGTGACTGTTTAAACCCATACAAAGACTTCTTTAACTTGCATACCAGTTCTTTCTTACCCTTCACCGCAAAGCCTTCAAGTTGCTTCATGTACATTTCTTCTTCCAAATCCCTGTGAAGAAATGTTGTCTTCACATCCATCTGTTCTACCTCAAAATCAAAAGCAGCAGCAACAGATAAAAGTAATCTAATAGAAGTTACCTTGGAAACAGGAGAAAAAATATCACCAAAATCAATTCCCGGCACCTGGGAATAACCTTTTGCTACCAACCGAGCTTTGTATTTCTCCACCTTTCCTTCTGCATTAGTCTTCTTCTTGAACACCCATTTGCTGCCAATGGGTTTCCTTCCAGCTGGCAACTCTACCAGATCCCAAGCCTCATTTTTGTGCAAAGATGTCATTTCATCAACCATGGCCTCTTTCCAGAGTTTTCCATCCTCTGAATCCACTGCTTCCTTCACAGTTCTGGGATCATCATCAGTAACAGACAAAGCAAAATTTGAAATGAAAGCAGATGGACTATACCTTTCTGGCTGCTTTCTTTCTCGACCTAATCTTCTCATAGCCGGAGTTTGTAGCTCTTCATCTTCTGATTCCTCTTCTGTTGCAGAGTCTGATTCTTCCTCCTTTGGCTCAAATTCTATCTTCTCAGGTTCCTTTGGTTGGACTTCATGTTGAATAACATCTTTTACCTCTCTGAACACCACATCTCGGCTGTACAAAACCTTCCGTGTGACTGGGTTCCAAAGCTTATAACCCTTTAAACCATCCTTATACCCAATAAAGATGCACTTTTCAGATTTACTATCCAACTTGGTTCGTTTCTCCTTTGGAACATATACATATGCATCACATCCAAATACCCTCAGATGTGAAAGAGAGGGTTTCTTACCAGTCCATACTTCTTGTGGAGTCTTATCCTCCAACGCTGATGAAGGTGATCTGTTGATCAGGTAACATGCAGTATCCACCGCCTCTGCCCAGAATTCCTGTCCTAACCTGGCACCACTGAGCATGCTTCTTGCCCTTTCCATCAACGTCTTGTTCATTCTTTCTGCGACTCCATTTTGCTGAGGTGTATATGGAGTAGTCTTCTGCCGTGCTATACCACACTTCTTACAAAATTCTTCAAATTCCTTGCTACAAAATTCTCCGCCATTATCTGTCCTTAGCACCTTTATCTTCTTCTCTGTCTGATTTTCCACCAGAGCCTTAAATTCTTTAAACCTGTCAAAGACTTCAGATTTCTTCTTAAGGAAATATATCCATGTATTCCTTGAGAAGTCATCTATGAATGATACATAGTACATAGACTTACCCAGTGATGGAACCTTCACAGGTCCAAACACATCACTGTGCACAAGCTCTAATATCTATTTCGTCCTCTTACCACCAGAGGGGAAACTCACTCGATTCTGCTTCCCATATACGCAATTTTCACAGAAATCAATATCCAGAGAGCTATCATTCATACCTTCTACCATACCTTTACCATGAAGTATTCGAAGGCCCTTCTCTCCAATATGTCCAAGCCTTTGATGCCACAACATGGTCTTCTCTCCAGAGACCACTAGATTTTCTACTCCATTTTCAGGAACCATAGAACTATTGCACCCATCAACAACAGTGCTACCTTGCAGCTTGTACAGAGTTCCAATCCGAACTCCCCGCATCAATATCAGTGCTCCTCGAACCATCTTGCAGGTATCTTTCTCGAACACTGTCTTTACACCTGCATCATCCAACTTGCTTACAGAAATCAGATTTCTGGCCAATGCAGGAATATGCAGAACACCCGGAAGTGTTCTAACCCTTCCACCTTGCAACTTCAACTTTACTTTTCTGCGACCAACGATTCTAGCCTTCCTATCATCTCCCAAGAAGACATCACCACCATCGTATTTCTCATACTCGCAAAACCACTCTCTATGGGGAGTGAAGTGAAAGGATGCACCTGAGTCAATCAACCATGCCTCATGATCTACATGTGTACTTGAAGAAGCCAAGTACACATCCCCACCTTCATCTGAAGTGGTTTTTGCCTCTGCTGAAGAAGCATCATCAGATCCCTTTCCTTTATCAGGAGCTTTAGATTTACAATCCCTTCTGAAGTGCCCTTCCTTTTCGCATTTCCAGCACACCACCTTTGTAGGTTTTCCTGGAGATTTAGATCTCCGTCTAGATTTAGATCTCCCACTCGATGACTTATTTTTGTTTCTGTTCTGGGACCATCCTCGTACAGACAAGGCATCACCATTCTGGTTGTCCATATTCTTCCGTATTATCTCCTCCGTCAGCAAGGCTGAGACTATTTCATCAAACTGCAAAGCAGTTGCATTGCTACCTATTGCAATAACCAGACTATCCCATGAATCTGGTAGAGAACACAATAGACTGATGCACTTATTTTCATCTGAAATTTTAATATCAATAGATAATAATTGACTTACCAGAGTATTAAACGCATTCAGATGCTCTGTCACCGAGTCTCCATCTTTCATCCTCATGTTATACAACTTTTTCCGCAGGAACAATTTATTCACTAGAGACTTAGATTGGTACAAAGTCCCTAACTTGACCCACAAAGCCTTCGTCGTAGCTTCCCATGATACATTCAACAATACTGAATCTGAGACACACAATCGTATTGTGTTCTTTGCCTTCTGATCCAACTTCTTCCATTCTTCATCGGTCACTCCCGATGGTTTAGTACCCGGATCTACCGCGATCCACTGATCTTTATCCACCAACAGATCCTCCATCTTGAGTTTCCACAACTCAAAATTCTGACCATTGAACTTCTCAATCTCGACCTTTCCACTGCTCGCCATCTTCTTTCACCACCAGAATCGATCTCGCAGATCTCCCACAGAACAGGGTCTACCACAGGCCCGAGCGAAACCCCTCAGCAACAAAGGCGTCCCCTTGAAGCCAAAACAGCTCTCATACCAAATGTAGGTTTTAACCCTGTACATAAATTACCTGCATACGAATTCTTAAACAAAGAAAATAAACAATGCGAGAGCATAACCCATAAAACACATATGCACAGAGATTTTCCCCTGGATCCCAAAACTGGGACTACCAGCTTGATTTTTCATTATATTCCTTTCAATGTTACAATACATATTTATACATGCCGAAGCATCCAATACCATGGACCGAAAAACCATCGCATCCAATACCATGTGCGAAAATCATGCACAAAACCATAGGTAGGTTCACCCAACCTAATATAGGGTCCAAAAAAAAATTTCCCAGGGCGCTGCCCTGGACCCCGTAGAGGGGGGCTACCCGCCCCCCTCAAACCCCCCAGACAGGGGGAGTTGCCGCCCCCCATGTGACCCCCTCGCTGTGCAGTCGGCGCAACGAAGGGGGGCAACCGCCCCCCTCTAACCCCTCGTTTAACTACGTCGGTTAGTCGTGGAAAGAATATAACACAACCCAACAATAATAAAACTAATATATTTTATCATTTTATTTTATTTTATTTTAGAAAAGATTTTGACATATTTCTTCCGGATAAGAAGTGGAAGAGACTAGAAGAGATAATGGTTCCTCTTTAGTTAAGAGTTATTGTGACTATGCTATACGAGAATGTTATTGCCAAACTTAGGACCATTGAGGGTTGGTCAAAAGAAACTAAATGTAATATAAGAGTTAAGCAAGGGTGTCCCCTATCCCCTACCCTTTTTGCATTTACATTGACAAGATAAAAGAGTGTTTGGAAGCTGCAAGATATGATGGCACTAGGCTCACTTGTATGGTCATTACTCTTCTTCGTTATGCTAACGATATCATTATTCTTTCTAGGATCCATGACAATCTCAACAAATAGCTTAGAATCCTCCATGAGTACTTCTCTAAGACAGGTATGACTATTAATACCAACAAGAATAAAGTTATGATAATTAAATCTTGAAAGATCAACTACGATAATTTAATTTATGATAATAACTACTTGAAGAAAGTTCCTTCATACAAACATTTATTTATTAACATTCATTATCAACTTAGATAGAATTATAGCATTGAGAAAAGGATAATTGGAGGCTGGAAATCATATTATGGGCTTGAAAACAATTGTAAGTCAATAGATATTTTGGTATGGAGTAAAAAAATGTTCCTCATTGAGACTATTGTCACCCCTGTTATTTTATATGGATGTGAGGTTTGGGGTTGCATTATATTAGAGGTTCATAGAGGAAGATCGAGTTAATCCAAAAACAATGTACAACCTACAAACTCAAGATTAAACGCTCCCTACCTTATCCTCTCGATTGATGCTAGTATTTCCCCCATTGAAAGCATGGCTATGATTAGATATCTCATGTATAATAAGGAGCTATAATACATGGAAGTCAGGTGGTTCCCAGAAATTGCTTATAACTCTTGCCAAAAACCCCACCTCTGGCTCAAGCGAGGATGAAATAAGGATGCCAAATCTTGGCTAGAGCATAGGGGGTAAAGGAGATGACCATATTGGAGAATAAGGATAATATTAAAAATATTTTTACTTCCAAATGATAAGGAGTTAGAGGAAGAAAAGGAAGCTAACATATTATAAAGAGGTGATCAATGTCAATCATGATCACCAAAATTATCTTTTTGTCTTGACTAATTCTATGAATAAAATGAACATTTCCCAGATAAGAACTAATTCTTATGAGCTTCAAAGTGAAACAGGGTGTTGGTCAATTCCCAAAACACCTTTCTATGAAAGAGTTTGTCACCTTTGTGATTCCAATAGGGTTGAAGATGAAGAGAATGTTTTGTTTGATTGTCCAATACTTACTCATATCCATTATAATTTTCAAAATATTTGCCACACTACCAACCTTTTTGACTTGTTAAGTCAACAAAACTATGGTGACCTCATAACACTTATCTACCTTCTCATCGATTAGTGAAATAAAATATTAAAGAATCTCAATCAATCTATTACTTTCTTAAGGTCCAATAAACCATATTGGTCTTAGTGGATCATCATCATCAATTTCATTTAATTTCATGAAGCAATTTGCATGAGATTGAGAATTTGTAAGGAATATTGAAATGTGTGTAAAGTAAATTTGGTTATATTATAATATTGTGGATGGGATATGGAATTTTTAATTTAATTTATTAAGAAAGAGTTGGAAAATTAAGCATGGGTAGAAAGTTAAGGAAAAAATATACATGATAATTTTGAAAATTTGTGTTAAATTAATGTATTCTTTTTCAACTCTATATTTATGATGAATTCAAAAGGTTAAGGTTTTTTTAAGTGAGAACTTCTTAGATATAGTTATTTAAGGTTGTAAATATTTCTTTAAGTTTTATCTTTTTTCTTTTTCAAAATAATTGTCCATTCCAAGGGATTTGATCTCTTAATGTATGATTGCATCGAGAGGTGATCTAAAACCTAGTATGGGGGAGATGTTGTAATTGTTATAAATGAATGTGTAGTAAGTTTTTTATTTTTATTGCAAAAAAGAAAAATGAAAAATAAGGAAAAAAAACAATATATATATATATATATATATATATATATAGAGAGAGAGAGAGAGAGAGAGAGAGAGAGAGAGAGAGAGAGAGATGATAAAAATAAAGAAGAAAAAATATCAAAAGAAAAGAATGAGGGTATATATATATATATATATATATATATATATATATATATATATATATATATATATATATATATATATATATATATATATATATATATATATATATATACAAAGACGCGAGGAATCTAAAATTCCGTGAAGTTTTTTATATATTATTATTTAATTTCTTGCATATTTCACTATGGTTTAATGTGAAAATAAAGAGTTGATCTGACATTTTATCATTTAGAAATAAAAGTCGATTGGAAATCTATGGATCAGATCTTCCCCACCCACATCAATGGCAGGGAATGAGTTCAGGATCCCCCCGCACGTCAGAGTTTGACGTGGGGGTGTTTGAAAAGTTATATTGAGATTCCCACCTCAAGATTCATGATGAATCCTCAGTGAGTTTGTGGCACCCCTCTCCAAAATTGTTAACCTTCCATGCCCCCGCCCCCGTGAAAATCACTTTCTACTCCCACTCCACTCTCTCACCCTGTCCCACTTCACCACATGTCCTCTCCTTATTCGCTCCTGCAAGTTAGCCATTAAACATTTAATTTCTCCTACCAAATGTTCATATACCCATTTAGACATTGAATTTTTGCACCAAAATTCAATTCTTTAATTGCACGCTCCTAAATTGGTTATAAGTTCTACAACCACTCAAATTCCCTCTTTTAACTATAGAATCACCAGTTTGAACTCTGAACTGTACAAATCACATAGATGTTGATTTTCATACACCAGTAATCGACAATTTTTTGGTAATATTAGCAACCTAAGCCTGCCATTTCCTATTTTACGATGTCTTTGTCAAAAGGAAAATCAAAGTTAAGGGTAGGTAGCCCTACGTTACCTTCTGTAGTTAACCTATATGAACTTCCCTTAGTAGACACACAGTATAAAATCTCAGAAACCCAATGTGATTTTGACCTCTACAAACTCCACAATTAGGGAAACTGGAAGTTTCTTAATGTCAGTGATGAATTGAGAATTTGGGAGTCTTTCCTTACTTAGACAGTTTTCCCAGACCCATAACGTCCTTGAATTTGTTACTTGGTGTCATTTGAGATATCTTCCTAGTCAGAGGGTTGTAATTGCCCAAAATAATGAATTATCATTTCTTATTACTCCTGAGTCTATATGTCAAGCACTTCAAGTCAATTTTTCAGCCCCTCTGCACCCATTCTCTACTAATTATCTCATGGGGATTTACCAAAACCTCAAATTTCCTAAGCGAGCCCGATTTTTTGAGTCATTTTTATCTGAGAATTTTGAGTTGCCTCAGAGCAATACACCTTATTCCACTTCAACTTTTCTAGAAATGTTTAGGCAAGTCATCTCTATGGTCGCATGTCTGTCAAGTTACCCTACTGATCAATGGGTTGATGAAGTGATATTAGGATTGTTGAGCCTAGAATATGTCTATTTTTCCATCACATACTACCACTATTTCATAACCTAAATTCTGACATTTTTAACTCATTTCATACCATAATTCCACAACTTTCCACCAATACATATCCTACGCCTCGTGGTTGATTATCATTAGTTTTCTTAGCTTTTCTATGATTAGAGATGATTTAGTCATGATTTACTAATGAATGTTTTGCTAAGTTCATTTTCCATGGGGTTCCATTGCCAAAATTATTCACAAGCCAATTAAACTAGTTGCTACAGGTTGAGTATGAAATAAATTCCTATAGCTGAAAATATCCAATTTGGAGCTTCCACATCTTGGCACACTTCTGGGGAAAACCGAGGAATTTTATTATCCTAAATGATGTTATAACACTTTCCCATGATTTGGATTTCACCTAGGTAGCACATGTGGGTCTCTAGAAGAAAATCGACAAATTTGCTCAAAATCCGCAGAATTTTCAAAATGCCAAGTTTGACCTTGATTTTCTTGTAGCTGGAGGTAAATCTCAAAAATATGAGAAAGTAGGTTTTTACCAATATAACAAATTATCTATAAAAGAAGACGTTTCTCAATATTCTCTTTTGTTCAAATGGTATACGTGGGTCTTTGAGGCAGTTTTATAAAAAAACGTTGTTTTCCAGAATTCTAGAATCTTGTCCAAATTTGCAAAAAGAGCTAAACATCCAACTCCAGGCACACTTTTCGAGGAAATGGAGATGAATGAGAAAAATACAAAGATGTTATTGTTTCAAATATGACAAATTAGGTTCTATCCAAGCATTTTTCCAAAATTTTCCATGGTTAGGAAGATATGCAAATATCTTTAAGATCAATTTATTAAAAATATGCAATTTTCCAGAATTAAGGAAAGTAACTGTTAGAGTCAAAATTTGCCTTGTAAATACTGTTAATGGCTAAGCCATGGCCTATGTGGAAGAAGACAAAAAGGATAGATCAAAAGGATTGATGTAAGAAGTTTCGCTTTGCCTGAGAAGGACTAAAAGAATGTATGCATATAAACTTATGTTTTGAATTTTAATACAACTCTCATTTTGCATTCAATTTGTTGTAAGTATTCATGTGTTTTTTATTTTTAAAGAGAGTATTATGTTAATTTAGACTTTCTTTGGGAGTGGCAAGGGTCCACCACTATTTGGAAGCAAGTTTTGTAAAACATCATAGGATAGATCTAGGCATAGCGATTTTGTTTTGAAAGCATTTGTTAATTAGATCTCATAATTACGATTCCGTACTCAAGACTGTAATTTGTTTTCTTGAAATTAAATAAAAATTTCAACTTCAATTCATTGCAAAGTAATGAATTGTCTTGATCAACAATTGTATTAAATAAATAATCCCTTTGTTACATCTTTACGATTGGAATACTCAAAGGTGCTTCTTAATTGAATAAACAAGAGATCGATAATTCTATTTCTTGTAGATATGAATTGAAATCGATTATGTACCTTACTGATTCACTATAATTTCTTGTAACATTGTGTTTTGGCAATGAAGTATTTGAAAGCAAATCAACGAGACAATTAAATTTAATTTTGAAATTCATTATAATTGTAATTAGTTATTGGTAGAACCATTAGTCATTGTGTTTATGTTTGAATGATTTCTTGAGTTTTCTTAAAGTAATCTAAGGATAAAATAGTTTCTTATTTTGCAGTCTTTTAGATCTAAAAGCATGTCAATTAGAATCTAGTTTACATCGTTTCCTTTGAAGAAATTGCAGAGTGATGATATATGTTAGTTTGAATTCTTATTTGATTTGTTTTATGCATCCCAAGAATTAGATTAGTTGAAGTCTTGTTTTTCCATTGACTTAGTTTAATATCGTTTGGATGAGATCAAATTTTATTGGAATTAAGATTTAGCATAATTTGGGTATCATTTTAAATTAATCTTGATTGGTTTAAGATTCTTTTACTTAGATTAAATAGATCTTATTATTTAGATTGAGATTTCCATTTAGATTAAAGTCATTTCAATAGTAATTTTTATTGCTTGGTTTATGATTAATTAGAATTAGTTTTGTTTGCACAGTGATTAGAATTTCTTATTAGTATTGTTTGAACATGTTTTACTCAATTTATTAGTTTCAAACTATAAATAGCAATTATGTACTTAATCAGTAAATTGATTTCTCACTCTAGTTTAGGTTAGATGATCTAATCTTGTGTTACCTACATTTGTGCCTAGAAGCTTATGAGTCCTGGATTGATAATTTAATGTTGGAATAATAACACATATAATTTACCCAACAAGGATTTATATCAGTCTTCTTTATGGGTAATAAAACCTCATTAATTTTCAACTACAACCAGTTTTTGGAAGATAGTATTCATGATCAATTTTTGAATTTTCCAACAAAAGGTTCTTTCAAACATCAGTCAGTCCCAATGTATTTACTTTTGTTTCATCAAGCAGACAGGTTCAAGTTTCCATTGCAGAAATTAGATGCACAAGGGAAGCCTCAGTCGGTCATTCACTAGACTTCCTTGGTAAGAAAAAACACAGAAGAATTTTCCTTCAATGATTATGTAAATCAATTCCTATGTATGTCATTATGTCTTCTTAGTAGTGATGTTATATCAGGATTTTAACTAAAATCAGAATAATTCTCCACCTCACCTAACAAACCAAAATTGGAGATTAGTACCTCTACGAGAATTACACATAAATCAAAATATAGGGGTGTGAACTTCCTCCCTACAGGTTACCAATATTTGTACTAATCAAAATCTTTTTCTTGGAATACATTAGGAAAATGATGAACATTGATGACCTGCATTTTGTATCTAGGAAATAGAAATCCCAATTCAAGTTAAAAGCACACATTGGCCCTTTAATTTTTAATACCAGGGCAGCAACAAAGGAGGCATTTATCTTATTAAAGGAGATGAAAGTAAAATTGAGCTTTGCCCAATCCTATAATTCCTTGGGGATTATTTTCAAGTTGATAGTCGAGTAGAAAACAACTCCATATGTACATACAGCTAGACCAAAGATAGAGTAGTATTCAAATAAAGAAATTTGGCAAGAGAATACATTACAAGAAGCTGAAGAACATATTGCTAGTCAAACATCTTCCAAGGCTCCAGTTCCATAAGAAAAAGAAACAAAAATACCAAGAGAAAATTTGTCTCCTACAGACTCAGAAAATCAAGATATAGGTTTTATAATTTTCAAAAGGAGAAAGAAGAAACACGCCAATAAAGAGTCTTTAGAAGACAAGAGTTTGTAGGAGCAAACCAAAGTGGTGATGTCAGGATTTCCCACCACTTCTTTTCCACAGGTTGAATAAATTACATAATCCCCTATATCCTTTGTTTCCCATGATACTACACAATTTTTTTCCTATATACAAAGGGATTAAAAAGAATAATGAGGCATTGAAGGCCACCATTTATTCAAAATTTTGGAAGATGTCTTCCACTGCAACATAGGCTTCTATATGCACTTGTACTAAGAAGGGAAAATTTCCATTAGCTTTCTTAGAACCAAAAATTCAGTCCCTGAGAGTGCAAAAGATTACAAAAATTCGATTTTTGATTTTGATACAAAGAAAATTCATGCGATTAATGAAATTGACTTGCATAAGAAGGCTCATGAAATGATATATTACACATTGAAAAGTTCAATAATGGAAACTTCCAAACTGCAAGCTTCCTTGAACAATATTAATTCACAATTGAAGATGGACAGAATGTCATCCTTGGCCAAAGATATCGGAATCAAATCTCTTGAAGATCTAGTTATCAAGCTAGGATATGATCCTAGTAATATTAAAGGGGTGGAAGCAATGATAAAAAAGAAGAATGCTAACATTCAAGCATTGAGGAAGCAACTAAAGCTTCCTACTACTTAACATCCACAAGAAAAAAAAAGTGGCCAACTAGAAAGGGAGAGAGAAAACATGATAAAATTGATAGTTGAATAGAATGTTCAAATTCATAAAATGGAAACTAATATGGAATCACTCCTAAAAGAAATAGGTCAACAACTCAATATTTCAACTGTTATTCCTATAGCCACTACTTCTATAGTAGGCACTTCAACAGTAGGGAAATCTACAACAACAACCATCGCAGTAGAAACAAATTCTACTGACTTAGAAGAAAAACTGTCAAAGATCATGGGAGACTTATCTCTAAAAGATCAAGAGATTGAAAAACTAAAAATGTAGCTTCAAAAGATCCAGGAACAACATATTAAATTTGATAATGCATATTTGCCTAAGATTTAGAAAGATTATAAATTAACTCAACAGTTAAAGGTTTATGAAAATGAACCCTTAATTGCACAAACCATTACTCATGCCAAATATAATATTTGGTTAGACATTAATGTATCAATGACTAATTTATGGCCTTCAATTGAAATTATTTTTGATCAGGAAGACTTATTGCAGAGATCACAAGAAGTAATAGTAGAAATAAAGAAGGACAAAGACCACAAGCCTGGAGATGCTACAAGGATAATAAAAGTCTTAAACTCTAAGACAAAAGATGAGCTTGAAGAATTCGACATTGAAGATAGAATTGAAGTTGTCATGGGGGCGAGAAAGATTTAAAAAAGAGAAATTTAATGCTACATCTCGAGAACAAGTGTCAGAAATTGGAGGTTCAAATTAAGAAATTTCATAGGAATTTTAATGCTTTACATCAGAAAGGACTTCCAGCTTTGCAGGATAGAAGTGGAAAATTGATCCTACTTGAAGAATATCAACATAGGCTATAATATAGCAGTGGACAAGACCATTTTTTTGTAAATTAGAAGTGTTATTACTGGGAAATCCTTGATTGAATGTTTAAGTTATGAATTATTAATGCAACATGAGATTATCCATATTTTTCTAGTTCGACCCACTTTTGAAAAATATACTAAAGTCGATGAGTCATATAGGAAATTATTAAAATTTTATATCCTTGATGAAAATAGATGGGATAAACTATGTGAACTCATTGAATAGGAAAAAATGCAAAATTTTGGGAGCAGAAAACACAATTTTAGTAGTAGACAACAAAATTTCAGGGACAATCATGAGAAGAAACAATTTTCCAGCTATATTCATCAACAACATCCCTCAAAATTAGTTCAGATCCACTATTTTTAGTTCTATTTTTGTAAAATACCAAATTTTGTGGATGATATTATACTTTGTAATAAATTTTGATTCCAGTTTAGATATTTTATAAAGTTGAACTCTATATATATTTTGTATTTCAAAAATCAAAACGGTTGAACCCTTGTGATGAACCAACAAACATGCTTGTAATTTTCTGAACTATTTCTGAAGATTAGTAGAAGGATTCTGGACTCATTCTGAACAACTTGTCTATATCTGTGAGTTCCTCTACTATTAAATTATGTTAACATTTTATATTTTCTCTTCACATGTTTAAGGTAGCACAAAAGTCTAGGTAAGATTAGATGGAATATCAATATATCTCAAAGCTCCTGCAAATTTATCATTATTTAAAATATTAATTAACTAAAACTATTTGTTTTAGTTAAATCCTCTAAATCAATAAATTGTTGCCTTCTATCACCTCTTATACATGTACTCTTTGGCTATAGAAATTTCTACACGCAACTGCTATATATAAGGAATTATATGTTCAATTTGAATATTTAGAGAATTATATATGTTCTTTACTTCTACTTTTCATATCATTTTAAATTTTAATTCTGTGAAGAGTGAAGAATGAGCCCTTATAATTTCTCAGGAATAATTAAGGCTTTTATCTATTTAAAAGTTTAAGCATTGGTCATCCATTAAAAATCAAAAACATTATTTTAGATGCTTTGGCATAGTCCCTTAGCCTAGGGCTACCTACAAAGGAAAAAATCAGAGGCGTCATTGTCGGGGAACAAATATTTACATTTTTCCTTAGGACAATCATTATACTTGTCTCTTAACGGTGAATAAGACACCAGTAGGCTAAATCCCTTCACTTGTCGACCCCACTAGTTAAATTTGACTTCACACAGGTATACCAGATCCCAGTCAGATCCTGAAATTCTCTTTTTTATCAGATCCAAAGAGATTAGTTAAAATATCATCAATTAGACAGAGGCCTTCTTCCAAAAGTTTTAGAACTCCTTTCTAAAGGAGTAGATCTTCAAACTACACTTCTATTCCATAACCTTTAGGATTTTGAACTTCCTTATTCACATTTCAAACTTGCTAACAGTGAAGAATATCCTAAACTTTCCATTTTTGATTATAAACCATTTGATTCTAAATCTTCTTTTGTACATACTTATACATCTACTTATACTAAATCGGAAGAGGAATTAAGTATTTATACTAGTCCTCTAGGTTTTGAGAATCCTGAAAAGGTTCTTCCTGAAGTTTACAAGTTAGTTATTTTTCGTCATTTCTTCTAGAAACACAAACCCTCATTACCTCCTTCTTCTAGTAAAGTTGTCTCTCTTAAAAAGACAACCACATATCATCAAATGGATGGTATTCAACCAATTGTGGAAGCATGTTACGTAGCCTTAGTTCTTCCACCTGCATTCCAACTCCATCCTTTTCCTAATGGGTATTTAAAAAACTTACCTAGATTTAATGGAGAAATTGGGCCATCTATTGAAGATTACTTAGTTGAATTCTTAAAATTTTCTAATAATACGAATATTGAGCATGAGGCTTTCTACACTAGAATTTTTGTATAATCCCTTGAAGGAAATGTTAGGTAATATGTTTCTGACAACTTCAAGCTAATTCAATTAATTAATGGGTTGAACTAGTTAATGTGTTCAAAAAACAAAGGGGAGTAAAAAAGGATATTGTTTACTACTTAATAGAATTTGAAGACTTAAAAGGAAACCCTGGTGAACCTATAGCTGATTTCATTAAGAGATTCAATAAAATCTACAATAAATTCCCCCCTGATTGCAAACCTCCAGTAACTACTACTAAGGTTAGGTTTTCCAAATCATTTGAAGATGACTTTGTTGTAATTCTTAGGGAAATAAAATTCTAAACTCTAGCATATATGCAAACAAATTCAATCAAATTGGAGGCTAATAGATCAACATATGCTAAACTGGAAGCTAAGGAAAAAAAGGTTGAGAAGAGGATGAAAGCTAGAGAAGAATGTACCTCATCAAAGACTAAAGATGAAGACCATAAAATTGATGAAATAACCTCTCTACCTATAAATCTCTCTAACATAATATCTAGAATGGAAACATAACCTAGACCAAACCAACAAGTTGAAAATAGACCACAAGTTCAATATAGAAGACCTTTTCAACCTCAAATTTTGGAAAGGACAAGCACTAATCAACAAGTTCAACCTCCCCTAATGATTGATGATCAATATCTTGAAGAAAGTGTTCTTGTCAAGAAAAATGATATCAATTTATTTTGAAGACCCTTCATCACAAGATGTAATTATCCCAATTTCTCAAGATCAGCCTTTAATTCAAAATCAAGAAAATTCTCAAATTTTTAAGTATCAAGTTTTATTTGAATTCTTAAATGTTGAATTAAATAGAAGGTATGACCTTAGACCAAGACCAAGACCTAATAGACCAGCCAAAAATGTTACCTTTAATGAACCTCAAGTAAAATCAGCTGAAACACAAACCCCATTAATTAAACCACAAAATCATATACAAGAACAAAATATTGCTAAAAAATTTGTTGCAACTATATTTAATGTTGAAAAAGAGTTAGAGTCAAAATTCTAATCCCATTATCTGAACTCTCTAAAAATCCAAGTTAGAGACATCAAGTTTCTTAATGGATTCAATCTTCAAGTATTGATGTAGAGGGTGATGTCATTATTTTACAGGATGAAAAACCTCTAATTGTCTTTGGTCCTAGTTGAGATATGATTCATGAAACTATACCTCCCTTCTATGTCACCTTGAAAATTCATGACTACCTTTTATATAATTGCATGTTGGATTCTGGTGCTTCCCATAATCTAATTCCTAAAGTAATCATGGATCAACTTCAACTGCAAATCACTAGACCCTTCCATGACCTGTATACTTTCAACTCTAAATAAGGATTTGGTGGTAACGCTTGCTCAGATCCCTGTCAAGAGTATAGTCTTAGACATTTTTGTTACAAACATTCCCCCAAAATTTGGAATGTTACTATCCAAATCTTGTTATGCCAAGTTAGGGGGAAGTCTGCAAATGGACATGTCTTATGCTACAATCCTAGTTTATGGAGGTGAACATTTAAGATTATACAAAGAAGTTAGATTCATTAATACAGTCTATAAAGAAAATCAAGAAATTAATCATCCTATTTATGCAATTTACAAAGATTTTGGATGCTTTACATTAACTGCTATTGATCTTCCAAATCCTCAAATTACTATTCGAGAAACTATCAATACCCCTTAAATTATAAACACTGACATTTAGAAATTGTATTTTGATAGGGAATTTTCCAAAGAGGTGCAGCGGTAGAAATTATACTCGTCTCTCCTGATAAGAAAAATATAACCCAATAATTTAAATTATATTTTGAGGTCACAAATAATGTGGCAAAATATGAAGCCTTAATTTTAGGATTCGAGTTAGCCAAAAGTTTGAAAGTTGAAACTTAGCTGTATTTGGTGATTCTAAGTTAATTGTCAAACAAATAAAAATCCTCTATCAAACTAAGCTTCCTAGTATGTGAGCTTATATGAACAAATTTTGTGTTTGTGTAGATAATTATTTTCAAGCATTTAATATCACATCAATCCCAAGAGAAGAAACTATCCACGCTGATGCTTTGGTAATTTCTGCCACTTATTTCAAACTTCTTGATCCTTTACAATTGCATTATCAGATATAGGTAAGATACAAACCTTTTGTCCCTAATATTCTCAAACACTGGAAGGTTTTTGAAGATGATGAACAGTTAAAAAATTTCTGACAAGCAATAGATGAATTTTCTGTTTTATGTGTGGAAGAAGAATACATTAATGAAATCAAATCTAATGAAGGTGATCTGAATTCACATTTAGAACATAAAATTGTTGAACATGATATTATTCAGTTGTCCAATAATTACATTCCAAAGGTATTATTTACCCTTGAAAAACTATTTGATCATAATGATGTGTCTAAAAATTCATTCATACATTCACATCAAGAAAATTTTTAGGACTATAATATTGGTACATCTGATGAAATCAGAAATGTTAAAATATCAACATCATTGCCTCAATAAATCAAAGACAAATATATCAATATTTTCAAAAACTATAAATATGTATTTACATGGTCATTTGAAGAATTGAAAACCTATGACACAATCATTATAGAGCATAAAACTCCTCTCAAACCTGAAGCTAAACTATTTCAGTAGAAATTAAGAAGAATAAGAAGAATAAGACTAGACTTGCCTCCAATCATTGAGGAAGAAATTAAAAATTTAGTGGATGCAAAAATAATTGTCCCCTTAAGATAATATTAAGGTATAGAAAACCTAGTACTAGTTAGGAAGAAAAATGGTGAAATAAGATTGTGTGTTGAGTTTAGGAAACTAAACATATTGTCTTTAAAATATAATTATCCACTACCAAAGATGGATCAACTACATAAGAGAGTTTAAGGTTCAAATAGGATTTCAATGTTAGATGGCTTTTCTGGATATAACCAGATCCTAGTTAGTCCAGAAGATAGAGAAAATAATTCATTTACAACTCCTTAGGGTACATTCATGTATGCTAGAATGTCATTTGGTTTGATTAACACAGGAGCAACATTTCAAAGAGAAATTTATCTTGCATTTTTTCGTAAGATCAATAAATTAATTGTCATTTATCTTGATCATTTCACTGTATTTTCTGATTCTGATAAGAAACACTTGAAGCACTTGAGAAAAGTTTTTGAAAGATGCGGAAAATATGGGATTTATCTTAATCCAAAAAAGTCACTTTTTTCCATGAAAGAAGGAAAGATGTTGGGACATATAATTTCGAAGGAAGGAGTTGTAATCGATCCAAAAAGAGTCTCAGTAATTTAGGTAATCAGTTTACCTAGAAACGAAAAGCAAATTCAAGTACTTTTAGGAAAAATAATTTTCTGAAGAAGATTTATACCTAATTATGATGATATTGTGAAATATATTAATGACATGCCTAAGAAGGACCGTGAAGTCAAATTGACAGTACAGGATAGATCTTTTTTTCACAGATCAAGAAAGCCATTTTAGAAGCCCTAGTACTGGCTAGTCCAGAATACTCAAAAGACTTTAGTATATTTTCCTTTGCCTCTGACACCACTTTAGTTTTTGTTTTACTACAAAAAAAGATGATGGATATGAGCAGCCAATTTCCTTTTTCAGCAGAGTAATGAGAGATGTTGAGTTGAGATATGAAATCATAGAGAAGAAATCATATACCATTTTCCATGACCTAAAAGCATTCAAAACCTATGTATTTCATTCTCATGTTATTTCTTATGTCCCCAATATCAAACCTACCAAATTGGTAAAAGGATAGGGTTTAGCCAAAATTTTGGCTAAATCAAATTTTAAGATACTTGCTATGAACACAAATTTGTAGATCTCAACTCAGAAGAACCCGTAAGAACCTTATCAAATATCAATAGAGAAGAATCCACAAGAACCTTCTCAGATCTCAAATGAGAAAAATCTACAAGAACCTTCTCAAATATCAGCAAAGAAGAATCCTCAAGAACCTTATCAGATCTCAAATGAGGAGAATCCACAAGAACCTTCTCAAATGTTAGCAGAGAAGAATCCACAAGAACCTTCTTCCATTTCAGATCATGTTTCTCTACCCCTACATATTGATGACAAATTTTTACTTTCAGATTGGTATAGTGACATAGTGAATTTTCTTCGAGATTTGAAGTACCCATCAGAATTTACCAAGAATCAATCTAGATCTCTTAGACTCAAGTCTATGAAATATTGTATCATAAATTCCAATTTTTTTAAGATTCCTTTGAATATCCTTTTATTATGCCTAATTGAAAGTGAAATGAAAGGAGTCATTGAACAATTCCATCAAGGAATTTGTTGAGGAAATAATGCTTGGAAGGAAACCACATATAAAATTCTGCGAGAAGGTTTCTATTGGCCCAAATTATTTGGACAAGTTAGATAAAAGGTAGGAATTTGTATCCCATGTCAAATATTTTCTCGAAAATAGAGGCTAGCAATACTTCCCCTTGTCCCATTTTTAATTGAAGCTCCATTTTCACTATGAGGATTAGAATTTATAGGTGAAATAATTCCATCTTCTATAAACCAACATAGACAAATATATATTGCGATTGATTACTTCACCGAGTAGAAGAAATCCCAGTAAAGAATGCAACATATACAGTGGTCATAAAATTCATTGAAGAAAATTTATTGTCTATATTTGGTTTCCCATAGGAAATAGTTACAAACAATTCACAAGCTTTCAACAACATAAAAATGATAGAGTTTTGTCATAAATAACAAATTACATTGCATCATTCTACACCATATTACCTTTAAGGTAATGGGTTAGAAGAATCATGAAATAAGAGTCTGGTCAAGGTAATAAAGAAAGTGTTGGGAGATCACAAAAGAAGCTGGGATAGTCATATCAAATATGTAGTTTGGGAAAATAGAGTATCACCAAAAAGATCTACTGGAAATTCCCCTTTTCGATTTGTATATGGAAGTGAAGAAATTTTTCCTACATAACTAACATTTCCAGTAGCCAAATTTGTGCAAAAAGCATATGAGGAAGCAGATTATTTTTCAAGTAGAATCAATCAGATCATTAAGTTAAACCAAGACAAAGATGAAGTTCAACATAAACTTTGTCAATATAAAAAAAAAAAATGAAACACTTATTTGACAAAAAGGCTAGAGAAGGATATTTTAGACAAGGTGATCTAGTCTTAAGATGGGATGCCAAAAGAGAAGATAGAGGTAAGCATGGAAAATTTGATAATTTGTGGTTTGGACCATTCAACATTGCAGAAGTAAATGGTAACAACATTTTCATCTTATGCAACCTGGAAGGACAATATTCTTCATTGTCAGTCAATATAAAATACCTCAAACAATACATTCAATATCAGATTCTTACAGCCATCTTCATTGTAAATTTCTGGTTTTCTTTAAATTTCACTGTCAAAGTTTGATTTTCTCAGCAAAGGATCCATAACTTGAGGAGAAGGCACATGGATCTACATGTTTTCTACGTCCCGCACAGGGAAGAAGTCCCCAAATGGAGCCAATGTTGTAAGTTATATTTACCATAATAGATTTTTTTTTTTTTGTTGGCAAAAGGAAAAATGGAAAAATAAAGAAATATATATAGAAAAGAAAGAAAAGAAAATGACAAAAAGAAAAGAAGAAAAAATATCCAAAGAAAATAATAAGGGGATATATATATATATATATATATATATATATATATATATATATATATATATATAGATATATATATATATATATATATATATATATATATATATATATATATAAGAATCCCCAAATGCACAAGCCAACTAAAATGTTGCAATGTTTTATATATATTATTATTTAATTTCTTGCATATTTTAAAAAAAATTATGGCTTAATTTGCAAATAAATAGTTGATGTGACGTTTTGTCATTTAACAACAAAGGATGATTGGAAATCTACATATCAGATCTTCCCCACCCACATCAACGACAAGGAATGAGTTCGGGACCCCCTACACTATTTGAGTTTAATGTGGGGGGGTCTGAAAATTTGTATTGAAATTACCTCCTAAAGATACGTGGCAGATCCTCAGTGAGTTTGGGGGCCCCCTCTCCAAAACTGCTAATTGCCCACCCACCCTCCAAAAACCACTTTCTACTCTCGCTTTGCTCCCGCTCCTAGTCACACTTCACCACATGTCCTCTCCCTATTCGCCCTCACAAGTTAATCATTAAACATTTAATTTCTCCTACCAAATGTTCATATACCCATTTAGACATTAAATTTTCATGCCAACGTTCAATTCTTTAATTAGATGCTCCTAAAATGGTTATAACTTCTACAACCACTTGAATTCCCTCCTTTAAAAATACACACATCCCTCTTCTCATTTTCTTTCACCATTCCAACTCCAGAATCACTATTTTGAACTCTGAATTCTAGCAATTGCGCAACTGATGATTTTTATACACCAATAGTCAACAATTCTTTGGTAATATTAGCAACCTCAACGTGTCATTTCCTATTTTACAATGTATTCGTCAAAATTCAATCAAATTTAGTGGTAGATATCCCTACATTACCTTATGTAGTTAACCTAGATGAGCTTCCCTTGGTAGATACATAATATAAAATCTCAAATATCCAATGTGAGTTCGACCTCTAAGAACTCCATATTTGGGAAAACCAGAAGTTTCTTGATGTTAGTGATGAATTAAGCATTTGGGATTCTTTCCTTCTTCAATTAGTTTCTCCCCAGACCCATAAATTCCCTGAATTTGTTATCTCATGACATTTGAGATATCTTCCTAGTGAGAGGGATGTAATTGTCCAAAATAATGAAGTCTTATTTCCTTTTAATTTCGAGTCTATAGGTCAAGCAATTCAAGTAAATCCTTTAGCCCCTCTTCAACTAGTTTCTACTAATTATCTCATGGAGATTTACCAAAAATTCACATTTCCTCAGTGAGCCTAATTTTTTAGTAATTTTTACTTCAGAATTCTAAGTTGCATAGGACCAATCCACCATATTCACTTCAATTTTTCCTGAAATGTATAGGAAATTCATTGCTATGGTCATATGTATCTTAGGTTACCTTATTGATAAATGGGTTGTTGGAGTGATATTAAGGTTTATATCAGTGTCCTGTGTGGGTAATAAACCCTCATTGATTTTCAACTACAACCAATTTTTAGCAAATAGTATACACGATCAATTTTTGAAATTTTCAACTAAAGGTTCTTTCAAAAATCAGTCAATATTGGGTTATTTACTTTCTTTCTTCAAGCAAAAAGGTTCAAGTTTCCATTTCACAAATTACATGCATAAGGGAAGCCTTAGTCAGTCATTCACTCAACTTCGTTTGTAATAAAAAACACAAAATTTTTTTCCTTATGTGATTATGTAAATCTATTCCTACATATGTCATTATGTCTTCTCAACAATGATGTTATACCAAGGATTTTAACTTAAATTAGAAGAATTATCCACCTCACAGAACAAGCCAAAATTTTAGAATTTTACCTGTAGCAAAATTACACAGAGATCAAAAAATATGGGTGTGAACTTCCTCCTACATGTTACTAGTATTTGGACCAATTAGAATCTTTGCCTTGGAATACATCAGGAAAATTATGAACATGGGTGACTTGCATTTTGTATGCAGGAAACAGAAATCCTAATTCAACTTAAAAGTACACATTTTCCCTTTCATTATTAATACCAGGGCAGTAGTTAAAGAGCAAGATATATTATTAAAGGAAATGAAATTCAAATTGAGCTTTACCTAGTCCTATGATTCCTTGGGGATTATTTCGAAGTTGATAGTCGAGAAGAAAACAACTCCATAGATACATACAACGAGGCCAGAGAAATAGAAGTATGCAAATCAAGAAGAGTGGAAAGAGAATACATTATAGGAAGCTAAAAACAGATCGTTAGTCAAACATCTTCATAAAATCTAGTCCACAAGAAAAATAAACAAAAATACCAAGAGAAAGGTTATCTCCGAAAGACTCAAAAAATCAAGCTATAGGTTTTACAATTTTCAAAAGGAGAAAGAAGAGAAACACCAATCAAGAGTCTTCATAAGGCAATAGTTCACAAGAGCAAGCCATAGTGGGGATGTCAGGATTTCCCACTACATATTTTCAACAGGTTGAAGAAATTACAAACTCTCATATATCCTCTATTTCCCATGATACTACGCAACAAAATATTTTTGGTAGATATATAGAGATTAAAATGAAGAATGAATCATTGAAGGCAACCACTTATTTAGAATTTGGGAAGTTATCTTCCACTACACAAAAGAAAATTCTATCTTCACTTGATACTGACAAGGGACAATTTCAATTGGCTTTATTAGAACCAAAAATTCCAGTCCCTAAGAGTGCAAAGGATTACAAAGTCTCCATCTTTTCTTTTGATACCAAGAAAATTCATGCCATTGATTAGATTTACCTACATAAGAAGGCTGGTGAAATGATATATTCCACATTCACAAGTTCTGTAATGGAAACTTCCAAACTACAAGCTTACCTTAACAATATTCATTCACAATTGAAGATGGAGAGAATCTCATCCTTGGCCGAAGATACCAGAATCAAAGCTTCTGAAGATGTGGTGATCAAGATAGGATATGATCCTACTAATACTAAAGAGGAAAAGAAATGATAAAAAATAGGAATGTTGACATTAAAGCATTGAGGAAGCAACTAAAGCTTCCTACTATTGAACATCCACAAGGAAAATAAATTGGTCATCTAGAAAGGGATAAAGAAAACATGTTCAACTTGATAGTTGAAGAAGATGCTCAAATTCAAAAAATGGAAATTGATATAGAATCACTCCTAAGAGAAAAAGAGTAGCAACTCAACATTTAAGTTGTTATTCCTATAGCCACTACTTCTACAATTGGTACTTCAGTAGCAGGGACATCTACAACAACAACCATCGCAGTAGAAACACAATATATTGACTCAACATAATGACTATAAAATCCATGGGAGACTTATTTGTGAAAGATCAAGAGATTGAAAAAATAAAAATGCAGCTTGAAAAGATCCAAGATTAGAAGATTGAATTTGATAATGCATACTTGGTTGAGATTCAAAAAAAATATAAATTAACTCAACAATTAGAGGTTTATGAAAATGAATCATTAATTGGAAAAACCATTGCTCATGCCAAAGAGAATATTTGGATAGACATTAATGTATTAATGACTGTTTTATGGCCTTTAATTGAAATTATTTTTGAGCAAGAAGACTTATTGTAGAGATCAAAAGAAGAAGTAGAAAAAATAAAGAAGTACCTAGACCATTAACCTGGGGATGATACAAGAAAAATAAAAGTTCTAAACTCCAAGAAAAAAGACGAGCTTGAAGATTTCAACATTGAAGATAGAACTGAAATTGTCTTGGAGGCTAGAAGGATTTTAACAGAGATAAATTTAATGTTGCAACTCAAGAACAACTGTCAAAACTTAGAGGTTCAAATTAAGAAATTTCACAAGAATTTTAATGCTTTATATCAGAAAGGACTTCCATATTTGCAAGATAGAAGTGGAAAATTGATCCCACTTGAATAATATCAATAAAGGCTACAAAATATAGCAATGGACAAGACCAAATTTTCCAAAATAAGAGGAGTTATTGCTGGGAAAGACTTCATTGAAGGTTTAAGCTATAATTTATGAATACAACATGAAATCAGGCATTTGTTTCTAGTTTGGCCCACTTTCGAAAAATAAATTGAAGTCGATGAGTCATATAGGAAATTGTTAAAATTTTCCATCCGTGATAAAAAGAGAAGGGATAAACTATGTGAACTCATCGAATAGGAATATAATGCAAAATTTTGGGAGAAAAGAACACAATTTTGGCAAAAGAGAACAAAATTTCAGGGATAGTGGTCACAAGAAACAAATTTTCATCTATAGTCATCAACAACATCCCTCAAAATTATTTTAGATCCACTATCTTTCGTTTTGTTTTTGTAAAATCCAAAATTTTGTGGATAATTTTACTTTTTTAACAAATTTTCATTCCGGTTTAGATATGTTATAAATTCAAACTCTATATATGTTCTGCATTTCAAAGAAGTAAGGGTTGAACCCCTGTGATGAACCAACAAAACATTCTTGTAACTTTTGGAACTATTTTTGAAGCTTAATAGACGTATTATGAACTCATTATGAATAACTTGTGTATCTCTGTGAGCTCCTCTAGTATTCATTTATGTTATCATTTTATATTTCCTCTTAACATGTTTAAGGTAACAGAAAAGTCTAGGTAAGATTCAATTGAATATCAATCTATCTAAATGTTCCTGCAAAGTTATCTTTAACTAAAGAGATTAATTAACTGAAACTCGTTGTTTTAATTAATTCCTCTAAATCAATATATTGTTGTCTTTTGTCATCTCTTATACATGTATTGTTTCTCTATAGAAAATTTCTATACGCATCTGTTATATATAAGGAATTAAATGTTTAATTTTAATATTTAAAGAATTATATAAATTCTTTACTTCTGCTTTTCATATCATTTTAAATTTTAATTCTATGAAGAGTGAAGAATAAGCCCTTCTGTTTTCTCATAAATAATTAAGGTTTACATCTATTTAAAATTTTGAGCATTGGTCATCCATTAAAAATCAAAAACATTATTTTAGATGCTTTGGTGTAGTCCTTAGCCTAGGAGTATCTACAAAGGACAACACACTATATTAACATTTAAATATTTGGGAAATATATTGTAGTGATGAAATATTAAAAATTAATAAAAAGTAATGTGGACTTAATTTTAAAGTAATAAAAAGTTATAAGTAACAAAAATAATAAATTTATTTAATTTAATTTGTTAAGTTGTAATTGTTTTAGATAAAGATTCAATATTTACAACAAAGTTTTTTTGTAAGTATATATATATGTGTGTGTGTGTGTGTGTGTGTGTGTGTGTGTGTGTGTGTGTCAAAATAAAAATGCTTATATATGTTTAGTTATAAGCATTAGCGAGATTTCAATATAATTAAAAATAAGAATATATATGTGTAATTATAAGGATTAGAAAGATTTTAATATAATTAAAAATAAGGGTATTTCTATATATAGAGATGTGAACTTAAAATAACTAGAAATAATATTATTAAAAATTAGCATAGATCCATCTCAACTCCAGATCTAGTAAGCCTCGAGAGGAATCAGATTTCTGGAGGTGAGAATTTTTCATCACAAGTGTTTATGAGAGAGAAGTAGCTATAGTTATCCTAACCAACCCATCGAATCTCACATTGCAAGTGAGATAATGGGACATATTTCTTGTTGCTTAATGCCCTAGGGATAGTGACTATTTTAGGGAGAATTTATAAGTGTTTACAATATAAAAAGTTTTATTTGTAGTAAGAGAACATAAATAAATATGTACACATATGCAATAAAAGTCACAAAATGTTACAAAAAAAGATTGTATGTAATACTAACAATAATTAAAATAAAAAATAGAATTAACTAGTCAACGATTCAAACTCTTATGAATTTAAAACATTGTAGCTATTAAGTTTCATTTTAATTTAAAATAAATAAGACAACAATTTTCTATTAAAAATATGCAAAATCAGAGACGAACATGAAAAAAATATGGAGCGAAAAAAAAGGCCATTTTTTATATAATAATGTATGGTACAACACATCAAATTTGGTGGGTTTCTATGAAAACCTTGGCTAGAAGTAATTCTAGAACATTTTCAATGTAATTGAAATCATATACAAATATTCTAGGACAGCAACATGTGATAACTTCAAAACACCCTCTAAGCAGTCTAATATAGTTTTAGACAAACTAATTTCTCTACAAAATTGATAGCTATTAGCACTAGTAAAATTAAACCAAACCTTCTCTATGTAAATGAATTACAAAAAATTCAATAAACCTGAAAATATACTTAGAAGGGTTGAGTGGAGTTTCCTTCAAATTTATTTCCTTTTGGAAGAAAGTTTGATGCCATCATTAGATTGGCTTCTGTTAGGTCCCTATAATACTAGTGTATTCCCCTAATTGTTATTGTTAGTGTAGTCCCCTATTGTTATCATTGTTCCCTTACATTATTATTATTATGTAGGCTCTGATTGTATTGTGACCCCTTAGACTCCTATATATACCAAGTAGGTCTTATTATTTGTATCATCCAAGAATTGTTCATTTATGTAATATAAAGGAGGTTTCCTCCTCGAAGAAGATAATTTTTGAGTCAATGATCTATCTTTTCTTTTGTTTTGTGAGCTGGTTGCATTACATTTGGTATCAAAACTTTGGATCCTAGGGTTTCACTCCTTCAAAGAAGCCATCTTGGAATTTTCGCTATAATTTTTTTTCTACATGGATTCAAATGTTGAAATTAAAACCACTTGGATTCGAGATATTGGTGAATTTTGTGTATGAATTTCATATCTCGGTTTTGATATATTTTTAGAGATATGATCTGAGGAAGTTATGGTTTTTGTAGTATCTAGAATTCAATGTCAATAGATGACCTAGGAAAAACCATCATAAATTTCTCTCTAAGCATCAGATTTGATTTTTGTAAAAAGGGGTTGAAATTGTATAGACTGTAGTTTTTTTTGTATCATTTTTACGGCCGAAGTTAAGAACACCATACAAGTTCCCTCTATTGAACTAGTCGATAATCGTGTCATCGTGGGATATTTGCCATAAATTTATCTTGAAAATTCCATTTTCGATCTGACTTGTGGAATTGGAAATAAGAATCATAGCGCTACCACAGGGCTCAATTACATACTTTGAAAAGTTTAAATTACAAAGATACAACAGTTTCAATATTGAGCTCCTAAAAAGCAAGAAAAAGGTGTGTATTTGTTTAAAACATTTTGCATAATTTTTGTTTGAAAAACTAGTTTGATGTTATTTAAAGGGGATAGTGAAGCATATATATCATTATTTGATTCCTGAAGAAAAGGAAATGGACACACCTAGTAAGAAACTAGAAATTTGTACTATGATGCATGACGAAGAGGAAGAAATGCAACTTGACATATCTAAATTACAAGACCAAGTGCAACAAATTTCGCTCTAAGAAAGAGTAATTCGAAGCATTGAATGTTAAGATGGATGGTTTAGAAGTAAAAATAAAAAGGGACATGAACGTTTTTAGGGATGGTTTAAAAGCAACCATGGAAGCAATGATGAATTTCAATATGGAAGGGTTGAAGGAAGGTTTGGAAATCTTGTTATAAGAAATGCTTCCTAGTGGTGACAAGGTAATCCATGAAAATCATGACGAGGAGAAAAGGAATATGAATTATGCTTTTAGATAAACCCATTTGGATTTAAGAACCACCACATTCCAAAGATTGATATGAGGAAGTTTGATGGAAAGGATCTGATAACATGGATACTACATATGGAGCATTATTTATATCTCCATGTTGTGAAACACTCAAAAAAGGTATACATTGTACCTTTATATTTAGATCGCAATTAATTTGTATGGTATCGATGGATTTTTTTCTCATAAACCACTTTTCACTTGGTCAATTTTTACGAAGGAAATGATAACACATTATGAGGATACAAAGAGCAACACCTTCTTTGTCCAATTGATAAATCTCAAACAAAAGGGTTCAATAGCGAAGAACATTGAGGACTTCCAAAAATTGAATATCAGGGTAACAAATATTTCAAAGGAGCATAGGATTGATGTCTGCATAAGTGATTTGAAGTATGACATCCAACATAAGGTTCACCCTTGGGAACTTGATTCATTAGAGAAGGAATTCAAGATGGAAAGAAAAGTTGAAAGAAAAATTGTGGCAACAAGGAAGTCTACCACTCACAACTATAAAGATGGATGTGTTGCTGCTCCTAGCCTTCCAAAACCTACAAGGTTGTTGCCACAGCAATTGGAGGAAAAAAGAGTAAAAGGGATTTTTTATAGTTGTGGTATAAAATACACTAAACATCATATGTGTGCTAAGAAGATATTATTATACATAGATTGTGAAGAGGAGGACGAAAAGGAACAAGAAACATCGAAAGAGGAGGGTATACACTAGGAACCAACCCTTGAAAAGGAATAAATGAATCTGAACATTCTTGCAATGCATTGGCAGGAATAATCACTCGTCAAATTATCAAGATAGAAAGATATATCAAGAAGAAAATGGTAATAGTGTTTATTGATTCAGGTAGTACTCATAATTTTATTCATTGTAAGATACCTAAGGAATTGAATTTCTTTCTATATATAGCACCAAAATTTCAAGTGACGGTTGCAAATGGAGGAAATATAAATTGTTTTGGAAAGTTCCACAATATCAAGCTAACCATGGGAGATTATGTATGGAATAGTACAATTCTTTCCATTCCAATGGGTGGTGTTGATTTTGTGCTAGGAGTCTAATGGTTACAATCTTTGGGGACTATAACTTTTAATTTTCAATAGCCTTTCTTCAAAGTTTTTTGGGAAGGAAAGGAATTTGAATTAAGGGTTATCGTAGGGAAACCAAGAAAGATAATTAACTCTAATGGCATGAAAAAAAAATTGAAGGAAGAACAATGGGGTGTCATTGCACAATTATGTTGACTAGAGTTTCAAACATCAAAGTCATCTATTTCTTTAGATCTCAAAAAAGTCTTAGATAATCATTACAAGGTATTTGAGACTCCCAAATTCCTCCCACCTATTCTTGATCATGATCATGCTATTCATTTGATTCCAAGAATTGTTCCTCCAATCATCAAACCTTAGAGATATTAGGCTATGCCCAAAAGAGTGAAATTGAATGTATGATTGCAAAAATGCTAGATGCTGGTATAATTAAACCTAATCAAAGTTATTTCTTTGATCCAGTATTATTGGTGCACAAGAAGAATGGATCATGGCTTATTTGTCCAAATTATAGGGAGCTCAACAAGCTCACTATTAAAGATAAATTTCTCATTCCTGTCATTAATGAATTACTGGATGAATTGCATGGAGCAATTTACTTCACTAAGCTGGATCTCTGTTTAGGATATCATTAAATTAGAATGAAGACTAAAGACATTCCGAAAAAAACATTCAAAACTTACGAGGGTCATTATGAATTTTTCGTCATGCTTTTTGGCCTTACTAATGCACCTTCGAGATTTAAAGGTTTGATGAATTAAATTTTAAAACCCTTCCTTAGAAGTTTTGTGTTAGTATTTTGTTATGATATACTAATCTACAACTAGTCATGGAAGGATCATGTTCAACATGTTGACATGGTGCTCAAACTATTGGAGGAGAAATAAGTATATGCAAAAACCTCAAAATATTTCTTTGGAGTATAGGAGGTGGAACATTTGGGTCATATTATATCTCATGAGGTTGTTAAGGTAGACCTTGAAAAAATTAAATTCATTAAGGAATGGAAAATCCCCACAACCAAAAAGCATCTTCAAGGATTTCTTGGGTTGACAAGGTATTATCATAAGTTTGTTAAGAATTATGGGAGAATAGCAACACCTCTAACAAAATTATTAAATAAAGATGCATTTTCTTGGACTCCATAAGGTCCTAAGGCCTCTGAACATCTTTGCTACATCTGATTTCACAAAAATCTTTATTATGGAATGTGATGCCTTAGGAAATGGAACTAGTGTTGTTTTAATGCAAGAAGGAAGACCCATTTCTTTTGAAAGTTGTCAAATGAAAGGAAAGTATTTACAAAAACCTATTTATGAGAAGGAAATGTTGGTAATACTACATGCACTAAATCAATGGATAGCTTGCCTAATGGGAACACACTTCAAGGTAAAAACATACCACGATAGTATTAAATACTTTTTGGAGCAAAGATTATCGTCAGAAGAGCAGAAAAAATGGGTAACAAAGATGTTTGGTTATGGTATTGAAATCATCTACAAAAAGGTGAAGCAAAATGTTGTCGGAGATGCACTCTCAAGAAAGGATAAGGATGTGGAAGAATTTATTTGTGTCGTTTCTATTATCCAATTTCATTGGATAAATGGAGGAAGGGATGAATGGAAGAATGATGAAGAGGTGTGGACACTCATTCAAAAATTACAGCAAGATCCCAGTACATCTGATACATTTAGGTGGAAAAATGATTCATTATGGTACAAAGATAATTATATCTTTGTGAGAATTCCCAACTCAAGAAAAATATTCTTCTACGATTTCACACCTCCCCCTTAGGAGGGCACTCAAGATTTTAAATAACTTACCACAAGGTCAAGCATGAATTTTTTGGGATGGTCTTCAAACTAATATTCAGAAGTTTGTGATAAAATGATTGGTTTGACAACAAAATAAAGTTGAGACAATTAAGACGCCATGTCTATTACAACCTTTAGCCTTTCCAAGTGAGTGTTGGGAGGAGGTCCCAATGGATTTTATCACTAATTTACCCAATTTTGAAGCAAAGAGTATCATCACGGCGGTAGTTGATAGAATTACCAAGTATGCACACTTTGGTGCATTATCTCATCCTTTGAAAGATTGTACAATTTCTATTGCATTTATGGAAATAATTCAAAAGCTACATGGAAATCCAAAGATTATTGTAATTGATAGAGATCCCATTTTCATTGGAAATTTTTAGACGATTTTTTTTTTGTATATACTGCTACCCAATTAGCTCATAGCTCATCTTATCGTCCTCACTTTGATGAGAAAACTGAGATAATGAACAAATGTTTGGAAGGATATATTTGTTGCTTTGTATCTGATAAACAAAGACAATGGGTCAAGTGGTTACCTCTAGCTAAATGGTGGTATAACACTTCCCTCCATACTGAAACAAAAATTACCCCATTTATGGCACTTTATGGATATCATTTTGTATCCATCGCATCATATTGAAGAGAAAAATATAAGGTTCAAACAGTGGAAGATCACATTTAGCATCAACAACAAGTTCTCCAACTCTTAAAGGATAACCTCCCTCTGGCGTAGAATCGAATGAAACAACAACTAGATCAACATCATAGTGAAAAAAGTTTTTATGTAGGTGTCTGGGTATTTTTATGGCTAAAACCAAAAAAAAAAATGTCCCTCAAGAAAGCTAAGAAGGATAATAAATTATCACTCAAGTAATATGGTCCTTACAAGGTGTTGCAAAAGATTGGTACCATGGCATAAAATTTAGAGTTTCCTGCATCTTCTCAAGTACACCCAGTTTTTCATGTTTCGTGCTTAAAGAAGGTTATTGGTCACAAGCTCCCAATTCAAATAATGTTGCTAGAACTTGACGAAGAAGGAAAAATCATATTTGAACTTGAATCAGTCACGGGAACAAGAACCCAATAGTTACGAAATCGATTAATTTCAAATTATCTCATTAACTTGAAGAACTTACCCGTTGAAGACTCCACATGGGAGGATGAGAATTTTATAGCATCAGGAACTACACAAGCGTTGAGGACAACACTTTTTTGAAGGAGAGGGGGATGTTAGATCCCTATAATACTAGTGTATTCCCCTTATTTTTGTTGTTAGTGTAGATCCCTATTGTTATTGTTGTGCACATGTATCCCCTATGTTGTTATTGTTGTGCCACATAGAAGCCCACTATTGTTATTGTTATGCCCTTAAATTATTATTTTTATGTAGGCTCTAATTATATTGTGACCCTTTAGACTCCTATATATAACAAGAAGGACTTATCATTTGTATCATGCAAGAATTGTCCATTTATGTAATGTAAAGGAGGTTCCCCCTCGAAGAGGATAATTTTTCAGTCACTGATGTATCTCTTATTATGTTCTGTAAGTTGGTTGCATAACAACTTCTTTGACTCATAGAAAATAAAATAAAAGGAAATAATGGTAATAGAAAAATTAGTGCATACCTCTCCTCACAGTGCTCTCTCTCCTCCCTTCACAGACATCATTCCCTTTTAAGGACCTTAAATGCACGTGGGAAGTGAAACTGCTTGGATAAAATGTTATATTTGATTTGTAATCATGATTTGTTTAGGGAGTAGGAATGAGTTTGTAAAGGGGAAAGTTAAATAAAATTTAACTTTCTTATTATATTTATGTTTTGGTAGGTGGGGCCCTCCGAGTCCTCAAAGTACTATAATTTTCATTTCTCTTGCTAACCATATTTATTTACCAATAAATAAATAATCTGAAGATAATCATAATGTACATATGTTCAGGAAATGTTGATGTAGAACCATGTTGACATAGAAGCATGCCATATAAAATTCATTACATAAGTCAAAGATAATCGATGCACCAAAATATAAATCTTGTGAAGAATTCATCTTTTCACCCCAAGGCCCCTTCCTCTGTTTCTTCAACCATTTCCATGACTATGATGGCTCATGTTACACAAATAATTCTGTCATATTATCTTAGTAAGCAAACAAATGAAAAACCAAATTGACTTTTACTAATGTATGAGTGAAGAGAAATTGCATAGGAAAATTTATTTTTTAGGAAAGGGTTTTAAACTCATGTATGAATCATGAAAATTCCACTATCATAACATTCTGGGAGATAAAAATGTAATTGTATACGAAGTATAATGTTGTATAAATTTAATGTTTACAAGCCTAGGATAATCCATAAAGGCATCACATAAAATGAAAGTAAAAATATTAGACATGGGCTATGAACAAATGGGAGGCTTATATTGTGACGAACATGTGGACATTGAGATAGATCAGTATGAAAATCACTTGCCTTTCACACTTAGCCATTTTCCTTAAACATCCTTCTGACCAGACAACCCCACTTCACTGGACCCCGAATAAGTTGCACTGTGCATTATCAGCCCTCAATGATGTTACTCTACTTCCTGGAACTGCGAAGTGTGCAGAGACTATCCTCTAGGGCAGTTGCACTACACAATCCCAGAAGTGAGCAGTCTTCCTTCCTTCCTAGAATTGCGTAGAAATTGCCTCAAGCCTGATCTAAATTATGCATTTCTCATGATATTTCATCAAGCCTCCTCCCTGTCTATTGGAACCCCATAATGCATAGAGAATTGGGCCTGCTTTGCCTCCCAAAACTACACAGATGTGTCCCCTAGTGTCCTCCCTCAGCTAGGACTCACTGTTCCCAACGACTACACAGAACTATCCTATATGCTCTATCTACTTCCCTGTCCTATTTTCCCTCATAAAACTACATAGGACTGCCTCCCAGGGTCTCACCTTATAGCTGCCACTAATCATTGCAACTGCACAATCCTGCCTCCTAATGAGCTTTGCGCAAATTTTCCCGCCAGTGAAGATTATGCCCCAGAGTTCCTCAGTCAAGCCTTAGCTACGCACTACATAGTCTCAGTCACTAGGCTCCCTCCCTCTCACCTGGAACTATGCAATGCATAGTTGTTGAGCCCTCTTCCAAGCCTATCATCCTTCTGGGGCCCAGTCCATGGATATCAATGCATGCATCTTAGACTAGGAGATTTTGGATTTGATTTTGTCCCGTCATGAATGAATTGCAGGAACAGGTACATTGTTAGATCATGGTGAGACAATGAAGGAGATGAAGAAGGAGTGAACATTCTAGAAGAGTTTCTTGTAGTTGGATGGATAGAAGAAGCTCATCAAGAGCAAGTAAAGGGAACACATGCATGCAATTGCTTTTCAAGACCAATATAATGGAAGACCCCATAGCATCAAGCCATGCAGAGGAGAAAAGACAACACATTCCATCTCTCAACAAAAACAACATCTTGACATTGCCACCACAACCAGTTAGTCCATGTCAACAGTGTCATGTCAAGTTGTGCCATGAGATGTCAAAGCCACATCACTACTATGGGCCATATCTATTGTAAATATATTGTAATGTAAAGTTAAAGTCCAATGGACACACAAGAATATGAAGAGTCATGTCTACTGAAAAGTCATAGGAAGCTGAACGGTCATGAGGATAGTTCAAGAGTCACAAGGGTCAAGGATCACCCTTGGCTATATATACCCCCCCTTGTATGAGCAAGAAATTTTCACCTTGGCTCCTCCCACAAAGCATTGAGAGTTTTCAGAAAGTGTTTTGAGGAGCGAGGAGTGTCTCCAATGTCCCACTACTGGGGCTAGTGATATATGGTGTACATATGTGCCTTGGAGCTTTTTCTTAATACAGAATCCAGTTAAGGCCAACACATTTTCATGCATGTTTTGTAGATGTTTGTAATATTATTCTTTCAACATATGTAATTCATGTTTTTTTTCACATGTACTAAGATAGTTGAACTATGTTGGTTGTTTTAATACTTACCTTGTTGGGAATGTGTTGAACTAGTTATCGTTGTTGTCTCATCCTTGTGGACTACTCCACAGGATACTAGATAGACCTTGCTTGTTTACTAGTTATAATGATCGTCACAGCTGTTATGGACTAGTCTAATGGATGGTGGACAGGTCTTCCCTTGTACTTCGGTTTTAACGACTACCGTATCCGCTGTGGACTATTCCGCTGGATGCTGGACAGACCCTTCTAGCTCACATGTGTCTCTTCTTGGGTGGTACTATTACCTCTCACTTAGAGGTTCACTTTACTTTCCCCCTTTTGCAAGTAAGAGAACCTAGACACAGTTACATTATGCACTCACCCAACACACTCACCTCCCTTTTTGAAGACACCAGTGTAACACTCTCATATGTTGAACAACAAGAGCTAAGGAAAATCTCTAAGTAAATGCCAACCAAGCCATCACAACAGATGGGACTCCTACACTAAATGGTGTGAGGTCTACTTGGGACTTGATACCGGGGAGATCCCATGAATATTGGTAGATCCAACACTATCAACAAGTTCATTAATTAAAATATTTCCAATCCATTTTGTTGTTTCCTGCACATCTACATACACAAACCAAATATATGTTCTAAGAATGCAAGACATTGAAGTACCCTTTGTTGCTTCCAGCATCTCTCCCTTATGCAAGTCTAAAACTTCCAAGTTTCCCGTTAAATATTCATCTGTGTCATCCACTATAGCAACATCCTCATTAACATTCAAACACATTTTTTCACAAATTGCCTTCTTCTATGAGCTTCTCCCAGCTCACTGTGGACCGCATACAAACCACTACAACAAATTGACACCATAACCTGTTTGTAAATACCATACTAATCTCTTCAATGCCTAGCCTTCTCCTAGTATTTTTGTCGACTCCTTCCTCTGGAATCTTCATCTAAGCATTCTCTAGTCTTATGGATTCTACATGCAATTTAATCACCTTCTTCCTATGAGAATTTTTCTTGTCCTCCTTCTCTATTATAAGGTTCCTTAACATCATCATCATGAAATATCTTTGTTCTTGGTTACAATCATCAACTATAAACATCATCACCACTACTTTTAATCAATAATCAATTAACAAAATACCATAACCTCGTTTTCCAAATCGCTTTTGAACATGCATCACTACTATTTTAGTCTTGTCTACTGGCTCTACCTTCAATGTTATAGTCTTCTAGTGTCCTTCACTCAAAAATTTATGTTTTCAGACCTATGTTTAAAACAAATATGATCTAATTCCTCCCAAAGTAAATTTTCTTCCACAGATTGTCTTCTTTAGATTTCCATCTTCCAATCATCAATATTCAAACTAAATAAGAATTAAAACAAAATAAGTTACCTCAATCATCCTTTTGAATCTGATTCTGCTTCATGCTTCTGTTAAGAAATTTGAACTTTAATGGCTTCCTTTCTTTTAGATTTCCATTTTACAATCTCTCAATGAAATTCATCACATTCAATTCTACTCCATGCTCTAAATTTCATCTTCAAAACTTTTCTTTCTTGCTAGGTTGTTATAATATCATCACCAAAGAGTGTTCAGGCTCTGATACCACTTGATGTCACATAAATCACCCCAACACCAATATCCCCAATCTACTCCACCCATATAGCTATGTATTTACATCCAATTCAACAATATTTCATGAAACATTTAGCATAGGAAGTCAATATCAGAATATGAATTTATTATCATAAATTACATAAGATTTTTCTCTCACCCTCCCTCAAGAATCTTACCTCATTTCATAAATCCAATTATCCAACTACATACACTTCAAATTAAATAAATTGTGCAATAGGTAGGCCAAATGGGCATTAACACATATTCCTAAAAATTTTCTATGTAGTTTCTATGAAATTATTTTGTAGTGCTTGTTTTCCAATTTGTTGTTCCGTCGCTGCAAAATGATTTCATAGCACCTGTTAAAATTTTGTATTGAAATTTTGGTGAAGATGAATTGACTTCAACTATTTCCAAGATCAACTCCTTGACACAGTGTACTATCTCATGTGCCTTTCTTCATCAAGATTTTCAACACCATAACAAATTTTCCAATAAAAAAAATTAGCCAAAGAGGATTTTTTTTTTTTTTTAATCAGAATTCCAACCAGGGTACTTTATTTTTGTAAGAACACTCCAATCACCATAAATACCATCTAACCACTATGCCAAAACACAATGAACACTCCCCCATGGGGTTTTGGAACCATTGCAACAAGAATACCAAAGATAAATGAACAATCACACAATGATTGTAGCTACATTCTTCATATTTATTTTTTGTAAATCGGTTCAACAAGTTGTAGGATTTTAAAATGACCAATATTCAAATGAACAAATGCACAAGAATAGAAACTATGAGACCACAAGTAGAAATCAAATTGGTTAATCACATGAATTTGATTCAATCTCAACCATTTAGCAAGCACACAATTTACAATACAAAATTTACGTTCATTTATGCCACTCACACAAAGAAATACCTTCCAGTTCACACATATTAGAAAGTACAAGTGAGTCTACAAACTTGGGATTATAGTTTCAAAGAGAAACAATGAGTTTCTCTCTTCTCTCCCTCCCTCTTCTCATCACTTGGGAGCTTCTCTTCTCACCTCTTCTTCTCAAACACTCTTTCATTTTATTGTTTCCCAAAAGGAATAGATAATGATAACCGAGAGTCACACGATGTGAATCGTTTCCCTTTATCCACAGAAAATGGAAACTGAAAACTAAACTTTACATCAAAAAATACCTTCTACAACGTATTCTAATAAAAATCAAAACTCACTTCCTAATTTAAATATTTATAGTTTCTTACAAAACATTTAAAATTTCCTCCCAACATTACCATGTGGCCATCCAATCACATTAGTAAGCTCTTATCCAGACTTCGTCAAATTTTATGCTCAACATATGCAACTACATCACTTCTTTTGCTCATCTAGCTAGTGGGTGATAGGAATGAAAGTCTCCATAATGTGTTAATGGTCATATTTTATCATCTTCCATATCCTTGGTTCACCTGCCTTCACTTTGATTTATGTGAGACTGATTTGAGCTGCTATGACTAGAGGAATGTATTGGAAAGATATATATCTACGCATAAAATATATATAGATAATGTGTCCACCCTGGTATTTTTCCTTTTAAAAAAGACACCCATCTCAACCATATCACCAATTTGGTATGTGAATTGCCCATCGTGATATGGTCATTTCCATGCAAGATTAGCCCTATCACAAAGTAAATAGATTGCATTGATTCTTAAGGCTTACAACCTATAATTTGAAGTTTATGAAGATATATAGAGGTTTGTGAGTTTTATGTTGTGTTATTAAGGTAGCACCCATGGCTAGAAGCCACTTCACTATGAATCCACATCATTATGAAGCTTGGGGTTGTGGAGGTCCGTGTTGTCTGATTCTACTAGGGAGCGCAAAGGAGACATAAGCCATGGGACAAAAATTTCCTTAGCAATTGATGCCAAAATGTATGGTGCATCATGGAGGATATAATGGGTGTCATTCTTAACAATTAATGCAAGGTGCGATAGCACTAAGGTGTTGTGGCATGGTAGTTCCACAATGGACTTCACATGGGGAAGAAGTGCCATGTGAGTGTGATGTGGTGAATCCTTGCTAATGTGGAAGGATTTTGGGGTCCAATCTTCAAATGGGCATAAATTTCAATCCGTAAGTTAGATTGACATAAAGGTTAAATATTGTTGGAAAGCTCTTGACGATCTCAATGCGATGGTGTTATCCAAAGTGAGTTCCACTCATTTTGGTTGAGAAGTAATTTTGTAACCCCATTTCCATAATGAAACCATGGAGGTTGGGTTGGTTGAAGGTAGAACCTACTATTTAGTTGGGATTAAACCTAAGGGGGTGCGAGGGAGTGTTACAATGGGCGTTATCTAATTTAACTATGCTTAAGGCCATTAAAATCCTTTTGTGAGCCCATGTTTCCAATGTATTGTTTAAGGATTGAAATTTAACCACTAAGTGTTTTCCTCTGGTTAATGAAATACTTAGTTCTTTCGTTTTGGATAATGAACTACTTAGTGCTTGCATTTGGATGATGAACCATTGATTTTGTGTTCAACCATTAACTACACCATTGGATTCTTACCTTGGTTGATGAACCACTTAGTACTTTATTGTTAATTGATGAATCAATAAGTGATTTCCAATTGTCTATTAAACCACTAGTATAGTGGATTCAATCATAAAAAACTAAAAACACATATCTTTCTTGAATTTGGGTGAATCCTTGTGTTTTCAAGTTTTGAGATTAAGTGCATCACTAGGGTGCCTACTTCCAAAGAGTAGTCGATGACTCACTTAGATAACATGTGCAATGTCCTAAGTATTTGACCACACCATTGGTGATAAATTTTCCTTATGCAAGAATCTCCTCGGGATTTAGATCTGGCTAGAGAGTGGTCAGTTGCAAGAGAGATTGTAGTGTATCTTCCCTATGGTTGGGTGGAGAGTGGAAGTTCCTCCTTCATTTACCAACTATTTCAAGTTATTCATATAAGCATCATGAGTTATATCTGTTAGAAATATGGATGATGAATTTTCTAGCATGTTATTGGTTCATTTATGTTTTTATATTATTCATGAAAGGTTATAGAACCCACTACATGATTCATTATGGGTAAGTTGTCTCATATATTTCTATGGTTATATCAAACTCATGGCACTATGTGATTGTTATCATATTCATGATTGCAAGGTTACTTATATCATTCAGATTGATTGTCTGAGATCACTTTATTAGCGTATTATTACATTTGTTTTTAATTATTTGACATGTTTATGAATTGGGAAACTCGTTGCCATACTTAAGCATTATAGACTATCTCTATGAAGAAACTGCCTAACTCTACAATAGCTAGTAAAGTTAAAATACCTGAACTTGCACCAATTTTCCTTTGGAGCCATGTTTTTCTTGTTTAGGACCTAATGTAACCTGGGTTCTACAGAAATTTGGGCAGGGCTTAGTGCCTTAGAAGGATGGTTCTTAGGACTTGGCAATTATCTCACAAAATTGGTGTTCTAGGTAGATGCCCTAGTCTTTAGAAAACTCTAGTGAACTTCGTTGAATTTATCTTCCTTCAATGTTTTAGTAGGAATCCATATCTTATCCAGGATCAGATTGTATTCTTAAGTCACATCTTATCCAGGCTAAATATCTTTCTCTTAATATGGAATGCATCTGGTGATGTGAGGATCTAAACTTGGAAGGGGTTGAGAGTAGGTCTAGGATGGAACCTTGGCACAGTGGAATTCTGCTCTACTTCTTACCTTCTACCACTCACCATTGTAACACATGCACAACATAACACACAACAGGCGATGAAAGTGGTTTAGTGATAAAATTAGTCAAGAATATTTCTATTTGCAAGTTTTATAAGATAGGACCACCCATCGGTGCTATCATTGTGTTGGGTTTCACAATTAGATGATGATGACTAATGGAATGGGCAACCATTGAGAATAATTGTTTTTTTTCGTTCCATTAAGTGACAAGACTGCCTGTTTCCTATTGATGTTATTGTTGTGTTTTATTTCACGATCGAGAAATGGAAGTAGATGAAGTCGACAACCGATGAGAAAATTTATGTTTGTTAGCCTACCAATTCATGGTAGCACCCACCATTATCAAATGAGACTTTGTTAATTCTCAACCTTATTACAAAATTGCAAATCAATGACCTAGGTTCACTTTTGGGGCCCCCAAGTCTGTCGTGGGTTAACAGGTGTAGTGTCTAGTATTGGAACTCCCTTCATGGCCCTTTGATAAAGGATTACTATCTTGTGTTGGTGTGTTTGTAGTGCATACGCGATCGAAAATGCTTATTTATCCGAGAGTCGCCCTTAACCTACTGTGAGTTAACTTGGGGGGTCTGAAACTAGAACTCACCCTTAGTAAAAATTGCTTCAAGTTTTTGTTAGGGGCCTTTGGCACATAAAACCTACCACCACTCACTACCCACCACTCTCCTCTCTTAGTTCACACTTGATTCTTGGGGTTGTAATGTACTCCAGCAATATGACATGGACCTGCCTCTAACATGGAACCTCAAACAATGCTCTTTGCCCACTACCTAATTTAAAGAGTTATCAATAAAGGGAGAGGAGAATGGGAAATGGAGTGTTGTGCTAGTCTAGTGTGTTGTGGTTTTAAGGACACCAACCAAAATTCGGATATGGGCCAAAATGCATATAACAGGTAAAGTCCCGCAAACACAAGAATGAGAACACTGTGGGCCTCGCACTTTATACAATGTGACAGTGGCCATGTGGATGCCATATAGGAATACAAGGTTACCTTAAATGATGTAGTAGTGATGTGGTAGTTCCACGTGGACTATACTTGGATTCCATGTGGCATTCAATGATGATGTGGCCTAGTTTGATTAACCAAACTTCAAGAGGGCATAAATTTCAATTTAGGAGTCAGATTGAGATAAATTTTATATTGCCAAAAAATGTCTCGATTAGATGAACACAATGGAGGCATTAGTTTTGAGATTTAAAATAGTTGTAAAAAAGGGATTTTTGTGACCCCATCTTCATAATATACCTTGTAGGTCAAGTCAATTCAATAGGTAACACCTCCCACAACCAAAGAAAGTACAAGGTGGTGGGTGGGAGTGTTAAAACATTGGTTTTGGTGTCTTATCGCTCCCATTCCTAAACTGAGGTTAACATAGCTATTTCTTCAACTTCTTCTTCTGATGTGATTACCCAAATATTATTCCCTTCGATTAAATGATGCATCTTAAAATTTCAATTTGCATAGTCTCCCTGTCTAGCTTCAAGGTTGGTTCGTTTAAATATGATTTTTACAATGGAATTTCCATCTTATGAGCTTAATAAATAATGTTTTTGTATCTCTTCAATATTCTCTTATTTTTAAAATTGTATTTAACCACTTACTAATGAGGTACCACCAAAATGCTCAATACAATATAAGTAAAGGAAAGCAAACAAAATACAAAAAGGAATTAGATCATAGTGAACATAAAATGTATCATGAAAAAGTTACCTCTTGCTCGAGTTTTTAATGATCTCTTGGTTAGACTTTAAGCATATTTTTCCATGAAATTTACCGTGAAAAATTTACCTCATGCTTTTTTTTTTAACAATCTCCTATTTCATGGATATTTGAACATTGTTTCCCTTGATATCTTTTAACCTAGAAATTGATGATGGCTCTTTTATGAATTATGAGCATCATCTTCTCATAGTCATGATACCTTTTCTTAAACCCTCAATTCCTATCTCAATTACTCTCAACACCAGCAACAATTACCTCATGCTCTATTTTTTTACAATGATATTTAAACATTTTTTCCCTCGGTGTATGTTAAGGTAGCAATTGATAATGACTCTTTTATGAATGACAAGCATCATCTTCCCATAGTAATGACAAATTTCCTTAAACCCATAATATGTATCTTAGTTATTCTTAACACCAATGATAATATCCTCTCAAAATCCCTTCACCATATTGGCAAGAATGGATGGATGCTATCTCTTTCTTTCTAATACCTCTCACTCTAAACGTAAGCTTTGATACCAAAATAGAAGCCAAAAATATTGCAAAATTAAAAGCTCTCTACAAGAGAGATATTTTAATATTCTATTATTACATAAAAACATAAGAATATTCGATATATATAGCAATGGGAGTGGCATAGCATATATTTATTACAACATAGAGGATAAATATGCCTACTCACACTAGCTATAGCCATTTGAAAACATTGCAATGTCTAGAACAAAATAATGCATTGGAAATAATAATGTGTGGGAACACTAGCATTTCTCATTAATTCTGTGGTAACCACTATGGAAAATATATTTTGTTTTTTCTAAAAATTTAAGAAATGCAAGACTGATGTGTGATGACCTTCTTTGTCTCTATAAGGTTTATAATATTGTATGTTAACAACTACAATAATTTTTATTTATTTTTATACTTTACGAGTGTACAAAATTATCTATACATCTAATAATGGCTTTAGTATTCTTAAACATAAAATTATTTTGAAATACAAATAGCTCACAGTGTACTCTTTCAATCAAAAGCTTTCCATAAACATAGTCTCAAATTTTTGTAACTAGAATTTCATGTGTTACACTTAGGAACATTTTTAAAATTCTAAATTTATATAGAAGATTCATAACCTCTAGGTTCAACATGTTTACTTATACTATAGCAAAAAAAACTTATATTTTCTCTTTGAATTTCCCCTTATAATAAAAGGCTACAACAATTATTGATATTTCTCTATGCATTGCAATTCATATTTAATCAATGCATATTTAATCTATTAAATTTTTGGTTAATTAAAATGACTACACCTACCAAGAGTGGACTTATAGATATTATCACACTAATATATCAGTATATCACACTAATATATAGGTTTAGAATAAAAAACTATAAATAAATTTAAAATAAAAAACTACAAATAAATATTAATGAGCATTTATTTTAAATTTTAATTTTTAAATCAATTATACTTATTATTATATTTCCAAACATTTTTTTAAATACCCTTAACTTTTTCTGAAATATATCATCCAAACTTTTTTTCAGAAGAAAAATCATAATATATTATATAAGATATATAACGGAACAAATACATTTGACAGATAGACCTTCATAGGGGCTATTTTAGCCGACTTAGGATTCCAAAATTTGGTCAGCCCATTAAGCTAACACAAGTAGTTGACAAAAAACATGATAGTCTGATGCATTTACTATCATAGGATCATAAAGATCTCCCCAAAGAGAAAAAAAGAATTCAGAAACTTGTTCTAGAGACTCCAAATCTGCTACAGCCATAATCAGCGCTGGAGGGAAGAAAAAGACCAAAAAACTAGAGGCAGAAGCAAAATTAACAACAAAAGATTTGAAATTGATAGCCTGGTAAGGAAAAGCCCTGGATAGAGAACATTTCCTCACCAGATTTTACCTTCATGTTCCATATACCTGGATCCAAAAGAAGACCTTCTTTTGATAAGGTATCTGCTTGCTGATTCTGAGACCTGTAAATTTGTTGGATGGAGAAACCTTCAAATTTCCTCCAGAGGAACCTAATTCTGTTCAACCAAACTACAAGGTGAGGGCTGCTGATGTGGTTCTTTCCTGCTACAAAATTAGTCATGACTTTTGAATCTCCATAAATTGACACAAGCCGAATGTTAAAGAAAAGGCAAATGGATAAAAGGCCTGTAAGAGCCATTGCCTCTGCTATACTATTCGTGCCCTTTCCTCCATTCCAGGCAATGAGATATTGATCATTTTCATTCATGATAATGTGGATGCCACAACCACATGAGTCATTTTGGGTAGCACCATTGAAATATGCTCTCGGGAGAGTTGTTTGAGCGTGCTCCTTTTGATTACCCTTTTTTTTCTTTTGTAGTTTTTCTGGTAAGGAATCATAAAAAGCAATAATGTTTTGTAAAGTTCCCATAAAAGGTTCTTTACTATTCTCAAAAATAATTTTGTTTCTCCATTTCCATATACACCATAAAGAAATAATAACAAGCGGCCTCCAAGATTCCTTTTGTCCACTCCAGCATAGGAAAGCTTCTTTGGAAGAAGCATGAGAGATGTGAGGAAATTTATATAGCTTTGCCACTTCTTTCCATGGTTGCTGAGTTACACTGTAGTTGAAGAACATGTGGAAATTGCTTTCTTCATCAGACTTACATATTAAACAGAGCCCCGGACCATACCAGCGTCTCTTTTTCAGATTCTCCCATGTTAAATTTTTATTGTGGAAGACCAGCCAAGAGAAGAAAATCACCTTGCAAGGACAACCCGATTTCCAAAAGGCTGGAGGGAAAATCGGGTTAGGGGAGCATTTTTTAACCCAATCATATTTTGATATATGTCCTTTACACGAATCAGTGAGGTTCCTTTTAAGTCCTTCCAGATAAGAACATCAGCATCCAACGATCGGTATATGCCACAGTTCCTCAAAAGAGTTCTGAGATTTCTCCATTGCCGAGCTAGATGATTCGACATCCTGTTATGAAACCAGCTCACAAAAAGATAGAAAAGAGAGATCCATGACTTAGAATTCAGCCTCTTCGAGGGGGCAACCTCCTTTACATTACATAAATGAACAATTCTTGGATGATACAAATGACAAAACCTCCTTTCTATATATAGGAGTCTAAGGAGTCACCATGTAATCCAGCTGACCTAACAATAATAATATAAAGCCACAAAAATAACAATAGAGGGATTCTATGGGGCACAGAAATAACAATATGGGGGTAATAGGGGCACAAAATATAAATAAGGGGTATAACTACAATAGTAATGGGGTAATCACTAGTATTATAGGGACCCAACATGCCCCTCTCCTTCAAAAAAGTGTTGTCCTCAACGCTTGAGTAGTTCTGGATACTTCTGCATAAAATTCTCATCCTCCCATGTGGAATCTTCAGCGGATAAGTTCTTCCACTTGATAAGATACTCTGAAATTGATCGATTTCGTAGCTGTCGAGTTCTTGTTTCTGTGACTGCTTCCGGTTCCAATATAATTTTTCCTTCCTCGTCAAGTTCTGGCAATATTGTTTGAATTGGGAGCTTGTCACCTATAACCTTCTTTAAACATGAAACATGGAAAACTGGGTGCAATCGAGAAGCTGCAGGAAGCTCCAATTTGTATGCCATAGTACCAATCTTTTGCAACACCTTGTACGGACCATAATACTTTGGTGATAATTTATTATCCTTCTTAGCTTGCTTTAGGGACATTTGCTTATATGGTTGTAGCCGTAGGAATACCCAATCACCTACATCAAAACTTCTTTCACTGCGATGTTGATCTGCCTGTTGTTTCATTCTATTTTGTGCCAACACGAGGTTATCCTTTAAGAGTTGGAGGACTTGTTGTTGATGTTCGATGTGATGTTCCACTGCCTGAACCTTAGAATTTTCTCTTAAATATGATGTGATGGATGGTGGTTGATACCCATAAAGTGCCATAAATGGGGTCATTTTTGTTGTTGTATGGAAGGAAGTGTTATACCACCATTCAGCCAGAGGCAACCATTTGACCCATTGTGTCTGTTTATCAGATACAAAGCAACGAAGATATCCTTCCAAACATTTGTTTACTATCTCAGTTTGCCCATCAGATTGAGGATGATAAGATGAGCTATGAGCTAACTGAGTACCAAGACAAGAAAATAATTCTGTCCAAAAATTTCCAGTGAAAATGGGATCTCTGTCACTTACAATAATCTTTGGGTTTCCATGTAGCTTTTGAACTGTTTCCATAAATGCAGTAGAAACTGTACTGGCTTTAAATGGATGTGATAATGCACAAAAGTGTGCATACTTGGTAAGTCTGTCAACTACCACCATGATGACACTCTTTCCCTCAGACTTGGGTAAACCTGTGATAAAATCCATTGAAACCTCCTCCCAACGTTGGCTTGGAATGGATAAAGGTTGTAATAGACCCGGTGTCTTAATTGTTTCAACTTTATTTTGTTGGCAAACCAAACATTCCGCCACAAACTTTTGAATATCTGATTTAAGGCCATCCCAAAAAAATTCCTTCTTAACCCTGTGGTAAGTTTTTAAAAATCCTGAGTGCCCTCCTAAGGGAGAAGTGTGCAATTCCATAAGAATCTTTTGTTTTAGCTGGGAATTCTTACAGAGGTATAAGCGATCTTTGTACCATAACGAATCATTTTTCCAGCTAAATGTATCAGAAGTACTGGAATCTTGTTGTAGCTTTCGAATAAGTGCCCACACTTCTTCGTCATTCTTCCATTCCTCCCTTGCTTCGTTTATCCAATCTGGTTGGATAATAGAAATGGCACACAACAATGCTTCCACATCCTCATCCTTTCTTGAGAGTGCATCTGCCACCACATTTTGCTTCCCTTTTTTGTAGATGATTTCAAAGTCATAACCCAACATCTTTGTGACCCACTTTTGTTGCTCTTCAGAGGATAATCTTTGTTCTAAAAAGTATTTAAGGCTATCATGATCCGTTTTTACCTTGAAGTGTCTTCCCATTAGGTAGGGTCGCCATTTCTTAAGTGCATGGAGTATTGCCAACATTTCCTTCTCATAAATAGCTTTGCTTAAAAACTTTCCCTTGATTGGACGACTTTCAAAAGCAATGGGTCTTTCATCTTGCATTAGAACAGCACCAATTCCATTTCCTGAAGCATCACATTCCACAATAAAGGTTTTTGTGAAGTCCGGTGTAGCTAAGACCGGTGCTTGGCACATTGCCTCTTTAAGATGTTCAAAGGCCTTTGTTGCTTCCGGAGTCCATGAAAATGAATCTTTCTTCAATAATGTTGTTAGAGGTGCTGCTATTCTCCCATAATTCTTAACAAACTTGCGATAATACCCTGTCAACCCAAGAAATCCTCGCAGATGCTTTATGGATGTGGGGATTTTCCATTCCTTAATGGCTTTAATTTTGCTAGGGTCTACCTTAACTCCTTCATGAGATACAATATGACCCAAATATTCCACCTCCTGGACTCCAAAGAAACATTTGGATCTTTTTGCATATAATTGTTTCTCCTCCAATAGTTGTAGCACCCTGTCAACATGTTCAACATGATCCTTCCAAGACTTGCTGTAGATTAGTATATCATCAAAAAATACTAACACAAATTTTCTAAGGAATGGTTTGAAAATTGAATTCATCAAACCTTGAAATGTTGAAGGTGCATTGGTAAGGCCAAAAGGCATGACCAAAAATTCATAATGACCCTCATGAGTTCTAAATGCCGTTTTGGAATGTCTTCAATCTTCATTCTGATTTGATGATATCCCGAACGAAGATCCAACTTGGTGAAGTAAATTGATCCATGCAATTCATCCAGTAATTCATCAATAACAGGAATGGGGAACTTATCTTTAATAGTGAGCTTGTTGAGCTCCCTATAATCTGGACACATGCGCCATGATCCATCCTTCTTGTGCACCAATACTACTGGAGCTGAGAAAGAACTTTGACTCGGTTGAATTATACCAGCCTCTAGCATTTCTGCAACCATACGTTCAATTTCACTTTTTTGGACATAGGGATATCTGTACGGCCTGATGTTTGGAGGAACACTTCCTGGAATCAGATGAATAGCATGATCATGATCACGCATAGGTGGGAGACCTTTGGGAGTCTCAAATACCTTGGAATGATTGTCCAAGACTTTTTGGAGATCTGGAGAAATAGATGATTCCAATGTGGAAACATCTAGCGAACATAATTGTGCAATTACACCTCTTTGCTCCTTTTTTAGAAGCTTTGTCATACCATTAGAGCTGATTATCTTTCCTGGTTTCCCTGCAATACCCCTTAATTCAACTTCCTTTCCTTCCGAAGAAAATTTGATGAAAAGTTCTTGAAAATTAAAAGCTATTGTACCCAAGGATTGTAGCCATTGGACTCCTAGTACAACATCAGCACCTCCCATTGGAATGGAAAGCATTGGGCTAGTCAATACATATTCTCCCATGGATAGCTTGATATTATGGCACTTTCCAGAGCAATTTATTGTTCCTCCATTTGCAATCATCACTTGACACTCTGGTGCTGGATATAGGAAGCAATTCAATTCTTTTGCTACCCTACAATGAATAAAATTGTGGGTGCTTCCTGAATCAATCAACACTATTACCTTTTTCTTCTTGATTTGTCCTTCTATCTTGATGGTTTGAGGAGTGGTAATTCCCGCCAATGCATTACAAGATATGGTCGGATTTATTTGTTCTTCATCTAGGCTTTGTTCCTGGAATATATCCTCTTCTTTTGACCTTTCTTGCTCCTTTTCTTCTTCCTCTTCACAATCTATGTAGAATAATTTCTTCTCAGCACACTTATGACCTTTTGTGTATTTGCTATCACAATTGTAACAAAGCCCTTTTGCTCTTTTTTCTTCCAATTGTTGTGGTGTCAACCTTGTAGGTTGTGGAAGACTATGGGCAACAACACTTCCGTCTTTATAGTTGTGAATGGTATGCTTCCTAGTTGCCATAATTTTGCTTTCCATTTTTCTTGCTAACCTGAATGCCTTCTCTAATGAATCAGGTTCCCAAAGGCGCACATCATGTTGGATATTATCCTTTAAAGACCCTATGAACACATCAATCCTATGCTCCTCTGGAATATCTTTTACCCTTATGTTCAATTTTTGGAACTCCTCAATGTGCTCCATTATTGAACCCTTTTGTTTGAGACTTATCAATTGGCTAAAAAAAGTGTTGCTTTTTGTATCCTCATAATGTGCTATCAATTCTTCCGTAAAAATTGCCCAAGTGATAAATTGTTTACGAGAACAAAGCCATTGATACCATACAAACTGATTTGGTTCCAAATATAAAGTTGCCATACGTACCTTTTGTGTGTTTTGCACATTATTGAGATCGAAGAATTGCTCCATCTGTAATATCCATGTGGCGGGATCCTTGCCATCAAACTTCCTCATATCGATTTTTGGAACATGGTGAGTCTTCGATCCAACATTAGAGTCTATGGAATCATGATTAACATTTCTTTTGTTCTCATCATGAGTTTCCTTTACTACCTTTTCACCATTAGTGACCATTTCTTGTAGCAACTTCTTCAATTCATCCATCTTATCATCCATGCCATCAATTTTAGCGTCCATGCCATTCACCTTAGCTTCCATGCCATCCATCTTAGCTTCCATGCCATCCATCTTAGCTTCCATACCCTTTATCTTAGATTCCACGCCATTTACCTTAGATTCCACGCCATTTATCTTAGATTCCATGCCACTTATCTTAGCTTTTGTGAGCATGACATTTGTTGCACTTGTTCTTGTAATTTTGATATATCATGTAGCATTTCTTCCTCTTCTTCATGAGTCATGCTAGAGCTTTCAGGTTCCTTACTAGGTGTTTGCATTTTCTTTCCTCGGGGCATCAGTTACCGATAATAATGCTTTACTATGCCCTTTGAATTCCGTTAAACCAAGCTTACACAAAAATTAAAAAAAAAAACTACACACCTTTTTTCACTTTATAGAAGCCTGATATTGAATCTGATGTATCTCTGTAATTTCGGATCATCCAGTTCTGAAATTGCTATCTGTAGTAGCCTTCTGCGTCCTCTTTCCAATGCCACAAGTCTGAGCCAAATTGGATTCTCCAAGGAAGAGTTATGTGAAATCTCCCACAGTGACTTGCTTTTAGACTGGTTCAGTAGAGCGAACTTGTACGACGTGCCACGAGTCACTGTTTCAACCTTTGAATCTGAAACTCACCCAAAAGAAACTACAGTCCGTCCTCTTTATGTACCTTTTTACGAAATTTCAATCCGATCCTCAGAGAGAGAGTTATGACAATTTTCCCCAGGTCACCTGTTTTGAATGTAATTCAGGAGTCTGCAAAAAGGCCAAATTCCTCAGATCATATCTCCAAACATGTCATGCTAAAAGCTCTGAAATTCGAACCCAAAGTTCAGCGCCAATGCTTCTCAAATGGGTTTTTTTTGTGACTTCTGAAACGTTACAGAAAAATTTTTATAGCGAAAATGCCACGATGACCTATTTGGAGCAGCAAAACCCTAGAATCCAAAGCTCTGATACCAAATGTTATGAAACCAGCTCACAAAAAGATAGAAAAGAGAGATCCACGACTTAGAATTCAGCCTCTTTGAGGGGGAAACCTCCTTTACATTACCTAAATGAACAATTCTTGGAAGATACAAATGACAAAACCTCCTTTCTATATATAGGAGTTTAAGGATTCACCATGTAATCCAGCCGACCTAACAATAATAATATAAAGCCACAAAAATAACAATAGAGGGATTCTATGGGGCACAGAAATAACAATATGGGGGTAATAGGGGCACAACAATATAAATAAGGGGTATAACTACAATAGTAATGGGGTAATCACTAGTATTATAGGGACCTAACACATCCCCATACTGTCCGCCTCTTTCCAAAGAGGGAAAGGGCCCTTCCATTCATCTATCAACTTGTCCCAAGTGAAAATTCCTTTTCTATGAAAAAATTTAGAAGAGAATCTGGCAGAACAATTTCCTTCTGCCCACCCCGGAAAGAATTGATCCCAATGAGAATCCAGCTACCAAATTGAAAACTCCAAGTTAAATTCCTTAAGAAAAACTTTTCAACCTTTCGGAAACTCAGCCATATTGTTGATCCCTAATTGGATCTGGTTCTTCCCAACCTTAACCAGTAAGAGATATCTTTCCTGCCCATATATTTCTTTTTTATTGTATTGCACCAGGGACCCTCTCCATAAATCCCTCTTCATAGTGATTTGCATAACAGCGCTTTGCCAAAATTCACAGGCCCCATCCACCTAAATTCTTCGGCCATGAGATATTAGACAACTTAGATAGATGAAATTTTCTTTTTTCTGATTGGCCTCCCCATATGAAGCTGGCAGTTAATTTGTTCATCTTCTTGATAATGCGTGCGGGAAGAAAAAATAAATGGGCCCAATAAACAACTAGTTGAGTAAGAACTGACTGAGATAAAACAATTCTTCCAACCATTGATAGGCATTTAAATTCCCATAATGATATCTTTTTGTAGTACCTATCTATTAACCATTGCCAATCTAGTTTTGAATAACCCTTTGCTTTTAGCTGTAATCCTAAATATTTTATTCCATGCTTTATGGATCGCGCCTCTATTCCAAAATAGAGCAGATAACCAATTTAATAAATCCATGCTGACATCATTATGGAGAAAAACTAACTTGTGTTCATTAATTTGCATCCCTGTGGCCTTTTAGAAATGTCTTAAGATGTCTTAAGCATGTCTAGGTGAGCCTGCATAACATTGCAAAAATGAGAATATCATCCACAAAAAGGTTGTGAGAGATATAATTGTTTCTACAGATCTTCAATGGCTGGCATATTTTGTCACTGACTACCCTGTTTATGTGGAGACTAAGAGCATTCATTGCTAATATAAATAGTAAAGGAGATAATGGGCAGCCTTGGTGCAACCCTCTTTCTGCTGGAAAATAAGAGGATGGGATTCCATTTATTATGAATGCATAGTTCACCATCTCAACACATGCCATGATCCAGTCTATTATATTCGCTTTCAGACCAATCTTTGCAGGTAAACATCTGATGAAGCCCCAATCCAGGCAATCATATGCCTTTCGGAGATCGATTTTGAGGATAACTGCTTCACTTTTTTTTAGTGCATGGAAAACAGGCTTTCTTGCATGTTTGCAATAGCGTCCAAGATATTTCTTCCTTTTAAAAAACCATGTTGCTCCTTTGTTATAAAATTTGATAAAGTTACCTTGATTCTTTTAGCAATAATTTTCGAGATAATTTTAAAAGAAATGTTACAGAGGGATATTGGCCAGAAATCTTGAAAAGATTCTGCTTCCCTTTTTTTGGGATTAGAGCAATTAGAGTTGAGGAGATTTTCTGGTGAAAACTTCCTGATATCCTAGTACCTTCTAACATCCTTAGCAAATCATGTTTTATGAGATCAAAGAAGTGAATGAAAAACTCAATCGACCAGCCATCTGGGCCTGGTGATTTATCCCTCTTGAAAGATTTGATTGTTTCTAAAAATTTCTTCCTCCATGATTAGCTAAAAGCGATGCTCATTTTTTCGTCATCAAACATATTTGGAAATAGGTCGATGCCCCATAAGATGTCTTGAATTATGCATTCCTCTGTTCTCTTATATTGATTTTGAAAATATTTTACAACCTCATCTGAAATGTCTTGTTGTGAGCTTAGATGCCGCCCTTTACCATCACTAATCTTCCAAATTGAGTTTTTTTCATGTCTTGAGCTTGCAAACTTGTGAAAAAAAAGAATTACTCTTGTCCCATTCCTTTAACCCGATGGCCCTGATCTTTAATCTCCAAAATTCTTCCTCCTACTCCTGGATTTTTTTTTTGTCTTTTAAGCTCACTTATGCGGCATCTTGTATTAAAGGGAAGTAAATGTGTAGCCATCTCTTCAGATATGATGTCCAGCACCTTTTGAATTTATCTAAGATTAATTCTATTTTGAATCTTTTTATTGATCTGCCATTCTTTAACAACCTTTTGTGTGTGAGACAGTTTTTCCCTGAATGTCAAAAACAAGGGTCTATTACCTATTGCAGATAGCTCCATCCAAGTTCTTCTCACAATATCATTGAACTCTAATTCTTCTAGCCAAGATCTATTAAATATGAAATAGTACCCCTTTCTAAAAGCCTTTTCTCTCCAGCTTAATAGAATTGGCCTATGGTCTGATATAAACACATTTCCAATTGATAAGAATGGCATGTTGAATTTATCTATTATGCTGACATGTAGAATGAACCTGTCAAGTATTTTTGCTCTGTATGCCCCTTCAATCCTTCCATTGCCCCATGTCAGGAGCATTTTGGGAGGTCTTGTATCAACTAGATTCCTATGTAATAATTCAAATCTTATACGCTCTACTACAGGATCTTTTTTCCTGTTCATTCCCCAAGATTCATCAGTATTTAAAGTAGCATTTAGATCTCCTGCAATCATCATAAACTCAATTTATAAAATTTCTGATGCGAAAAGATTTTCCAAAAATGGAATTCTATTTTTATAAGGAGCATAGATGTTTAGAATGTTGATTGGATAGTCTTTCCCTCTAATTTGTGCCGATATGAGAATGCCTACAAAACATCTGTAGGCATTTGCTCTGATCCAATCCGGATCCCATAAAACCACCAGGCCTCCAGAGAGGCCATTTGCATTCAAAGTAGACATATGCCAAGAGGGGAACATTTTCCTGAAATAGGAGATAGATACATGAGAGTTATGCATGGTTTCTTGGATTAGAATGATTTTTGGTTGTTCTAAATAGACAAGATTCTTTAATTCCAAAAATTTTCAGCTTTCCCCCAGGCCTCTTATGTTCATGGATATTATGAAAGTCATTTAAAAGTTTTATGGGCCATGCTTGCTCTAAGAGGCCCTTCTTCTGACATATCAGTTATGGGAACATCTATGAGGGAGAAATTCCAAATTTCTCTATCAGCAACATCATCTCTTCCTCTGAAATGTCTACTACCCTTTTTGTTTTTTATTCTCACTGTGATATTTCTTGCAGAGTTCGGGCTTATACGAGGAGAGGATGGCTTTTGCAGCTTATATATAGTTAAGCATTCAAATTCAAGTGATTTTTTACTTAAAATATATTCCAAATTGCTACCAATTGAATTTGATGGGGATGAAGTAGGAGAATTTAGTGGTGTTGGCGAAACCATAGGTTCCTTGCCTTTTCCAGATATGTTTCTTTCCCTTCTTGGAGATGAGGAGGACGAAGGAATAAAGGTGATATGAGGTTCCAACTTTCAACGATGTAAGGTTGGGGAATCAGAGGGGGGAAGGGAATTCTTTATCAATGGCGGGTTCCTGGGGAGGAATGGGAGGGAGATAGTCAGTTATTTTATCAGGAGGGGCTTCTGTCTTTCCTTCGATTTCCGAAATGGTGTTCTGACTCTGAGGGCATAAAGATGGAGAAACTAGATGATGGTTTTCTTCAGTGTTAATAACTCTTTGCAAATCACTGTATTCAGATGAAGTTAAACTTATTGCAAGGAATAAAGTCTCTTTCCTATGATATGTAGAAAGAGATTTTCCATGATGAAGGTTTTTTGAAGAAACAGGTCGTCAAGAGCAGTTTTTGATTAGATGTCCCATCCTACGGCACGCTGAGCATCTAAAGGGGACTCCCCAGAAGTCCAGTCTTTCATTAATTGTTAAGTCCCTCCAAGATATCTCTATATGGTCAGGAAACCTGCCTCTGTAAGCTTTTTCTATAAGTACCCAAGCTACTCATTTGTCCTTTTCCCCTAAGCATCTAGGATCAACATAAACACATTTACCTATTGCATTTCCTATTTCTATTAAGGTCTCCTTTGACCACAACTCCAGTGGAAGACCAGGGAGCTTGACCCATATTAGATTATTAGAGGGAGTCTTCTTTAGTGGATTGTAGCCAATATACCATTTATAAAGTGCCAGAAAACTTCTTTCCTGTACCCATGGATGGCTTTTGATGGTTTCCAGGTTATTTGTACCCAAAAAATGGAGGCAATACCATTCTTTCATCAGTTTGGCTATTATGAGAGAATAGCCGATCAAAGGTTTCCATTTAATCTCTATCCATTTATGCATCTCTGAATCGTCCATATGTGGGAAGTGCCATCAGCCAATGAGGGCTAGATTCTACAAACTCTCGATGCGATCAATCAAGAAGATACTATCCAGCTTGATCGCAGCCGGAGGAGAGGAGGTTTTGACAGGCTTCGTATTCTTATTATAGCCATTTGAGGTGTTGAAATCAGCATATTTTTTTTGCCGAAAATCTTTTTGTTGAACTAGCTTTTGTTTACCTTTTCTATATTTAGCAGACATTGATAAGCCGCCACTATCCGCATCCTTAGAAGGTAAAGACGAATGTACTACCATGTCTTCCAACATGGCATGCCAGTCGTTTGACAGCATGGCAGCACTATGACAGTTTTCAGCTTGAATGGCTGCCAAAATCATGGCCTCCGTGATTGATGTATTTGACGCAGGATCCATCATTTCAAAACTCCCTTCTGTCCTATAGGACATACTGAGAATGTCCAAAATAGGATCTTCCAGATCGGGTAATAAACATGCAGTGAATGTAGGATATCCCTTTTTGGACAAGAAGCCCAGAGAGTAAATACCCAAACTCAGGAAACTAAGTCCTTGCTGCCTCGGGGATATGACTTTCCCTTTTCCAAAAGAGAACAAAATCCAAAGAGGTTAGCTGTCCTCTGAATTTATGGAAGGATGATGATTACATGAGGTAGCATGCTACGGAAAGGTAGGAAATTTAAAAAACGGCAGCTTCTATCAACCCAAAGATATCATACATTAACTCTTAAAGTACGAGTTCCTTTCTCCAAAAAATTGAGTCTGAGCTTCTCTGCCCGAGACAGATTCAGAAGCGGAGGGAAAATAAACTGGAAAAATTTCTGATCCTCGAAAAGGTAAAACCTGCCCGGAATAACCAGGATGCAAGAGAAACAAGGCTATCTTTTGATCTTTGAGAAGATTCAGAACGAGATCTCAAAGCATCCAATACAGCAAAAATACATCTCAAGGACACACCACCAAGAGCCAATTTTGAAACGGATGTCTTGACATGGTTTGTATATTTCAAAATAGTTCTTTAATCTATCAATGGAAACCCACGACCAGACCAAATTAGCAAGACTTGACATGAGAACTTGAGCATAAAACCTAGAAAAGCATAAAGGCCATAGGGAGGGAAATTCAGTCCTTAAGCTATAACTGATATCCAGAAAAAAGATTGAACTAGTAATCCAAAATTCATAATTCATATGAAATCTAAAAAACCTTTTTTAGAGAAGAATTTCTCTTTGAATTTTTCAGATTTCACACAAAACAAAAAGTCTATCATTTTATGCTAACAAAAGGCTGACCTGTTGAGTGACGAGCGTTTTGTCTGAGTGAAGAGCACCGCTGAACCGAGCAGGGAACATTGAGTTGAGCAAGACCCTGCAAAACATAAAAATTCATCCCATAGTACCAGCTGGCTAAAACTCCCACTCAGAAAAACTGGTAAGTATCCCACTAACGAAAATGCTATCCCCGCTAGCCAATATGCAGATTCCTCCCAGTGCACTTTGCAAAAGGCCGAAAAAGAAAAAGGGGTGGGGGGGGGGACTAACCAGGAGACTTGTATCTATAAAATGGGACAAAGGCTCAGAGTAACAAAATCTCAGGAACAAATATAGTTCAAAACTCTTCCTATAGTATCCTCATTTGCCAGGATTCCTAAGGGTGACACCTCTTAACTTTTATAAAACAGTAACTACAGGCTCAAAACAAGGAAAGATGGCTAAAACAGGAGAAGCATAAGGTATGACGAAAGTTTAGGCTGATCAAAATCCGCAGAGTCAGGGGGAAGTTGCGGAAGAGGGAGTGTCTGAAACTTGCGAAACCCACCTTACCTTTGACCAATACGGTGTCTGTGAGTGACACGTCTGGGTCTGTGGATCAAGCATCGACCATATCTGTGCACGTAGCCTTCTGCCTTGAGCGACTTCAGATGTTGAATGACACGTTTGAGCCTGGAGATTCAAGCGTCAACCTCTGTGGTGCACGTAGCCTTCATGCGTCCATCCTTCGATTGTTCTGGATTCAAGTCTTACTCTCATTGAGTAGAAATGGCAACCACTTCATCCTGATTTGTCGATCAGCAGTGCTCTCCACATCGCGCCCGTCCTCCTCCTCTATACAATTCCATTTTCCGAAATATATCATCAAAACTTATGTTTATAATGTTTGAATGTTTTTTTTTTTTAATTATGAATTTTAGAATTGTGATGATAATGATAAAATTCACTATGATTTTAATAACAGGGAAGTGTTTACTGTGATTTTAATTATTACTATTTACATTACCACTATTATTGTTTTTGGAACCAACATTATTTTAATATTCTATTAAAGGATATAGAGTTATATGCCGAGTCGCTTCCTATTAAAATTATTCGGTAGACCAATAAAGTCGCTTTTATGATTTGTGGGGCTGGTGAATATATGTACGCATAATTATTGTCAGTGTGCTTTTAGATTGTTAACCCCCAATAACGTGGTACTAAGACCTATCAAAAGAATGACACTCACAGACGACATTCCAACTTTATCTTTATCTTTATCTTTATCTTTATCTTTATGTTCGCATTTTTTCTTTGGATCTACTCACGTCCTGTCCCGTCTTCTTTTTTCTGATATATATAAATAAAACAATTATAAATAATATAATATTAAATAAATATTTTTTAGCTTGATAATGTAATATAATTTCAACAACTTCATAAAAAAATTATTCAAACATTAACACTGAAAATTAGATATAATTCTTTAAACCATCACATAGTACCTTTCATTGACATAATAAAAAAATATAAAAAAAAAGCATCCAAACAAAAATCCTCCCAAATTTTCTTTTGAAAAAAAATAGTCATTGAGCATAGACTTTATACAACATGACACTTGGGAAATCATCCAAAAAAATTTATATTAATTTACCCAATAAATGTTAATGCAGTGGCGTAAGGATTACCATGGTTTTTAATTTCATTGTGGCGTAAGGATTAAATCCCTACACCATGGCATTTTCAAAATGTTTAAATTTGTTAGGGAATGACTTATTTGAGTTACGAAGGTTTATTTTATAATTCAGTATAATGGTCATGTCATTGATTATGAATTTAATAAGTATTTAATTAAAATAAAAATAAAATATTTTTAAAATTTAAAAACAATAGTTATTATAATAAAATAAAAATGAATATATTATCTATGTTTATTTAATTTTCTAATAATAATAATAATATCTATTTTTAAGGTCACGACTAAGGCAGATACTAAATTCCATATAATATAATATAATTTCATGTAAAATAATTACAAGTGGAAAAAATATGCAATTAATATGTTTAATCTTATGTAATCTATATAAGATTGAAAGTTATATTTTAAACAATGAAAAATTACACATTGTATTTTGCACTCCAAAACAAATTTTAACTCGAAAAATTTGATCCCTCTAAACAGGTAATTGTAGGGTAATTATAACTACACATATCACAAGCAATAATTTTTTCCAATTTCAAAACATGATAATATATTTTTACGAGACAATTTTAAAGGCTTAAAACAAACCAAGTAAAGGAAAATAAAGAGAAAACAATGTGCAAATCCATGGTTAAAAATCATGTTACATGTTTTTAATGGATATATGTTAGCCCCAAGAGTTAGCTCAATCGGTCAAATCAAGTGCCTCGCCAATGGGAGGTCACAGGGTCGAATCCCGAAAGCTCTTGGGGTTAGGTCAGTAAATAGGCTGAGGGGTGTTGATGCCTTCGGGTGCGTCCACTCAGTGTTGAACAAACCTGGATGTAGCGGCTACGCATTGACCCGGGTATCCGTGAACCAGAAGTGAAGAAAAAAAAAATGGATATATGTTTAACTTATACATTATTTCACATAGAGAATTAATCTAGGTTCATCATCAGGACCAAGATGAGGAGCAAGATCAACAAACCACTAATATATATCCAAGAGATACAATTGTCAAAGGAACAACTAATAAAAAGAAACATTGAGGGATAAAAAGTAATTTACTCAATAGTTATTTTTTACTTTTATTTTAAATTAATTTATTTCATCTTCTATCTTAATTATTCATATTATTTTATAATTTATTCCAAATATTTTACAATTTCTAAAATAATATTTTATAATGTTATTTTATAATTTGTTTACAATTCATATTGTTTTATAACTCATTCATAATTATATTATTTTGAGAACTTCCTAATTTCTATTATTTTTATCCTACATTCTATTAATAAATTATATTAATTTTAATCGATTGAAAATTTATAATTATGTAAGAAGAAAGGAAACTAATACAAAATATTATTAATAAAAAGTTAAAAAATAAATACAATAAATTACCATCATATTAATAATAATATCACCATTTACCTATATGTGATATCATCTTTGAATGAGGAACTTGATATTTTTAATTAATCACTATTATGATGATGATGATGATGATGGTTAACATCCATTGAGACCAAACTTTGGTCTATGAGACCTAAGAAACAAATTATTTAGTTTGATTTAAGATTTAATTGCTATGCTCAAAAAGCTTGGAGAGAAGCCTCCTGAGCTCACTATAATTTTGACATCATATGAGGCTAGGAAGGTCAGTATTGCATCAAATATTATGAAACAAAGATCTAATGTGGTTGTACGCAGGGCACTCTAAGAGGGAGTGATTTTCATCCTCAATGTTCATATTCTCACAGAGATGGCAGATCCTTTCCATCCATGGTGTTTTAGGAACTTCCCAATAACCCATTTCGCTATGGAGCTCACGAGAGTTCATTCTAATCTTGGCTATACTAATTTTCTTCTTTGAGCTAGTTAAAATAGAGATATACTTTTGATATTCTAGGGTGGGGTTGATGACCTTCTTATAATATCTTAATTTTCTTTTAGATGCTAAATCTTTCTCACACCACATTTTTTCTTTGAACTTAGAAGTAGCAATATTTTTAATGTTTCGAATCATTGACCGGAGAATCCACAGTTTTAACATTTTTGTACCAACGTTTCAAATCCCAAATGGGATCCATCATCAGGATATGAGAATGATGATGACAGAAGAGCAACAAAGAATCTGCTGCTCTTCTTGCTATCCTCACTCTCGATTTTTCGAGTAAAATGATATCACTCCAAGTATCCCCTCCGCACTGGGATAAGATTATGGATTTCAGAGATCTGTGGCTTGAATCTTTCGAATCATTGACCGGAGAATCCACAGTTTTAACATTTTTGTACCAACGTTTCAAATCCCAAATGGGATCCATCATCAGGATATGAGAATGATGATGACAGAAGAGCAACAAAGAATCTGCTGCTCTTCTTGCTATCGTCACTCTCGATTTTTCGAGTAAAAGGATATCACTCCAAGTATCCCCTCCGTACTGGGATAAGATTATGGATTTCAGAGATCTGTGGCTTGAATCTTTCGAATCATTGACCGGAGAATCCACAGTTTTAAAATTTTTGTACCAACGTTTCAAATCCCAAATGGGATCCATCATCAGGATATGAGAATGATGATGATAGAAGAGCAACAAAGAATCTGCTGCTCTTCTTGCTATCCTCACTCTCGATTTTTCGAGTAAAAGGATATCACTCCAAGTATCCCCTCCGTACTGGGATAAGATTATGGATTTCAGAGATCTGTGGCTTGAATCTTTCGAATCATTGACCGGAGAATCCACAGTTTTAACATTTTTGTACCAACGTTTCAAATCCCAAATGGGATCCATCATCAGGATATGAGAATGATGATGACAGAAGAGCAACAAAGAATCTGCTGCTCTTCTTGCTATCCTCACTCTCGATTTTTCGAGTAAAAGGATATCACTCCAAGTATCCCCTCCGTACTGGGATAAGATTATGGATTTCAGAGATCTGTGGCTTAAATCTTTCGAATCATTGACCGAAGAATCCACAGTTTTAACATTTTTGTACCAACGTTTCAAATCCCAAATGGGATCCATCATCAGGATATGAGAATGATGATGACAGAAGAGAAACAAAGAATCTGCTGCTCTTCTTGCTATCCTCACTCTCGATTTTTCGAGTAAAAGGATATCACTCCAAGTATCCCCTCCGTACTGGGATGAGATTATGGATTTCAGAGATCTGTGGCTTGAATCTTTCGAATCATTGACCGAAGAATCCACAGTTTTAACATTTTTGTACCAACGTTTCAAATCCCAAATGGGATCCATCATCAGGATATGAAAATGATGATGACAGAAGAGCAACAAAGAATCTGCTGCTCTTCTTGCTATCCTCACTCTCGATTTTTCGAGTAAAAGGATATCACTCCAAGTATCCCCTCCGTACTGGGATAAGATTATGGATTTCAGAGATTTGTGGCTTGAATATTTCGAATCATTGACCGGAGAATCCACAGTTTTAACATTTTTGTACCAACGTTTCAAATCCCAAATGGGATCCATCATCAGGATATGAGAATGATGATGACAGAAGAGCAACAAAGAATCTGTTGCTCTTCTTGCTATCCTCACTCTCGATTTTTCGAGTAAAAGGATATCACTCCAAGTATCCCCTCCGTACTGGGATAAGATTATGGATTTTAGAGATCTGTGGCTTGAATCTTTCAAATCATTGACCGAAGAATCCACAGTTTTAACATTTTTGTACCAACGTTTCAAATCCCAAATGGGATCCATCATCAGGATATGAGAATGATGATGACAGAAGAGCAACAAAGAATCTGCTGCTCTTCTTGCTATCCTCACTCTCGATTTTTCGAGTAAAAGGATATCACTCCAAGTATCCCCTCCGTATTGGGATAAGATTATGGATTTCAGAGATCTGTGGCTTGAATCTTTCGAATCATTGACCGGAGAATCCACAGTTTTAACATTTTTGTACCAACGTTTCAAATCCCAAATGGGATCCATCATCAGGATATGGGAATGATTTTTAATGTTATTAATGTTTTGCAATGCAACATTTTCATCGATCTCCCAATGGTTTAACCAGGCCCTGGTGTCTTTATACCAACGTCATTTGAGACTTAGGTGGTTTTGGCTGGAATTTAAAGCTAGCTTAGGAAGTCTATGGTCTCCTATGTTATTGAGTTTGTGCTTGTACAACATAAGCCTAGTCATAGTAAGGTTCTCGATAGGGGAAAGACCCACTTCTACAAGGAGAATAAGATAGGGTGTATTGCTTTTAATTTTGAGGTTATATGTTATAAAACGCTTCTATATTTGTTCAAACCTTCTCTGGGATTCTCTAGCGATGCTGCAACCCCAAACCTAACATCCATATAAGATAACAGGAGTGAGTAGAGTTTCAAAGAAGAACTTCTTTCTATCCCACGTTACGAGGTTTGTCATTTTACAATTATTTTCAAGACAAAAATAAGCTTTCTTCCCCCCATTAATCCTTTTCTCAATGCTATAGTTCGATTTGAGCTTGTGACGAGTATCACTTCCTAGGTACTTGTAAGAAGACACTTCCTCCAAGTTGCTATTGTCATACATAAAATTAGCATAAGTGTCCTTCTTGGATTCGATAATCATAAGCTTTTTTTTTGTCAATGTTAACAGTCATACCCATGGTAGAGAAGAAATCCTTAAGAAGTCTAAGTTGCTTATCAAGATCAGATGGTCACCTTGCGAGAAGAACAATATTGTCAGCATAGAGAAGAAGGATGATGACTATCCCAACTAAGATCTTACCAGCATAGCTTGCTTCCTCTAAACAACCTTCTAGCTTGTCAATGTAAATGCCAAATAGGGTAGGGGAGAGGGTGTTAAGAACAAATAAAAGGGACATGAAAACACAAACCACAAAATAGGAAGGAAAACAAGATTTTAAGAATAAAGAGAAGGGACCCACAAACTGCTTTACTTCCATCTATCGTCCCTATTAAGAGTCTTACTCCTCTTTTTAATTTCAATGGCTTCTCTTAATTTCTATTGATGGAAATGGTAAAACCTTGTGAGGACCTTAGAATCCTCTAAGAATATATGGTGCTTTGTTAATTCATCTTGTTCTGCTAGAGAAGTGGACCAGGTCCTACAGTGCCTAAGGTCCACTACGTGCTCCTGAATCCTTTATGAAATGGAACACCTTGTCTCTCCAATGTTGGGGGTTCCACAAGAACAAGGAATTACATAAAAACCCTTCATGCATTTGGGATCAATAGGTTATTTGACAAATATTAAAGAGATACGAATGGTTTTCAATGGTCTAAAGGTGGAGCAAATATTTTGCTTCTCGGAATCCTAAAAATCTTGTAAGTCATCCCTTGGATAAAGGGAAGTTGGACACTAGAGGTTACTTCAACTTCTTTCTTAGTTGTAGATCCCCGACTAGCTTTTAAAAGGCTCAGAAACCTTGGAACTTATTATAACCATTCTTCTTGAAGACATTTAAGAGATGGGTCTTCTCATCCATCAAATGGACTTCATCAGAAACCCTCAAAGCCCTAGTAGCTATAGTGTTGAGAACACCTAGTTTCTGGGTTGTAAAGTGATGAGATTTAGCATGAATACCACTCACTGTGGGTATTCTTACATTATTTCTTTTTATCCTTAATAACAATAATAATTATTTTAGATAAAGTTATAATTTAGTTAATTCTTATAATATTTTAAATTTTAACAACTTAAAATGTATGATGAAGTAAGTGTTTTAGTGCTCATTATGGATTAGTACACTAGTATAATATTATTTCAACAAAATATAATTTCTATCATTAAAGCTAAAAGTCAAGATCAAAACATTCCCTCTAACTACATGACCGTTATGATTAACCACATTTTAGCCCAACTATATGGGCTCATTTTGGAAAGGAAGATTAGCCTATGGCTTAAAAGCCACGGTAAAATAGATAAAGGGAAAAATGGATTTAGGAGATATCACTCAAATATAGACCATATTCTTACGCTTAGAAACATTCCAAAGGAATGTCAAAATAATAAAACTGATATATTTTATTATTATTTTTTTTTAATTTTAGAAAATCTTTTGACATATTTCTTCAGGATAACAAGTGGAAGAGAATAGAAGAGATAATGTTTCCCCTTTAATTAAGAGTTATTGTGACTAGGCTATACAAGAACGTTATTGCCAAGATTAGGACCATTAGGGGTTGGTGAAAAGAAATTAAATGTAATATAAGAGTTAAGCAAGGGTGTCACCTATCCCTTACCCTTTCTGACATTTACAATGATAAGATACAAGAATGTTTTGACGTTGTAGGATGTGATGGCCCTAGGCTCACTTTTATGGTCATTACTCTTCTCCATTATGCTAACGATATTGTTCTTCTAGCTAGGATCCAGATGATCTCAACAAATAGCTTAGAGTCCTCCAAGAGTACTCCTCCAAGGTGGGTATGACTATTAATACCCACAAGAATAAAGTTATGATAATTAAATCTAGAAAGATCAACAATGATAATTTAATTTATGATAATAACTACTTGAATAAAGTTCCTTCATACAAATATCCATTTATTAACATTCATCATCAACTCAACTGCAATTATAGCATTAAGAAAAGGATAATTGGAGGTTGGAAATATTATTATGGGCTTGAAAACAATTATAAGTCAATAGATTTTTGGGTATGGAGTAAAAAAATGTTCCTCATTGAGACTGTTGTCACCCCTGTTATTTTATATGGATTTGAGGTTTAGGGTTGCATTATATTAGAGAATCATGGAGGAAGATTGAGTTAATCCAAAAGAAAATTATAACCTACAAACTCAAGATTAAATTCTCCCTACCTTATCCTCTTGATTGATGCTAGTCTTTTCCCCCACTGAAAGCATGGCTATGATTAGGTATCTCATGTATAAGAAGAAGATATAATACATGGAAGTCAGGAGGTTCCCAAAAATTTCTTATAACTCTAGCCAAAAGCCCCACCTTTGGCTCAAGCAAGGATGGAATAAGGATGCCAAATCTTGGCTAGACCATAGAGGGAAACGAGGAGATCATCTTGGAGAATAAGGATAATATTAGAAATATTTTTACTTGCAAATATAAGGATAAATTCTGGGATGATAAGGAGTTAGAGGAAGAAAAGGAGGTTAGTGTCTTATAAAGAGGTGATGAATGTAAATCTTGATCACCGGAATTGTATTTTTGTCTTGACCAATGCTAAGAATAAACTGAACATTTCCAAGATAAGAAATGATTCTCATGAGCTTCAAAGTGAAACAGGGCATTAGTCAATTCCCAAAATTATTTGGGATGAAAGATTTTGTCACCTTTGTGATTCTAAGAAGGTTGAAGATGAAGAGAATGCTTTGTCGGATTGTTCAACAATTACTCATATCCTTTCTAATTTTAAAAATCTTTGCCACACTACCAACCTTCTTGACTTTTTAAGTCATCAGAACTATGGTGACCTCATAAAACTTCTGTACCAAATCATCGATAAGTGAAATAAATTATTAAAGAATCTTAATTAATATATTACTTTCTTAAGGTCCAATAAACCATATTGGTCTTAGTGGATGTTCATCATCATCATCATCATCATCATCATCAATTTTATTTAATTTTATGAAGGGATTTGCATGAGATTGAGAATTTGTAAGGACTATTGAAATGTGTGTAAAGTAAATTTGGTTATATTATAATATTGTGGATGGTATATGGAATTTTTTATCTAATTTATTAAGAAAGAGTTAGAAAATTAAGAATGGGTAGAAAGTTGAGGGAAAAATATACATGATAATTTTGAAAATGTGTGTAAATTAATGTAATTTTTTTTTTTTAACTCTATATTTATGATGAATTCAAAAGATAAAGGTTTTCTTTTTTAAGCCAGAGGTTCTTTTAGATCTCATTCTTTAATGTTGTAAATCTTTCTTTAAGTTTTTTTCAGAATAATTCTCCATTCTAAGGGATTTGATCTCTCAATGTATGATTGCGTCGAGAGGTGATCTAAAACCTAGTGTCAGGGAGATGTTGTAATGGTTATAAATGACTGTGTTGTAACTAATTTTTACCATAGTAGTTTTTTTTATTTTTGTTGGAAAAAAGAAAAATGAAAAAATAAGAAAATATATGCAAAAAGGAAAGAAAAGAAAATGACAAAAAGAAAAGAGGAAAAAATATCAAAAGAAAAGAGTAAGGGGATATATATATATATATATATATATATATAAGAATCCCCAAAGGTGGGAGCCAACTAAAATTCTGCGGTGTTTTTTTTATATATTATTATTTAATTTCATGCATATTTTCAAATAAAGAGTTGATCTGACATTTTTTCTGTTAACAATAAAAGTCGATTGAAAATCTACAGATCAGATCTTCCCCGCATGCATCCATGCCGGGGAATAGGTTTGGGAACCCCTCACACCGTCGGAATTTAACAAGGGGTCTGAAAAGTTGTATTGAGATTACCGCCTAAAGATATGTGGCACCGCCTAAGCGAGTTCGGGACCCCCCTCTCCAAAACACCTAATCGCCCACCCCCCTTCGAAAATCACTTTCCACTCCCGCGTCCCTTCCGCACCTAGTCATAATTCACCATATGTCCTCTCCCTATTCACCCTTGCAAGTTAGTCATTAAACATTTAATTTCTCCCGCCAAACATTCATATGCTTGTTTAGACATTAAATTTTTGCACCAATTTTCAATTCTTTAATTTCACGCTCATAAAATGGTTATAAGTTCTACAACCACTCGAATTCCCTCCTTTAAAAAGACACACATCCCTCTGCTCATTTCCTTTTGCAATTCCAGCTCCAGAATCACCAGTTCCAACTCTGAATTCTTCTGATCATGCAGCTGCTGATTTTCATACACCAATAATTAACAAATCTCTGGTAATATTAGCAACCTTATCTTGCAATTTCCTATTTTACAATATCTTCGTCAAAAGGAAAATCAAAGTTAGTGGTAGATAACCGTACATTACCTTTTGTAGTTAATGTAGATGAGCTTCCCTTGGTAGACACATAGTATAAAATCTCAGAAATCCAATGTGACCTTGACCTCTGCGAACTCCACAATTACGGAAACCAGAAGTTTCTTGATGTCAGTGATGAATTGAGCATTTGGGAGTCTTTCCTTCATATTTAGATTTTTCCCAAACCCACATCTTCCCTAAATTTGTTACCTGGTGTCATTTGAAATATCTTCCTAGTCAAAGGGTTGTAATTACGAAAGAAAATGAAGTATTATTTCCTATTACTCCTGAGTCTATATGTCAAGTGCTTCAAGTCAATCCTTCAACCCCTCTACACCCATTTTCTACTAATTCTCTCATGGAACTTTATCAAAAACTCACATTTCCTCAGCAAGCCCAAATTTTTGAGTTGTTTTTACCTGAGAATTCTGAGTTTCCTAGGACCAATCCACCTTATTCCACTTCAATATTTCGAGAAATTTCTAGGCAATTCATGTCTATTGTCACATGTCTATTAGGTTACCCTATTGATCAATGGGCTGATGAAGTGATATTAGGATTTCTTTCAGTGTTCTCTATGGGAAATAAACCATTAATGATTTTCAACTACAACTAGTTTTTGCCAAATAGTATTCATGAGCAATTTTCAAGGTTTTCAACTAAAGGTTATTTCAAACATCAGTCAATCCTGATGTATTTACTTTTTTTTCATCAAGCAGACAGGTTCAAGTTTCCATCACATAAATTAGATGCAGAAGGGAAGCCTTAGTCGGTCATTCACTAGACTTCCTTGATAAGAAAAAACACATAAGAATTTTCCTTTAAAGATTATGTAAATCAATTCATGTGTATGTCATTATGTCTTCTAAGTAGTGATGTTATATCAAGGATTTCAACTAAATCGGAATAATTATCCACCTCACTGAACAAACCAAAATTGGAGACTGGCAACTCAACCAGAATTACAAAGAAATCAGAATATACGGGTGTGAACGTACTCCCTTGTTAAAATTGGCAACTAGGGAAAATCTCCATGGGGGTCATCTTATTTATGACAGCTGGTATTTTTCTTAGATCCCTCTCATCGAAAGGTATAGGAATGGTCTAAAGGTCATTCAATTCTAATAAGTATTCATGGGGATATCACTTTACTTGTGTTATGGGACAATTAGTCAAGGTCGACCAGCAGCCAAATGACCCCCACATGTGCTCAATGTTTTAGTATAAATGGAGATGACTTGAGTGTCATTTCATAAAAACTTCACTCTTGATTTCTCTCCACTTTTTATGGGTTTTAGTGGCAAGAGAAATATAGATGATGAAGCCCTACGCATAGGAGAAAATGAGACTAAGGGAGTTTCCCTAGAGATGATGCTCTAGCAAGGTAAACACAATCCTAAGGAGGATTCCCTAGCCACAGTCCTAGAGGATAGATGTAACCCTAGACGTACTGAAAGAAAGTGACCCAATTGTAGACACCTATACACTTCCCAAAAGAAATCAAACTGCAGTCAACAGAAGGTCTTAGCCACAACAAATTCATGGGTCTTTTGGAGGACCGAGTTGTTGTAAATGAGGTTGAGGAGATTTTGGGACAACATGGACATCATGGGAGAAATCTGTGGTTGAAGGTCGAGTTACTAAAGGTATAGTGGATGTATTTTGAGGACTATTCAGACTTGCATGGAGTCCGAGTTAGGAAAGAAGAATTGAAAATTGGTTGAGAGCAGCAAGAGGTAACGATTGATTGTTTTGGAGGGTTGTTAGGGTGCCACAGAGATCTGTGGTAGGTTGCAAGCCTAGCCACTCCAAAACATGGCTGCGCGTAGACTTGAGAGGCTACCATATGCCCAGAACAGTAGTATGAGGAGGAAACACTCTACCTAGACTAGGTTGCAGTCCTTTATAAGGCTAGTCTTGTTGTGTGTTGGGTTAAGAGCAATGGCACATGCCCTAACCAGAAGTGAAGGCACAACAGTTCTAACTGTGCGACAATAGCAAAGGAAATCATGGTGGAGCATGGTAAAGGGGACAACAAGCATGGTGCTGCAAGCACATTGGGACAACAATTTGGTAAGGAAGGTTCAGCAGGAAAATGGTGGTAAGCATGGTGCTACAAGCACATTGTGACAACAGTTTGGTAAGCCACGTGCAACAAGCACATGGTGGCAAGCATGGGGTAAAAAAACATGTGAGAGTATGGCAAGCATGGTGCAGCAAGCACATCGGGACATCGGTATGGTAAGAAAGGTACAACAAGCACGTGGAACAATATGCCAACATGGTGCAACAATGACACATGATGTAGTACAATGATGGGTACAGTCATGATTGGAGAAGCATGATGAGGTGCAACATAGTGATGATGGGTGCAACATGGTGCAAAATAGTGATGTGCAACATGATGATGAGAAGCAGCACAATGATAGGTGTAACACGGTGATGGATTCACGTGGGAGAATCAATTGAAGCAGGGTGTCTTTGACTGAGTTCAGCTACCCCATGTATCATCTACATAGAGATGATCTATGCTCTTACTTAGATAAATCAAAGTGTTCACTTTTGTTGTATATGTACTATCTCTTTCTCTCTCTCTCTCTTGATCCATTGAAGAACATATAAGAAGAACTGATCAAGGGTTTCCCCACAATGGGGTTTGCCCTTGCTAGCTCCACATCTTATGTCCTCTTGTATTGCCTTGTATTTTGTGATCTATGTTTGTGTTCTATCTGCAATTTACTTTAATGTTGATGTGATTTCTAATCTAGAAAATATATTCAGCTAACTATGAAAATTGAAATAAATTTCTCTAAGTATAGAACATACCTAAACTTAACATGGTATCATAGTTGAGGGGAGGAAAAAGCCCAAGAAAGAGTGAAAGAGTAATCACCAAAGACAGTTGGGAAAGGACAAAAGGCTCAATGGGTTCCTCATCCCTCTTCAAATTCACCAAGGGTGAAGTCGAAGTAGAGAACATTTTAGAATGGCGCAGAAGAAGCTTCTAATGGCCTATCTCAAGATCACTTCAATGGGAAGTCTAGATCTAAGGGTGGAAGGAAAGGCAAATGCCTTTTTTGTAATAAGTTTGGCCATTATGTGAAGGAGTGTCTAAAAGGTAGGGACACATCACTTGATGATGATAACAATCATTACAGGGACATCTTCAATGATAGGAGGAATGACAAGTAATGCAGATCATCAAGGAAATAACTGACTCTTCAAAGAAAGCTAAGAATCCCAGGTATGAAGAATCAAATGTTGTTTCTGATAAGATAAAGAAGTGTTATCTTATATTGGCGATATCCTTCAGACTCTTTGGGAATTTGGCTTATTGATTGTAATGCTTCAAGGCACTTCATTGGGTAGAAGGGTGCTCTCTCAAATTTGGTAGAGATGGAAACAATCATGGGATTATACTTGGAGTCAATGCCACCTATCCCGGAAAGGGTGTAGGGAATTTTACCCCTCAACTGAATGATGGTAACTCAATTCATTTACAAGAATCTCTTTATGTACCTGATTGCAAGAACAACATGGTGTTTGTTTCAGCAATGGAAGTCAAAGTTTTCATGGCGGACGTCATTGATGGAAAGGTACGTATTTGAAATTAAATTTTCAAAGATGCTTTTACTCATGGGTTCAGGGTTGGAAATTTGTATCAAAGTTCAGGTTGGTCCATTAGGGACCATGTCAGTTGACACATCTCATCTATAGCACTAGAGGTCTACTTATTATGCAGCTCTACCCGATGTAAGCCAAATAGTGACAGGGATGCCTAAATTCAAGAAGAGAATGAAGGTCCATGTCTGAGATGTACCAAAGGAAAATATTACAAGGGGACCAGTCCTTCATGTAGTAGGTCCACAGGTTTGGAACGACCAAAGGGGTTTGCAATTCATGATTGGGAATCTCATGTATGCAGGTAGAGGAAAGCCCTCTATGGCTTCAAGTAAACACCCCAAGCTTAGTATGAGAGGATAGATAGCTGTCTGATCAAGATGATATTCACTGGGAGTGAAGTGGATCCAAACCATTTCTTGAAGGTTGTGGATGATAGACCTCTCATACTGACACCTTACAAGGACAACCTCTTTTTGACAGGTGCAGATCCTCTCATTTGAAAAAGTAAGAGGGAGTTGGATTCTGGATTTGGAAGGGTGAATTGCAAGCTCATGACTACCTCGATGGATCTTAACTTTTAGAATTTATGTGGTAGGGATGCTGGACCTAGTTTGGGAAATGCCTCTAAGTTTCATAAACTCATTCTATCATTGATGTTCTTAGTGAACTCCCATTTAGATATATGTTTTGCAGTTAGCATGTTGATCTCATATATGGTTTAGCCTCACTAGGTTGGTGCCAAGAATCTTCTTAGATATCTTCGAGGCACAATCTCTCATGGATTGGAATACACTACCAGAAATGTGAAGTTGCATGATTATTCGAATGTTGACTCGGCAAGCAGTGTGGAGGATCACAAGAGAAATTTTGAGTGTTGGTTCTCTTTGGGTTTTGCTTTGATATCCTGGATGAGCAGGAAGAAGAAGTTGATTGCTATAAGCACCACTGGGACTGAATACATAGCAACAAGTATGACCTCATGTGAAGTTGCCTGGTTGTGGAAGCTCTTCAGTGAGTTGTTTGTACACATGACGGATACCACCGTGATCTTCTGTGTCAACCAAAGGGGGATTCAATTGTTGAGGAATCTTGTATTATATGATTTCTCTAATATATAGACATCAGATACTACCTTATCTAGGATATGTACATCGATGAGCAAGAAGGCTCCATTGCATTGGGACTACTGTGCAATTCATAGACATTTTGTCGAAGCCCCAAGGAAAGGTCAAATTTGTGACTTTCCAGAATGACGTGGAGTCGTTGAGAGACCCTCTTATAAGGGTCCTGTATGGTGCATTCATTTAGCTCTGAGAGCTCGAGGGGCTTGGGGTACTTCTTGGAGCAACAAGCTACCATAGGGTGACTCACCCTCCCCTAATGGTGCGCTATGTACAGGGTGACTGGTTCAACCTTCCCGTGTGATACCCCATGATGACTTATGGATAGGATGATTGGTTCTCATGTCGAGGCATATTACCCATGCAGTCTGGGACTCATGGGAAGTACCTCTCATTTGGCCAATGAGTAGGGAAATGGAGTTAGGAACCATAGTAGTACTATTGATGGACACATCATTGTATCTACCATACTCCCTATGCTAGGATGACCTCCATTGCTATGGGATCAATTTGAACTGACTTTGGGTTAGTAAGAGTGATATAGATCACCCTCTCTTGGAACTGATATGGGATCAGTATGAGTGGTTTGATACAATCTCTTATGATATTGATCTAGGATCAATGACACTGACTTCGGGTCAACAAGAGTGGCATAACTCACTCTCTTTTGGAACTGACATGGGATTGGTAAGAGTGGTATGAAACACTCTCTTCATATGGAATTGACTTTGGGTCAATAGAGAATGGTATGAGGCATTCTTGATCAATTCTTCTTCTTCGTGGTTCAATAGAGTAGAGCAGAGCAGAGAACTATAGGGAACTCTTCGCAGAGATAGTATAGTGTGGCAGATGGATCAACGGATGGAGTTATCCCTATTTGAGAGGGAGTGTTCAAATTGGAAACTAGGGCCAAACACCATGTGGGTCATCTTATTTATGGCAGATGATATTTTTTCTTGGATCCCTCTCATCAATAGGTATAGGATTGATCTAAATATCATCCGATTCCGTTAAGTATTCATGGAGATATGAATTTATTTGTGTTATGGGACAATTACTCAAGGTTGGCCAACAACCAAATGACCCCCACATGTGATCAAATTTTTAGTATAAAAGGATATGACTTGAGAGTCATTTCAAACACACTTTACTCTTGATTTCTCTCTACTTATTCTAGATTTTACTGGCAAGATAAATCTAGATGATGAAGCCCTGGATGTAGGAGAAAAGGAGACTAAGGGAGCTTCCCTAAAGATGATTCCCTAGCAAGATAAACGCAGTCTTAAGGAGGATGCCCTAGCCGCAGTCCTAAGGAGGATGTCCTAGCTACAGTCTTATAGGAGAGATCTAAACCTAGATGCAGTGAAATAAAGAGCCCTAATTGTAGAAACCTATACATTTCCCAAATGAAATCAAACTGCAATCAATAGAAGGTCTTAGTCGCAGAAAAGTAATGGGTCTTTTGGAGGACCAAGCTTTTGTAAAGGATGCCGAGGATATTTTGGGACATCATGGACAGCGTGGGAGAAATCTATGGTTTAAGGTTGAGTTGTTGAAGGTACAATGGATGTATTTTAAGGACTATTCGCACTTGCATGCAAGCTGAGTAAGGAAAGAAGAATTGCGGATTGATTGAGGGAATCAATAGGTAAGGTTTGACTATTTTGGAGGGATGTTAGTGTGCCACAAAGATCTTTGGTAGGCCACAAGCCTATCCACTTCAAAACAAGGCTACGAGTAGACTTGAGAGGCTTCCATATGCCCAAAACAACAGTATGAGGAGGCAACACTCGACCTTGACTAGGCCGCAATCATTTAGAGGGCTAGTTTTGTTGTGTGTTAGGTTAAGGGCAGTGGCACATGCCCTAACCAAAAGTGTAGGAACAATAATGCTAACAGTGGGATAGTAGCAAATGCAATCTGTTAGGCCCCTATACTACTAGTGTAACCCCTTATGGTTATTAGTACAACCCACTTATTATATTCTTGTACCCATGTAGTGCCCATATTGTTACTACTGTGCCCCATAGAAGCCCACTATTGTTATTATTGTGCCCTTACATTATTATTGTTATGTCGGCTCTAATTATGTTATGACCCCTTAGACTCCTATATATAGAAGGGAGGTCTTTTCATTTGAATCATCCAAGAATCATTCATTTATGTAATGTAAAGGAGATTGCCCCTCGAAGAGGCTGAATTTTAAGGCATTGATCTATCTTTTCTATCTTTTTCTTGAGCTGGTTTCATAACATTTGGTATCAGAGCAACACCTTCTTTAGAGCAACACCACAACAATTGGAAAGAGTAAAAGGGCTTTCTGACATAGTGAAAAGAAAAATTATGGAAACGAGGAAGCATATGCCTCACAACTATAAATATGGAAGTGTTGTTTCTCCTAGCCTTCCACAACCTACAAGGGTTACACCACAACAATTGGAAGAAAAGAGAGAAAAAGGGCTTTGTTACAATTGTGATAGAAAATGCACTAAAGGTCATAAGTGTGTTGAGAAGAAATTATTTTACATAGATTATGAAGAGGAGGTAGAAAAGGATAAAAAAACATCAAAAGAAGAGGATCTATGCTAGAACCCCACCCCAAGGAAAGAAGAAATGAATCAGACCATATCTTGTAAAGCATTGGCAAGAATTACCACTCCTCAAACTCTCAAGATAGAAGGACATATCAAGAAGAAAAAGGTGCAAGAAGTGAAAGATCACAACGAGAAAGAAGAAATGAATCCAACCATATCTTGTAATTCATTGGTCGAAATTACCACCCCTCAAACTATCAAGATATAAGGACATATCAAGAAGAGAATGTTCAAGAAGTGAAAGATCACATCGAGCATCAAGAAATGAATCCGACCATATCTTGTAAAGGATTGGAAGAAATTTCCACTCCTCAAACTCTAGTGATAGAAGGACATATCAAGAAGAAAAAGGATCAAGCAGTTAAAGATCACATCGAGCATCAACAACAAGTTCTCCGACTTTTAAAGGATAACGCCACTTTGGTGCAAAATCAAACGAAGCAACAGGTAGATCAACATCGTAGTGAAAAATGTTTTGATGTAGGTGATTGTGTATTTTTACTGCTACATCTCAAGCAAGCTATTTATGAGAAGGAAATGTTGGCAATACTACATGCACTTAAAAAATGGCGACCTTACCAAATGGGAAGACTCTTCAAGGATGAGGATGTGGAAGCATTGTTTTGTGCTATTTCTATTAGCCAACTAGATTGGATAAACGAAGCAAGGGATGAATGGAAGAAGGACGAAGAAGTATGGCCACTTATTCAAAAGTTGCAAAAGATCCCAATTCAAACAATATTGCCAGAAATTGAAGAGGAAGGAAAAATCATATTGGAACCTAGAGCAGTCACAGAAACAAGAACCCGACAGCTACGAAATCGATCAATCTTATAGTATCTCATCAAGTGGAAGAACTTACCCGCTGAAGATTCCACAAGGGAGGACAAGAATTTTATACAGAAGCATCAAGAACTACTCAAGCGTTGAGGACAATGGTTTTTGAAGGATAGGGGCATGTTAGGCCTCTATACTACTAGTGTAACCCCTTATGGTTATTAGTACAACCCACTTATTATAATGATGTACCCATCTAGTGCCCATATTGTTGCTATTGTGCCCCATAGGAGCCCATTATTGTTATTATTGTGCCCTTACATTATTATTGTTATGTCGGCTCTGATTATGTTATGACCCCTTAGACTCCTATATATAGAAATAAGGTCTTTTCATTTGAATCATCCAAGAATTGTTCATTTTGTAATGTAAAGGAGGTTGCCCCATCGAACAGGCTAATTTTTAAGGCGTTGATCTATCTTTTCTATCTTTTTCTTGAGCTGGTTTCATAACACAATCATGGTGGAGCATGGTAAATGGGACAACAACCATGGTGCTGCAAGAACACTAGAACAACAGTTTGGTAAGCAAGGTACAACAAGCACATGGTGGCAAGCACATTGTGACATTAGTTTTGTAAGCAAGGTGCAACAAGCGCATGGTGGCAAGCATAGTACAACAAGCACATGGGACAATATGGCAAGCATGGTGCAACAAGCACATGGGATAGTATGACAAGCATGCTGCAGTAAGCACATTGGGACAATAGTATGGTAAGCAAGGTGCAACAAGCACATGGGACAATGTGGCAACACGGTGCATCAATGGCACATGATGTAGTATAGTGATGGGTATAGTCATGATTGGTGAAGCATGATGAGATGCAGCATAGTGATCATGGGTGCAACATGGTGCAACATAGTGAGGTGTAGCATGATGATGAGAAGCAGCACAATGATAGGTGCAACATGGTGATGGAATTACCTCGGAGAACCAGTTGATTTAGCATGTCTTCAACTGAGTTCAGCTACATCATGTATCATCTACTTACATATGATCTATTCTCTTACTTAGATAAGTCAAAGTGTTGAATTCTATTGTATATGTACTATCTCTCTCTCTCTCTCTCTCTCTCTCTCTCTCTCTCTCTCTCTCTATTGAACTATTCAAGAACATATAATAAGAATTGATCAAGGGTTTACCCACATTGGGGTTTGTCCCTGGCTAGCACCATATTTTGTGTCCTCTTGTCTTGGCTTGTCTTCTGCGATCTATGTTTATGTTCTATCTACAATTTACTTTAATGTTTATTTGATTGCTAATCTAGAAAAGATATTGATCTAACTATGAAATTGAAATAAATTGCTCTAAGCATAGAACATACCTAAACTTAACATCCTGAGAGGTTACCAATATTTGTACCGATCATAATATTTTCCTTGGAATACATAAGGAAAATGATGAACATGGATGACCTGCATTTGTATCTAGCAAAACAGAAATCCTAATTGAAGTTAAAAGAACACATTGGCCCTTTCATTTTTAATACTAGGGCAGCAGCGAATGAGGAAGATATGTTATTAAAGCAGATGGAATTCAAATCGAGCTTTACCTAGTCTGATAATTCCTTGGGGATTATTTCGAAGTTGAGAGTCTCGTAGAAAACAAGTCCATATGTACATACAACTAGGCCAGAGATAGAGCAATATGCAAATCAAGAAAAGTGGCAAGAGAAAACATTACATGAAGTTGAAGAACATATTGTTAGTCAAACATCCTCACAGAGTCTGGTTCCAAAAGAAAAAGGAAAAAATGAAAATACCAAGAGAAAGTTTGTCTCCTACAGACTCAAAAAATCAAGCTATAGGTTTTACGATTTTCAAAAGGAGAAAGAAGAAAAAAAACCAAACAAGAGTCTTCGGAAGACTAGAGTTCATAGGAGAAAATCACAATGGCGATGTCAATATTTCCCACCACTTCTTATGCACATGTTGAAGAAATTACATAATCCCCTATATCCTTTGCATCCCATGATACTACACAATTTTGTTTTTTCTAGATACAAAGAGATTATACGGAAGAATGAAGCATTGAAGGGCACCACTTTACAAAATTTTGGAAGCAGTCTTTCACTACACAACACAAGCTTCTATTTGCACTTGTATTGCTAAGGGACAGTTTCAATTAGCTTTCTTATAACCAAAAATTCCAGTCCCTAAGAGTGCGGAAGATTACAAAACTTTCATTTTTTCTTTTGATACCAATAAAATTCATGTCATTGATCAGATTGACCTGAATAAGAAGGCTAGTGAAATGATATATTCGACATTAATAATTTCAACAATGAAAACTTCCAAATTGCAAGCTTCCCTAAACAATATTCATTCAAAATTGAAGATGGAGAGAATGTCATCCATGGCCAAAGATAATAGAATCATAGCTCTTGAAGATCTAGTCATCAAGCTAGGATATGATCCTAGTAATATTAAAGTGGCAGAAAAAATGATAAAAACTAAGAATACTGAAATTCAAACATTGAGGAAGCAACCAAAGCTTCCTACTACTGAACATCCACAAGCAAAATAAATTGGTTAGCTAGAAAGGGAGAAAGAAAACATGTTCAAATTCATAGTTGAATAGAATGTTCAAATTCATAAAATGGAAATTGATATGGAATCACTCCTAAAATAAATATAGAAATAACTCAGTGTTTCAGCTACTATTCCTATAGCCGCTACTTCTATAGTAGGTAATTCAGTAGTAGGTAAATATACAACAAGAAATATCACAGTAGAAACATAGTCTACTAACTTAGAAGAACAACTATCAAAAGCCATGGGAGACTTCTCTCTGAAATATCAAGAGATTGAAAAACTAAAAATGTAGCTTCAAAAGATCCATGAACAAAAGATTAAATCTGATAATGAATATTTGGCTAAGATTCAGAAAGATTATAAATTAACACAACAATTAGAGGTTTACAAAAATGAATCCTTAATTTCACAAACCATTGCTTATGCCAAATAGAATATTTGGATAGACATTATTGTATTAGTGACTAATTTATGGCCTTCAATTGAAATTATTTCTGAGCAGGAAGACTTATTGCAAAGACCACAAGAAGAAGTAGTAGAAATAAAGGACGGAGACCACAAACCTAGAGATGCTACAAGGATAATCAAAGTATTAAACTCCAAGACAAAAGATGAGCTTGAATAATTTGACATTGAAGATAGAACTGAAGTTGTCTTGGAGGCCAGAAAGATTTTAGAAAAGATAAATCTAATGCTATATCTCGAGAACAAGTGTCATTAATTAGAGGTTCAAATTAGGAAATTTCATAGGAAGTTTAATTCTTTATGTCAAAAAGGACTTTTAGTTTTGCAGGATAGAAGTGGAAAATTGATCCCACTTGAAGAATATCAACATAGGCTACATAATATAGCAGTGGAAAAGACCAAATTTTCTTGAATCGAAGTAGTTATTACCAGGAAAGCCCTCATTGAAGGTTTAAGTTATGAATAATTAATAGTACATGAAATTAGGCATTTTTTTCTAGTTCGACCCACTTTTGAAAAATATACTGAAGTTGATGAGTCATATAGGAAATTGTTAAAAAATTTATCCCTGATGAAAAGAGATGGGATAAATTGTGTGAACTCGTCGAGTAGGAACAAAATGCAAAATTTTGGGAGAAGAAAACACAATTTTAGTAGCATACAACAAAATTTTAGGGACAATCGGTAGAAGAAACAAATTTCTAGCTATAGTCATCAACAACATCCCTTGAAATTAGTTTAGAAGATTGAACTCCATATACATTCTATATTTCAAAGAAGAAAGGGTTGAACCCTTGTGATGAACCAACAAACATGCTTCTAATTTTCTGAACTATTTCTGAAGATTAATAAAAGGATTTTGGACTCATTTTGAGAAACTTGTGTATCTCTTTGAGTTCCTCTAGTATTCATTTATGTCATCATTTTATATTTTATCTGCACATTTTTAAGGAAGCACAAATGTTTAGGTAAGATTAGATGGAATATCAATCTATCTGAAAGCTCCTTCAAATTTATCATTAATTAAAAATATTAATTTCTTAAAACTATTTGTTTCAGTTAATTCCTCTAAATAAATAAATTGTTTCCTTCTGTCATCTCTTATACATGTACTCTTTGGCTGTAGAAAATTTCTATACGCATTTTCTATATATAAGGAATTAGATGTTTAGTTTGAATATTTAAAGAATTATATATCTTCTTTACTTCTGCTTTTCATATCATTTTAAATTTTATTTCTATGAAGAGTGAAGAATAGTCCCTTATATTTTCTCAGAAATAATTAAAGTCTACATCAATTTAAAAGTTTAAGCATGGTCATCCATTAAAAATCAAAAACTCTATTTAGAAGATCTGGCATAGTCCCTTCGCTTAGGGCTATCTACGAAGGACAACATCAGATTCACATAATTTCCAGGGAACGAATATTTACATTTTTTTCCTTGCGAAAATAATTATACATGTCTCTTAACAGTGAATAAGATTCTAGTAGGCTAAAACCCTTCACTTGGTGACCCCAATGGTTAAATCTGACTTCACACAAGTATACCAGATCCAAGTCAGATCCTAAATTTTTCTCTCCTTTATTAGATCTAGAGATATTAGTTAAAATATCATCAATTAGGTGTACGTTAGAAGCCTCTTTAGCTACTTCTGCCTATGTTCTATCTCAATCACACCCACAATCTGACACTTTACAGTCAACTCCAACACCTACTAAATTATCAAATCTTCATCCAAAAGTTTTAAAAATCCTTTCTAAAGGAGTAGATATTCAAAATAAACTTCTAGTCCAACAACTTTAGGATTTTGAACTTCCTTATTCACATTTGTAACCTACTAATAGTGAAGAAGATCCCAAAATTTCCCATTTTGAGTATAAACCATTTAATTGTAAATCTTCTTTTGTAAATACTTATCATCTACTTCTACTAAATTCTAAGAGGAATTAAGTATTTATACTAATCCTCTAGCTTTTGAGAATCCTGAAAAAGTTCTTCCTGAAGTTTAGAAGTTAGTTATTAATCCTCATTTCTTCTGTAAACCCAAACCCACATCACCTCCTTCTTCTGTTAAAGTTGTCTCTCATAAAAAGACAACCCCATCTCATCAAATGGATGGTACTCAACCAATTATGGAAGCACATTATGCATCCTTAGTTCTTCCACCTGCATCCCAACTCCATCCTTTTCCTGATGGGTATTTAAAACACTTACCTAGATTTAATGGAAAACCTGGGCCATTTGCTGAAGATCAGTTAGCAACATTCTTAGACTTTGTTGACGATATGAATATTGAGCATGAGGCTGTCTACACTGGACTTTTTGTACAATCCCTTGAAAGAAATGTTAGAATATGTTTCAAACAATTTCAATTAATGCATGGGCTGACCTAGTTAATATTTTCAGAAATCAATGGGGAGTAAAAAAGGATGTTGTTTACTACTTAACATAATTGCAAGACATAAAAATAAATTCTGGTGAACCTGTAGCTGATTTCATTAAGAGATTCAATCAACTCTATAATAAAATACCCCAGGGGATTACAAACCCTAGTAACTGCTGCTAAGCTTAGGTTTTCCAAAGGATTTGAAGATGAATTTGATGTAATGCTTAAGGAAATCAAATCCGCAACTCTATCAGACATGCAAAAAAATGTCATTGGAGTTGAGGCTAATAGATCAACATCTGCTAAACTGAAAGATAAGGAAGAAAAGCTTGAAAAGAGGATGAAAGCTAGGGAAGAAGGTACCTCATCAAAGATTAAATATGAAGACCATAAAATTGATGAAATAACCTCTCTACATAGAAATATCTCTTACAAAATATATATAATGGAAACTCAACCTAGATCAAACCAACAAGCTACAAATACACCACAAGTTCAATATAGAAGACCCTTTCAACCTAAAATTTTGGAAAGGCCAAACCCTGATCAACAAATTCAACCTCCCCCATTGGTTGATGATGAATATCTTGAAGAAAATTTTGCTATCAATAAAAATGATATCAATTATTTTGAAGACCCTTCATCACAAAATGCTATTGTCCCAATTACTTAAGATTAGTCTTTAATTCAAAATCAAGATAATTCTCAAATTTCTAAGTATCAATTTTTTTTCTAAATTCTTAATTGTTGAATTAAATAGATGGTATGACCTTAGACCAAGACCTAGACTTGTTATACCAGAAAAAAAGGATACCTTTGATGAACCTCAAGTAAAATTAGATGAAACAAAAGCCCCATTAATTCAACAACAAAATCAGATACAAGAAGATAATATTACTGAAAAATATGTTCCAACTGTATTTAATGTCGAAAAGGAGTTAGAAAGAGTTGAAATTCCAATCCCATTATATGAACGCTCTAAAAATCCAGGTTATAAACATAAATTTTCTAAATGGATTCAATCTTCAAGAATTGATGTAGAGGGTGATGTCACTAGTTTACTAGATGAAAAACTTCAAGTTGTTTTTGGTCCTAGTTTAGATATAATTGATGAAATTGTACCTATCATCTTTATCACCTTGAAAATTGATGACTAACTTTTACATAATTTCATGTGGGATTCTAGTGCCTCCCATAATCTAATTCCTAAAGTAATGATGGATTAACTTCAATTGCAAATCACTATACCAATCCATGACCTGTATACTTTCAACTCTAAGAAAGCACCTTGTTGTCGCTCCCAAAGACAACTTCATATTGCTTACAAGATCAATGTCTAGATACATCTAAATCGGTGTGTCTCAAATTATTTTGAAGTAGGAGGAGACATAATCCATGTTCTATACACATATATAAGAGGCATGAGTTGGTTCTTTCATCCAAAGATGTAGGTCAAGTATTTCAGTATTTCTACACATACACAGTTCCTAGAAATATAACATAAAATAGTGGAGGTTGAGAACTTCAAAGGCTTACAATTTAATCAACTTTGCGGAATAAATGAGGGAAGACAAGGAGGGGGAGCAACCCAAAATGTAGAGCTCAAAGTACCAAAAATTCTATATTAAAAACATAGACCCTGAAACCATGAGATATGCTGCAATTATTTGAGTTACAGGTAGATATAATGAATAGAAAAGAAATTGGATGCTATGATTCACGTAGTGCGGTTTAAAGATATAATTTCAACCCATCAAATAGGCACGCACATTAAAATCTCAATGCAAATTAATCTATAGGCAAGTATGAAATATTCTATCATCTATTGTTACATAAATTTAGAGAAGTAAATAGACAAAATGGATGAAAAGAGGAAATAACACACTGTAATACTTCAAAGGAGGAATCACCACTACTCCTATGATATTTTGCAAGATCTATGTGACTAAGTGATATAGTTTTCACAAAAATATCATACTTCTTTGCAGGTTTCATAACCTTTATTCAGTGTTACTACTCCCTATTTATAAGAAGAGGGGTTTCATTACCAATCATGATATAGTACAAAATATCCCTGGGTTAAGTCTCAACTATCATATTAGCTTGATTTCATGGTGAGGGAAGGCTCTGTGTCCAAAAAAACATCACAAACACAATAATTTCCTCGTAAAGGAAAGCACATCACAAGATCACAAAACAAATGAAACATTAATGCAATATCTTTGTGCCCATTACTAAAATTTGTACTATGACGCATGACGAAGAGGAATAAATGCAACTTGACATATCTAAATTATGAGACCAAGTGCAACAAATTTCGCTCTTGCAAATAGTTGTTGGAAGCTTTGAATATTAAGATGGATGTTTTAGAAGTAAAAATAAAAAGGGACATGAAATTTTTAAGGATGGTTTAAAAGCAGTCGTGGAAGCAATGATGAATTTCCATATGGAAGGGTTGAAGGAAGGTTTGGCAATGTTGTTAGAAAAAATGCTTCCTAGTGGTGACAAGGTAATCCATGAAAATCATGGCAAGGAAAAAAGGAATATGAATTATGATTTTAGATAATCCCATGTTGGATTTAAGAACCACCACATTCGAAAGATTGATATGGGGAGGTTTGATGGAAAGGATCCAATAACATGGATACTACATATGGAGCAATATTTATATCTCCATGATGTGCAACACTCACAAAAGGTATTCATTGTACCTTTGTATTTAGATCCCAATTAATTTGTATGGTATCGATGGATTTTTTCTCATAAACCACTTGTCACTTGGTCAATTTTTATCGAGGAAATCATAACACATTATGAGGATACAAAGAGAAACACATTCTTTAGCCAATTGATTAATCTCAAACAAAAGGGTTCAATGGTGGAGCACATTGAGGACTTCCAAAAATTGAATATCAAGGTAATGAATATTTCAGAGGAGCATAGGATTGATGTCTCCATAAGTGATTTGAAGTATAAAATCCAACATGAGGTTCACCTTTGGGAACTTGATTCATTAGAGAAGGAATTCAGGGTAGTAAGAAAAGTTGAAAGAAAAATTATGGCAACAAGGAAGTCTACCACTCACAACTATAAAGATCGAAGTGTTGTTGCCCCTAGCGTTCCAACACCTACAAGGTTGACACCATAAAAATTGGAGGAAAAAAGAGTATAAGGGATTTTTTACAGTTGTGATAGCAAATACACTAAAGGTCATATGTGTGCTAAGAAGATATTATTATACATAGATTGTCAAGAGGAGGAAGAAAAGGAACAAGAAACACCAAAAGAGGAGGGTATAAACTAGGAACCAACCCTTGAAAAGGAATAAATGAATTTGAACATTCTTGTAATGCAGTGGCAGGAATAGCCACTCCTCAAATGATCAAGATAGAAGGATATATCAATAAGAAAAAGGTAATAGTGTTTATTGATTCAGGTAGTACTCATAATTTTATTCATTGTAAGATAACTAAGGAATTGAATTTCTTTCTATATCTAGCACCAAAATTTCAAGTGATGGTTGCAAATGGAGGAAATATAAATTGTTTTGTAAAGTGCCACAATATAAAGCTAACCATGGGAGATTATGTATTGAATAGTACAATTATTTCCATTCCAATGGGTGGTGTTGATGTTGTGCTAGGAGTCCACTGGTTACAATCTTTAGGGACTATAACTTTTAATTTTCAATAGCATTTCTTGAAAAGTTTTTGGGAAGGAAAGGAAGTTGAATTAAGGGTTATTAGAGGGAAACCAAGAAATATAATAAACTATAATGGCATGAAAAAACTTTTTAATAAAGAACAATGGGGTGCCATCACACAATTATGTTGACTAGAAATTCAAACATCAAAATCATCTATTTCTCCAGATCTCCAAAAAGTCTTAGATAATCATTACAAAGTATTTGAGACTCCCAAAGGCCTCCCACCTATTCTTGATCATAATCATGCTATTTATTTGATTCCAGGAATTTTTCCTCCAAACATCAAACCTTATAAATATCAGGCTATGCCCAAAAGAGTGAAATTGAATGTATGATTTCAAAAATGCTAGAGGTTGGTATAATTAATCCTAGAGTTATTTCTCTGATCCAATATTATTGGTGCATAAGAAGGATGGATCATCGCTTATTTGTGTGAATTATGGGGATCTCAACAAGCTCACTATTAAAGATAAATTCCCCATTCTTTTCATTGATGAATTACTGGATGAGTTACATGGAGCAACTTACTTCACCAAGCTGGATCTTTGTTCAAGATATTATTAAATTAGAATGAAGACTGAAGAGATTCTGAAAACAACATTCAAAACCTACGATGATCATTATGAATTTTTAGTCATGCCTTTTGTCATTTCTAATACACCTTTGAGATTTAAAGGTTTGATGAATTCAATTTTCAAACCCTTCCTTAGAAAATTTGTGTTAATATTTTTTATGATATATTAATCTACAACTAGTCTTGGAAGAATCATGTTCAACATGTTCACATGGTGCTCAAACTATTGGAGGAGAAATAATTATATGCAGAAATCTCAAAATATTTCTTTGGAGTATAGGAGGTGGAATATTTGGGTCATATTGTATCTCATGAGGTTGTTAAGGTAGACCCTGAAAAAATTAAAGCCATTAAGGAATGGAAAATCCCCACAACCATAAAGAGTCTTCAAGGATTTCTTGGGTTGACAAGGTATTATCGTAAGTTTCTTAAGGATCGTGGGAGAATAGCAACACCTCTAAACATATTAAAGAGGTAATGTGCCAAGCACCTATCTTTGCTATGTATGACTTCAAAAAAACCTTTATTATGGAATTTGATGACTTAGGAAATGGAACTAGTGTTGTTTTAATGCAAGAAGGAAGACCCATTTCTTTTGAAAGTCATCAAATCAAAGGAAAGTATTTACACAAACCTATTTATGAGAAGGAAATGTTGGTAATACCACATGCACTAAAGAAATGGATAGCTTTTCTATTGGGAAGAGACTTCAAGGTAAAAACATACCACGATAGTATTAAATACTTTTTGGAACAAAGATTATCGTCATAAGAGTAGAAAAAATGGGTCACAAGGATGTTGGATTATGACATTGAAATCATCTACAAGAAGGGAAGCAAAATTTTGTTGGAGATGCACTCTCAAGAAAGGATAAGGATGTGGAAGAATTTATTTGTGTCGTTTCTATTATCCAATGTCATTGGATAATCGAAGCAAGGGATGAATGGAAGAATGATGAAGAGGTGTGGACACTCATTAAAAAGTTACAACAAGATCCTAGTACATCTTATACATTTAGGTGGAAAAATGATTTATTATGGTACAAAGATAATTTATATCTTTGTGAGAACTCCCAGCTCAAGAAAATTATTCTTTTGTGATTTCACACCTCCCATTTAGGAGGGCACTTAGGATTTTAAAAAACTTACCACAAGGTCAAGAAGGAAATTTTTTGGGATGGTCTTAAATCTTATATTCAAAAGTTTGTGATAAAATGTTTGGTTTGACAACAAAATAAAGTTGATACAATTAATACACCCTATCTATTACAACATATAGCCATTCCAAATCAGTGTTGGGAGGAGGTCCCAATGGATTTTATCACTAATTTACCCAATTTTGAAGGAAAGAGTATCATCATGGTGGTAATTGATAGAATTACTAAGTATGCACACCTTTGTGCATTTTCTTATCCTTTCAAAGCTATTATAGTTTCCACTGCATTTATGGAAATGATTCAAAAGATACATGGAAATCCAAAGATTATTGTAAGTGATAGAGATCCCATTTTCATTGGAAATTTTTAGACGCAATTATCTTTTTATCTTGGTACTCAATTAGATCATAGCTCATCTTAACATCCTCACTCTGATGAGGAAACAAAGATAATGAACAAATTCTTGGAAGGATATCTTCTTTGCTTTCTATCTGATAAAAAAACACAATGGGTCAAGTCATTACCTCTAGCTAAATGGTGGTATAACACTTCCCTCCATACTATAGCAGAAATGACCCCATTTATGGCACTTTATGAATATCATCCTCTATCCATCAGATCATCTTTAATAGAAAACTCTAAGGTTCAAACAGTGGAAGATCACATTGAGAATCAACAACAAGTTCTCCAACTATTAAAGGATAACCTCCCTCTGGCGTAGAACTGAATGAAACAACAGGTAGATCAGCATCACAGTGAATGAAGTTTTGATGTAGATGTCTATGTATTTTTATGGCTAAAACCATACAAAAAAATGTCCCTCAGGCAAGCTAAGAAGAATAATAAATTATCACCCAAGTACTATGGTCGTTACAAGGTGTTGCAAAAAATTGGTACAATGGCATACAATTTAGAGTTGCTTGCATCTTCTCGAGTACACCCAATTTTTCATGCTTCATGCTTAAAGAAGGTTATTGGTCACAAGCTTCCATTTTAACCAGTGTTGCTAGAACTTGACAAAGAAGGAAAAATCATATTTGAGCTTGAATTAGTCACGGGAACAAGAACCCGATAGTTACGAAATTGATTAATTTTAAATTATCTAATTAAGTTGAAGAACTTACCTGCTGAAGACTCCACATGGGAGGATGAGAATTTTATATAAAATCATCAGGAACTATGCAAGCGTTGAGGACGACACTTTTTTGAAGGAGAGGGGCATGTTAGATCCCTATAATACTAGTGTATTCCTCTTATTTTTATTGTTAGTATAGCTCCCTATTGTTATTGTTGTACCCTTCCATTGTTATTTTTATGTAGGCTCTAAATATATTGTGACCCTTTAGACTCCTATACTTTACAAGAAGTTCTTATTATTTGTATCATCCAAGTATTGTTAATTTATGTAATGTAAAGGAGGTTTCCCCCTCGAAGAGGATAATTTTTAAGCCAGTGATGTATCTCTTATTATGTTTTGTGAGTTGGTTGATAACAACTTATTTGACTCACAGAAAATAAAATGAAAGGAAATGATAATATAAAAATTTGTGCATACCTCTCCTCACAGTGCTCTCTCTCCTCCCTTCACAAACATCATTCGCTTTTAAGGACCTTAAATTCACTTGGGAAGTCAAACTTCTTGGATAAAATGTTATATTTGATTTCCGATCATGATTTTTTTAGGGAGTAGGAATGAGTTTCTAAAGGGGAAAGTTAAATTATATTTATGTTTCAGTAGGTGGGGCCCCCCGAGTCCTCAAAACACTATAATTTTCATTTCTCTTCCTGGCGATATTTATTTATCAATAAATAAATAATATGAAGATAATCTTATTGTACATATGTTCAAGAAATGTTGATGTAGAAGCATGCCATATAAAATTCATTATATAAGCCAAAGATAATCCATGCACCATAATATAAACCTTGTGAAGAATTCATCTTTTCACCCCAAGGCCCCTTCCTCTATTGCTTCAACCATTTGCATGACTATGATGGCTCATGTTACACAAATAATTCCATCATATTATCTTAGTAAGCAAAGAAATAAAAAATCAAATTGACTTTTACTAATGTATGAGTGAAGATAAATCACATAGGAAAAACTATTTTTTAGGAAAGGGATTTAATCTCATATATGAATCATGAAATTTCCACTGTCATATAACATTCTTGGAGACAAAAATGTAATTGTATACAAAATATAATGTTATATAAATTTAATGTTTACAAGCCTAAACTGAAAGTCAAAATATTAAACACGGGCTATGAACAAATGGGGGGATTATATTGTAACAAACATGTGGACATTGAAATAGATCAGTATGCAAATCACTTTCCTCCCACACTTAACCATTTTCCTAAAAAATTCTTCCGACCAGAAAACCCCGCTTCATTAGACCCTGACTGCGCTGCATTATGCAGTATTAGCCCTCAGTGATGTTACTCTACTTCCTGGAACTACATAGTGTGTAGAGATTGTCCTCTAGAGCAGTTGCACTGCACAATCCTAGAAGTGAGCAGCCTACCTTCCTTCCTAGAATTGCGTAGAAGTTTCCTCAATCCTGACCTGAATTGTGCATTTCTCAAGATATTTCATCAAGCCTCCTCCCTGTCTATTGGAACTCCGTAATACGCAGATACTTGAACCTACTTTGCCTCCCAAAACTGCATAGTTGTGTCCCCTAGTGTCCTCCTCAATTGGGACTCATTACTCCCAGAAACTGCACATAACTATCCTATATGCTCTGTCTGATTCCCTATCCTATATTCCCTTGGAACACTACATAGAACTTCCTCCCAGGATCTCACCCTATAGCTGCCACTGATCATCGCAACTACGTAATCTTGCCTCCTAATGAGCTCTACGCAATTTTTCCTGGCAGTGAAGACTATGCTCCAGAGTTCCTCATTCAAGCCTAACCTATGCACTGCGCAGTCTCAGTCACTAGGCTCCCTTGCTCTCACTTGGAACTATGCAGTTCATAGTTTTTCAGCCCTCTTCCAAGCCTATCATCCTTCTATGGCCTAGTCCATGGATATCAGTGCATGCATCTTAGACTAGGAGAGTTTGGATTTGATGTCGTCCCGCCATGAGTGAATTACAAGAACATGTACACTGTTAGATCATGACAAGACAATGAATGAGATGAAGAAGGAGCGAACATGCTAGAAGAGTTGCTTGTAGTTGGATGGATAGAAGAAGCTCATCGAGAGAAAGCAAAGGGAACACATGCATGCAACCACTTTTCAAGACAAATATAATGGAAGACCCCATAGCATCAAGCCATGTATAAGATAAACGACAACACATCCAAGAAAACGTCCATGACTCAACAACAACAACATCTTGACATTGCCACCACAACCAGCGAGTCAGGGTCAGTAATGTCATGTCAAGTTGTGTCATGAGATGTCAAGGCCACATCACTACTATGGGCCATATCTATTGTAAATAGAATTTAATGTAAAGTGAAATTCCAATGGACACACAAGAATATGAAGAGTCATATCAATTGAAAAGTCATAGGAAGTTGAACGGTCATGAGGATAGTCCAAGAGTCACAATGGTCAAGAATCACCCTTGGCTATATATACCCCTCCCATTGTATGAGCAAGGAATTTTCACCTTGGCTCCTCCAACAAAGCGTTGAGAGTTTTCAGATAGTTCTTCGAGAAGCGAGGAGTGTCTCCAGTGTCCCACTACTCGGGCTAGTGATATATGGTGTACATATGTGCCTTGGAACTTTTTCTTAATACAGAATCCTGTTAAGGCCAACACATTTTCATGCATGTTTTCTAGATGTTCGTAATATTATTCGTTCAACATTTGTAATTCATTTTTGTTTCACATGTACTAAGATAGTTGAACTATTTTGGTTGTTTTAATACTTACCTTGTTGGGAATGTGCTATATTGGTTATCATTGTTGTCTCATCCTTGTGAACTACTCGGTATTATACTAGATAGACCTTCCTTGTTTACTAGTTGTCACGACCGTCACATCTGTTGCGGACTACTCTGATGGATGGTGGACAAGTCTTCCCTTGTACTTCGGTTTTAATGACTTCCGCATTCGCTGTGGAATATTCCGCTGGATGTTGCATAGACCCTTCTGGTTCGCATGTGTCTCTTCTTGGGTGGTACTATTAGCTCTCACTTAGAGGTTCACTTTACTTTCCCCCTTTTGTAAGTAAGAGAACCTAGACACAGCTACACTACGTACTCACCCATCACACTCACCCGCTTTTTGAAGACACCAGTGTAACACTCTCATATGCTGAACAACAAGAGCTAAGGAAAATCTCTAAGTAAATGGAAACCAGGCCATCACAACAAATGGGACTCCTACACTAAATGGTGTGAGGTCTACTTGGGACTTGATACCAGGGAGATACCCTGAATATTGGCAGATCCAACACTGTCAACAAGTTCATTAATTAAAGTATTTCCAATCCATTTTGTTGTTTCCTGCACATATACATACACAAACAAATTATATGTTTTAAAGATGCAAGACTTTGAAGTATCCTTTGTTTCTTCCAGCATCTGTCCCTTATGCAACTCTAAAACTTCCAAGTTTTCCATCAAATATTCATTTGCTTCATCCACTAGAGCAACATCCTCATTAACATCCAAACTCATGTGTTCATCATCCATAATTTGTTCTTCCATGGCTACATTTTCCCATGGCATATAGTCTTCATCTTGAATATCCTTTGCCTTCCTTCCAACTTGTATAACAATACTAAGTGATTGTTTCTTCTCTCTACATAGAACAAAATCAATGCTCTATATTGCATCTAGAACAAATCCTTCATTCATACACCAATTGTTAAAATTGAAGTCATCATGGTATTCCTCTATTAACATCTCAACCATCATGTGTTCATTGTCCACACAGCTTGTGAGAATCTCAACTAGTCCCTCATCAACATTTTCTTAATGCTAGTCTTAAGTTTTCAAATGGCCCATGAAACTTTAATCTAGTCTCCTTCAAACATTATCATTCTCTCTCTCTTTAAGGTTTGCTCTTTAATTAACTTCACAAAGAACTTCTTCTTCAACAATTTTCCTTTATTGCAGATCAACTCCTTTGAGTTTTTCCTCCAATTAAGCATTTATACTCTATTTAATATCCTTTCCTTTCTCCATCAAATGAACTTTTGATCTATGTCTCAGCTTCACCTGCAAAAAATTCAATTTTACTCTCTTCTGGAGACTCCATCTGTAACCCTAGTCTTCCTCATCTTTCTAAAGAAATTCTTTCAAAATCTCAAGTTGTAATTTAATTTCAGCTACTTCTCTATCAAGTTTGTCCTGACTTGATCTACTATGGATTCTCTTTGAACCTTTACTATGACTCTCAATAGTCACAAATTGCCTTCTTCTATGAGCTTCTCCCTACTCACTATGGACCACATACAGGCCACTGCAACAAGTTGACACCATAACCTGTTTGTAAATACCATACTAAGCTCTTCCATGCCTAGTCTTCTCCTAGTATTTTCGCTAACTCCTTCCTATGGAATCTTCATCCAAGAACTCTATAGTCTTATGGATTCTACATGAAATTTACTCGCCTTCTTCCTATGAGAAATTTTCTTGTCCTCCTTCTCTATTGCAAGGTTCCTTACCATCATCATCAAGAAATATATTTTTTCTTGATTACAATCATCAACTATAAACATCATCACCGTTACTTGTAATCAATAATTAATTAACAAAATACCATTACCTCGTTGTCCAAATCTTTGTTGAACATGCATCACTACTATTTTAGTTTTCTCCGCTGGCTCTACCTTCAATGTTATAGTCTTTTGGTGTCCTTCGCTAAACAATTTATGTTTTCAGACCTATCTTTAAAACAAATATGATCTAGTTCCTCCCAAAGTAGATTTTCTTCCACAGATTTTCTTCTTCAGATTTCCATCGTGCAATCATCAATATTCAAACTCAATAAGAATTAAAACAAGGTAAGTTACCTAAATCGTCTTTTTGAATCTAATTCTGCTTCATGCTTCTTTTGAGAAATATGAACTTTACTGGATTCCTTTCTTTTATATTTCCATATTACAATCTCTCAATCAAATTCATCACATTCGATTCTACTTCATGCTCTAAATTCCATCTTCAAAACTTTTCTTTCTTGTTGGGTTGTTATAATCTCATGACCAAAGAGTGTTCAGGCTCTAATACCACTTGATGTCACATAAGTCACCCCAACACCAATATCCCCAATCTAGTCCACCCATATAGCTATCTATTTACATCCAATTCAACAATATTTCATGAAACATTTAATATAGGAAGTCAATATAAGAATATGAATTTATTATCATAAATTACATAAGATTTTTCTCTTACCTTCCCTCAATAATCTTACCTCGTTTGATAAATCAAACTACATACACTTCAACTTAAATAGATTATGCAATAGGTAGGCCAAATGGGCATTAACACGTAGTCCTAAAAATTTTCTATGTAGTTGCTATGAAATTATTTTGTAGTGCTTGTTTTCCAATTTGTTGTTCCGTCGCAACAAAATGCTTTCGTAGCACCTGTTAAAATTTTGTATTGCGGTTTTGGGGAAGATGAAATGACTTAAACTATTTCCAAGATCGACTCCTTGACACAGTGTACTATCTCATGTGCCTTTCTTCATCAATATTTTCAAAACCATAACAAATTTTCCAATAAAAAAATATCCAAAGAGGGTTTTTTTTTTTTTAAATCGGAATTCCAACTAGGGTACTTTGATTTTGTAAAAACACTTGAATCACTATAAATACCACGTAACCACTATGTCAAAACACAATGAACACTCCCCCACAGGGTTTTGGAACCATTGCAACAAAAATATCAAAGATAAATGAACAATCACGCAATGATTGTAGCTACATTCTTCATATTTATTCTTTGTAAATCGGTTCAACAAGTTATAGGATTTCAAAATGACCAATATTAAAATGAACAAATGCAAAAGAATAGAAACCATGAGACCACAAGTAGAAATCAAATTGGTTAATCACATGAATTTGATTCAATCTCAACCATTTATCAAGCACACAATTTATAATACAAAAATTTATGTTCATTTATGCCACTACACAAAGAAATACCTTCTAGTTCACACATATTAGAAAGAACAAGTGAGTCTACAAACTTCGGATTGTAGTTTCAAAGAGAAACAATGAGTTCCTCTCTTCTCTCCCTCCCTCTTCTCCTCACCCGGGAGCTTCTCTTCTCACCTCTTCTTCTCAAACACTCATTCTTTTTATTGTTTCCCAAAAGGAATAGACTATAATAACCAACAATCACACAATGTGAATTGTTTCCCGTTATCCACAAAAAATGGAAATTGAAAATTAAACTTTACATCAGAAAATACCTTCTACGACTTATTATAATAAAATCAAAACTCACTTCCTAATTTAAATATTTATAGTTTCTTACAAAACATTTAAAATTTCCTCCCGGCATTACCATGTGGCCATCCAATCACATTAGTAAGCTCTTATCCAGACTTCGTCAATTTTTATGCTCAACCTATGCAACTGCATCACTTCTTCTACTCATCTAGCTAGTGGGTGATAGGAATGAAAGTCTCCATAATGTGTTAATGTTCATATTTGTCATCTTCCATATCCTTGGTTCACCTGCCTTCACTTTGATTTATGTAAGACTGATCTGAGCTGCTATGACTAGATGAATGTATTGGAAAGATATATATTCAAGCATAATATATATAGATAATGTGTCCACCCTGGTATCTTTCCTTTGAAAAAAAAGACCCATCACAAACATATCACCAATTTGGTATGTGAACTGTCCATCTTGATATGGTCATTTCCATGCAAGATTAGCCCTATCCCAAAGTAAATAGATTGCATTGATTCTTAAGGCTTACAACCTATAATTTGAAGTTTATGAAAATATATAGAGGTTTGTGAGTTTTATGTTGTGTTATTAAGGTAGCACCCATGGCTAGTAGCCACTTCACTATGAATCCACATCACTATGAAGCTTGGGGCTGTGGAGGTGCATGTTCTTTAACTCTACCAAGGAGCGCGAAGGAGACATAAGCCATGGGACAAAAATTTCCTTAGCAATTGATGCCAAAATGTATGGAGCATCATGGAGGATATAATGGGTGTCATTCTTAACAATTAATGCAAGGTGTGATAGCACTAAGGCATTGCGACATGGCAGTTCCACAATGGACTTCACATGGGGAAGAAGTGCCATGTGAGTGTGATGTGGTGAATCCTTGCTAAAGTGGAAGGATTTTGGGGCCCAAACTTCAAATGGGCATAACTTTCAATCCATAAGTCGGATTGACATAAATATTAAATATTGTTGGAAAGCTCTTGATGATTTCAATGCAATGGTGTTATCTAAAGTGGGTTCCACACATTTTGGTTGAGAAGGAATTTTTTAACCCCATTTCCATAATGAAACCATGGAGGTTGGGTTGGTTGAAGGTAGAACCTACCAATTAGTTGGGATTAAACCTAAGGGGGTGGGAGGGAGTGTTACAATGGGTGTTAACTAATTTAACTATGCTTGAGGTCACTAAAATCCTTTAGTGAGCCCATGTTTCCAATGTATAGTTTAAGGATTGAAATTTAACCACTAAGCATTTTCCTCTAGCTGATGAACCACTTAGTTCTTTCATTCTTGATAATCAACTACTTAGTGCTTGCATTTGGATGATGAACCATTCATTTCGTGTTCAACCATTAACTACATCATTTGATTCTTACCTTGGTTGATGAACCACTTAGTACTTTATTGTTAAAAGATGGATCACTAAGTGATTTTCAATTGGCTATTAAACCACCAGTATAGTGGATTCAATCTTAAAGAACCAGAAACACATATCTTCCTTGAATTTGGGTGAATCCTTGTGTTTTCAAGCTTGGAGATTAAGTGCGTCACTAGGGTGCCTACTTCCAAAGAGTAGTCAATGACTCACTTAGATAACAAGTGAAATGTCCTAAGTATTTGACCACTCCATTAGTGATAATTTTCCTTGTGCAAGAATCTCCTTGGAATTTGGATCTAGCTTGAGGGTGGTCAGTTGCAAGAGAGATTGCAGTGTATCTTGCCTATGGTCGGGTGGAGAGTGGAAGTTCCTCCTTTAGTTTCCAACTATTTCAAGTTATTCATATAAGGATAATGAGTTATATCTGTTAGAAATATGGATGATGAATTTGCTAGTATGTTATTGGTTGATTTATGTTTTGATATTATTCATGAAAGGTTATAGAACCCACTACATGATTCATTGTGGGAAAGTTGTCTCATATATTTCTACGGTTATATCAAACTTATGGCACTATGTGATTGTTATCATATTCAATATTGTGAGGTTACTTATATGATTCAAATTGATTGTCTAAGATCACTTAATTAACCTATTATTACATTTGTTTTTAATTATTTGACATGTTTATGAATTGGGAAACTCATTGTCATACTTAAGCATTGTAGACTATCTCATTGAAGAAATTGCCTAACTCTACAATAGCTAGTAAAGTTAAAATACTTGAACTTGCACCAATTTTCCTTTGGAGCCATGTTTTTCTTATTTAGGATCTAATGTAAATTGGGTTCTATAGAAATTTGGGCATGGTTCTACTTAGGAATTGGCCACTATCTCACGAAATTGATGTTCTAGGTAGATGCCCTAGTCTTCAGAAAATTGTAGTGAACTTCCTTGAATTTATCTTCCTTCAATTTTTTAGTAGGAATCCATATCTTATCCAGGATCAGATTGTATTGTTAAGTAACATCATATCCAGGCTTAATATCTTTCTATTAATATGGAATGCATCTGGTGATGTGAGTATCTAAAGTTGGAAGGGGTTGAGAGTAGGTCTAGGATGGAACCTTGGCCTAGTGCAATTCTTCTCTACTTCTTACTTTCTACCACTCACCATTGTAACACATGCACAAAGTAACATGCAACGGACGATGAAAGTGGTTTAGTGATAAAAACAGTCAAGAATATTTCTATCTGCCTAGTTTTATAATATAGGACCACCCATTCGTGGTATTGTTGAGTTGTGTTTCACAATCAGATGATGATGACCGATGGAATGGGCAACCATCGAGAATAATTGTTTTTTTCTGGTCCATTAAGTGACAAGACCACCTGCTGCCTATTGATGTTATTGTTGTGTTTTATTTCACATTTGAGAAATGGAAGTAGATGAAGTCGACAACCGATGAGAAAATTTATTTCTTTTTAGGCTACCAATTCATGGTACCGCACACCATTATCGAATGAGACTTTGTTAATTCTCAACCTTATTGCAACATTGCAAATCAATGACCTAGGTTCACTTTGGGGTCCCCCAAGTCTATCGTGGGTTAACAGGTGGGGTGTCTAGCATTAGAACTCCCTTCACGGCCCTTTGTTGAAAAATTACTATCTTGTGTTGGTGTGTTTCTAGTGCATACTTAATCGACAATGCTTATTTACCTGAGAGCCACCCTTAACCTACTATGAGTTAATTTGGGGGGTCTAAAACTAGAACTCACCCTTAATAAAAATTGCTTCAAGTTTTTGTTAAGGGCCTTTGGCACATAAAGCCTACCACCACTCACTACCCACTGCTCTCCTCTCTTAGTTCACACTTAATACTTGGGACGGTATTGTACTCGAGCAATATGATGTGGACCTGGCTCTGACATACCACAAACAATGCTCACTTCCACTACTTAATTTGAAGAGTTACCAACGAAGGGAGAGGAGAATGAGAAATGGAGTTTTGTGCTGGTCTAGTGTGTTGTGGGTTTAAGGACAGCCACCAAAATCGAGATATGGGCCAAATGCGTATAACAGGGAAAGTCCCGCAAACACAAGAAGGAGGACCCCTGTGGGCCTCTCACTTTAGATGATGTGATAGTGGCCATATGGATGCCATATAAGAATACAAGGTTACATGAAATGATGTAGTAATGATGTGGTAGTTCCACGTGGACTATACTTGGATGACATGTGGCATTCAATTATGATGTGGCCTAATTTGATTAACCAAACTTCAAGAGGGCATAAATTTCAATTTAGGAGTGAGATTGAGATAAAATTTATATTTTCAAAAAATTTCTCGATGAGATGAACATAAAGGAGGCATTAGTTTTGAGATTTAAATGAGTTGCAAAAAGAGGATTTTTGTGACCCCGTCTTCCTAATAGACCTTGGAGGTCAAGTCAATTAAATAGGTAACACCTCCCACAACCAAAGAAAGTACAAGAGGGTGGGAGGGAGTGTTAAAACCTTGGTTTTGGTGTCTCATTGCTCCCATTCCTAAACTGAGGTTAACATAGCTATTGCTTCAACTTCTTCTTCATATGTGATTACCCAAATATTATTCCCTCTAATTAAATGATGCATATTAAAATTCCAATTTGCATAGTCTCCCCATCTAGCTTCAAGGTTGGTTCGTTTAAATGTGATTTTTCCAATGGAATTTCCATCTTATGAGCTTAATAAATAATGCTTTTTATCTCTCCAATATTCTTTTATTTTTAAAATTGTATTTAACCACTTACTAATGAGGTACCACCAAAATGCTTAATACAATATAAGTGAAGGAAAGAAAACAAAATAGAAAAAGGAATTAGATCATAGTGAACATAAAATGTATCATGAAAAGGTTATCTCTTGCTCGACTTTTCAATAATTTCTTGGTTAGACTTTAAGCATATTTTTCCATGAAATTTACCATGAAAAATTTACCTCATGCTCTTTTTTTTAACAATCTCTTATTTCATGGATATTTGAACATTGTTTCCCTTGGTATCTTTTAATCTAGCAATTGATGATGACTCTTTTATGAATTATGATCATCATCTTCTCATAGTCATGATACCTTTGCTTAAACCCTCAATTCCTATCTCAATTTTTCTCAACACCAACAACAATTACCTCATGCTCTATTTTTTTACAATATCTTATTTCATGGATATTTAAACATGTTTTTCCCTTGGTATATGTTAAGGTAGCAATTCATAATGGCTCTTTTAGGAATGACGAGCATCATCTTCCGATAGTCATGACACCTTTGCTTAAACCTTCAATCTGTATCTTAGTTCTTCTTAACACCAATGATAATATCCTCTCAAAATCCCTTCACCATATTGGCAAGGATGGATGGATGCTATCTCTTTCTTTCAAATACCTCTCACTCTAAACGTAAGCTTTTATACCAAAATAGAAGCCAAAAATATTGTAAAATTAAAAACTCTCTACAAGAGAGATATTTTAATATTCTATTATTACATAAAAAACATAAGAATATTCCATATATATAGCAATGGGAGTGATATAGCATATGTTTATTACAATATAGAGGATAACCATGCCCGCTCACACTAGCTATAGCCATTTGAAAATACTGCAATGTCTAGGTCTCTAGAAGAGAATAATGCACTGGAAATAATAACGTGTGGGAACACTAACGTTTCTGATTAATTCTATGGTAACCACCATGGAAAATATATTTTGTTTTTCTAAAAATTTAAGAAATGCACGATTGATGTGTGATGACCTTCTTTGGCTCTATAAGGTTTATAATATTGTGTGTCAACAACTACAATAATCTTTGATATATATATAATTTATGAGTCTACAAAATTTTCTACACATCTAATAATGACTTTAGTCTTCTTAAACATACAATTATTTTGAAATACAAACAGCTCACATTATACTCTTTCAATCAAAAGCTTTCCATAAACATAGTCTCAAATTTTTGTAACTAGAATTTCATGTATTACGCTCTAGAACATTTTCAAAATTAAACATAGTCTCAGAATTTTGTAACTAGAATTTCATGTGTGACACTCAGGAACATTTTCAAAATTCTAAATGTATAGAGAAGATTCATAACCTCTCGATTCGACATGTGTACTTATACTATAACAAAAAAAACTTATATTTTCTCTTTGAGTTTCCCCTTAAAATAAAAGGCTACAAGAATTATTGATATTTCTCTATGCATTACAATTTATATTTAATCAATGCATATTTAAGCTATTAATTTTTTAGTTAATTAAAATGACTACACCTACCAAGAGTGGACCTATAAATATTATCACATTAATGTATAAATATATTACACTAATATATAGATTTAAAATAAAAAACTATAAATAAGTTAAAAACAAAAAACTACAAATAAATATTAATAAGCATTTTTTTTTCAATTTTTAATTTTTAAATCAATTATAATTATTATTATATTTCCAAACATTTTTTTAAATACCCTTATCTTTTTCTGAAATATATCAGCAAAACTTATGTTTATAATGTTTGAATGTTTTTTTTTTTTTTAATTATGAATTTTAGAATTGTGATGATAATGATTAAATTCACTATGATTTTAATAACATGCAAGTGTTTACTATGATTTTAATTATTATTATTTACATTACACCTATTATTGTTTTTGGAACCAACATTATTTTAATATTCTATTAAAGGATATAGAGTTCTTTCTATTAAAATTATTCGGCAGACCAATAAAGTCGCTTTTATGATTTGTGGGGCTTGTGAATATATGTACCCATAATTATTGTCAGTGTGCTTTCACATTATTAATCCCCAACAACGTGGCACTAAGACCTATTGAAAGGAAATTCAATGACAATACTAAGACCTATCGAAAGAAAATTCCATCTTTAACTTTATCTTTATTTTTATCTTTAGGAGTTGTCTTTAGTGCGACTTTTTCGAAGCTTTTCTGGTGGATTTTTCCGGTCTAATCTCTTAAAAGCTGGGCGGAATTCATTGAAATCACAAGATTGATGGGTAAACCCTACACAATAAAAGTTCCCTAGGGGTTTTTCATGGTCTTGAATCCATATATACAATCAAAAAACTAGTTTAAATAACACGAATCAAGATTTCACATCAAAAATTTTCAACAGATTCCGGTACTGGAAACTCCAAAAAGTCGCACTATAGACAACTCCTTTTTTTTGGAGTTGTCTGTAGTGCGACTTTTTGGAAGCTCTTCCGGTGAATTTTGCCTATCTAATTTCTCTGAAATCCGGAAGGAATTCATTGAAATCACAAGACTGATGGGTAAACCCTGCACAATAGAAGTGCCCTAGGGGTTTTTCATGGTGCTGAATCCATATACATATAGTAGAAAAACTAGTTTAAATAACACAAATCAAGATTTCACATCAAAATTTTCCACGGATTCCGGCACTGGAAACTCCAAAAAGTCCCACTATAGACGACTCCTTTTTTTTGGGAGTTGTCTTTAGTGCGACTTTTTGGAAGTTTTTCCCATGGATTTTTCCGGTCTAATTTCTCTACAATCCGGCAAGAATTCATTTAAATCACAAAATTGATGGGTAAACCCTGCACAATATAAGTGCCCTAGGGGTTTTCATGGTGGTGAATCCATATATATAGAGTAAAAAACTAGTTTAAATAACACAAATCAAGATTTCACATCAAAATTTTCCACGGATTCCGACACCGGAAACTCCAAAAAGTCGCACTATAGACAACTCTTTTTTTTTGGAGTTGTCTTTAGTGCGACCTTTTGGAAGCTTTTCCCGTGGATTTTTTTGGTCTAATTTCTTTAAAATCCAGCAAGAATTCATTGAAATCACAAGATTGATGAGTAAACCCTGCACAATAGAAGTGTCCTACGGGTTTTTCATTGTGTTGAATCAATATATACAGTGAAAAAACTAGTTTAAATAACATAAATCAAGATTTCACATCAAAATTTTCAACGCATTCCCGCACCAAAAACTCCAAAAAATCACACTATAGACAATTTTTTTTTTTATCATGTTGTATAAATTTCATGCTCAATGACTAATTAAAAAAAAAAAAAAAATTCTTAGAGAATTTTTGTTGTGATCTTTTTTGTTTTTTACTGATTAGGCCACTCCATTAAGATTTATGGGATAAATTAATATAATTTTTTTTGGTCGTGTTGTAAAAGTATGTGCTCAATGACTATTTTTTTTTCAAAAAAATTATGGCGGTTCTTTGTTGCGATGATTTTTTGTTTTTTTCATGTCTAGTTCGAGAGAGATTAACATGCAAATTTGACCATTGCAATTAATTCGCTAACTAACAAACTTACGAGAGAGATTAATATGCAAGTTTGACCATTGCAATTAATTCCCTTTTGCCCGACGAAACAAACTAACAGAAGTACAAGAGTGATTAACACGCAAGTTTGAGCTTTCCAATTAATTGCCTTTCTTGTAACAAAATAAAGCAATTAATTCGCTAAGTAACAGAAGTACGAAAGCGATTAATATGCAAGTTTGACCATTGCAATTAATTCCCTGTTGCCCGAGGAAACAAACTAACAGAAGTACGAGAGCGATTAACATGAAAGTTTGAGCTTTCCAATTAATTGTCTTTCTTGTAACAAAATAAACGAATAGCCAAGGTGAAGAATTGTCTACGGAGTTAAAAGTGGTCGGAATTTAGAATTTTTTATTTATTTTTTCAATAACAGTGTTTGAATCATGGTGGAAATGGATTTAATATTATTAAAAACTTTTCAGACACCTAAAATATTAAATTTTGACAACTATAACATAGATTTACAAAAATACATGCCAAATTTTATCAAAATCTAGCCAAAATTTCCATAATTTTCAGCAAAAAATAAAAACTAACAAACAGAAATACAAAATATGAGAAAGATTAACATGCAAGTTTGACCTCTTTAATTAAATTTGTTTCACTCCACAAAATCCCTCCGTGTCAAACAACAACATCTGTAACTTGGATTTACAGAAATTTCTGCCAAATTTGATCAAAATCTCGTTAATTTTTCTATAATTTTTAAAGCCAAAAATAAAAACAAAAATACAAAATATAAAAACGATTAACATAAAAGTTTGACGAATCTCAATTAATTCCCCTTCTCGCAACAAAACAAATAGAAGTACAAGATGGATTAACATGTGAGTTTGACTTTCTTAACCAATTGCCTTTCTCGCAACAAAACAAACAAACAAAAGTATGGTTTAAAAATTAAAACCATCGTAATCCTTAGCCGGATTTAATCAAATTAAAAACCATCGTATTCCTTACGCCACTGCACTAAAATTTATTGGGTAAATTCCTATAATTTTTTTTGTCGTGTTGTATAAAGTCCGTGCTCGGTGACTCATTTAAAAAAAAATCTTGGCGTGATCGTTTTTGTTTGGGGAGGGCGGGATTACGCCACTACATGAAGATTTATGGGGTAAATTAATATGATTTTTATTTGTGATGTTGTATAAAGTCTGTGCTCAATGACTCATTTTTTTAAAAACAAAATCTTGGCGCATCTTTGTGGGGATGCCTTTTGTTTTTTCATGTCTATGTGATGCTTTAAAAATTAAAAACCATCGTAATCCTTACGCCACTACATTAAGAATCAAATTAAAAACCATCGTAACCCTTGCGCCACTGCATTAGGATTTATTTTGTAAATTAATAAAAATTTTTTTGTCGTGTTGTATAAAGTCGGTGCTCAATGACTCGTTAAAAAAAATTCTTGGCGGGATTTTGTTGCGATCCTTTTTTTTTTTTTTTTCGGATTACGCCACTATATTAAGATTTATTGGGTAAATTAATATAATTTTTATTTGTCGTGTTGTATAAAGTCTGTGGTCAATGACTCATTTTTTTAAAAACAAAAGCCTGGCGAATCTTTTTTGGGATGCTTTTTTGTTTTTTTCATGACCATGTGATAGGTTTAAAAATTAAAAACCATCTTAATCCTTACGCCAACATTGAGAATCAAATTAAAAACCATGTTAATCCTTACGCCACTACGTTGAGATTTATTTGGTAAATTAATATATTTTTTTTGTCGTGTTGTATAAAGTCCGTGCTGAATGACTCATTTTAAAAAAAAAAGACATTGGTGGATTTTTGTTGTGATCCTTTTTTGTTTGTTTTCGGATTATGCCACCACATTATGATGTATTGGGTAAATTAATATAATGTTTATTTGTCGTGTTGTATAAAGTCGGGCATCAATGGCATTTTTTTTAAAACAAAATCTTGGCGGATCTTTGTTTTTTCATGCCTATGTGATGGTTTATAAATTAAAAATCATCGTGATCGCTACGCCACTACATTGAGTTTACGGGGTAAATTAATATAAAAAAAAATTGTCGTGTTGTATAAAGTCCGTGCTCAATGACTCATTTTTTTCCAAAAAAAAAAAATCTTGGCGGGGTTTTGTTGCGATCCTTTTTTGTTTTTTTCGGATTACGACACTATATTAAGATTTATTGGTTAAAATTAATATAATCTTTTTTTGTCGTGTTGCATCAAGTGTGTGCTCAATGACTCATTTTTTTCAACAAAAATCTGGGCGGATCTTTGTTGCGATGCTTTTTTTTCATGTCTATGTGATGGTTTAAAAAATTATATATTATTTTCAGTGCTAATTTTATAATAGCTTTTTATCCAGTCGTTGAAATTATATTAGGTTATCAAGTCAGAATATTTTTTTAATATTATATTATTTATTATTATTTTATATTATGGTTATTAATTAATAAAAAAATTAATTAATAAAAAGTTGAGTTTAGAGTATGTTTTAATTTTTTTTTGTTAGGTTAAGAGTTCGTTTTTTTCGGATGTAAAGAAACATGTTAATGGCCCAAGATCTAAAAGCAATTTGCGAAGAGTAAAAGTTTATTCCTTATGGACCACCAGCTGATTATTCTAGGTAGCTTGGTGGTGGCCTGGTTTTCCTTGATTAAGAGTGATGAGTCACCCTACATTATTCTAAGTGGCTTGGTGGTGGCTTGGTTTTCCTTGATTAAGGGTGATGAGTCAACCTCCATTCGCCCTAGCCTACATTCGCCATTAACAGCAAGAGATGGTTGTCCTCGTCGCCAGTTTGACAGCTGAGTTATGATAGGTTTTCCCACGTAAAATAAATAAAAAATGAAAAGTTGGTATGGAATGCTTTAAAATAAAATATAAAATAATAAAAAAAAATTCAATTTAAAAAACAAATAATTAATATGTTTATTTAAGAAAAAATAATAAGATTTTGTTTTTCAATTTAAAAAATAAATAATGAATATGTTTATTTACATTGTGTGTTTTTATTATTTTATGATAGTAGATTCTTTCTCATTGTAGATGCTTTCTCATTGTATTTTTATGAATGTAGAATAAATATTTGATTATTAATATGAAGTTTTAAGTGTAAGGAAAATATCTTAAGTTGAATCATATATAATTGTTTTAGTTCAAATGTAAAATTTTAAAGGACTATCTATTCTTATTTTAAAGTGAAAATTCATAAAATTGTTTAAAAGCAATCAAGTTTTTAGTTTTATTTTCCAATGTAATATGAGAAAAATAGTGATGATAATTTGACTTAACATTACGATGTTAAATGAAGATAATTATACTTAACACTAGCATACTAATTAGGGAATTAATTGTTCTATATAACTTCATAAACACACTTAGGCATTGTAGTATATTGATTAAAGTGTATTTAGGGATTCGAAAGAATAATTGATTTAGGTGTTTTATTACTTGTTTCATGGTCATATAAGAAGGTAGGCTAGGCATTCTTCTTGATGTAGATGCATTTTAAGTTCATAACCACACTAAGGCATTGTAATATATTGATGAAAGTGTATTTAGTGGTTCAAAAGAACAATTGAGTTAGGTGCTTTATTACTTGTTTCATGGTCATATAAGAAGGTAGGCTAGGCATTCTTATTGATGTAGATGCATTTCAAGTCATTCTTGATATTGTCTTGAAGATGTGGAAGAGATTATTATTTTTTGGTTAATGGTATTTATAAGTTTGAATATGATTATCTTATATGGCTCTCCACATTAAAGTTATAATTTGTTCATTCAAATAATATGGATTATGTTGAAAGTCTTTCTCTTTGTAAAAATCTAAATATATTTTAAGATTTACAAAATATTTTGAAAACAAAATTTCTTAAAAACAAAATTCATTCATAAACTAAATTTATGCGTTTTAACAAAATTCTTAACAAAATACCCTTTATCCATTTTTTTAAAGATAAATAAACAATACATCAAATTATAAATAAACGAATAATACATAAAAAAAAATTCAAGTTGTTAATTGTTTGTGTAGAGCATACAACTCTATGTCTTTGAATCTTGCTAAATGAAATTGTGGTTATTAATATATATGCAATTGAAACATCTATATCAAATTATAAATAAACCAAGAGTACATAAAAAAAAAATGGTTGATAGTTTGTGAGTAGCATGCAATTCTATATTTTTGAATCTAGCTCAATGGAATTGTAATTGTTAATGAATATGCAACTGGAACATATATCTCACTAAATGAAGAATGTTGATCATGTAAAGCTATCTTATCCATTTATCTCATTAAATGAAATGTTGATCATGTGAAGGCATCTTGTCCATAATAATATGATTGCAGATATATGTGGCTATTCATAAAAGTGAAATCATACACAAAGAAACAAAATCAAGTTGGTCATGTATGAAAATTATATTTTAAATCAATCACCTTCAAAAATAAAGTGAAGGATGGGCATGTACCATTCTAATTTAAAGACTTGAGATTAATGGTTTGAGGATCATCGTGGACACATGGTCATAATTCAAAGGTTTGGAAACAATGGTTTGAGGATTGTCTATTATTTGAGAAATAATTTATGAATATTCGTTTTAAATTTCACTATGAAATTTTGATCCATGTTAATTTACAATTTATAATCTCAAGCATTACAAAGGACAAACTTAGAACAATAACACACCTTTAAATCCATTTAGATAACTGAAATGACAATTTTACATAGAGCAAAGAGTAATTTTAACAATTCTTTATGTGTTGAATTCTAACAAATACAGATGGATTTGAGGGCTTCATATCAGAAAACTTGTGTATCAATGGAAGGAGAACGCATCATTTTCTTTGGCCTCAAAGGAAAACTAGAATTAGGTTTTGCATGAGGATTAGGTGTCATTACCAAAAAAACATAGAGGTTTTCACATCGTTTCAAGGATTGCATTTGGTAATGTCACATGTGTTAAAAAAATGATAGTGATTGGAGACTTCCCAATTAACATTATATTTCTTTTGCAACATTTTACTCCTTAAAACACTAGACTTAACTAATTGGTAGATAAATATTTAGAACGTGTAAAAACATTTCAATCCATTTCCTTCTTTCAATTAAAATAATCTAATAATATGAGGTAAATTGCCTTGCAAACATCGTAGCACATTTGAATGAGGGGTTAATAAGGTTGATAAGGTGGAAGCACCAACTCTGATGTTGCTTCCACAATAATATAGCTCATTAAGGATGCATTGGCCTCCTTTCACCAATGTTTACTCATGTAAGGTCAAAAGGGGGCATAATGAAGTTCTATCCTCTCACCCAAGTCTTAATGTATTTCAATTGTATTGCTCTGAAATATTAATTATCCATAACCAATACTCATTTTTGTGTATGGTTTAATAATCCTATCATTTTTATAGTGTTTTGGTGGATATTTCTCCCATTCTTTTTGGAATTTGACTCTAGCATTTCAATCCAAAAGGAGTGGGCTTCTGTTGAGGGAGTAAGTCTCTTTTTCAGGTGGCAGGTGTCTCAAGAAGGGTTGGTTGACCTATTGGTTTGATATTTTTTCCTTGCAATGGCTCCCAAGGCTCAATGTTGAAATTTCTAGTGTTTAATCTATAAACTAGCCCATGTAAAGAGGCAAATGCAATGTTGTGATATGGGAACTTCAAGGGCTCGATAGAAGGTGACAAAGTTCACATTTTATTGGAGTTGTTGGCATGAGAAGTGGGAGCAGAATTTTCTGGTGGAGGCACAATAAACATATTGACATATGATCCAAACTCATGTTTAGATTACTCTTGACTGAAACAAACAAAGAGTGAAAGTACCTCACACAATGTTAGGGTGATAAATTTATGGAGCTAGATTTGAATTTGGGGTTAGTTGTTTCTTTGGCTAATATATTAAACAACATCTTAAACCATCTTCCAGAAGTGCCATAGTCCCACCCTCAAGCTTCTAGTATGATGGAAAGTTCAATTTGCATCTCATCCTCGAAATCATGGAAAATAAGAACTTGACAATCAAAGTTGAAGCAACACACCATACGGTTCTACCCTTGCATGGTAAAGCATGAGGTAGGGTTTGTTGAATTTCCACTTATACATGATAAAGCATGAGGAAAAATTTACTGAAGATCACAACATTACTATAAGTTTCTCTTAATGCAAGATACACCTATCATGTCACCTAATTTAAAATTTAAATATAATAGATAATTATATCTATCATTTTAAAATTTGAACATAACAACTTCAAACTCAAAATTACTTTATAATGCTTATTAACTCATAAACCTTTTCTAATACAAAATTTGTTATTATTGTTTTAAAAATTTAAAATCATAATTCATACCAACATTATTTTTAACCTCAAATACTCATCATAAATCGAAATCATTTTCAAAATAAAAAAGCTTTATCTCTTTCTCAGTAATAAATATATCCAGATTAAAAAGAAATCAAAATGTCAAAGTTATTCATTATTATCCCTACCCCAAGACAAAGTATAACATTTAAAAAATGCATTGACTTTCTATTAATAAATCCAAAAATTGAATAACAATTTAAAAAGTTAACATTGCAAACGAGATTAACTAATTATTTTATTTATTTGAATTTTGATGGGTGGAGTGAGATTCACTCTTATTATGTGATGATGAATTTACACCAAACGTACTACGAACACTACACTTGTAGTACCACGCCAGATCTCTTTTGTGCATACAATCCCATGGCTGCTGTGGACATGTAGCCTCCTGGGTTTGCTCAATATGTGCTTTCTTCACCTTGCAAATGACCTCCTTGGTGGTTTGCTCGAAGTTTGCTTTCTTCACCTTGCAAATGACAACTTAGTTGCGTTTACATTTATGTATCACTATTTTAGCTAATCTTATAACAACACTTTTGTACTTATTTTTATTAATTTGCTCGAAGTTTGCTTTCTTCACCTTGCAAATGACAACTTAGTTGCGTTTACATTTATGTATCACTATTTTAGCTAATCTTATAACTAACACTTTTGTACTTATTTTTATTAATTTTGATATGATGTGTTACTTAATCATTATTAGTAACCATGATTGATCTTTACTTTAGTTTTATAGATTCTAGGGTTGTTTTGTGAATATAACTTAAATTTTTATATTTTTTACCAATTAATATTGTAAGTAATTTAGATGTATTGTTTTAATTATTTATTTTTAATCTTTTATTAATATTTTTTATTATTAAAAAATAATAAATAAAATTCATATACTGAATTTGTATAAAATCTAAAAACTAAAAATTAGAAATTTTCAAAAAAATTAAATTTTTATATTTTTTACCAATTAATATTGGAAGTAATTTAGATGTATTGTTTTAATTATTTATTTTTAATCTTTTATTAATATTTTTTATTATTAAAAAATAATAAATAAAATTCATATACTGAATTTGTATAAAATCTAAAAACTAAAAATTAAAAATTTCCAAAAAAATGAAATTCTAATAGCGTGTCTAGTTAATTTAAGTCCATCACTTTTATTTCACATTCACTTTTAGTTTTAGTGAAGTCGACTTTCCAAAGTACCTGTACAGATCCCACATTGTGGATTTTTATTTCACATTCACTTTTAGTTTCAGTGAAGCTACGTTTCCAAAGTACCCTTAAAGATTCCACGTTGTAGATTTTCAATTTTTTATGTTTAATGTAAAATTTAAATTTTTATTTTTATTTTTTTTATTTTTTTCTAATAATAAAAAATTATCAATATTTATAGGTTTATGGCTTTTGGTGACCTAATTTAATGATTTTTTAATTTTTTAAATATGATTTTAAAGTTTAGATATATAATTTTATATGCTTGAATTTTGTGTTTTTAAAAATATTTTGTGTTTTAAATTATTAATATGTTTTTTAAAGGAAATAAAATTATAGTAGTTATATAAATTAAATGGTTTTATAAACATTTCATGATAAGTATCCAAATATTTTAGGATACATTTAATATTATCAAACATGAAGAAAAAGAAGAAAAAGAATTAATTACACTGTAATTTTACTTTTAAATAATTATCCTTATTATTAAGTATAGAAAAATTAATATATGAGTCAAATATATATACATTTAAAACAAAAAGTATCAAAATTCTTCACCATGGTTATTCTTAAGCTATAAATAGGTAGAGAATGTGGCCCAGTTCATGACTAGAGACATGAGAATAGTTAATCACATCAAACTCATTCATGAAACTATTACATATCAAAGGATTGTTCAAACAGTCCTTGAAAGCTTGCTACTCATCCTTTTTGGGGATTTTCATTTGCTCTCTATTAATTAATTTAATTTAAATTGATGTGTAAGGTGAAAGAGAAAGTACAAATAATATTGCTTTTAAATAAAATAAAAAATAAATATTTGATATTTGATTGATGGATAGAGTAATTAAAGGTAAAGATTCTCCCTAAAAAATTCTAATTCACAATTTGCGGATTCCAATACTTATTGCTACATAATTTGCAAATCACAATTATGCTACTATAAATTTATGTTAGGTTACTTTATATAACTTTTATTATAAACTAAATTAGCAAAAATAATTTATATACTAAATTAGTATGATATTAAAAAAAAAAAAAAATGAATACATAACACTTTAGTACTTATTCTGGTATAATTTCTTATTCCTTAGGTGATGTTTCATTTTAATTAACTAATTTATATTTGCAAAATGAAATTAAAATATTTATGAAATATTTTACAATGTTTTAATGGTCATGATTTTTTTTTAATTAATTTCTAAAACTCAAAAATAGTGTTTCACATTTTATAAAACTACAAGATTCTCAAAAATGTTAAATAAAACTGAGATTTTGATATATATATATATATATATATATATATATATATATATATATATATATAAGAAATAAACATATAACTTGTAGAGTTGAGGCTTCTGTGATCCATAACAAGTTTAAGATATATTTTTCGGCCAAAATCACATGAGAAATCATTTGTCGACGCGTTTCGAACCAACCAGTGTGGTTCATCGTCAGGACAAGTTGAAAAACAGATCCAGCATAGCCTGTTTAAATAGCTAGAGCGGAGACACCAACGGTTACCTGTGAAAAGGCTGACTTAAGGAGCAAGGTCAAGTTTAGTTATATTAGGTATAAAAAATAATAATAATTAAATAAAAAATAAATAAATAAATAATTTATTTATATATTTATTTACTTATTTAATAAATAAATAAATAATTTATCATTATTCTTCATTGATATATTTATTTAATAAATAAATCAATGAAGAATAATGATAAATTATTTATTTATTTATTAAATAAGTAAATAAATATATAAATAAATTATTTATTTATTTATTTTTGATTTAATTATTATTATTTTTTATACCTAATATAACTAAACTTGACCTTGCTCCTTAAGTCAGCCTTTTCACAGGTAACCGTTGGTGTCTCTGCTCTAGCTATTTAAACAGGCTATGCTGGATCTGTTTTTCAACTTGTCCTAACGATAAACCACACTGGTTGGTTCGAAACGCGTCGACAAATGATTTGTCATGTGATTTTGGCCGAAAAATCTATCTTAAACATATAACTTATATTCAATCTTAAAAACATATATTCAATGTTAAACAATTATAGTAGAGTTGTGTATGGAAAATAAAGTTGTATTGATACTTTATATTTTTTTAAATGTAATAGAATTGAGTTACTCAAGATTTTATTTTGAGAGTTCCAAATTTACCAAACACAAATAAAGTGTACCAAACACAAATAATAGACACCTAGAAGCTAATGTGATAGGAAACTTAAAAGTTCAATAACAAATATGGAAATAAAACTATGTTCTTGATAAACTATTAATAAAATATTTATTTTATTATTGTTTTTACTTTAATTTAATTATATTCAAATTAAGTAGCAATTGAAATATGGCAATTGGTTTATAAATTTTAAATTTCAATAATTAAACTAAAAAGCAAAGAAAACTAACTATACAACCTTGTTTTTAAATAATTAAAAACTGAAGTCACACTAACATTATATTTAACCTGGACTTTCGGGATCGCGATGGCTGTGAAGAACATTCGGAGAGCGAGCGAAGGGCTTGGAGGACTCGCGATCGAAACCAGGGAACTCAAAGAAACCCCTCTCAGCAATGTAAGAAAGCGGCACAGAAGGAGCTTCGTTAGGGAGATCAGAGATCCATGGAGGACAGTACGAGTGTGGCCTGGCACATTCGTCACAGCAGTGAAGGCACTCCATGCATGCCATAACACCGACTGGGTCCTGCGAAGAGCAAAAAGAAAGGCATATTTCGCTCCCGCCATCGAAGACTGGGCCTCTGCTGCGCCTGCTCGGAAGCGTAACCCTCGGTGGAGTCGACTGCTGATCCCTCAGCAGCAGAAGCTTAAAGATCCCAAGGCCAAGGCTCTGGCTTTGCTACCTTCCGTGCCGTCCTTGGAATCAAGCAAGAGAGAGTCGGAAAATGCTTCATCCGCAGGGTCTATGCATGGATCTGAGGCAACCACTTGCTATCCGAATCGCAGTCTCTGTTTCAGATCGGACAAAGATCTGCCAGATCTGGTAATCCAGAAGGCAGAAGAACCCGTGCTCTGGCCAGATCCAGAGCTATGCATGGGGTCAAAGCCCTTATCTGACTCCTTTCAGATCCAGATTTCGCAGCCTGCAGGCAGGACCATCATGCAATGGGTTCGCCCTTCAGATCTGGTGCAGGACCTCATACTGAATTTAGAGCGCAGAATGGGGATCCCATCTAGCCTTCTGCAACTTCTCTTTCAAGGTAAACAACTTGAAAACCCTCTATCCCTCTCTACTTATAGCATTTCCAGGAACAGCTCGGTGGTGGCCACCCTTCGTTTGAGAGGAGGTGCAGCAGGACAATCTTCCTCCACTCGGCCTTTCTCATACAAGGACGCAGTCCACTCCGAGATCCCCAAACGCCCGGAAGCCCTTAAATCTAAGGCCTTCTTGGTTGAAAAAGTTAAAGAAGTTCCCTCTGTTGAACTCATGCATGGAGATCTGGCTTCCCAGCATCAAGAATTTGCAGAAAGAGCCATCATTTGCAGATTTAATGGTCTGTGGCCTCGATCTCAGGATCTCTATGCATGGATCCATGCAAACTGGACACATCATTGTAAGATCTTTTTTTGCTCGAAAGGTTATTTCATTGTTCTCTTTGATAACATTAAGCACTATGAAAAGGCCTTAGAAGAGGGTCCTTGGTTCATGGGAACTGCGGGGCTTTTTTTTACTCCCTGGTTCCCAGATTTTGATCCAGCCACTGCAGTCATTACCAAGACATCGGTATGGATTCGGCTTCCAAACTTACCTGCTCATCTATGGATTACTCGTGTCTTCAGAGCTATAGGAGACACATTGGGCAGCTTCATCCATGGAGATTTGTGGCGGGAATCCAAAGGTCTCTACTCATATGCAAGAGTGTGTGTGGAGTTAGACCTGAGCAAAGGTCTTCCAGAACAAATCAATCTCATGATAAATGACTTTGTCTGGACCCAGACGCTGGATTACGAGAACACTGCATTTCAGTGTCGACAGTGTCAACAATATGGGCATTTGCAGAATACTTGCCCATCTCACCCGGCAAAAAAGAACAAGGCCAACGACTCCAAGCCCAAGTCCAAACGATGGGCTCCATGCTCTCCCCCTCCAGTCGGGGATTCTGATTCCTCCAGTTCTGAAGATGAAGATAGCGATGAAGAATTGAATCAGGCCCCTCACTCTGTGGCCCCTTCCACCGATGGCCTGGCACCTTCTTCTGATACAGCCATTGCTCAGAAACGTGTCCATTTGTCCTCTTCCTCGGACTCAGAAAAGGAGAGCCCCCCTGTGGAGGACCCCAATCTGCAAGTTGTAATCGCCCATCCACCCCAAAGTGGTTGGGTTGAAGTTAAAAAAAGGAAAGGGAAAAAGATTCGTGTTGAAACCCCTACTCTTTTAGGGTAGCATTCAATGCTTCTTAAGCTTTCAGTGACTAGTTGTAGCTCCTTGCTTGCTTCACTCTTTTCCCGGAACCGAGGTTGATAGTCCTATCATTTCCGGTTGCCGGTTTCTTGCTTCTCTGGAATGTATCCTCTTGTACAATATTTTACTGCTTAATAGAATTAGTATTATCGAGAAAAAAAAAACATTATATTTAACCTCAAATCCACATAATAAAACTAAACTATTTTTGAGCTGAATAAGTAAATCCAAAGTAAAAGTCTGCACATCATCATTATAAACAGCATACGGGACGTGAGTAGGTAGGGTGGTCGATAATACGTGGAGCCCGTAACTCTGTCCGTTGAAGTCTATGTAGCTTTAACTTTGACTGTCATTGAATTTTGCTTTTGACACGTCTTAGTACCAAGTGGTTGGGGTTGATAATGGGAAAGCATACTAACAATAATAATGCATACATATATTCACATGCCCCACAAATCATAAAAGCGTTTTTATTGGTCTGCCCAATAATTTTAATAGAAAAAAACAAATTACAATTATGATGTGACTGATTAATATCTAATAATAAAATATTAAAATAATGTTGGTTTTAAAAATAATAATAGTAATAATGTAAATATTAATAATTTAAAATAATGGTGTCTATATGGGGTATCTCAAGTAGTAATGGTGGTGGAAATAAAGTCGATCTTGGGTTCGATTCTTGTTCTACCCTACCCAGAAATGGGGTGAGTAGCGGACATGTAAAAACTCGAAAATTAAAAGGTCCTACCTAAACTTACAAAAAAATAAAATAAAATAATGGTAGCAGTGTAAATATTAATAACTAAAATCATAGTAAACATGTGCTTGTTATTATTTTCTGCCATTGCAGAGTAATAACATATTTCAAAAAAATTGATGTTGACATTAATTTTAAATTTATAAATAATTAAATGATTTTATCTAATGTTTACTCTTGGAAAAAAACTATTTTACTTTTTTATTTTATTTTATTTATTTTTTAATATATTTATTTCAATTTTGATTGATTCACTTCTTATTTTACAATGATTACATTGTACCACAAAATCTGTAATTTGTTTTACCATAAAATCTTTTGTTGTATCAATATAATTAATAAAAAGAAATAATTATAGTACAGCTCATAATAAAGAATTGGTGTCACTTCATTCTATATACCAACTCTACAATTAATTTTTATATTTACAATTAACAAGAAATAAAAAAATTTCATCATTTCACTTTTATGTTAACATTTTAATTTCTTCTATATTTCTTGAAATTTCTGATGATGATGATGATGATGTTTAACGTCCACTGAGACCAAACAATGGTCTATGGGACCTAAAGAAACAAATTATTTATTTTGATTTAAGATTTTATTCCTATGCTCAAAAAGCTTGGAGAGAAGCCTCCCAAGCTCACTATAATTTTGACATTGTAAAAGGCTAGGAAGGTCAGTATTGTAACAAAGATTGTGAAACTAAGATCTAATGTGATTGTACGCGGGGCACTCTAAGAGGAAGTGGTTTTCATCCTCGATGTTCCTATTCTCACATATATGGCAGATCCTTTCCATCCATGGCGTTTTAGGAACTGCCCAACGACCTATTTCACTATGGAGATCATGAGAATCCATTCTAATCTTTGCTATATTAATTTTCTTCTTTGAGCTAGTTAAAATAGAGAGATACTTTTGATCCTCTAGGGTGGGGTTGATGACCTTCTTATAATAACTTAATTTTCTTTTAGCCGCTAAATCTTTCTCACACTACATTTTTTCTTTGAACATAGAAGTAACAATATCTTTAATGTTATTTATGTTTTGCAATGCATCATTTTTGTTGATCTCCTAATAGTTTAACCAGGGCCTTGTGTCTTTATGCCACCCTCGATTGAGCCTTAGGTGGTTTTGGCTGGAATTTAAAGCTAGCTTAGGAAGTCTATGATCATCTATGTTATTGAGTTTGTGCTTGTACAACAGAAACCTAAGCATAGCTAGGCTCTCAATAGGGGAATGACCTGCTTCTATAAGGAGAATATGATAGGGTGTATTACTTTTAATTTTCAGGTTATAAGTTATAAAATGCTTCTGGATTTGTTCAATCTTTCTCCATGATTCTCTGGAGATGCTACAACCCCAAACCTCACGGCCATATAAGATAACAGGAGTGACTAAAGTTTCAAAGAGGAACTTCTTTTTATCCCACATTACGAGGTTTGCTATTTTACAATTATTTTCAAGACTAAAATAAACTTTCCACCCCCCATTAATCCTTTTCTCAATGCTATGGTTCCAGTTGAGCTTGTGATGAATATCAATTCCCAGGTATGGTTTTAGTTTTACTACCACAATATTTTGGTCTTTACCCCGACAAACTAGCTGGAGTGCCATTATTATCAAATATGATGATTTGACATTAGTAGCATTTGGTTTCTATCCCCACAAACTAGGTGGTGTTCCATTATTATCAAATTTGATGATTTGAAATTGTAGTAGCCTCTGAATGAATGCAGAAAATGTGTGTCCTTATTACTGTGTCTAACGATGTAAAAATTCTGAAGCTTTGCTGTTTAATTGGGATGCAATGACTCTTACTTAGTCTTACGTTGGAGTTTTAGGTCTTAATTAGTTTTACATTAGAGGTTTCAACCATCTAAAACGCTAGGGGGATAGAACTTCGTTTTTGGTCAATGTCAGTGGAGCTTTGCGAGGAAAATTCATTAATATTTTTTCGATAATTTTTTTATAACATTTGGGAACAAACTCACGAGCTAATTTTCATATTTTGTGAACTCATAACTATATTTAGTGCCTAGAGACACCATGCATTGTCCTCAAATAGTGCCACAAAACATAAAAATATTGTGCTGAAAATGATGCAGTCCCTATGGCAGCGATAGAGCATAATTACATGTCCTATACCACACTAATCAATATTTTAGCTCAATTTTGTATACCATATTAATCAATATTTTAAGAGTTATAGCTAGTTTTATTTTTCACCCTACTTAATACAGGAGCACAATATGTCACTATTATATTTACTAAAATCCAAAAGTGACATATACTACCTTGCATTAATACAATGATATAATTGTAATTATATAACTTAGTAATATTGATCACCCATTATTATTCCCTGCCACAGTAGGGCATTAACATATTCAAAAAATATTGATGTTGACGTTAATTTTAAATTTACCAAAAATTAAATGATTTTATTTCATGTTTACATTTGAAAAAAAATAATTTATTTATTATTATTATTATTATTATTTTAAATATATTTATTTCAATTTTGATTGGTTCACTTCTTATTTTACAATGATTACATTGTAGCATAAAATATTTTGTTGTACCAATATAATTAATTCTCACAATAAAGTACTGATGTCACTTCATTCTATATACTAACTCTACAATTAATTTCTATGTTTGCAATTAACAATCAATGAGAATAAAGAAAAAATATATATTAATAATTGTATGTGGTAAGAACATTATAAAATTATATTTATAGGTGCTCATTAAGGCGAGAGTAACTAATGGTGACATAATAAATTAAAACACATGATAGAGAGAATAGGTCATCTCATTACACTTCATGGAATAAAGATAACTAGAATAGCCATAAGCATGGGCTTAAATGTCTCACATGCTTGTTTCAGTTTTTTTTTTTTTTTAAACTAGATTTGTTACGTGAACGACAAGAACACCTGGTCACAAATCTTACATGTTTATCGCTTTTTTTAATGGAATTTTAATTGTAATTTGATTATTTAAATGGACATGAGTAACTATTATATTAATTTTTAATAAATTTATTATTAAATAAATATATTTTAAAAATAATTATAATTATTATTATTCTTTGCCACAACAGAGTAATAATGCATTAAAAAAATATTGATGTTGACATTAATTTTAAATATACTAAAAATTAAATGATCTTATCTAATGTTTTCTTTTGAAAAAAATAATAATTTATTTTTATATTTTTTTAAAATATATTTATTTCAATTTTGATTGGTTCACTTCTGATTTTACAATGATTACATTGTACCACAAAATCTATAATTTGTTGTACCATAGAATATTTTGTTATATCAATGTAATTAATAAAAATCAATAATTGTAGTACATCTCATAATAAAAGTATTTGTGTCATTTCGTTCTATATACCAACTCTACAATTAATTTAGTAAAAATGTTAAATCATTCTATATATGAGCTAATCAACACAAACTCAAGCAATAATGAAAATTGATGAATCAACTCATAAGAAGTTGCTTGAAAATTGACTAATCAACTCATAAGGAGACTATCGGGAAGTGCGTGATCTGTTATTAATATTAATTGGAGCATCTGTTGTATATTTGGCAAAAGCAAAAAAAAAAATTGAATGTATTTTAAAGAAACTATTCCTCTCCATCATTTCACATAAACTCAAAGATAATTTTTGAGTGTTGCAATTCTTTTTAAGCCCAAATTTTAAAAGTCACTGCGACCACAAAGAATATTGATTGTGCAAGTGTGAAGAGAGGTATCTGAATGGATGATGAAGATTGCAACCATGTAGGAGACAACCCTATTCTATTTTAGCAGACAACCCTATTCACGTCAGCGATGAATTTGTGAATTTGTTTTCAAAATATTAAAAAGGTATTTACAAATTTGTTTGAATGACTTGCATTGACCAATTTATTAAAAAAATTAACATTTTCAAATAATATGTGCTAAAATTTAGAAATATTTGTTGATACATTTATTTTTGTATTTATGATAAAGTATATGAAATATTTATTTGAGAAATTATTTATGTAAATAAATTTATGTTACCTCAGAGTTCAATATCATATGGTGCTTTTCTTAGTTTGGTATCTTGGTTTCATAAAGATAGACATTTCATATCCTTATAGCATGAAAAAGCTTAAATTTAAATATCACATTTCTAATTAATTTGCAAAGTGAATTTCTAATTAATATGTAAATTGAAGAGTCTTTGAATTTTTAGATAGTATAAAAATTGTTAAAATAATTTATTTATAATGTCGCCTAATTTAATATATTTTTTATATTTTTTAATTTAAAATAATTAAATAAATTAAATTAAATTATTAAGTGTATTTTATTTTTCAATCCATATTATTATTGTTTTGATTTTTTAAAGTGAGAGTAATTATAAGTATTTAAATAACTCACAAAAGTTATTTTGATTTTTTCTTATATTTTAAATTTCCATCTATTACTATTATTACTATTTTTTAAGCTTTATCCATGATTTTAAATTTGTGTCATTACGATTTTTTAAACAATTTTAATAACAAAATTATTAATATTTTAATTATATTTATTCTTATTTAAAGTAAGCAATAGTACTCACTACTAATGATACAAATTTAATATTGTATATAAAGCTTAAAAAAATTAATAATAGATTAAAATTAAAAAAATTATAATCGTACAAATTTAATATCGTGGATAAAGCTTAAAAAAATAATAATAAATGAAAATTTAAAACTTCAAAAACTAATTAAAAATAACTTTGGGCAATTATTTAAATAATTTTAATTACTCTTACTTTAAATTGCACTATAAAGCCTATTTTCCAAATAACATAGATTGGTGTCTTCAACTTTGTGACTCATTTATGAAAACCTATCCAAACCATTTACAATGCACTAAGAATCCCAAAGTGAAATGTTCTATGGCAATTTAAGATTTCCATATCAAGCTTAAAAAATAGCCAATATAAATATCTTGTAGATACAAGTTTGACAGCAAATGAAACTAGCACAGGAATAATTTTTTACCTCTATCAACCAATCAATCAAGATTGCCCTCATTTTCTCATTGATTTCAACATGCCTTGTCACATAATCTGGAGGTATGCAGCTAATGGTTTGGACATATGGACATATGGTGCTACAAAATTTTATTGAAAAGAAAATAAAAAATTACCTTAACATTCCCAAAAAACTGCAATAATTGATAGAGAGGCACACCTCAATCTTCCGGTAGAAGTTATATATATCTTCAACATATTCAACAAATTCCAATTGATTTTCATGGTCTCCATCATGCATGATAGGAAGAGCAATGTGGCAGTCGTTGCATGCATCCTGAAATTACGCTTATCAAGATTATTGAACCTTTTTATCCTACTTACATCATAAATATACACAAAGATATCTGAAGTCTATAACACCGATACTTAAAATAAGCAAGAATATCTACAAAACAGCCCTTGTTCAAATACAACAGTTAGTTCATACATTTCAAAATTCAATAATTGAACTAAGTGGTAGGGAAACGCTAGCTATACAGCCTTGTTAAAAAAAGTGTTGGAAGTGTAAAAAAAACTTATAGTAAATTTAATCATTATCACCACAATTCTAAAATTCATAATTTTAAGAAAGCCTTCAAGAATTACCAACTTAAGTTTTGATGATATATTTTAGACAAAAAAAATAATGGTATTTAAAAAACTGTTTCGAAATAGAATAATAATTATAATTGATTCACAAATTGAAAATAAAAAATAAATGCTCATTGATATTAATATTTATTTGTAGTTTTTTAATTTAAATCTATACATTAGAATGATAATGATATATATATATATATATATATATATATATATATATATATATATATATATATTAGTGTGATAATATGTACAAGCCCTTTCTCGGTAGGTGTAGTCATTTTAATTAATCTAAAAATTAATAGATTAAATATGGATTGCAATGAATAGAGAAATATCAATAATTGTTGTAGCTTTTTATTACAATAGAAATTGAGACAGAAAATATATGTTTTTTTGTTAGTAGAATAAGTACATACGTTGAATCTAGAGGTTATGAATCTTCTCTATATATTTGGAATTTTGAAAATGTCCTTGAGTGCAACGCATGAAATTCTAGTTACAAAATTTTGAGAGTATGATTATGGAAGGTTTTTGATTCAAAGAGTACACTCTGAACTATTTGTGTTTCAAAATCAATGTAGGTTTAAGAAGACTAAAGCCATTATTAGATGTGTAGACAATTTTGTATACTCGTCAATTATAAAAAAATGATTATTATAGTTGTTGAGACACAATATCATAAACCTTATAGAACCAAAGAAGGTCATCACCATGGTTTTAGAAAAAAACAAAATAGGTTTTCCATGGTGGTTACCATATAATTATTGAGAAATGTTAGTGTTTCCATGCATTATTATTTCCAATGCGTTATGTTCTTGTAGAGACCTAGACATTGCAGTCTCTTCAAATGGCTATAGCTAGTGTGAGTAGGCATATTTATCCTCTATGTTGTAATAGATATATGCTACACCACTCTCATTGCTATATATATGGAATATTATTATGTTTTTTATGTAATAACAAAATATTAAAATATCTCTCTTGTAGAGAGTTTTTAATTTTGCAATATTTTTGGCTTCTGTTTTGGTATCAAAACTTAGGTTTAGAGTGAGAGAAATTAGAAAGAAATAGATAGCTTGTTTTGGTATCAAATCTTAGGTTTAGAGTGAGAGATATTACAAATAAAGAGATAGATTCCATCTATCCTTACCAATACGGTGAAGGGATTTTGAGAGGATATTATCATTGGTGTTAAGAAGAATTAAGATACAAATTGATGGTGTAAGAAAATGTGTCATGACAATGGGAAGATGATGCTCGCCATTCCTAAAAGAGCCATTATCAATTGCTACCTTAAAATATACCAAGGGAAAAACTGTTTAAATATCCATGAAATAAGAGATTGTAAAACAATAGAGCATGAGGTTATTGTTGTTGGTGTTGAGAAGAATTGAGATAAGAATTGAGGGTTTAAGAAAAGGTATCACAACTATGAGAAGATGATTCTCATGATTCATAAAAGAGTCATCATGAATTGCTAGGTTAAAAGATACCAAGGGAAAAAATGTTCAAATATCCATGAAATAAGAGATTGTTAAGAAAAGAGCATGAGGTAACTTTTTCATAATAAATTTCATGGAAAAATATGCTTTAAGTCTAACCAAGAGATCATTAAAAACTCAAGCAAGCGGTAAATTTTTCATGATAAATTTTATGTCCACTATGATCTAATTCCTTTTTGTATTTTGTTTGCTTTCCTTTACTTATATTGTATTGAGCATTTTGGTGGCACCTCATTTGTTAGGTCCCTATACTACTAGTGTAAACCCTTATTGTTATTAGTACAACCCACTTATTATATTGTTGTCACCATGTAGTCCCCATATTGTTATTATTGTGCCCCATAGAAGCCCACTATTTTTATTATTGTGTGCTTACATTATTATTGTTATGTCGGCTCTGATTATATTATGATCCCTTAGACTCCTATATATAGAAAGGAGGTCTTGTCATTTGTATCATCCAAGAATTGTTCATTTGTGTAATGTAAAGGAGGTTGCCCCCTCGAAGAGGCTTATTTCTAAGGCATTCATCTATCTTTTATATACTTTTGTGTGCTAGTTCATAACATTTGGTATCAAAGCTTTGGATTTTAGGGTTTTGCTGCTCCAAACAGGTCATCATGGTATTTTCGCCATAACTCTTTTCTACGACGTCTCAGAAGCTTAAAAAAACCTTGTTTGAGAAGAAATCTTGCTAAACCGCGCATCCAAATTTCAAATCTTGTATCGCTATAGTTTCAGAGATATGATATTAGGAAGTTACGATTTTTGTAATCTCCGGAATTTCATCTAAAATAGGTCATCGTGGTATTTTCCCTATAACCTTTTCACTACGAAGTTTCAGAAGCTAAAAAAAAACGATTTGAGAAGAAATAGTTTTGAATCTCAGGTCCAAATTTCAGTTCTTGTATTGATATATTCTTGGATATATGATCTGAGGAAGTTAGGATTTTTGCAGACTCCCAAATTACATCCTAAATAGGTAACCTTGGGAAAATTTTCATAACTTTCTCTCTGAGCAACAAATTGAAATTTTGTAAGAAGTTACAGAAAGAGGACGGACTGTAGTTTGTTGTGCATAATTTTCAGATCTGAAGGTCGAAATAGTGACACATGTCATGTCATACAAGTTTTCTCTATTGAAACATTATATAATCAGGTCATCTTAGGATATTGGGCATAACTCTTTCTTGGAGAATCAAATTCTTATCAGACTTATGGGGTTAGAAAGAGGACTCAGAGGGCTACTGCATGATCAAATTTTAAAACTTTGAGATCTGTAAATACAGGGTTACAACCATTTCAAGATCAAGCTCCTGAAATCAAGAAAAGGTGATATGAGGAAGTTTGATGGAAAGGATCCAGTAAATTGGATACTACAGATGGAGAAATATTTTGACCTACATGGTGTACCACTGTTACAAAATGTATGTATTGCATCTAAGTATTTAGAATCAAATCAATTTTTATGGTATAAAAGGCTTTGTTCTCATAAATCACTTGTCACGTGGTCAATTTTCATAGAGGAAATGATAGCACATTATGAGGATACAAAGAGAAACACCTGCTTTATCCAATTGATAAAACTCAAACAAAAGTGTCTAATGGCAGAGCACATTAAGGACTTTTAAAAATTGAATATAAGGGAAAATGATATTCCAGAGAAGCAAGCGCGTATGTATGCAGGCTTGGTTCATCATAGTAGCGATACATGATGAGATATGATATTTGAAGTTGCAGGTGGATCTGGTTATTATTGTCTATTGTGTTGTTCGTTATGTGAATGTGTTGATTGACAGTGTTACAGTGTTGGATAAATCAAAGATTGATGATGCAAGTGTAGTTGATGGGTTTTGCAATGTTGATTGATTTTGTGCTTCAATGATATTGATGGGTCCAGTATGAAAATTGGATGAAACGTGGCCTTTCAGATTGTGTGTTGTGCTTCAGGTGTATCCAGTCTAAAAATGTATGAAACGTGGTACCCGGAGGAGAGAAGATTGTAGGCCGGTGCCTACGTACTAGTATCTTAGCTAGTACAAGAGCTAAGGGGGTTGGAGCTCCCTTCCAGTAGCAGCTGGAAAACGAGTAAGGGTTGGAGCATTTTACCAGGTATCAGCCTGTGTACTAGTACATCAACTAGTACAAAAGCAAAGGGGGTTGTAGCTCCCTTCCAAGAGAGTCTAGAGAACGAGAGAAGGTTGTAGCCTTTTGTAGGTAGAAGCATGCATACTAGTATAAGACTGCACCAGTACAATTATAAAAGAAGTTTCTTAATAAAGGAATATAGAAACATATTGCAACAAGTGGTTTTCACCCACATTGGGTTTCCACCTTATATGATAGTGTTCATGTGTGATGGTTATGTGTGATGACCTGTTCTGCTTTAACTGTTCCTGTTTACTGTTAATATGGTTAATAATGTTCTTATGCACTCATTGAAGATCAACTAACTGAATCATAAAGTTTACTGGATATACACTAGTTGCTTTATACACAGTCACATATATACGCGGGAATCCTTAACTGAAGTTGCGTATATAAATCTAAGCATGCAAATGAAAAAGTTTTATTGATTTGATAATACTGATTCACCACCCCTCTCAGTATTATTTCCAACAATTGGTATAAGAGCAGGTACTTTGGTAGAAGCTTGATCGCTTGAAGGAGATCCGTGGAACAATGGGAAAGAAGCTTAAGAAGAAAATACTTAAGAAGAAGAAGAACTATGATAGTGGGAGAATCGATTGGGGATTATGCAGAAACACTTCAGATTCAAAATCTCTTCAGAATGAAGATGATCTATCAGGTATGAATTTGTTATCCTCTGATGTTCTAGCTATCTATCCATTTGAAGATGATGAAAGTGATGATGAAACAACTAAATGTGCTCTTATGGGTGAGCAAGAAAGATATCAAATAGAGGCATAATTTAAAAGGCCGACGGAAAAAATTAGAGATCAAGAAGATCTAGTGAACAAAAGGGAATGTGTCTTTAAAGAAGAAACTACCAAACTAAAGGTTCAACTAGAGGAAGGAAGCAAGGTAAGAAAGTTATTCAAGGAAAAATATCAAAAGTTGCAGGATGAAGTAACATCACTAAGAAATGAAGTCAATGAAAAGAGAACAACAATCAAGAAACTCAGAGATAGATCTAGTTATTATGAAAGGCTTGAAGCTACGATCCTCTCACTAAAGGAAGAACTTGAAGAATCAAAGAAGCAGAATAAAGATCTACTCCAAGCTATTGAAAAACAGGAAAACAAAGTTATCAGCTTAAATGATGCAGGTGATGCAGTTGTTGTACTTGATGGCAACTCTCACAGATGACAGATCATAGTGCAGTAGGTTAGTAGCAAGAATTGTTGATCAGACTACAAAGAGGAAGGAAGAAAAGTATATACGCAAGTTCGCTACATACGAAGGCGCGTATACATGCGGGATGGCTTATTAGAAGTCACATTATCAGAGGTCGCATTATGATGCGGGATGACTTATCAGAAGTCTCATTATCAGAAGGTGCATTATTGAAAAATAGGAAAACAAAGTTATCAGCGTAAATGATGCAGGTGACGTAGGTGTTGTACTTGATGGAAACTCTCACAGATGACAGATCATAGTGCAGCAGGTTAGTAGCAAGAATTGTTGATCAGACTACAAAGAGGAAGGAAGAAAAGTATATACGCAGGTTCGCTATATACGAAGGCACGTATACACGCGGGATGGCTTATCGTTGGCATTATGATGCAGGTGTTGTACTTGATGGAAACTCTCACAGATGACAGATCATAGTGCAGCAGGTTAGTAGCAAGAATTGTTGATCAGACTACAAAGAGGAAGGAAGAAAAGTATATATGTAAGTTCGCTATATATGAAGGCGCGTATACATGCGGGATGGCTTATTAGAAGTCACATTATCAGAGGTCACATTATGACGTGGGATGACTTATCAGAAGTCTCATTATCAGAAGTTGCATTATTGAAAAATAGGAAAACAAAGTTATCAGCTTAAATGATGCAGGTGACGCAGGTGTTGTACTTGATGGCAACTCTCACAGATGACAGATCATAGTGCAACAGGTTAGTAGCAAGAATTGTTGATCAGACTACAAAGAGGAAGGAAGAAAAGTATATACGCAGGTTCGCTATATACGAAGGCACGTATACACGCGGGATGGCTTATTGTTGGCATTATGATTCAGGTGTTGTACTTGATGGCAACTCTCACAGATGACAGATCATAGTGCAGCAGGTTAGTAGCAAGAATTGTTGATCAGACTACAAAGAGGAAGGAAGAAAAGTATATACGCAGGTTCGCTATATACGAAGGTGCATATACACGTGGGATGGCTTATCAAAAGTTGTGTATGTGTATGCACACACATTCATTCACGAAAAAGTGCGTACATGTGGAAAAGTCTATGTTTGGTCCATGGTATTTAGTCCGACATACTTGAACCTATGGTTTTGGTCCTTGGTATCGCATCTAAATATTGAACCTTATTGGGTCCCTAGTATTGACTAGTTATGGTTTTGGACCATGTTATTGACTAAGGCCTAAGACTATAAAAGGAGAAGAAGATCATTAGGCAAAGTGAATTGAGAAAGTAATTGAATATCTGATGAAGTGTAAGATCTAGTATGCTGGTTATGGGTGTGTGATGTTTAGCTTGATCTGAATCAAGGATGCACCTATGCCATTGATGATGAATGATGGATAGGGATCATGAGGCCTGGAATGTATTATCATTAAGAGGTTTGATCATGGATAGACTAGATCTGAATTATTGATGCATGATTTATTGTATGAATGTTATGATCTGGGTTGACTGATGTCTAGAACAGCAGCAAAGCTATGAGTAATTATTTGCAGATCTGTACGTTGGTTGGCCTTGGTAAAAGTGCGTATGTACGCAGGTTTGGTTCATCATAGTAGCATATACATGATGAGATATGGTATTCGAAGTTGCATGCAGATCTAGTTATTACTGTCTATTCTGTTGTATGTTATGTGAATGTGTTGATTGACAATATTACAGTGTTGGTTAAATCATAGATTGATGATGCAAGTATAGTTGATGGGTTTTGCAATGTTGATTGATTTTGTGATTCAATGATATTGATGGGTTGAGTATGAAAATTGAATGAAACGTGGCCTTTCAGATTGTGTGTTGTGCTTCAGGTGTATCCAGTCTGAAAATGTATGAAACATGGTACTCGGAGGAGAGAAGATTGTAGGCCAGCACCTATGTACTAGTATCTTAGCTAGTACAAGAGGTAAGGGAGTTGGAGCTCCCTTCCAGTAGCAGTTAGAAAGCGAGTAAAGGTTGGATCATTTCAGCAGGTAGCAGCTTGCATACTAGTACATCAGCTAGTACAAGAGCAAAGGGGGTTGTAGCTCCCTTCCAGGAGAGTCTAGAGAATGAGAGAAGGTTGTAGCCTTCTGTAGGTAGAAGCCTGCGTACTGGTATAAGACTGCACTAGTACAATTGTAAAAAAAAATTCTTAATAAAGGAATATAGAAACATATTGCAGCAAGTGGTTTTCACCCACATTGGGTTTCCACCTTATATGATAGTGTTCATGTGTGATGGTGTGTTCTTCTTTAACTGTTCCTGTTTACTGTTAATATGGTTAATAATGTTCTAATGCACTCATTGAAGATCAACTAACTGAATCATAAAGTTTACTAGATATATGCTAGTTTCTTTATACACAGTCGCGTATATAAGCGGGTATCCTTAACTGAAGTTGCATATATAAATCTGAGCATGCAAATGAAATTTTTTTATTGGTTTGATAATACTGATTCACCCCCCCCCCCCCCCCCCCCCCCCGCCCCGCCCCTCTCAGTATTATTTCCAACATCTATAGGGACCTTAAAGGATAACATTCAACATAAGGTTCATCTTTGGTAACTTGATTCATTGGAGAAGGCATTCAGGTTGGCAAGAAAAGTGGAAAGAAAAATTATGGAAACAAGGAATTATACCCCTCACAAGTATAAATATGGAAGTGTTGTTTCTCCTAACCTTCCACAACCTACAAGGGTGACACCACAACAATTGGAAGAAAAAAGAGAAAAAGGGCTTTGTTACGATTGTGAGAGTAAATGCACTAAAGGTCACAAGTATGTTGAAAAGAAATTATTTTACATAGATTAGGAAGAGGAGGAAAATGATCAAGAAACATCAAAAGAAGAGGATATACACCAGGAACCAACCCCAGAGAAAGAAGAAATGAATCTGACCATATCTTGTAAAGGATTGACAATAATTACCTCCTCAAACTCTCAAGATAAAAGGACATATCAAGAAGAAAAATGTTCAAGAAGTGAAAGATCACTTCGAGAAAGAAGAAATGAATTCAACCATATCTTCTAATGAATTGGCTAGAATTACCACTCCTCAAACTATCAATATAGAAGGACATATCAAGAAGAAAATTGTTCAAGAAGTGAAAGATCACATCGAGCATCAAGAAATGAATCTAACCATATCTTGTAAAGCATTGGAAGAAATTACCACTCCTCAAACTCTAAAGAGAGAAGGACATATCAAGAAGAAAAAGGTTCAAGCAGCGAAAGATCACATCAAATATCAACAACAAGTTCTCCAACTTTCAAAGGGTAACACCACTTTGGTGCAGAATTGAATGAAACAATAGGTAGATCAACATCGCAGTGAAAAATGTTTTAGGTGATTGGGTGGTTTTACAACTACATCTCAAGAAAGCTATTTATGAGAAGGAAATGTTGGCAATACTACATGCACTTAAGAAATGGAGACCTTACCCAATGGGAAGACACTTCAAGGTAAAAATGGATCGTGATAGTCTTAAATACTTTTTAGAAAAATATTATCTTTAGAAGAATAGAAAAAATGGGTCACAAATATGTTGGGTTATGACTTTGACATCATGTATAGGAAAGGGAGGAAAAATTTTGTTGTAGATGCACTCTCAAGAAAGGATGAGGATGTGGAAGCATAGTTTTGTGCTATTTATATTATCCAACTAGATTGGATAAGTGAAGTAAGGGATGAATGGAAGAAGGATGAAGAAGTGTGGCAACTCATTCAAAATTTGCAGAAGATCCCAATTCAAACAATATTGCCAGACCTTGAAGAGGAAGGAAAAATCATATTAGAACCTAGAGCAGTCACAGAAACAAAAACCCAACAACTATGAAATCGATCAATTTCAGAGTATCTCATCAAGTGGAAGAACTTACCCACTGAAGATTCCACATGGGAGGACAAGAATTTTATACAAAAGCATCAAGAACTAATCAAGCGTTGAGGACAACACTTTTTGAAGGAGAGGGGCATGTTAGGCCCCTATACTACTAGTGTACCCACTTATTGTTATTAGTACAACCCCCTTATTATATTTTTGTACCCATGTAGTCCCCATATTTTTATTATTGTGCCCCATAGAAGCCCACTACTGTTACTATTGTGCCCTTACATTATTATTATATAGAAAGGAGGTCTTGTCATTTGTATCATCCAACAATTATTCATTTGTGTAATGTAAAGGAGGTTTCCCTCTCGAAGAGGCTTATTTCTAAGGCATTCATCTATCCTTTATATCTTTTTGTGAGTTGGTTTCATAACATTTGGTATCAGAGCTTTGGATTCTAGGGTTTCGCTGCTCCAAACAGGTCATCGTCATATTTTCGCTATAACTGTTTTTCTGTGACGTTTCAGAAGCAAAACAACAAACCCATTTGAAAAAAAATCTTGTTGAATAACAATTCTGAATTTCAGATCTTGTCTCGCTATATTTTTGGAAATATGATATGAGGAAGTTTGGATTTTTGCAAGCTCCATAATTTCATCTAAAACAGGTCATTGTGCTATTTTTGCTATAACATTTTCGCTACAAAGTTACAGAAGCTAAAGAAAAACCCATTTGAGAAGAAATCATTCTGAAGCTTGGGTTTGAATTTTAGATCTTGTCTCACTATATTTGTGGACATATGATCTAAGGAAGTTAGAGTTTTTGCAGACTCCCAAATTACATCCTAAACAGGTGACCTTACGAAAATCGTCGTAACTTTCGATGTGAGCAACAAATTGAAATTTCGTAAGAGGTTATAGAAAGAGGATAGAATTGGTGAGCTCCAGTATTGTAGCAATAATGCTACAACTCCTGGGGCTTCCTGTCTCTAATTTTATCAACCCGGTAGTTCGTACAAACTTGGAAGCGACAGTGCTGTATGCACAAGTACTGGCTCTTGTCGCAGCTGTCACTTGGTCAGCTGGCACAAGTCCTCTAGGGCTCAAGCCAACTTCTATATGCTTTCAGAAGAAGCTTTCTAAATGATGGACAAAAGCTAGCTCAAAGAAAACTAATCTACTTGGCAAAAATGAACTGAAAGTAAACCAAAGCATGGAAACCCTAGGAAACCCTAATCTAACTAGTGATTGTGATTTTGTTCTTATTAGGGTTTGGTTGTGCAGAGGTGGTGCAGAAGGAAGGAAAGCTTGGGAAAGGTCAGGGAGGCTAGGAGAGGTCCCTAGGGATCCTTAGCATCCATCCATAGAGGTTCCTCACGTTAAGATGCTCAGCAACCGAGTGTGTGGGCTCCTACAGGATGTCTGTAGGGGATCCTACAGGAAACTCAGGAATTTCTACAGGAAGTCTATTAATTTCTACAGGATGTCCTACCATGGGAGTTTTGGGTGATGGTGAAGTGATGGAATGGTATGGGGGGATATGTAGGATGGAGATGAAGCTGGTGATGGCTCAGGAGTAGAGGAATATGATGGAGAACGAGTGCATGAAGTTGGTTGGTGGATGGAAGGCTAGAACAACGAAAGGTCAAGAAAATGAAGTTACGTGGGGAATGGAGATGTTGGGAGATAACCGAGCTAAACAGAGGTCAAGGATGTGGCTTTGGGAGTGGTCAAGATGAATAAGAAGGAAATGGAATGATGAGGAGCAGTGTAAATAAAACAAATTGCTTATGACTGTCACCAAAAACGAGAATTCATTAACCTATGCTACCTGTGCTATGAACTCAACAAACAGCGATGTAAATCGTGAAGAGAAGTGTGCATGAAGCTGTGATGAAGGCGTATGGTTCAAGAGTGAAGTGCATGGAAAGATCTATCATGACAGTGACTGTGTTGCAGCGTGCATAAAGGTAAAAGATTGCGTTTTTTTGGTGGTTGGTGTAGACTGCACCCCAATCTCCAAACAGAGATGGCAGTGGAGGCTCTCTCAACCTTTTTCTTGGAGCTCCAATGAGTTATCAACCTCCTATTCTAGCTAAACAACTAAAAGCAATTTAACCATAAATTAAACTCACTCAATCTCATAAAAACTAAATCAGCAGACTGTAATTTCGAATTGCATGCTAAAGCAAGGAAACAAAGTGCTGGAACCAAAAGGCAAATAACATTACAAAACAGAGGAGATCTATTGCTCTCAGGTTGGGCCCTAACCTGAGAGCTATAGCTCCCTTAAAAGCTCAGAACTAGATCCAAATCTGCTTGCTTTTATTCATATTCAAAAATCTAATGCCATGCCAAAACTGGCTTACACAAAAACAAACACCGAGCTTGTAAATCGTGCACAGCAATTACAATAGTAATCCCAAGGTTCAAAAAGCTTCTAACATAGGCTACGGCCTGCATATTTATGCACAATGATGATCAGGCTGGCTTCCTTCATTCGTGGGGCTTGGCTGTCCAACTGAAGTCAAACTGCTATAAAACTGTTGATCCTGTAGAACGTGTTGGCTGCCTTTGAGCTCAGTGGGGAGAGCTGTTGGAGCTCGGAGTTAAGGTGATAATTACGAGGGAAGTCATTTAAGGCCGTAGAAAACCTCCCTATAAACCTAAAATGTCACCTTTGCTGTCTCCTTGTCTCCATTTACGTGGTCTTTTGCTATCTTTAATGCCAAAAACCTGAAATCACCATGTATTAGCCACACAAATATAATGCTTGCCCTTCTTCCTACAAACACACGAATATACTAAGAAATGAATGCATAAGTAGTAAAAGATGAATGGTTGAGCAAGTAAAGTAGGCCAAAATGAGCCCAAATTGTACCAAAAATTGGGGCTCATCATCACCCCCCAGCTAAACCATTTGCTCATCCTTGAGCAACCCTGCTCCTGCTCCTTGTCCTTGGCCGAGGACTAGGGACCGGAACATGCTCTTCCTTTCTTGTTTTTGATGGCCCTGCCTTCTCTGCCCCTGGTGGTGACGAGGGTGGAACTTCTTCCCTCTTTCCCGTTTCTTTGAGCCGGGCTTCGGAAGGCGATTGGCCTATCTTTCGTGTCCAGGAGGTGACTTTCAGGCTTCCCTTCTTGGGGGTGGCCATTGTTTTAGAGGGAGATTTCTCACTGGGTGAAGTAGGGACACTCCCTAAAGTGGTTTGGCTGCTGGGTGGAGGCTGTGACTTGCCCATTTTCATTCTCTGACTTCTCCTGGCTTCGAAAGGTAGAGGGATCTCTCTCTCTCTCTTATCCTTTGGCTTTGCAGGTGTGCTGAGGGCGGCCAGCGCAACTGCTGCCTCCTTTTCGAGAATGCCAGCCTTTCCTTCCTTGCTTTTTACTCTCCCAGTGCTCCTTATGGAAGGCCCCTTCCTTTCTGATTTCGAGCTTCCTGTAGAAGACCCTGCTTTATCCACTTTCGGCCCTCCTGTAGAAGACCCTTTCTTTACTAATTTTGGGCTTCCTGTAGAAGACCCGGTCTTGACCAATGTCGGGCTTCCTGTAGAAGACCCCTTCTCTGTTTTTGGGCTTCCTGTAGAAGCCTGCGTCTCTATTTTTGGGCTTCCTATAGAAGCCTGTTGCTGCTTTCCTGTAGGCGCTGTTCTTAGGCTTCCTGTAGAAGCCTGCTTCTGTTTTCCTGTAGGGACTGCTTTCGGGCTTCCTGTAGAAGCCGGTTTCTGCGTTCCTGTAGACACGGATGTCACCACCTTTTCTTGCTTAGCTGCATGGATTTTGCTTTTTGCTTTGGTTGTAGGTGCTGATGAGGTACTTGGGCTGACGTGGACCACCTCAGCTTTGTCCGTCCTGCTCTTCAACCTCTTTTCTCTTACTGACAGGATGGGTGTGCCCTCTTTTGCTTTGTCATCCTTTTCCTCATGCTTCTTCTTTTGTTCTTTCTTCTGCACGGTAGTCGGGATCTTCTGGCCTTTCCCTCTCTTACCCTCGGCTACTGCTTCTTCTTCCTCACTGCTAGAGGAACCTGTTTCTTCAATCAACATTTTTATGTCTCCCTCTCTTGTCAAATTCCTGAATGATTCCCATGAGAGGGGAACCTTATATGAATGGAGCGCATCCTCCACAAGAAGCTTGATCAACCCATGGTGGGCTACCTGATCTGGTATGCCGTCTTTGAGCTTTGTAGCGCACTCAATCAAGGACTGTAGCAGGAAATAAGGAATGCTCAGTCTCCGCTCTACAGGAAGATTAATCCGGTGTCTTAATTCAGTTAGCAACTGAAAGTGATATGCATACACGATGCTATAACGACCTTCACAGGTTATATACTTCATGATTTGCAAGCTGACTTCGTTCCATGGTGGCAACAAACTTGTTCTTCGCACCCCATTTTTGTCCTCCGTGAATTCTTCCTCAGGTGGAAAGAATTCTTTCTTGACCTGCTGGCTCAGCTTCCGTTCTTCTTTATCCCACGGCAGACCCAGTGGAAGTTCAGTGATTCTACTGATAGATTGCGGGGTGAGCTTGAGGCTTAGGCCCCTGAAATTCACTGTGGCCAGCGTCTTGGATTTCGGCCTCAGGGCCTGCAAGAATTCCTCGGCCACTTCATCATCGTAACCCTGCAGCTTATCACAAAATGATATCCATTGTGCTCGTGTGAAGAGCTCTACCACTTCCTGATTTCTCCTTAATTTGTCTGAATCAGTGGGTTCTCGTCTAATAAACCCACCCAGCATGAAGGCACAGTTTTCTTAACCGGAGGTGGTGATTGTGGAAGAGAGTTTAGTTTCTGAGATAGAGTGTAGAGTAATGCACATAACCCACAAAATTTTATGACTGAGGAACTTAACACAGTCTAATTACTCAACATCCTGTAGAATGACAGTATAGGCACAGCAGACAACAATTTCACCACTTTCCTATGACCAGACGGTGAACGACAATTCTGCCACCTTTAATAACCAGTTGCATGAAGAGTCTAGGGTTACCTCTTTAATTGGCCACCTTTTTACTTGAGGCACCCGCTTTCTTGTAGAAAACTGTGTTCCTGTAGGATGACAACGTTCCTGTAGAATGCAGCGTTCCTGTAGAATGCAGCGCGCGATTTTCGGGAGAGACTGCAGTCGGTCTGCGCCTTGGGTGTGCTTCTCAATCGCTCTGATAGCCAAAGGCTCGGCGTATCACACTGCAGAAGGATCAGGATCGCCGCTCGAGTTCAAACTGGTGGTTGATACATGCATGAATGCAATCTAGCCGATTAGATTTTGAATTCGGCGGAACTCGTGGCGCGGGGGTGAGCTGTCCCCGCCGGACCGTTGGGTGACGTCGTCCCCATCATTCAACTGTGCGTTCACTTGCTGCCGCATCAATTCCCGCGGATCTGCCGCCGCCTTTTTCTGTTAGTCGTTCTTTCCCCGACGGGATTTCTCACGTGCATGCTGCCCATACTTTTTGTCCTGGCCGCCACTCACACATCCAACTAGACCATTCACTGACTGACGTGGCCGGCCAAATGGCCACACCGTCGCTCAACCCATTCACCTTTACGCTTAGCAATCAATCAAAGTAACATTCATGCAGTCTGATGGAAGGAAGGGTTGAGACAGTTACCTGCGTGGCTGCGCACGATGTTTCGACTCTTTGGGATGCTGATGAGTCGATTTACCTGCTACTGGCGAACTTACACAGTCCCGGAGGTCTATGTTCACGAGCTGCCGATGATGGATGGCATGCTTTGGTTGCATGCGCCCACATTTCACTTCATATGGCCTGTGCGGTGAATGGTATCCACTCTAGCAGGCTTAACTATTACAGGACTCCCTCAGGATGTCTTGGAACAGTTCTTCCTCCTTGGGTGCATGCTGCACGATGATGGATGGCCTCACGATCATGCTCCCGGAGCTTCTGGACGACTGTGATGAATAAGATGTGAGATCTCCAGCGTTTGTTTCATTGACAATTTGCTTTTTCTTGAGAACTCATCGATCTACTTTGCTGATGCAGGTACTTCGTTGTATGTCGACAAGGATGGTGGAACAAGATAACAACAATGTGCATGGTTGACAACGGTGGCGTGCATGGGTCCAAACCCATCCTTAGCCGCCAGATCTCTCCATGAAATGCATTCTGGGCCGTTCTGAGCTTCTACAGGAAGTTTCCTGTAGAAATACAGAGCTTCCTGTAGAAAGGCGGCTCTTCCTGTAGAAAGTCTGCACCTTCCTGTAGAAAATCTGCATCTTCCTGTAGAAAATCTGCGTCTTCCTGTAGAAGACTCAAGCTGTAATGAAAGTGCAGATACCTTGGAGAAAATGAGCATTCTTGGAGGAGGTGCTGGTGAGGTGTCCTAGCTGCATGATAAGGACCCTTGGCTTTGAGTTGAGAGGCTTCCTCTCCTCCATAGAACACCTGCAATCTGCATGCAACTTTCACATGATAAACTTGCTGATCTTGTTTTTTCTTTTGTTTTTTTTCTCTTTTTTTTTTGTTTGTTTTTTTTTTTTTTTTTTGAAAGATAGCAGGGGCGCCTCATTGAGGTTTTCACCCTTGCCACCTGCCTTAAGCACCTCAAAGAGGTTTTCACTCAAGGATCTTTATCTTCTTTTTTTTGAAAGACAATAGGGGCGCCTCAATGAGGTTTTCACCCCTACCGCCTGCCCTGGCGCCTCAGAAAGGTTTTCACCCAAGGATCTTTATTATTTATTTATTTTTTTTTTTTTTGGATTCTTCAGGGTATGCCCAAAGCAGAGGCAGAACCCTTCTCTATGACTAATACTGCCTTCTCCATAGTTTTGATGAACTCTTGTCTTGAGGGAGGCTTCCTGTAGATCTTCAATCGATGCCCATTGACAAGCATGGGGATGGCTTCCTCATCAATGGTCCGAATAAGAACAGATCCATTGTCATGACATTTTTCCACTGAATATGGCCCGAGCCATCTGGTTCTCAGCTTCCCCTTGAAATCTTTGTATCTGGAGTCATACAACAAAGCCCAATCTCCCGGCTGAAATTGCTTGTCATGGAGATGTTGGTCATGCCACACCTTTCTCTGAAGTTGAACCACTTCTGAGTGAAGGAGGGCCTGCATGCGGTGCTCATCCAGTCCATTCAGCTGCAATAGCCTTTCTTGTTGTGCATGGCTGAGATCTAGATCCAGCTGAGCTGCCATCCTCAAAGTGTTGTATTCGAACTCAATGGACAGCAAAGCTTTCTTCCCATAGACCAGCTCATAAGGTGTGATGCCAGTGGTGGTCTTCCAAGTGGTGTTGTAAGCCCATGTGGCTTCAACCAGGCGATCTGCCCAGTCCTTTCTGCTGCTGCTCACCACCTTAGTCAAGATCCCTTCTAATGCTCTATTGGTGACTTCCACCTGCCCATTTGCTTGAGGATGATAGGGGGTGGAAGTCCTATGCTTGATCTTGTGATGAGCTAGTAGATCTTCAACCAGGTTGGAGGTGAACTGGCTCCCTTGGTCGGTGACCAGCTCTCTTGGATAGCCAACCTTATAGAAGATGTTTTCTCTTAAGAACTCGGCCACCTTTTCTTCTATTGCTGCTTTGATTGCTTTGGTCTCTGCCCACTTTGTCAGGTAGTCGGTGCACACAATGATGTAAGACCTTTGCCTCGAACGAGGGTTGATTGGGCCCACAAAGTCCATACCCCACTTCTCAAATGGCTCAAGAGTCACTTGAGGTTGGAGAGGCATCTCATCCCTTTGGGTCGGTTTCCCCATTCTTTGGCATTGGTCACACTGGCTGACATATCTTCTGACATCTTGATGAAGTGTGGGCCAATAGTAGCCTGCCTGCAGGATTTTGAAGGCAGTTCTCTTTGCTGCAAAATGTCCTCCACAAGGCCCATCATGACAGGTGAGGAGGATGTCAAAGACTTCCTCCTCCCTTACACAACGCCTTAAGATCTGATTGGGGCCAAGCTTGAACAGATTGCCTCCGATCCAGGTCAATGAGGCACTTTTTCTGATGATTCTGCTCTTCTCTCTCGAAGAGAGGTGCGGAGGGAACTGTGCTGAAACAAGGTAGTTTGCTATATCAGCAAACCATGGAGAGAGTACTGAGATAACAAACAGATGTTCATCGGGCATCTGGTCATCCACTGTTCCATCCTCACCTGCAGACAAATCCAATCTAGATAACAAGTCAGCAACAACATTTTCTCTACCTGGTTTGTCAACAATGGTCAAATCAAACTGCTGCAATAAAAGTAACCATCTAATAATACGAGCATTCACATCTGGTTTATTCATTAAATATCTGATTGCAGCATGGTCAGTATGTACAAATGTTTGATAGCCAGTGATATAATGTCGGAACTTGTTCAGTGCATGGACCACAGCTAAGAATTCTTTCTCGGTTACAGTGTAATTCAGCTAAGCTTTGGACAAGTTTTTGCTAACAAAGTAAATGGCATATGGAAGTTTTCTCAACTTGTTCTAAGGCTGCACCTATGGCTTTGTTCGAGGCATCAGTGTGGATGTGGAAAGGTAGGGCCCAGTTTGGACCTCTCAGGATTGGGGTTGACACCAACTTGTCTTTTAATTCATTCAAACTCTTCTGACAATCGTCAGTCCAATTAAACTCCACATCTTTTGCCAACAGGCCAAACAATGGCGAGGCTAGCTTGCTGAAGTCTTTAATGAATCTCCGGTAATATCCTGCTAATCCCAAGAAACTCCTAACATCCCTTACCTTTTGTGGAGGTGGAACCTTCTTGATTAGAGCAATTTTGTTAGGATCCACCTGTAACCCTTGGCAAGAGATGGTATGGCCTAGCACGGTCCCTTCAGTCATTAGGAATTCACATTTTTCAGGACTAAGGGACAAGTTCATCTCGATACATTTGGTTAGGACTTTTCCCAGATTGGACAATGCTTCCTGGAAGTTGGCCCCATAAGGAGTAAAGTCATCCATGTAGATTTCCACTGCATCATGGACCAGCTCCGAGAAGATGCTTAAGACAGCTCTCTGGAAGGTAGCAGGAGCATTGCATAGCCCAAAGGGAAGGACACGGTAGGCAAAGGTACCCCAAGGACAAGTGAAGGTGGTCTTATCTTGGTCTTCCGGGCTGATTTGAATCTGGTTGTACCCGCTAAATCCATCCAGGAAAGAGAAGAACTTCTTTCCTGCCAGTCCATCCAACACTTGATCTATGAAAGGTAGAGGGAAATGGTCTTTCTTGGTAGCTTTGTTCAGTTCTCGGTAGTCCACACAGATTCTCCATTTCCCATTTTTCTTGGGAACCAAGACCAGAGGGGACACCCATTCACTATCGGAGATGGGGTAGATGAATCCGGCATCCAACAGTTTTTGCAATTCTTCCTTGACAATGTCCTTAAGGGCTAGATTCATTCTCCTCTAGGGTTGCCTAACCGGTTTACAATCCTCTTTGATGTATATGTGATGGGTACAGACCGAGGGATGGACTCCTTTCATCTCCTTATAGCTCTAAGCAAAAGCATCTAGGTGGCTGGCCAACAGGCTACACAACTCCTTTTCCTGGGAAGGAGATAGGGAGGATCTGATCTTTAATGCTCTCTCAGGGCCGAACTCCACATTCTTGACTCTGGGAGTGACAGGGTTGGTTGTACAGAGATCCACTAAGGTGCTAGCTTGGGCATCCTCCACCAGTTTCTCTAAGGATAGTGCACTGGAAGGTGGATTCTGGATCAAAGTCTCAATCAAGTCATCCTCGGTTGGAGGGTCTCTTCTAGTGGTATCTAGGGTGCACAGAGGTGCTGAGTACACCTCATCTTCCTCTCCTTCTTCTAACCAAAGGGGTAAGTCATGCTCTAAGGAGGGTTGGGCAGGAGGGTATAGGACTAGCTGCTTGGACATGGGACCATTTTTGCTGGTCATGTTTCCTGCACGACAACTTATGTAAGCATCTGCAGTAGCTAACCAAGGCCTTCCCAAAATGAGAGGATATCCAGTAAGCTTTGCCTTTGGTTGCAGAACCAGGAAGTCTGCAGGGTATTCCCAAGAGTCAATAGAGACCAAGACATCCTCCACAATCACTTCGGGAGTCACGGTGGAGCGATCTGGTAGTTGCAGTACTGTCGAGGTCTTCCTCAAGGAATCCTGAAGATTGAGTTTGAGCATGGTATCCCTGGTCATCACATTAATGGCAGCCCTCAGATCAATCAAGGTGTGAGGTATGATGGTGCCATTGATGTGGACATCTACTACAGGACTTCCGGGATCTAGATACTTTGGGTAGATGATTTGTCCTAACATAAGGTCAGACAGTTGTCCTATGACATTGATGGTTGAGGCATCTTTCTTTCGCCTACCTGGGTGTTTGAAGCACTTTTCCTTAACCAGTTTGTTGTATATTGGCACATCCTTGATGGCTTGGAGAAGTGGTATTTTCACACACAACTGCTTGAGCTCTCCCAGAAGCTCATCCTCCTCTGGGTTGGGTTGTGTGGTGGCTGTTAGTCTCTCAGGAAAGGGTGGAATAGCCTTTGGCCCACTTTCCTGTTTATCTTCCTCATCCTCTGGGGGAGGAGGTTGGCGATCTGGAAGGGTCTTTCCAGATCGAAGATTGATCTCCTGGATCTCCACAGCATAGGTAGGACATGATGTTTCCCCAGTGTATACCTACTGGGCCTGTCTATTGTTGGGGTTCGGGTTCAGTTGAGCAGGCATTTGAGGTTGTCTTGGAGGAGCAGGAGGTAAAGGCTGAGGTTGAACTGGTGGTGGAGGCAAAATGGCAGGAGGAGTGTTGTATTGGGGCCTCCACCCCGACTGAGGTGCACTCCACTGAGGCTGTGACTGGGCATGTGAATGATATGAGTGAGAAGTGGGTTGAGTAGGGTACTGAGGTGGATAAGACCATGGAGGAGGCATGGACCAGGAAGGATGGGCAGGGGGACCCCAGGAAGGCATAGGAGTCGATTGGTTGGGACTGTAATAAGCTTGAGGTGCCCCTTGCATTCCCTGCTGATAAGGTCTAGATCCTTGTGGCCTCCTTTGGTTGATGAAATAGAGAGGTTCAGTGGGGGCTTCTGTCCCTTGGTACATGGCTTTAAACCCAGGTAAGGTTGGACACTGATTTGTCGGATGGTCCTCCTCACAAACGAAACACACTTCAACCGAATGCAATGGGCATTCGTTCTTAGGGTGTCTTCTTGTGCACCTAGGGCAGAAGACAACCAAGGCTCTCTCAGCTTCTTCTTTCTTCTGCTGGATCCTGAATGTGTCCAGCTGCATGGCAATGGTCTGTCTCACCTCACTCTTAAGATCTTCTAATTGGCTTGTAAACTCATGTTTGGAGAAAGGGACACTAGTGGAGAGGAGATTTCCTCTACCCCGTTTCCTAGCTGCCCTGGAGTGATTTCTAAACACAGTCTTGATGTCCTCATAAGGCAGTTGGTAAATGTCCCCCCCAGCTAACATGTGAAGGGTATCTAAGAGGTCTTCAGGGACTCCTCGGAGCAGAACCAACTTGAGGGATTCAGGATCAAGTGTGCACCTGGCCCGCTTATAGCTAAGTTGGAACCTCTCCTCATAATCCTCTAAGGACTCATCATTTCCCATGGTCATCCGAAAGATTTCTCCCTTGGTTTCCTTGGAACTACAGTAATCCCTGTACTTGGTATTGAAGGCTTGCTGCATCTGAGCCCAAGTAGTGATACTATTCCCAGGTAACCCCATGAACCAGCGTAATGCTGCATCCTTAAGAGTTGAAGGGAAGAGTTTCAGCTTTTGCTCATCTTCAGTATAGTCATAGGTTCTACAAAGGACAGCAAACTCAAACAAGAAGGTATCCGGATCTTCAGTGGTCAGTCCATGGAAGTGAGGCAAGGCGGAGGGGCTAATGTTCTTCATTTTCATCTCTCCATTGGTCTCTCGGATGGGGAAGGCACCTTCTATTCTCTCATCTTCTCTTCTATTGTCAGCCATAGCTTCAGATGGAGTGGTCTCTAACTCTTCTTCTTCTATAGGATCTTCGTATATCTCAGGATGTTCACCTATAGGTTCCTCTGGGTCACTGTCACCAAAGAAGAGAGAAGGGTGACTCAGTGATGTGGTGGGGGTGTTGGGTAGGAATTTGCCTGATTTATCTCGGTTCCTACGAGGCATGAAATGGAAAAGACTTTTCTTTTTTTGATTGCTTTTGCTTTTTTCTTTGGTACCTGCAAAACTGAAACAGAGTGATCTACAACTAACTGTCTTACTGAAACGAAAATGCGGAATTGAAATGGAAGCAGGAAAGAACTAGTCTACTTTGCTCAAATGAAATTGCGGAATTGAAAGGCTAATCTACGAAAGCAGGAAATGCTAATCTATGAAATCAGGAAATACTAATCTATGAAAGCAGGAAATGTCTATGCTACTTTTGCAGAATGGAAATGAAATAAACTACTGAGCAAAAGGCAAGAGTAAGAAAATAGAAGAAAAGCAACAATTACTAATACTCTGACGCTTCCCTGGCAACGGCGCCAAAAAGATGGTGAGCTCCAGTATTGTAGCAATAATGCTACAACTCCCGGGGCTTCCTGTCTCTAATTTTATCAACCCGGTAGTTCGTACAAACTTGGAAGCGACGGTGTTGTATGCACAAGTACTAGCTCTTGTCGCAGCTATCACTTGGTCAGCTGGCACAAGTCCGCTAGGGCTCAAGCCAAATTTTATATGCTTTCAGAAGAAGCTTGCTAAATGATGGACGAAAGCTAGCTCAAAGAAAACTAATCTACTTGGCAAAAATGAACTGAAAGCAAACCAAAGCATGGAAACCCTAGGAAACCCTAATCTGACTAGTGATTGTGATTTTGTTCTTATTAGGGTTTGGTTGTGCAGAGGTGGTGCAGAAGGAAGGAAAGCTTGGGAAAGGTCAGGGAGGCTAGGAGAGGTCCCCAGGGATCCTTAGAATCCATCCATAGAGGTTCCTCACGTTCAGTTGCTCAGCAACCGAGTGTATGGGCTCCTACAGGATGTCTGTAGGGGATCCTACAGGAAACTTAGGAATTTCTACAGGAAGTCTATTAATTCCTACAAGATGTCCTACCGTGGGAGTTTTGGGTGATGGTGAAGTGATGGAATGGTATGGGGGGATATGTAGGATGGAGATGAAGCTGGTGATGGCTCAAGAGTAGAGGAATAGGATGGAGAACGAGTGCATGAAGTTGGTTGGTGGATGGAAGGCTAGAACAACGAAAGGTCAAGAAAATGAAGTTACGTGGGGAATGGAGATGTTGGGAGATAACCGAGCTAAACAGAGGTCAAGGATGTGGCTTTGGGCGTGGTCAAGATGAAGAAGAAGGAAATGGAATGATGAGGAGCAGTGTAAATAAAACAAATTGCTTATGACTGTCACCAAAAACGAGAATTCATTAACCTATGCTACCTGTGCTATGAACTCAACGAACAGCAATGTAAATCATGAAGAGAAGTGTGCATGAAGCTGTGATGAAGGCGTATGGTTCAAGAGTGAAGTGCATGGAAAGATCTATCATGACAGTGACTGTGTTGCAGCGTGCATAAAGGTAAAAGACTGCGTTTTTTTGGTGGTTGGTGTAGACTGCACCCCAATCTCCAAACAGAGATGGCAGTGGAGGCTCTCTCAACCTTTTTCTTGGAGCTCCAATGAGTTATCAACCTCCTATTCTAGCTAAACAACTGAAAGCAATTTAACCATAAATTAAACTCACTCAATCTCATAAAAACTAAATCAGCAGACTGTAATTTCGAATTGCATGTTAAAGCAAGGAAACAAAGTGCTGGAACCAAAAGGCAAATAACATTACAAAACAGAGGAGATCTATTGCTCTCAGGTTGGGCCCTAACCTGAGAGCTATAGCTCCCTTAAAAGCTCAGAACTAGATCCAAATCTGCTTGCCTTTATTCATATTCAAAAATCTAATGTCATGCCAAAACTGGCTTACACAAAAACAAACACCGAGCTTGTAACTCGTGCACAGCAATTACAATAGTAATCCCAAGGTTCAAAAAGCTTCTAACATAGGCTACGGCCTGCATATTTATACACAATGATGATCAGGCTGGCTTCCTTCATTCGTGGGGCTTGGCTGTCCAACTGAAGTCAAACTGCTGTAAAACTGCTGATCCTGTAGAACGTGTTGGCTGCCTTTGAGCTCGGTGGGGAGAGCTGTTGGAGCTCAGAGTTAAGGTGATAATTACGAGGGAAGTCATTTAAGGCCGTAGACAACCTCCCTATAAACCTGCAATGTCACCTTTTCTGTCTCCTTGTCTCCATTTACATGGTCTTTTGCTCTCTTTAATGCCAAAAACCTGAAATCACCATGTATTAGCCACACAAATATAATGCCTGCCCTTCTTCCTACAAACACACGAATATACTAAGAAATGAATGCATAAGTAGTAAAAGATGAATGGTTGAGCAAGTAAAGTAGGCCAAAATGAGCCCAAATTGTACCAAAAATTGGGGCTCATCAAGAATGTAGTTTTCTGTGCATAATTTTCAGATCCTAAGGTTGAAACAATGACTCGTGGCATGTCGTACAAGTTCACTCTACTTAAACATTATATAATCATGTCATCTTAGGATATTGGGCATAACTCTTTCTTGGAGAATCAAATTCTGATCAGACTTGTGGGGTTAGAAAGAGGACTCAGAGGGCTACTGTAGGAGACAACTTCCGAACTTTGAGATTTGAGTGTACAGAGTTACAGTCATTTCAAGATCAAGATCCTAAAATCAAGAAAAGGCGATATGAGGAAGTTTGATGGAAAGGATCTAGTAAATTGGATACTACAGATGGAGAAATATTTTGATCTACATGGTGTACCATTTTTACAAAAGGTATGTATTACATCTTCATATTTAGAACTGGATCAATTTTTATGGTATAAAGGGCTTTGTTCTCATAAATAACTTGTTCCGTGGTCAATTTTCATGGAGGAAATGATAGCACATTATGAGGATATAAAGAGCAACACCTTCTTTAGAGCAACACCACAACAATTGGAAGAAAATATAGAAAAAGTGCTTTGCTACAATTGTGATAACAAATACATTAAAGGTCATAAGTGTGTTGAGAAGAAATTATTTTACATTGATTATGGAGAGGAGGAAGAAAAGGATCAAGAAACATCAAAAGAAGAGTATATACACCAGGAACCAACCCCAAAGAAAGAAGAAATGAATCCGACCATATCTTGTAAAGCATTGGAAAGAATTACCACTCCTAAAACTCTCAAGATAGAAGGACATATCAAGAAGAAAAAGGTTCAAGAAGTGAAAGATCACATCAAGAAAGAAGAAATCAATCCAACCATATCTTGTAATGCATTGGACGGAATTACCACTCCTCAAACTATCAATATAGAAGGACATATCAAGAAGAAAAATGTTCAGGAATTGAAAGATCACATCGAGTCTCAAGAAATCAATCCGACCATATCTTGTAATGCATTGGAAGAAATTACCACTCCTCAAACTCTCAAGATAGAAGGACATATCAAGAAGAAAAAGGTAAAAGTGTTGATTGATTCAGGCAGTACCCATAATTTTATTGATTGTAAGATAGCCAAGGAATTGAATTGCTTCCTATATCCAACACCCAAGTGTCAAGTGATGGTTACAAGTGGAGGAACCATAAATTTCTCTAGAAGGTGCCATAATATCAAGCTATCCATGGGAGAATATGTATTTAATAGCCCAATGCTTTCCATTCCAATGGGTGGTGCTGATGTTTTACTAGAGTCCAATGGCTACAATCTTTGGGTATGATAGCTTTTAATTTTCAAGAAATTTTCTTGAATTTTTTTTGGGAAGGAAAGGAAGTTGAATTGAGGGGTATCGAAGGAAACCTTAGAAATATAATCAACTCTAATAGCAAGAAAAAGCTTCTAAATAAATAACAACAGGGTGTAATTGCACAATTATGTTCACTAGAGGATCCCACATCGAAATCATGTATTTCTCCAGATCTCCAAAACATTTTGGACAATCATTCCAAGGCATTTGAGACTCCCAAAGGCCTCCCACCTATTCGTGATCATGATCATGCTATTCATTTCATTCCATGAAGTGTTCCTTCAAACATCAGGCCTTACATATATCCATATGCCCAATGGAGTGGGAACTCATTCAAAAGTTGCAGAACATCCCAGTTCAAACATTATTGTGAGAACTTGACAAGGAAGGAAAAATCATATTGGAACCTGAAGTAGTCACATAACCGAGAAATTGAAATCTACGAAATAGATCAATTTCAAAGTATCTCATCAAGTGGAAGAACTTACTCACTGAAGATTCCACATGGGAGGACAAGAATTTATAAAGAAGCATCAAGAACTACTCAAGTGTTTAGGACAACACTTTTTTAAGGAGAGGGGCATGTTAGGTCCCTATACTACTAGTGTAACCACTTATTGTTGTTAGTACAACCCCCTTATTATAAAGTTGTGCCAATGAAGTCCCCATATTGTTATTATTGTGCCCCATAGACGCCCACTATTGTTATTATTGTGCCTTTACATTATTATTGTTATGTCGACTCTGATTATATTATGACCCCTTAGACTCCTTTATATAGAAAGGATGTCTTGTCATTTGTATCATCTAAGAATTATTCATTTGTGTAATGTAAAGGACGTTTCCCCCTCGAAGAGGCTTATTTCTAAGGCATTGATCTATTTTTTCTATCTTTCACTGCGCTGGTTTCATAACATCATCAGTAAGTGGTTAAATATAATTTTAAAAATAAGAGAATATTGGAGAGATAAAAAAATATTATTTATTAATTTCATAAGATGGCAATTCTTTTGGAAGATTCATATTTAAATGAACAAACCTTGAAGCTATATGGGGAAACTATGCAAATCGGAATTTTAAGGTGCATCAATCGAAGGGAATAATATTTGGGTAACAACATCTAAATAATAAGTTGAACCAATAGCTATGTTAACCTCAGTTTAGGAATTGGAGCGATGAGACACCAAAACAAACATTTTAACACTCCCTCCCACCCCCTTGTACTTTCTTTGGTTGTGGGAGGTGTTACCTATTGAATTGACTTGACCTCCAAGGTCTATTATGAAGATGGGGTCACAAAAAACCTCTTTTTACAACTTCTTTAAATATCAAAACTAATGGCACCATTGTGTTAATCTCATTGACACATTTTTTGGCAATATAAATTTTATCTCAATCTGACTCCTAGATTGAAATTTATTCCCTCTTGAACTTTAGTCAATCAAATTAGGCCACATCAGCATTGAATGCCACATGGCATCCAAGTATAGTCCACGTGGAACTACCACATCATTACTACATCATTTCATGCAACCTTGTATTGCTATGTGGCATTCACATGGCTACTACCACATCGTCTAAAGTGCGAGGCCCATAGGGTCCTCGTCCTTGTGTTTGTCGGACTTTCCCTGTAACATGAATTTTGGCCCATATCCCGATTTTGGTGGGTGTCCTTAAATCCACATCACACTAGACTATAACAATGCTCCATTTCCCATTCTCCTCTCCCTTCATTGATAAGTCTTCAAAACTAGGTAGTGGGTAGCGAGAATTGTTTGAGGTTCCATGTTAGAACCAGGTTCATGTCATATTGCTCGAGTAAATTACCACCCCAAGCATTAAGTGTGAACCAATAGAGGAGAGCAATGGATAGTGAGTGGTGGTAAGTTTTATATGCCAAAGGCCCTTAACAAATACTTGAAGCATTTTTTTATTAAGGGTGAGTTCTAGTTTCAAGCTCACCAAGTTAACCCATAGTAGGTTAAGGGTGTCTCTCGGGTAAACAAGCATTGTAGATCGAGTATGCACTACAAACACACCAACACAAGATGGTATTGTGAATTGGTAGCCTAAGATAAGAAAATTTTCTCATCAGTTGTTAGCTTCATCTACTGCCATTTCTCGATTGTGAAATGAAAACAACAGTAACATCAATAGGAAATAGGTAGCCTCGTCACTTAATGGACCCAAAAAAAATAATTATTCCCGATGGTTGCCCACTCCATTAGTCATCATCATTTGATTGTGAAACACAACACAGGGATAACACTGATGGGTGATCCTATCTTAGCAAACTTGACAAATAGAAATATTCTCGACAATTTTATCAGAGAACAACTGTCACTGCTGGCTCCATGTTACGTTGTGTATATGTTATAATGGTGAGTGGTGGAAGGTAAGCAGTAGAGAAGAATTCCACTGGGCCAAGGTTCCATCCTAGACCTACACTCAACCCCTTCTAAGTCTACATCCTCACATCACCAGATGCATTCCATATTAAGAGAAACATATTTAGCCTCAATATGGTTTCACTTAAGAGTATAATTTGATCCTGGATAAGATATGGGTTCCTACTAAAACATTGAAGGAAGATAAATTCAAGGAAGTTCACTAGAGTTTTCTGAAGACAAGGGAATCTCCCTAGAACATCAATTTTGTGAGATAATGGCCAAGTCCTACGAACCATCCTTCTAAGGCACTAAGCCATGCCCAAAGTTTTGTAGAACCCAATTTACATTAGATCCTAAAAAGGAAAAAACATGGCTCCAAAGGAAAATTGGCACAAGTTCAAGTATTTTAACTTTACTAGCTATTATAATTAGGAAGTTTCTTCAGTGAGATAGTATATAATGCTTAAGTATGACAGTGAGTTTCCCAATTCATAAAAATGTCAAATAATTAAAAACAAATGTAATAATAGGTTAATCGAGTGATCATAGACAATCAATCACAACTATATAAGTAATCTTGCAATCATGAATATGATAACAATCACACAGCGCCATGAGTTATATATAACCATATAAATATATGAGACACTGTGTCCACAATGGATCACGTAGTGGGTTCTATAACCTTTCATGAATAGTACCAAACCATAAATCAACCAATAACATACTAGGCAAATTCATCATCCATATTTCTAACAGATATAACTCATTATACTTATATGAATAATTTGAAATAGTTGGAAACTGAAGGAGGGACATCCGCTCTCCACCCAACCATAGGCAAGATATACTACAACCTCTCTTGCAACTGACCACCCTTAAGCCACATCCAAAGTCCAAGGAGATGCTTAAATAAGGGAAATTTCTCACCAATGGTTTAGTCAAATAATTAGGAGATGGAGTTTTTTATCTAAGTGAGTCATCGACTACTCTTTCGAAGTAGGCACCCTAGTGACTCACTTAATCTCCAAGCTTCAAACACAAGGATTCACCAAAATTCAAGGAAGATATGAGTTTTTTAGTTTTTGAGGATTGAATCCGCTGTACTGGTGGTTTAATAGCCAAATGGAAAGCACTTAGTGGTTCATCAATTAACAAGAAATTACTAAGTTTTTCATCAACCAAGGTAAGAATCCAATGGTGTAGTTAATGATTGAACAAGAAATTAGGGGTTCATCATCCAAAGGCAAGCACTAAGTAGTTCATTATCCAAACTGCAAGAACTAAGTGGTTCATCACCCAGAGGAAAACACTTAGTAGTTAAATTTCAATCCTTAAACTATACATTAGAAACATGGGCTCACAAAAGGATTTTAGTGGCCTCAAGCATAATTAAGTTAGTTACCCATTGTAACACTCCCTCCCAGCCCTTTTGGATTAGTCCCAACTAAATAGGAGTTGTTGCCTTCAACTAACCCGACCTCCATGGTTTCATTATGGAAATAGGGTTATTAAATTCCTTCTCAACCAAAATGTGTGGAACTCACTTTGGGTAACACCATTGCATTGAGATCATTAATAGCTTTCCAACAATATTTAACCTTTATCCCAATCCGACCTATGGATTGAAAGTTATGCCCATTTGAAGTTTCAGCCCCATAATCCTTCCACATTAGTAAAGATTTGCCACGTCACACTCACATGGCACTTCTTCCTCATGTGAAGTCCACTATGGAACTACCATGTCACAAAGCCTTAGTGTTATCGCACCCTACATTAATTGTTAAGAATGACACCCATTATATCCTCCATGATGCGCCATACATTTTGGCATCAATTATCAGGGAAATTTTTTTCCCATGGATTATGTCTCCTTTGCACTTTGTGGTAGAATTAGACAACACACACCTATGTGGCCCCAAGCTTCACAGTGACATGGCTTCTAGCCATGGGTGTTACCTTGATAACACAACATAAAACTCACAAACCTCTATAAATTTTCATAAACTTCAAATGATAGATTGTAGGTCTTAAGAATCAATGCAATCTCTTTACTTTGGGATAGGGCCAATCTTGCATGGAATTGACCATATGGAGATGGATAGTTCACATACCAAATTGGTGATATTGTTGTGATGCGTCATTATTTTTAAAAGGAAAAATACTAGAGTGGACACATTATTTATATATATATTATGCCTAAATATATATCTTTGCAATTAAGTCATCTAGTCATAGCAGCTTAGATCAATCTCACATAGGTAAAAGTGAAGGCAGGTGAGCCAAGGAGATGGAAGATGATAGAATCTAACCATGAACGAATTATGGAGACTTGCATTCCTATCACCCCTTGTCTAGATGAGTAGAAGAATTGATGCAGGTGCATAGGTTGAGCACAAAAATTGATGAAGTTTGGATAAGAGCTTACCAATGTGATTTGATGGCCATTTGGTAATGCTGGGAGGAAATTTTAAATGTTTTGTAAGAAACTATAAATATTTAAATTCAGAAGTGAGTTTTGGTTTTTATTAGAATAAGTTGTAGAAGGTATTTTCTCATGTAAATTTTAGTTTTTAGTTTCCATTTTTTGTGTGGAGAAGGGCAAACAATTCACATTGTGTGACTCTTGGTTATCATAGTCCAATCCTTTTGGGAAAAAATAAAAAGAAAGAGTGTTTGAGAAGAGTAAGTGAGAAGAGAACCTCCTGGATGAAGAGAAGAGAGAGGGAAAGAACAAAGGAACTCATTGTTTCTTTATGCAACTACAATCCCAAGTTTGTAGGCTTTCTTGTACTTTCTAATATGTGTGAATCGAAACGTATTTCTTTGTGTTAGTGGCATAAATGAAAATAAATTTTGAATTTTAAATTGTGTGCTTGCTAGATGGTTGAGATTGAATCAAATTCATGTGATTAACCAATTTGATTTCTGTGTGTGGTCTCATAGTTTCTATTCTCATGCATTTGTTCATTTGAATATTAGTCATTTTTAAATCCTATAACTTGTTGAACCGATTTACAAAAAATAAATATGAACATTGTAGCTTTAATCATTGCGTGATTGTTCATTTATCATTGGTATTATTGTTGCAATGGTTCCAAAACCCTGTGGGGTAATGTTCATTGTTTTTGTGCATAGTGGTTACATGGTATTTACAACGATTGGAGTGTTGTTACTAAAATAAAGTACCACTTTTGGAATTCTAAAAAAAAACAAAAACCTCTTTGACTGATTTTTCATTGGAAAATTTGTTATGGTGTTGCAAATATTGATGAAGGAAAGCACATGAGATAGTTCACTGTGTCAAGGAGACAATTTGGGAAAGAGTTGAAGTCATTTCATCTTCCCCAAAATCACAATACATAATTTTAACATGTGCTAAGAAATCATTTTGTAGTGATGGAACAACAAATTGGAAAATAAGCACCACAAAATCATTTCATAGCAACTAGATAGAAAATTTTCAGGACTACGTGTTAATGCCCATTTGGCCTACTCGTTGCCCAATTTGTTTAAGTTGAAGCATATGTAGTTGGATTTATGAAACGAGGTAAGATTCTTGAGGGAGGGTGAGAGAAAAATCTCTGATGTAATTTATCATAACAAATTCATATTCTTATATTGAATTCCTATGTTAAATGTTTCATGAAATATTGTCGAATTAGATGTAAATACAGAGTTATATGGGTGGAGTAGATTTGGGATATTGGTGTTGGGGTGACTTATGTGCCACTAAGTGGTATCAAATCCTGAACACTCTTTGGTGATGAGATTAGAAAAACCCAACAAGCAAGCAAAGTTTGTTAAGAAATTTACTGCATAACATAAATAATTACTGAGAGGAATATATATATATATAAAAATAACCAGCAACAACCATAAACACATAAACACAAATGTTTATTTGGGAAAACCCAAAATTCAGGGAAAAACCCAACCATAATGAAATTTCATTATCCTTGGCCAAAACCCTGGCCAATCCGACCAAGTGAGCCTTCACCACTCATCTCCAGGTCTTGCATTACAATGAAGTCCTTCCAGCGTTTTATAAGCTCCATTACATATAATACCATGGGCATAATAGTATGGGTGAAAAATACCATATGCCCCAAAACCATCACTGTTTAACCTGGTCAAATTTGACTCTATCCTGAGTCAAGTTTACTTAACAATTCCCCCCTTAAACTTTACTTGGGGTTCCTTCATTATCTCCAGCCAAACCTGCTAAGTGAGACAATCCCACTCACTCTAGCTCTTACCCCCGTCAGATTTTTTACCCGGGGAATTGTTAACCCGACGTACCCCCTATCACCTAGGTCTAACCTAGACTTTACCGATGATCACCAAGGGTACACATGCCTTACCAAGTCTTACAGTAGTATGCCCATTTACATGCAATAATTTTGACTTCATTAATTTTTTTTGTTTATTGTTGTTGCGATTTTGATCCATCCTCTCTCAATTTGATTTTCTCAAAAACTTCTATCAAACCGCTCCAACTGTGAGCTCATCAATAACCTCGTAGATTCTAGCACCAGCGGCCTCATGTAGCAGAAAATGAACATTTTTTGAAGCCGCATGAACAGTTTTCTTCTGTTGACCTTCTTTAAATAGTTGCATGAATCCTGAACAATTCGTCAACATGTTCCAAACTAGTAAATATTGCAAATTATCCTCGAGGTTCTTCCGCGTGCGATTGTTCCACCATTAATTTCCAAACCCAGATCTGTAAAAGGCTGCATTGCTCTCATCAGGCACTATAAACCCTTGGCATCAAAGAATCCCTTTGAAGCCAATATTTGGCTCTGATACCGGTTGTTAAGAAATTTACTACATAACATAAATAATTACTGAGAGGAATATATATAAAAAAATTAACCAGTAATAACCATAAATACATAAACACAAATTTTTATTCGGGAAAACCCCAAATCTGGGGAAAAACCCAACCATAATGAAATTTCATTATCCTTGGCCAAAACCCTGGACAATCCGACCAAGTGAACCTTCATCGCTCATCTCCAGGTCTTGCATTACAATGAAGTCCTTCCAGCTTTTTATAAGCTCCATTACATATAACACCACGGCCAGAATACTATGGGTGCACAATACCATGTGCCCCAAAACCATCACTATTTAACCTGGCCAACTTTGACTCTCTCGTGACTCAAGTTTACCTAACAAAGTTTTGAAGATGAAATTTAGAGCATGGAGTAAAATCATATCTGATAAATTTGATTGAGAGATGGAAAAATGGAAATCTAAAAGGAAGGAAGCCAGTAAAGTTCATATTTCAAAATAGAAGCATGAAGCAAAATTAGATTCAAAAATATGATTTAGGTAACTTATTTTGTTTTAATTATGATTTAGTTTGAATATTGATGATTTCATGATGGAAATTTGAAGAAGACATTAAGTGGAAGAAAATATAATTTGGGAGGAAGTAGATCATATTTGTTTTAAAGATAGATCTAAAAACATAATTTTTTGAGTGAAGGAAATTAGAAGACTATAACGTTGAAGGTAGATCCAACGGAGAAGACTGAAATAGTAGTGATTCATGTTAAACAGATATTTGGACAATGAGGCAATGGTATTTTGTTAAATAATTATTGATTACAAGTAGCAGTGATGATGTTTACATTTGATGATTGTAACCAAGAAAAAAGATAGTTCTTGATGATGATGGTAAGGAACCTTGAAATAAAGAAGGAGGACAAGCAAAGTTCTCATAGGAAGAAGGTGAGTAAATTTCATGTAGAAGCTATAAGACTAAAGACTGCTTAGATGAAGATTCTAGAGGAAGGAGTCAACAAAAATACTAGGAGAAGACTAGGCATGGAAGATATTAGTATGGTATTTACAAACATGTTGATGGTGTCAACTTGTTGCAGTGGCTTGGGTACGGTCCACAGTGAGCAGGGAGAGGCTTATAGAAGAAGTAGATTTGTGATTGTTGAGAATCACAGTAAAGGTTCAGAGAGAAGCCATAGTATATCAAGTCAGGACAAACTTAATAAAGAAGTAGCCGAAATTAAATTACAACTTGAGATTTTGAGAGAATTTCTTTAGAGAGATGAGGAAGACTAGGGTTATAGATGGAGTCTCCAGAAGAGAGTAAAATGGAATTTGTTGTAGGTTAAGCTAAGACTCAATTTATGGAGAAACTCAAGGAGTTTGAATAGAGTATAAATTCTCAATTGGAGGAAAATCTCAAAGGAATTGAGTTGAAAGAAAGGACAATTGTTGAAGAAGAATTTCTTTGTGAAATTAACTAAGGAGAAAACCTTAAAGAGAGGGAGAATGATAATGTTGAAAGGATACTAGCTGAAAGTCTCATGAGAAATTTGGAAACTGAAGACTAGCATGAAGAAAATGTTGATGAGAGACTAGTTGAGATTCTCACAAGTTGTGTGGATAGTCAACATATGATGGTTGAGGTGTTAATGGAGGATACAGGCCTTGATGATTTCAATTTTAACAACTGGCATATGAATGTAGGATTTTTTCTAGATGAAGGACATATAATTGATTTTTTTCTATGCAGAGAGGAGGAAAAATCACTTAGTATTTTTATACAAGTTGGAAGGAAGACAGAGGATATTCAAGATGAAGACTATGTGCCATCGGAAAATGCATCCATGGAAGAACAACTTATGGATTATGAACACATCTGTGTGGTAGTTAATGAGGATGTTGTTATAGTGGATGAAGCAAGTGAATATGTGATGGGAAACTTGGAAGTTTTAGCATTGCATAAGGGAGATATGCTAGAAGCAACAAAGATACTCCAAAGTCTTGTATTTTTAAAACAGATAATTGGTTTGTGTATGTAGATGTGTAGAAATTGACAAAATGGATTGGAAATACTTTAATCAATGAACTTGTTGACGATGTTGGATATGCCAACATTTAGGGGATATCCCCGGTATGAAGTCCCAATTAGACCTCACACCGTTTAGTGTAGGAGTCCTATCCAGTATGATGGCCCAGTTGCCATTTACATAGAGATTTTCTTTAGCTCTTATTGTTTAGCATATGAGAGTGTTACACTGATGTCTTCAAAAAGTGAGGTGACTGTGCCTCGTGAGTGTGTAATGTAAATGTCTCTAGGTTCTCTTACCTGGAAAATGGGGAAAGTAAAGTGAGCCTCTAAGTGAGAGGTAATAGTACCACGCAGGAAGGGACACAAGCGAAACAGAAGGATTTGTCCAGCATCTAGTGGAATATTCCATAAAGGATGCGGCTATCATTAAAACCAAAGTAAATGGGAAGACACATCCACCATCAAGTAGAGTAGTCCATAATGGATGTGGCGATTGTTATAACTAGTAAACAAGGAAGGTATGTATAGTATCTTGTGGAGTATTCCAGAAGGATGAGACAACAATGATAACCAATAGAACATATTCCCAACTAGGTAAGTACTAAAAAAACCAGAATAGTTCAAGTATATTAGTAAATGTGAAATAAACATGAATTACAAATGTCAAAAGAATAGTCTCACAAACATCTACAAAACATGCATCAATTTGAATTTTTTAATGTTTATCTACATCCAAATGGAATTTTTGGTTTTCTCATGGAACCTCTTCCAAATCTACAAAAAGGAGCTTTCATTCATCCTCCACGAGGGAAATTTAAATGATCAATCCTTGAAATTGAAGCTCTAAATTATTCGTCCCTAAGGAGCATTGAGAATATTAGAAGAGAGGCTAGGGTTTAGTTTTATGCTTTTGTTTATTTTTGGGATTCAAATGGGTCGGTTTCTCCTACAGGTAGAATATTGATTATCCAAGGTTTTAGCAATGCTTCTATTTAGCCCTCACTAGGGCATCAACCACAGGTCCATGCTAGAAAAATGTTGAGAATGATTAGAGACCTTGCCAAAAATTGTATGGGATATCCCATGAAAAATAACGCACCACCTTTCTATATTATTATGGCCCTTTGTTATGATAAGGTTCCATACTTAAATCTTTCGATTATGATGTGAATTAGTGAAGAATTATGACAATAATTCATGTGATCTTGTGGATAAGATATACACCATTTGGAAACTTTGAGTTTTCAAGTACATCAATCTCTGAGGATTGAAACCAACCCTTCAAGAATCCACAGAATTACATTCACACTGTTAGTTTCTCTCAGTTGGTCAAAGAATCATTCGTTCTCTGTAGACTTTTGATTTGAAAATGAATTAAGAAGGAATGAGATCCATTTGATCTATACGGTTTTTTTCTCTGACACTTCGGCATGATCATTGTATATCATGACCTATAATGTGACAATACCATTCTAAGGAATCATATCTATGATTATTTTGTGGTTGTTTTTAGGCTACAAGAGCTAACAAAGATTTCGAATTAAACATTATAATTACCCTATCCTTGTGACATAAAATCATTGTGACATCTATACGAGTATTGGTCTTGTAACAATGAAACACATTGAAGATTGATTGAAATCTAAAGGATAACACAATTGTTGATTTGACCAAGCCTAAAAATAATGAGTTGATAGCAATATTTTACTCGCTAGTATAACCTATTGCATGGTATCTCTAGCATCCTGAAAAATATTCTATACATATATTTGTGAAATAAAGTCGACCTGTACATATAAGAAACTAAAATTTAGTGATGCTTTTTCTATGCAGTCATAGAATATTTTCAATTTGGATAGTCAACCTTTAGCAAATTACAAGTGGTATTGGTCCATATATACTTCGGAAGAACCTCTTTTAGTCACCCTTGTTACAAGCACTTTTTATGCTGAAGAAGGATTTTATGCTAAAGTTAGGACATCCTCACATGAAATAGTCCCATCATTAATATTTTCTCACTTATATGCATGATTCCCACAGTTAATCATCTAGAAGAAAGAATCTCATATCCTACAACAAGAGAAAATTGTGAAGGAATAGTTATTTGGCGGTGAAACGTATTCCCTTTAATGGTTCTAAAGAAAGGGTTTTGATATTTTATTTGTATGAATGTAGCAATAAGATACCAATAAAGTAAATTTAGAAATAATGTTTAGTAGGAATCATACAACATTAACTTGGAGGATGCTGGTAAATTCAATATAGACACCTTACTTGGCAGTGATTGTGACTTGGACAGTAATTCTTTTAATTGAGACAGTGACTCTAAGATATTTGATAGGGTGAGATAAAACAATGATACACTTTTCTTTTTTTCAAATATCATGACCTTGATCTTAGTTGACAAAGCTAACAATGATAAAGTCACTGATATATATGTTGACACATATACATGCTTTACAAAGATGTGTGAATAATATAACGGTAAACTCTGAACAATGAGACTACCATATATGAGTTGCAGAATGTTGAGTGATAAAAGGCGTCCTTTTAACTCCTAATTATCTTCACATTAATTATCAATCTAGGAAAGTCTTTCTATTTCAAGAGTGTACACAGTACGTGGCGGCTATTTCACTCAAAGTTTAATGTTTCTAAATTGCAGTATAGTTCATTCAGGTACAAGAGGAAATGGATGCAGTAAGTAAATTCTAATTGCAAGGAAAGCTTAATTCACTAATGAAACCAAATCAGACATTCATTCAAGTATCAGTCAAGAATGCAGTAGCAATAAATCCTTTCTCTTTTAACTGATTGATTCTCCAAACAAAATTTCTAATTTAAGCAGCGTGTGATCTCAGTTTTGAGAGCGTAGATAGCAGTAGTCAATACTCTTGACAGTAGAGAATATCAAGATAACACGCTGAGATAAATAACTGGATTAGAGATAACAATAACAGAATGCTGAACTGAATGACTAAATCTGAAATAACAATAACTTGAATCAATAATACTGCAGAATGTAAAACAGAACAATTTCATACGACTGGAAATATGAAATAGCAAAGCGATGCGATTACAGTAAGTGGAAGTCAAACCAAGCCATCACAAGGTAGAAATCATAAACACATGGTACAGGAACAACAAGTGAATCCACCAGGGCCGGGCCCTTAACCACCAGTCAACACCTCCAGATTACTTTAGAATATGCAAAGGAACAACAACCGCTTTTATATATTAATCATCGCATAAATGTTACAGTAGTTTGTTCTCTGCTTCAAACAACGAGAGTCAACAATAAAGTTACAATTTCTCAATAGTAATTTTTCACCCCCCGCTATTTACAATCACTGTCCTTTTATAATGTCACAACGATAAAAGATAAAATAGTAAAAGAGATTCCTCAGGATCAAGAGATCGTAAGGGATTATTGCAATCTCCATTTTCAATCATTTTTCCCTTCTTGCGTTGATCCTTTGATGCACTTTGCTCTTATCCATAACTGCCCATTCCGTCCATGGCTTGTTGTCCTTCTGTTGTCCCTTGGTTGGGGAAGAATAGTTGTTCAATTTCATCCTTTTCCTGCATAAATAGGGATAACAATTAGCTAAATCGTGATTACATTTAATCTCCTCATTCTTACCATAATCCTTTAATATATTAACATTTTAAGATAAAAAGGAATATAGCTAAAGGAAAAGGATGATGAAATAAATAACATGCACATACCTTTCTCATGACTCAACATACTCCCTACTTACCCTTTTTCATGCCCTCATGAAAACCATGTAGTTTGTATGCAGAGCAGTCAAGGAATAGGCTGGAGAAGGAATGTCATAAAGTGGTCTAAAACCATGATTCTTGGCCAAGATTTCAAAAATTTGTCTTGTCTATCCTTCAGGTAATTCATATATAGCTCTATAGCCTTCTGTAGGATACGAGACAATAGGGCTTCGGAACCGACAACCTAGCCAATATGGGCCTTCCCTTAAGATGAGGTTGCTATAAGTAACAAAGCGGTCTGCAACCAATTTAAAGTTTTTATAGTTTAATGGTTCTCTATCTTGTACACTGCGATTGGAAATTGTCCATCTAAATTTAACTATAGCTAGGGAGCTATCCTTAATGGAGAGAAAATACTCTACTCCCTGCTAGACAATCTCTTTGTGAATGGGCCCCAAGATCCAGATTACTCCTTTTTTTTCATCAAACTTTTGTGTCTGGCCAGCGTTTGTAGTGGGTTTTTCGGTTCTCCACTGACTCGAAGGTCCAATCTGTTTTCCTACCACTAGAATGTATTATGGGATTTAAACCATTTCAATTCGTTAACAGCAAATGAAATGAAAGCTTGAAATTGTACGTCCCCCATAAAAGGGCTAGTATTTTTCTCCAATTCTTCTTCCAATACAAAATTATGCAAGTAAATTTCATAGAGTAATTGTTGAACTTTCACCCCATGATGTTTGCAGTAGTTTATAAAATCTTTGACAATTTTCAATTCTATGGATTTCCTTGCCTTCACAACCTTTATTTTTAGTTGTAAATAGATTTCCAACAAAAATAGAGTGTAGTTATTGGCAGGGGCCCTACATGCCAAAACATCGGTGTATCATGAACAAAGGGTATCCATTTGATGCATAATCGTTTCTAGTATTTTTTTCATTTTCTCAACTCTTTCTTCTATGCTTCGATATTTATTGAAGGTCTCTCTTTCCCATGCATTGATATCTCAAAGTTGTCTTTGTAATTCCTGGTATCTTTGTTGGGGAACCGTTTCTTCCTCAAATCGTTCTATGGTCAGTCGAGCCTGTGCCAAATTTTCTTGAAGAGTCACTATGCTAGGGCCGCTGCACATCAGAATATATTTGATCCAGGTGGATATTGGTGGTCACCTGCCAAATCCACCTGGACCCCCACCATTGTCTTTCTCAGCATTTTCAGTTTCCTTAATTGTAGCACAATTTACTATTTTTAGCAGTTTTTCGGGTCCTGAACTTCCGGAGCCGTTTTGAGGCCCTAAACGACGTTTTTTGGGGAATCTGGGGGCAACACGAGTCCATGGAATGGACTGGTGTTGCCCGTTCCAACAATGATAGTGCTCGGATAGATCTTTCTAATGAGCTATTGTACGCGTCAAACGGAGATCATATGCCAAAGTTACGACCCCAGGAAGTTGATGTACCAACTTACCCCCAAACGGGGCCCACAGTTTGGCGTTTCATCTCCTAGGGTTAGGTTTTGGAATGTTAAGGGTTTTTCCATTGTCTCTCAACAACAAATAGGCCTTCGAGCCTCATTGTAACACAGTTCAGAGGCATGTAGCCATCACATCTCTTCTCAGAGATAAGCTACCATCGCCCTAGCTAGTTCATTTCCATTTCTGTTTGTAAGCATATTTCAGTATTTTCCATTAATGAAACGAAGTATTATTTCCGCTGCATATTTGTGTATATGGTTATCTCTGTAATTTGTTGCGTTCCTGTTTAAATCTGGATCAGTGGTATCAGAGCGGTCTGCTTTTTCTCTGTTTTTCTTTGCATGTCCCCAACAAGGTCAGGATATAAGGAGTTAGGGCTTGAACTGGTTGAACCTTTGCAAGACCAGCCTCGCAAATCCCGACGGCCTCCCATGGCGGACGAGAAGAAAGACGAGGGGGCAGGAGATCCCTTCAAAATCTTGCTCGAAGAAGCGCTCAAGCGACAACGGAACGCGATGATGGACAGCTTTGAACAGATCCTTCAGCGGCTACCCAGAAGCGGCGCATCGGCTTCCAGCAGCTCCGCTGGAAACGCCACACCCTTTAAGGTACAAGTTAATTTTGAAATCCCCATATTCGAGGGTCAGATAGACGCCGATGCCGTAGATAAATGGTTAAATCTGCTAGAGGGTTATTTTTCTATTCATGAATTTTCGAGTCGGGAAAAGATTGTTTTTGCTCTTCTCAAAGCGGCCCCCCACGTCAAGGACTGGTGGGAAACCTATTGCGAACAGAAGGATGAAAGTACTGGCTCACTATTTTCAGCCGCACCCAACTGGGATTCGTTCCGGAATGCCATCAAGGAGCAGTACTACCCTGTCAGAAGCTATGAGGATGAATACATAAAGTGGACCACGCTGCGGTAGGGAAGGGACCAAGACGTGCCGGATTTCACCAATATTTTCCATACCCTTCGCACAAAGTTGGGTATCAAGGATTCGGAGCAACATTTGATACTCAAATACCGTGGCTGCTTGCACAAGTACATCCAGGAAGAAATACAGTTCCTAAACATCCCCTCGCTCGGCGCAGCATACCGGTATGCCGTCAAGGTCGAGCAGAAGTTTAAACAAAAGAAGCGAGACTTTGGATCTGCGAATCCAAAGCAGGGGAAAGGTGCCCCTAAACCACAGAACAAAGGACAAAGATAAGGCAGGACAGCCCAAGACAACCAGCCGAAGCTGCAAGCAAAGAGCAACGCCGCGAAGCCGAGAAAGGACACTGGAAAATGGTGCGAGTTCCATAAGAGCTCCACTCACAACACAAGTAAGTGTTGGGCCAAGCAGTCACTGGTGGCTGAGCTAAAGGTTTCAGAATCAGATGCATGTTCTGACTCTGAGTCAGAACCCGATAAGGGGTATGAAAAAGGGAAGCAGATCATTGATGCAGATCCTAGCGCCACTGTTGCTACCACAAAGATCCAGAAAAATGAACTCGAAGATCCAGAGGAGGAGGAGCGTCTCTTCCACTCCCAGATGTGGGTAAAGGGCTCCTCGATACAGTTCATTGTTGATAGCGGGAGTCAAAAGAACCTCATTTCGGCAGAGGTCGTGAAGCGGTTGGGCTTACCGACCACAGCACATCCACAACCATACACCATTGGGTGGCTTCACCAAGGGCGAGATCTCTGCGTGAGCCAGCAGTGTCGCCTTCCATACAACATCAAGCCCTTCACGGATGAGGTATTGTGTGACATTGCTCCCCTTGAAGTTTGTGATGTATTACTAGGACAACCATACTTGTGGAAGCGACATGCTGTGTATGAATCAAGGCCTCGTGCTGTTATTATTACATTGGGAAATAAGTTGTTCAGGATACCAGAGGTAGCACCACCTGCCGCCATCTCTTTGATTACTGCAAAACAATGCAGTAAGATCATTTCCAAAACCAGGAAATTTGTTTTCCTGATGATACGCCCTCAAGGGAAGAAGAAGACAGTGGCCGCGGCCTCCAAACGGGGTCCCTCTGCATGGCAGCTACAGATGGACAATATTGTGGAGGAGTACGAAGACATCTTCACCTCCCCGGCAGGGGTTCCTCTGCACTGTCAAGTCAAGCACTCCATCAATCTGACCCCAGGTGCGCCGCTACCCAATGGACCAATTTATCGGCGCTCCGTTCTGGAGAACAATGAAATCAAGAGGCAGATTCAGGAGCTCCTACAGAAAGGTCACATCCGTTCGAGTTCTTCGCCCTGTGGGAGCCCAATAGTGTTGGTACAGAAGAAGGATGGGACGTGGAGACTCTGTATTGACTATCGGGCGCTGAACAAGATCACTGTCCGTAATAGGTACCCGATCCCGCAGATTGATGACCTCCTAGACCAACTAAAGGGGGCGAAATATTTCAGCAAGATCGATCTGAAGTCAGGATATCACCAGGTACCAATTGAACCCTCAGATGTGTGGAAGACTGCCTTCAAATCCAAGGAGGGCCTCTTCGAATGGTTGGTCATGCCTTTCGGATTGACGAATGCTCCTGCAACATTTATGAGGCTAATGGATGACATCTTGCGGCCATTCACCAACTCCTTTGTAGTAGTATACTTGGATGACATTCTGATCTTCAGCCAGAGTTGGGAAGAGCACCTCCACCACATCCGACAGGTTCTCCAAACACTGCGGCAACACAAGCTATGTGCCAATTTGGAGAAATGCACTTTTGGCATGACCGAGGTTCAGTATCTGGGATACATCATTGATGAACAGGGGGTTCATGTCGATCCAGCCAAGGTCCAAGTCATTCGGGATTGGCCCTCTCCAACCACTCTAACAGAGCTCCGCAGCTTTCTAGGTCTTGCCAACTTCTACCGCAGGTTTGTGTTGGGATTTTCTCATATTTCTTGGCCCTTGAGTCAAGTCACCAAGGGCGGGGCGAAAGCAAAATTCTTTTGGTCTGAATCTCAACAGAAGGCATTCAAGGAGTTGAAGGATCGCCTCTGCACGGCACCAGTGCTCGCGTTACCAGATTTACAACAACCATTTGAGGTCGAGACAGATGCCTCTGACTATGCTATTGGGGCAGTCCTTACTCAACATGGACATCCAGTGGCATATCACAGTGAAACACTTTCAGACATGGTCCGGAAGTACCCCACTTATGATAAAGAGATGTATTCCATTGTACAGGCCTGCCGACAATGGAAGCATTACATTTTGGGGAAGGAAACGGTCATCCACACAGACCACCGACCTCTGCAGTTCATACAGACCCAAGGGAAATTGCAGAATGATCGCCATCAGAAGTGGTCTACATACCTGCAACAGTTTCACTTGAATATCAAGTATAAAAAGGGCAGCACCAATAATGTTGCAGATTGCCTCAGTCGACCACCGATCATGGCGCTAACCACCGTGCTCAACTCTTGTGGGCACGAGACTTCTGATTGGCCACTTCTCTACAAAAGCGACCCAGAATTCGGCCACACATACCAGACACTCTTGGAGGGTCGGCAGGTTGCAGATTTTCACCTCCAGGATGCCCTATTATGCCACCTCGGTCACCTTTGTGTTCCTTCAAGCGAGCGTGCCAAGATGATTTGGGAAGCACACTACAGTCGGGCTGCTGGGTATTTCGGGGTCGAGAAAACAGTGGCAGTACTGCAAAACTATTTATATTGGCCGAATCTTCGACAGGATGTTGGGAAGTACATCCGATCATGTACTGCCTGTGCCATTGCCAAACCGACCATTAAGAAGCAAGGCCTCTATACCCCGTTGCCTACCCCTAGTCGACCTTGGGAATCCATCTCCATGGATTACATGTCAGGCCTTCCTTCCACTAAGCATGGAAATGAATGTGTTTTCGTGGTCGTCGACAGGTTCTCAAAGATGGCCATTATGATGGCCTGCAAGAAGAATATCACAGCAGAAGCCACTGCTAAACTTTTCTTTGAACGAGTGTGGGTGCACTTTGGGATCCCACAGTCTATCATCTCAGATCGGGACAGTCGGTTTCTCAGCACCTTTTGGTCCAGTCTCTGGTCAATGCTGGACACCAAACTCACAAAGTCCACAGCCTTCCATCCTCAAACTGATGGCCAGACAGAGGTTGTCAATAGGATGATTGTGCACATTCTGCGCATGTATAACTCAAAGCATCCACGCACATGGGACGAGAGCCTCCCCTACGTTCAGCACAGCTACAACCGAGCTCTTCACAGCTCCACTGGCCATAGCCCTTTTCAGGTGGGTTTGGGATTCCAGCCACTATGCCCCATTGATGTGGCCATGCCACTTGCAGCTACTCACATGAATTCAGCTCATGTCCAGTCCAAAACAGATAAGGCCACCAGCTTCATTGAGCGCATCCAACATATTCACCAGCAGGTCCATGACATTCTTGAGAAATCAAATTCCAAGTACAAGCAGCGACATGATCAACATCGGGTGCCACACAAGTTTCAGGTGGGCGACAAAGTCTGGTTGCATTTGCAAAAGGAACGCCTTACTGGAGCCTATCGGAAATTGAGACCACTCCGATATGGTCCTTACACCATTACTAAGGCTACGGGAGACAATGCATTTGAGCTCAGCATTCCCCCATTCCTTGGCCTGCACCCAGTATTCAATGTGGACCGCCTTTGGCCATACTTTCCACCATTGCTAGACACATCCGACATTGCAGAACAGCTCAAACCCACAGAATTAAATCCAGATTGCATGAAACAAGCTGCAACTGATCGGATCATGGACACACAAATCAAGAACACTCGCCAACAGAATATCCAACTGTATCGAGTTGTCAAAGCGGGCCAACTCCTTCAGCAGGGCAAGTGGCTCACCAGGGAACAAGTTCAGCAGAAGTTTCCTCATCTCATGGAGGAGCTCAACGCAATGGGGACCATTGCTTCCTAAGGGGGGAGGAATGATCCAGGTGGATATTGGTGGCCACCTGCCAAATCCACCTGGACCCCCACCATTGTCTTTCTCAGCATTTTCAGTTTCCTTAATTGTAGCACAATTTACTATTTTTAGCAGTTTTTCGGGTCCTGAACTTCCGGAGCCGTTTTGAGGCCCTAAACAATGTTTTTTGGGGAATCTGGGGGCAACACGAGTCCATGGAATGGACTGGTGTTGCCCGTTCCAACAATGATAGTGCTCGGATAGATCTTTCTAATGAGCTATTGTACGTGTCAAACGGAGATCATATGCCAAAGTTACGACCCCAGGAAGTTGATGTACCAACTTACCCCCAAACGGGGCCCACAGTTTGGCATTTCATCTCCTAGGGTTAGGTTTTGGAATGTTAAGGGTTTTTCCATTGTCTCTCAACAATAAATAGGCCTTCGAGCCTCATTGTAACACAGTTTAGAGGCATGTAGCCATCACATCTCTTCTCAGAGATAAGCTACCATCGCCCTAGCTAGTTCATTTCCATTTCTGTTTGTAAGCATATTTCAGTATTTTCCATTAATGAAACGAAGTATTATTTCCGCTGCATATTTGTGTATATGGTTATCTCTGTAATTTGTTGCGTTCTTGTTTAAATCCGGATCAATATTTGGCTTGGATATCTGTCTGGGTGTCTGCACTGTTGGAGAGTATCTCCTCCGTTTTAATAGCTACATTACAAAAATGTACATTCTCTTTTTGGGTGGTTGCTTCTGTAATAGCTGCATGTTGTTCCTTAACAATTGGAGTGGATTTGGGCCCAATTTGAGTCCTAGTATCCTCTATATCATGCAATTCGGTTTGAATGGCTGCATTCATTATTTCTGGGGTTCTGTCTACAACTTTCCCCCTTTTTAATGTTCTTATCTTTTACCTAAGTCTTTTAACTAATTTTTACAGCCTCTACTGTTCCTTTCTAAACCTTTTCAGTTTTAATTTTCTTCTTTTTGGAAGGAAAAATTGTTTCATTAACCGTTTCCATTCGTAGTGAGCTTAGTTGCTCACCTAGGCTTTGCTCTTCGAGGGTTGTGTCTTTTCCTTGACTGATTTCTATTTCTTCTATTCAGCCTGCATCCTCTGTGTTTAAATTGACCTGACTAGGTTCTTCTGGAGGTGTACTCCTAGTTTGGTCTGCCTTTTCCTAGGTAACTTTTGCCCTTGTCCCTTCCTCACCAATTACATTCTCTATTATGCTCCTACTATGGGCAGAGTTTCCCTTCGATTGTTATGCTTCAACATTAAGGTTAAGTGGGCTTTGGGGTTGTATAAATTCATTCATATTGGCCAAAATATGGGCCAATTCAACATCAAGGTCTCGCAGGGGACTTGCGTTAGGAGTTAAGGGAAATTCTATTTCATCCCTCTTCTTCACTATAGTGCTCTGTATCCTACTCAAGTTTTGACTCTCGATCATCCCGCCCTTCCAACTATAAATATTTCTCATTTTCTGGACTAGATAGCTCTTTGGGTTGGTCGGTACTACCCTAGGGGTTTTCAGTTGTTCCCAAGCTTGTCCATGATTTGGTATGGTGTCTACATTTTTGTGGAATGTTTGTTGTATTGGTAGTCCTTTTCTTTTTTGGAGTAGGTAAAGCTAACCCCCCCTTTTATGGTAATTACTAACTCTTCCGAACTTGTTTGCTGTTGGGCAAGGTTATAGCTTACTATCAACCTAATTAAGAAATGATGACTTACGACAGTCTCTATGTGCCAGGATTTCTTTATTCTTTGAGCAACGTCATGCAATAAGAAATTAAAATATGTAGGCAGGTTTACAAAACATTTCTATTTTAGAACTGCTAGTAATTTAAGGTGGTGTGGCCTTACCACATCTTTTCTTCTGTCACATGTGATATAGCTCTGAACGATTCTAACTAGCTCTATCCATGGTTCTCTAAGAGATGAAGGTTGAACTCCTTTTCCTTTGACAATCAGGTTCTGTCCCTCGTCCTAAGAGGTGGCAATGGCATCCTGTAACCTCAATTTTTTTGTAAGTCCATATGGGTCCAACTGCTGGTAATCTAGACACTTCATCTATTACTGCATCTGTTACTGTAATTTGCCTTCCTCTTATTATATAATGGTCATCTTGTAAATTAAGTAATAATTTGATGGCAATGGTTTCATTTGGTTGTTGCAGTCATGTGAAGTATGCGACCCATCAGGTCCATGCTATAATTTCTCAGGCAACATCAGAAATAGCGAGTATCAATGGCTCCCTGCGCACTATTCATCCTCCATTTTTACTTGAATTCTACACACTGTTAGCTTAACATAGGTAACACAACAATACATAGAGCTAGTAATGGAACAACAAGTTGTTAATATCAGATAATACATTTCAACATAGATACCATTAAAAACTTGCTATTATGGGATATCATGCAGCCCAATACAACCAAATAAAAGACTGACACATATGCAAAAGCGCTTTGGAAGTCGCCTGTGGCCCCCTTAAAATGATAGGTCGCCTTCAACTGGTTAAATGAAGAAATTATGTACTGGCGACGATGTACAAGAGTGGTAAAAATGGCAAGGTATACATATTTATGATAAGATCACAAAAATATCAGGTTACTGAAATCAAAGCATAGAACGAGAATCATGAATAATGATCGAGATGTTGTGGAGTAATTTGAAAAGGGAGAAAGGACATCAAAAGTGGGTGAGATGCTATGTGGTCATTATTCCACTTAAACCATTCTGATTGACTTTTTAAAAAAAATATTTCATGCATAAAGGTTAAAAAGAATTAGGAACATAATCTCTCTGTAATAAAGGTAAAGAATAAGAAAGGGGAGTTATAATCACTATTGACGTTGAAAATATGACTCCAATACCATCAGCAGAGCCGCTGTTGCCCACAAGTGTTTATAACCTTGACAGAGTTGCTTTTTCACCTTTTGGAACCATGATCCTTTGTGTATAATTAGGAAAGTGCCTTATATGTCAGAATGGAGGCCATTGTGCTGGCTTGGTGACCAGATGGATCATAATGCCATCAATGGGAAGGAGTGAAAGGTGGGCAGGTCAGCTCGTGATGAGACCTCCTATTCCAAGGATTTTATTTTTTTGATGTATCCATTGGATCATATCCCTGGAATGGTGGCCATAGTGGGAATGCCACTTCACTGCTTCCTTATGATCATGGTAGGCTGGCTCATGATGAGACACCCTATCTTCCACCTGGTAGATTATAGAATTGTTAGTAAACTTATTTTTCTTTCCTTTTCTTTTTTCCTTTTTTTTAGATAGCACTTCCTGTTTATATATAGAGGGTGGCTCAACACTCCTTAAGAATAGAGATGGTGGAAGAAGTCTGAACATACCAATAGAAGAGAATATGCCCTTACTCTTATTCAATGATAATGAGTAGAGAGAATTATGGGGGTTAGGGAAGAACCAACATGGTACCAAATAATCAATCAATTTGAGTTATAGTGGAGATAAGGACAACAAAGTGATATAGATGGTTGTGTCCTCCCCTGTTTCTTATCAATACAAAGCAATCTCATTAAAGATGATAATTTTTTGTTTTGCTTGTTTCAGTAACCTTCAAATTTCGTATCTTTACATATATGTTTGTATTATTGCCCTATAGAGGATCATAGAGAGTAAAATAATACGCACGAGATGCTTATTTTCTAAAGAGAACCTCTCAAAAATAGTGTTGTTCCTTAGGAGGAACAACAATAAAAACACTCAAAAAGAGGGTGTTGTTCCTTAAAAGGAACTGCAACTGTTCCTTGGGAGGAAAAACAGAAAGACAAAAACTGCACACCGAAACTACTATTCCCTAGGAGGAACATCAACTGTTCCTTAAAAGGAACCGCAGATGTTCCTTCTGAGGAACAACGAAAAGAAAAATAATAGGGCGCAAACTTGTTGTTCCCTACAGGGAACAACAGTTATTCCTTAGGATGAACAACAAGAAAAATAGACGCATGTGAAATTGTTGTTCCTTAAAGGGAACAACATTAAAACAAATTTGAATGAAACTACTATTCCTTTAGAAGGAACAACAAAAAAAAAAACAAAAAAATATAATAGTGAAATTGTTGTTCCTTAGAAGAAGCGGCAGTTGTTCCTTAGAAGGAACAAAAATTGTTCATTAAATGGAATAGCACAAAGCAACTGCATACGAAACTACTGTTCGTTAGAAGGAACAACAAAAACAAATGTACACAAAACTATTGTTCCTTAGAGGGAACAACAACTATTCCTTAAATGGAACAACGAAAGGAATACGCAAAATTGTTGTTCCTTAAAGGGGATCACTGTTGTTCCTTAGATGGAACAACAACTATTCCTTAAATGGAACAACAAAAGAAACACGCAAAACTGTTGTTCCTTAAAGGGAACGACTGTTGTTCCTTAAATGGAACAACAACTGTTCCATAAATGTAATAGCAAAAAGAAACATGCGAAACTGTTGTTCCTTAAAGGGAACGACTACTGTTCCTTAAAGTGAACAACAACTGTTCCAAAAATGGAACAGAAAACAGAAACATGTGAAATTGTTGTTCCTTAAAGGGAATGGTTGTTGTTCCTTAAAGGGAACAACAACTATTCCATAAATAGAACAGAAAAAAGAAACACGTGAAATTGTTGTTCCTTAAAGGGAATCGTTGTTGTTCCTTTGGAGGAACAACAACTATTCCTTAAATGGAACAACACAAAAGTCATATATACAGGGAAATGTTGTTCCATAAATGGAACAACAACTGTTCCTTAGAGGGAATAGTAGCTATTCCTTAAATGGAACAACAAAAAAATCAAATAAAGAAAAAAATTGTTATTCCTTAAATGGAACAACAGGAAAGCCTATGCACAAGATTGTTGTTCCTTTACAGGAATGACAATTCTACTTTGTAGGAAACAGTAGTTGTTCCTTAAATGGAACAATAAAAGCAAAAAAATGGAGTTTATTTACAGTTTATAAAAACAAATTCAATAGAAAGAAAAATTTATGTACAAAGTTTAAAAACAAAGGAATTATTCATTTGGCCAATGTTGAGGATGGGTTACCCTCCTCAGCGAGAATTTGCATGGAAGAATCTTCCCGTAATTGTTGGAAAAATGACTCCCTGGTAAGCGGTTTGTGGTAAAGTTGAACTCAATGCTCATTTGCTTTAAAAGAATAGCCAGGCCCATCAATGGTGGCTAATGTGATGGTGCCATTATCATGTACCTTTTGTACTGATAAGGTCCTAGCCATCTGGTCTAGATTTTTCCAGGGAAATCCTGGAACCTGGAATCATATAGGAGTGCCCAATATCCTTCGTGGAAGATATTTTTTTTAATAAGGGTGTCATGCCATTTCGCTCTTTGCTGTTGGATTAACGCAGTGTGCTAAAGAGTTGATAGCCTGATTTCATCTAATTCATTTATTTGTTGTAATCTATTGATCTGAGCTTCATATAGGTTCAAACCTACCTCTTGAGCTATTCTTAATGTCTGAATTTCGAATTCGATTGGGAAGATAGGTTCCTTACCAAATACTAGTTGATATGGTGAATATCCCGTGGTGTTTATCCATGTTGTATGATATGCCCACAAGGCTTCTGGAAATCTGGAAGCCCAGTCACATCTGTGTGATGCAACTATTTTTGTGAGTATTGCCTCGATTACCTTATTAGTGCTTTCTAATTGGCCATTTTCCTGTGGGTGGTATGGAGTTGTAATTTTGTGGAGGATATGATAATTTTTCAATGTTGCAGCAATCTTGTTGCCTACGAATTATTGTCCTTCATCTGTACTTATGTCTCTCAACAGGCCATATCACAAAAATAGTTGGAAATGAAAGTGTATCATTGAGCCCTCGGTTGCCCTTGGTAACGCCTCTGCCTCAACCTATTTAGTGACATATTTTGTTGCCACCAGTATGTAAGTTTTTTTACTAGACGATGGGTTGATGGGATCGATAAAATCTAGTGCCCACCACTCAAATGGTTCAATTGCTAATTGTGGATTTAGAGGTATTTCATGAGATTGTCTAGGGTGTACCATCTTCTGGTAGCTATCATAGGCTTGAACAAACTTTTTAGCGTCTTTAAAGATAGTGGGCCAGTAAAAACCTGTTTGTAAGACTTTGTGCCTAGTTCTGTTGTATGCAAAATGTCTACTGCATGGCCCATCATGGCATGCTTTTAGAATGTCAAACACTTCATCTTCCCTGACACATCTTCTAATGTGTATATCTACTTCGGTATGGAATAAATAGCCCCCGATCCAAGATAATCACGTACTACGCTGCACTATTTGTTTTCTTTCATTAGGCGTCAGGTGCTTAGGCAATTTTCCTACTACCAAATAATTTGCAACGTCTGCATACCATGGCATTTTGACAGCAACAAAAAATAAATGTTCATCAGGAAATTGATCCTCAACTGCTGCTGCGTCAACTACCTTTGGCATGCGTGAGAGAAAATTAGCTATAGGATTTTATTTTCCCAGACGATCCTTGATTGTGATGTCAAATTCCTGCAAGAGAATCAACCATCTTGTCACTCTTCCAATTGTAATAGGTTTATTCACTAGATATTTAATGGCAAAGTGATCTGTATATAAAACTACATGATATCCAGTTATATAATGTCTAAATTTATTAACAACATATATTACAGCTAAAAGTTCTTTTTTACTCACAGTATAATTTAGTTCAACAAGAGATAGATTTTTACTGATATAATATATTTCATATGGCTTTTTATCTTCTTCGTAGCCAAGAACTGCTTCGATTGCTATGTCTAAAGCATCAGATGAAATTGGCAAATCCTAATTTGGGCCCCTTAGTATTGGGGTTGTTGATACAAGCATTTTAAAATCCTCAAAAGCGTTGTCACACTTATCTGTCGAAACGAAATCAGTATTTCCCGTTAGTGCATATAATGGTGTAGCAATATGAGAAAAATCCTTTATAAACCTTCTATAATAACCAAAAAACTGTGTGCCTTTGTTTTTGGGAAGGGGTAGGTATTAAAAGGATTATCTGAATTTTAGTTGGATCTACTTGTATTCTAGCTGCTGAGATATAATGTCCCAAGATGAGTCCAACGGTCATCATCATATGACATTTTTCATGGCTTAAACAGAGTCTGGTGGCAATGCACCTTTGCAACACTTTTTCTAATGTTTGTAATGCTGGCTCGAAGTCATCCCCATAAGGTGTGAAATCATCCATAGACACTTGGAGCCCTTCATTTATTAAATCTGAAAAAATGCTAAGTACAACCCTCTGAAATGTGCCAGGTGCATTACAAAACCCAAAGGGTAAGACCCTGTAAAGGAATATTCCCCAAGGGGAGGTAAAGTTAGTCTTATCCTAATCTTCAGGGGCAATCTGAATTTGATTGTATGCACTGAAGCTATCAAGGAAAGAAAATAATTTTTTTCTTGCTTGTGTATCCAAGACTTGGTCAATGAATGGAAGGGGGAAATGGTCTTTCTGGGTTTCTTTATTAAGTTCTATATAGTCAACACATATCCACCACTTTCCATTCTTTTTTGGCACCACTACTAATGGAGAGACCCATTTGCTGTTAGATATTGGGTAAATAAATTTTACATCTAAAAGTTTTTGCAGTTCAACTTTAACAAAAATCTTAAGGTGAGGATTTAACCTCCATTGAGGTTTTCGAATGGGTCTGGCATCCTTTTCTATATAGATATGGTGCATACACAATTGGGGGTCAATTCCTTTCATGTCTAGGTAATCCCATGCAAAAGCCTCTTTATATTTTCTCAGGATTTGGACCAACTTTTTCTCTTGGTCAACAATTAGGTTTTTGTTAATATTGAAAGTTTTTCTGAGTTCAATTTCTATGGTTTTGCTGTTATAAACAGAGGTTTTAGGTATTGTTTGATTGCTAATTTCTCTTAAGGAATCTTCTTCTATTTCGTTATCTAGTGTCGCTTCAATCATGTGACATCTTGGATGAGGTATGGCATTTGGTTGGTTAATATAAGAGCTAGTGATGTCGTCTTTTGTTTGGTCTTTGAATTCAGGAGCATCTTCTATGGTTAGTGGTGATCTAATGTTTTCAGTTAGATATAATACAGGTTGCTTTCTTGTTTTCATTATTCTTAAACTTGGCTGAGCTGGAAGATATAAGGCTAAACTCTTTCAATTGGTTCCTCTTGCTATGGTCATGCTACCTATTCGACAACTTATGTAAGAATCCGCAGTCACTAGCCAAGGCCTACCAAGGATCAAGGGATGTCCATTGAGTGAGTTTCTAGTATTAATGATCATGAAGTCTGCAAGGTATTCCCAAGAGTCTATAGTCACCATTACATCATGTAATGTGCGTTCTGGTTTGACTACCGATCGGTTAGCCAATTCCAACAAGGTTGTGGTTGGGTCCAATGATGTAATGCCAAGCTTTTAGCAAGTTGTGGTTGTGAGAATATTGATTGCTGCTCCTAAATCAACTAATGCATTGGGAAAGGAGCTTCCATTTGTTTACACAGTGACTATAGGATTTCCTGGGTCCTCATATTTTACAGGAGTTTCACTTCCTGCTAGTAGATTAGATAAGGTACCGAATACCTAGACAGTTGGAGTTTTTATTGTCTTCCTCTTTGGATTTTTTATACATAATTCCTTAATTGTTTTCGTGTAAATTGGAATATCGTGAATAGCCTAGAGGAGTGGTATTTTTATATACAAATTTTTCAATTCTCCTAGAAGATCAAAATCAGGATGTTCAATTGGGCGAGGTATGATTAATCTTTCTGGGAATTGTGGAGAAGAGGTGGTTGCTTGATGGTGAGTTTTCTATCTAACCATGTCTTCTTCTTGTGGTGCTTGTTCTTCAGGTAATAGATTTTCAATTTTTACATTTTTATTCCCCTCAGATTCTATTACCCTTCCAAATCTTAGTTTAAGTTCGTTCCACTGCCTTAACTCGCTTTCTAGTTCTGTTCCTTCAATGATTTGCATAGACTGAACCAGTCTATTGTTGGCATTAGGGTTGGGTTGGGCTACAAGCTGCAGTCATAGATTGTTCTGGGGGTTTTGTTGTAGTTTGTAGGGTGCTGGCAGTGTGAGTTTAGGTAGGGGAATTGTTCCAGTTAGCTGGTTTGTGGGTATTTGCTAGCCTGATGCTAGTTTTGGCTTTGTGAGGTGGAGGGTGACCATTGTGGTGGATATGCATTATTTTTCCAAAATGGTGGACAATAAGGAAAGTTTGGCCAATTGGTTTGATTTGTTTGATTTGACCATGGTGGCATAGGGAGTGGCTGCTGTGACCAACCAGGGAAAGAAGGTTGATTCTGCCACATGGCTCCTCTGTGTTGTTGAGCATTATACTGAGAAAGCTAAAAAGAAGAGGATGGATCAATGGGCATGCTTGTTTGTCGTGTTTTCCACTAACTGCGCTGGTTTAGCAGGTATATCGGCTCTGTTTCTTCTTTTGCTTCTTTGTAATCTACTTTTAATCCTGGGAGTGATAGGTAGCTCTCTGTTGTGTGATCTCTAGTGCCTATTGCGCAAGTTTGCACTATGTCTATTGAGAATTCTTTGTGGCTATGCTTTTTCCTACATCTTGGGTAGAATATCACCAGATTCTGTTCTGCTTCAGCTTGTTTCTGTTTGGCTTGCATTATGTCCATCTGCATTGTGAGTGCACCCAAAATATATGTTTTGAAGTCTTCCAGCAAATTGCCAATTTTGACACAAGTAATATTTCTGCTGGAACTCTTGGTATCTTTGGTGGCCATGTCACATTCTGTTGGCTTTAATCTCGTGCTGCCCCTCAAACACCCGATACATAAATTAATGATGTCAGCATAATTTTCCTGAATTATATCACCTTTACCCATTATATTTAATGTTTCAATCCATTTTTCCTTCATTCCTTTAAGTAGTGTGTTTTTTAACGCGTTATCAGCAAGGGCAAGGATGCATAGGGATATCTCTAGAGATTGTATTGAAAGTGTTCTACATATTCCTCTGGAGTTTTGCTAGGTCTTGCTATCATTTGAAATATTTCATCCTTCAATTCCCTAGATCTAGAGTAGTCTTGATATTTCTTTAGGAAGGCAGTTTTCATTTCATCCCAATTTATAGTGCCCCCACCTAATCCCATAAACCTGTGAAGGCTGCGCCTTTTAATATGGAAGGAAATAATTTTAGTTTCTGGGGGTTGGTGGTATAGTCATACCGTCAACATAAAACATCAAACTCAAATAGATATTCATCTAGATCCTCTAATGTAAGCCCACGGAAAGTGGGAATGCTCTGAAGAGGGATGGTTTTCATAGGTGCATTAACATATGTGTCAACAATGGGATACTGCAATGTGGAAGTTTGGGATGCCTACGGGTTGTTGGCCATTTGATTGAATATATGCCAATATTCTTCTAGGATTTTTGGGGGTGCAATATAATCCCTAAGGAGTCTAGGAGGGATAGAAATTATTCTAGAAGCACTTCCCTGATATGGAATACCAGGTGTAATCACCACCTGTGCTAACCTTGGTTCCTCCGTCTCTCCTATTTCTCCTCCTCCTTCACGAAAAACACAAGAATTTCCTTCTGGTGATGGACTTGGGTGTGAGTTCTCGATTTCTTGAAAACATTGCTCAGCTCCTTGTGTTCTACTATGAACCTCACCAAAGGCTACAGATGGTGAGCCTCTGGCCCGAAGGGAACTAGTAGGTTGTCTGGAAGCAATTTTCCTAGGACCTATTGATGGCTGAGATTCAGCTCTCTTTAGGATCTTGTCTATAAAGGTTAATCATCCAAGGGTCACCGGGCCCTTAGCTTTGTCAGGTTTGGGTAGTGGGATTGGATTTTTTTCAAGATTTTTCTTCTTAGTGATGCAAACAGTTCAAATTTTTATCTCTACCCTAAGTCATCAATCAATTCTACTAGAAAGCAGGAATTTTACGTGCTCCATATGTAGATTCTTACCTTTCATTTTTAATACCCAATTCTCTCCTAACAAACAGGCAACAAATATCTATTTCAAATTTCTGTAATTGTGTTGAAAATCGGGCATGCGAGCAAGCACTTTACATGCTTGTTACATAGATTCTTACCTTTTGTTTTCAAAACCCAGTTATTCTTCAACAACAATCATCAGATATACACTACTCCTTAGAAATGGCTACACTATCCCTGGCAACGGTGCCAAAATGTTGAGTGATAAAAGGTGTCTTTTTAACTCCCAATTATCTTCATATTAATTATCAATCCAGGAAAGTCTTTCTATTTCAAGAGTGTACACAGTATGTGGCGACTATTTCACTCAGAGAGTAATGTTTTTAAATTGAGTATAGTTCATTCAGGTACAAGAGGAAATGGATGTAGCAAGTAAATTCTAATTGCAAAAGAAAAATTAATTCACTAACGAAACCAAATCAGACATTCATTCAAGTATCAGTCAAGAATACAGTAACAATAACTCCTTTCTCTTTTAACTGATTGATTCTCCAAACACAATTTCTAATTTAAGCAGTAGGTGATTCAGTCTGACAGCATAGACTGTAGTAGTCAATACTCTTTAGAGTAGAGAATTTCAAGATAGCATGTTAAGCTAAATAACTAGATTAGAAATAACAATAAAAAAATGTTGAACTAAATGACTATATCTAAATTAACAATAACTTGAATCAATAATACTGCAGAATGTAAAACAGAACAATTTCATAAGACTAGAAACATGAAATAGCAAAGTGATGTGATTACAGTAAGTGGAAATCAAACCAAACCATCACACAGTAGAAATCATTAACACATGGTACAAGAACAAGAATTGAATCCACTAGGGTCAACCCCTTAGCAGCCAGTAAACACCGTTGGATTACTTCAAAACATGCAAAGGAACAGCAACTGCTTTTATATATTAATCATCGCATAAATGTTATAGTAGTTGTTCTCTACTTCAAACAGCGAGAGTCAATAATATAGTTACAGTTTCTCAATAGTAATTTTTCACCCCTCGCGACCTACAATCGTTGTCCTTTTATAATGGCACAATGGTAAAAGATAAAATAGTAAAAGAGATCCCTCAGGATTAAGAGATCCTAAGGGATTCTTGCAATCACCATTTCAATCATTTTTCCCTTCTTGCACTAATCCTTTGATTCGCTTTTCTCTTATCCATAACTGCCCATTCTGTCCTTGGCTTGCTGTCCCTCTATTGTCCCTTGGTTAGGGAACAACAGCTATTCCATTTCGTCCTTTTCTTGCATAAAGAGGGATAACAGTCAGATAAATCATGATTACAATTAATCTCCTCATTCTTACCATAATCCTTTAATATATTAACATTTTAAGATAAGAAGGAATATAGCTAAAGGAAAGGATGATGAAATAAATAACATGCAAATACCTTTCTCATGACTCAACACAGAACAAGATCAACCTTGGTGATTATTGGAAAATATTTCTTGACAGGGTTGTGCCCTTTATTGTGACATTGGATATGATCCTATATGTGTGACAATGACAAGCATGGCTCATCTCTATGATTGACTAGGTAGACAATGTGAAATTGATGTGAATTATGTACTAACCATCTCTTAATGCGATCTATAACCTTCTGATCTTGAGTAGTTGTAGAATGATATAAAAATATTGTATGGTGATGATTGTATGAAAATGATGCTATGACATGGATGTAGTATCCTGAACATAAATGAAATTATATATGGCAGAATAGTTGTATGGTAGAACCATGATGGCTTTTATGTTAGTGACATAAGACACTTTATGTATGGCACCAAGTGGTTATATGGAAGTGATGGTTGGATTTCATATTACAAGGCACCTATAACAGTGGAAATAACCTCACGATGTTGATGAAATTCCTTGATAATTTTACCCTTGGCATGTTGATGGATTTGACGTGTCACTTGTTTCTAAGATGATGAGAATAGGAAGTAGCAGTAGATGAAGTAATCGACATTTGAGTTGCAACAGTGAGTAAGGGAGTGACAACAATGAATGAGGTAGTTGTAGGAATAAGTTTTAGCAAAGGCACATTTAATTGACAAAGTTTGTATTACAATTTCCTCATTGATTCAGAGCATAGGTGGGAAATTTGGTCCACTAGCTGATCAGGGTGGCAGGGTGGTGCAAGTGTAACAACCCCTGGTTGATTTCCATATAAATAAACTAATACCAAGGTCATGGGACATGTATTCCATGTTTAATGATGGGTAAACCATTATAGTGGGTATCATTTATGGTTTATTAATGGCTATGTAAATAGACAAAGGCATTGGCAAAGGCAAAGAGGGAATAAGTGGCATTTAATTGAGAAATAAAGTAAAATAGGATAAAAAGGAAGACGAGGAAACACAAATATTCATGAAAAGGAAATTAGAGAGAAAATGAAGGAAAATGGAAAATAAAGGAAAAAAGGAAAGGAAGATACTAGACATCAATGATAAAAGGGCATGAGAGAAACAATTCACAACCTTTTTCCACATTGTTGGCTTTGGATCAATTTAAGAGAGATAGAGAGATATCAAAGAGAAGAGAGAAAGAAAGTAAGAAAAGGAAAGAAAAATGGAACGAAAAGGAAAGAAAGTGAGCACAAAGAGAAATTTGGATCAACAACTACAATAGAATTACATTATAGTAATAGGTTGTGTGTCTATATTCCTTGTAGGGATTTAGATGCATGGTACATGCATGTGGTTCTTTGGTTATTTGTTGTCATTGGCATGGATATTTTCTTATATTTCTAGTGGTTTCAGCCTTTCCTTTTCATTTCCTAGATAACCATGATGAAATGGGCTCCCCATTTGGACTTTTGATTGGCTCTTGGGTTCCTTAAGCATATGGGCTGGGATAGAATGTTTGGAGCCATGGAACAACTTGGGTTCCCTATAGGTTGTGGGTTGAGATAGGATATATTTGAAGCCCTGGAACAACTTGGGTTCCCTGGAGGTTGTGGGTTGAGATACAATCCTTAGAACCCTGGAAAGCTTAGGAAGAGACCAATTTGGTTGGTATTAGTGATTTCTATACCAGTTAGGTGAAATCACTATGGCTGAGGGTTGATATGGTTTGGCCTCTTGAATCCCCAGTTGGTTCTATTTGATTTAACCCATATGATCACACATTCATGCATGGAATATGGTGTAGGGGTGATTGGATGAAAGAGATATTTGGTTCAACTAATCCATGGTTAGGTGGTGCGTTGAAGCCCTTGACTTGATTGGCTTTTGCGTATGTTAATATGAGTTATTTTCCTTTTATGTGCACTTGTGCTAATCATTATGTTGATTTTATGCCTGATTGTCATGGATTCTATTATAGTTATATGTTGGTTATATGCTTTTTTAGATGATGTACTCTTACTATGGATCTCATTTATGATTTTATAAGTTATTGAAATATTGATGAATGCACAGGCTAACAAGTGTTGTTGCAACTACTTTGAGAGGGAATTGTGCCTTCTTTATGATTCTCTGATGAACATAAGATCATCATCGTAAAATATGCATTCATGACCTGTAACTACTATTTTGACTACATGTTTGATGAAATGTTTATTATGCTATTGGCATGTTTTGAGTAAGTTCTAGCCTTAGCATTCATTGTTTAGACTTGTTAGCATCTTAAACTTGATTCTAGAAGGTTTTGGGCATTGCTGGGTAGTGGCCTATAGGCCATCCCTAAAAAAGTGGCAAAAATCTTGCAACCACATGCATATATAAGGGAGATCTCAATCATAATCATGAGCATGAAAGCCTATGGGTGTGGTTGTAGCCTCCCAACTGCATGCATAGTGTGTTATGTGTGTGGTTGGGGTGTTAAGCTTGTGAAAATGAGTTCGAGCTCAGGGATTGATCACCAAGGGTGGTTTTCAGGATACTAAGTGATCTAGTGTCCTTGAGGGATGGTAGTATGTGTTTGGATCTGTAGGCCCCACTTCCATAACTAGGTCAGGTCATGTCATAATAGCACTTAGCTCATGTTTACCCTGGAGAGCTTGTAAAAGCAGGTAAATATGGAAGGAGGTGTTACAAAGTGGTATTAGAGAAACTTCATTCCCTACAACCTTTCCTTTGATACCAATGTTACAAATTGGTATCAGAGTGAGGTTGCAACACTAGACCTCAGAGTAGATCTTATTGTTATGCACACATGTCGGTTGTATATGTGTCTACTATGCATGCATTGTTATGGTTATGGTTATCATGTAGGCAGTTAGTATTACATTTTTGTGTTAACATGGATGATTTTGATATGTTGATATAATTATATATATATATATATCATTCTAATATGAATTCGTTTGTGTAGATCTAGTATCTTCCCTTGAGATACACTGAGGTGTGATTTGATTATGTATTCTATTGATTTATCTAACATGGTATGTTTGTAGGAAATAAAAGATCAGAGATGAAGACTAGAATGATGGATTACAATTTGCATGAATCCTCTTATAGGCCTTATGTGAATTCTATGGAATGGGAAAGGTCAATTGGGCATCCAGGAGAAGAGTATTCTCCTAATATAGTAGATACATTAAGGAGTCTGAGGGTAGATATTAGAAGTTGCAAGGTATATAATAACAAGTTGATTGAGGCACAAAAAAGACTTGTAAGGGCTCTAGAAAAGCAAGAAAATGTCAATGTAGTGATTCTTCAGATTCTCTAAGATCTATGGAAGTCGGGGTGACTAATGATTAGCCATGGATAGGAGGAAAGTACTGATGGGGCATATGGTAGGAGGTCTCAAATAGGATACAGGACAGAAAAATATGATACAGTCAAAGGTAGAAAATCTTTGGATACACCTAGCAGGAGGGATAGTGCTTATGTGTTCTATTCTAGTTTTGGTTCGGAGAGACATCAACATCATTACCACCAACATCGTTATAGTAGGAGGGGGAAGGGATATTTTCCAGAAGAGTTCAAGAAAGACAAGCCTCCTACATTTGACAGAGAGATGAAGAAATTACAAGATGCAGAAGCATGACTATTTGGAATGAAGAAGTTATACATATTGCATGATTATTCAAATAACATGAAATCCAAGATAGATACCTTCATTATCAAAGGGAAAGCAAATATCTGAGAGGAAGAAGTGAAGCATGTCAGAGGCATTAGAGAAGAGGAGTTGATTTGAGATGAGTTTGAGAGAATCTTAAGAAAAGTACTTGTCTAAAAGATACTATGATGATATGGCTAAGGAATTTTATGAGCCAAAGATGGGTTCTATGATGGATGATGATTACACAATAAAATTCCTGGATTTTTTGAGGTATGTGCCTTACCTTAAGGATAAGAAAGCAAAGATTCAAAGGTTCATTAGTGGGTTGCGAATAGAATTCAAAGACTGGATTGAGTTTGATGAGCCTTGGTCACTGGAGGAAGCCACCAAAGAGCTGAAGCATTATTATGAGAAGTTAAACTACATGCTTGAGTCCAAGCATGATTGGAAATAAAATTAGAATAATAAAGGGAAGTGGCATCAAAAGGGAGGAATACCTCAGGATGTAGGTGAAAAGGAAAATGTAGTGCCTAATAATAAGTTCAATGTAGTTGAGAGAGGAAACAAGTCTTATCCCGAGGAGAAAAGTAAGGGTGGTGGCAAGAAACCTTTGAGGTGTTGGACTTCTAGTGGAGAGCATCATAGAAGTGAGTTCCCATTGCATCAAGGTAGTAGGCCTGAAATTTTTAGTGCTTAAGAGGCACAAATAGTTGGGGATGTTGGTCAGAGTATTCCTTAGATTTAGGAAAAAGTGGATTATATGAAAACAATTCATTAGGAATTCATTATTGAGATGGAAGGTAAGCTTTGTCATCAAGTTGCTCGTATTTTTATCGATATTGGATTGAATTGTAGTTATATCAATCCTGACCTGGTGGATAAGTGTTTCTTGAATAAATAAGTGCACGTAGAATCTTGGTTGGTATAGTTGGCTACAAGGACCAAGAGAAGAGTTCATCATTGGGTGAGATATTGTGCATTCGATTTCAATGGTATGCCTACATAAACGCATCTAAATTTGCCCATTTTGGGTTCATATAGTATGCTTTTGGGTGTGGACTAGTTGTTCATTCACAATAACAAGGTAGATTGCTATGACAAGGCTATTGAGTGCTTGGATGATGATGGAGAAAAGACAATATTGCAAGGAAATATGAAGGCTACATTAGTGAGAATGTTTATATTTATGTACGAAAAGTGCAACAATAGGAAATGATGTTTATTGTTTGTATTGCATATTCTAGTGATAAAGGGAAGGATGTTGAGGACAATGAAGTACATATGAGGTATCCTGTCTTGCAACAATTTCAAGATGTGTATCCTATAGAGATTCTAAATTTACCACCTCATAGGGAAGTGGAATTTTATATTGATTTGATGTTGGGAGCAACACCAACATCTAAGGCATTGTACATGATGCATATTTTGAATTGTTGGAACTGAAGTTGCAGCTTAAATAAATGCTTCATAAGGGATACATAAGGCCAAGTGTGTCACCTTTGGGTGAACCAGTGTTGTTTGTAAGGAATAAGGATACTACTCTCATAATGTGCGTTGATTACAGGTAGTTAAATAAAGTGACGATCAAGAACATGTATCCATTACCATAGATTGATGACTTGTTTGATCAGCTGAAGAGAGAAACAATGTTTTCAAAGATTGATTTGAGATTAGGATATCATCAAGTGTGTATCAAAGAATAAGACATCTACAAGACTACATTCTATATGAGGTATGGACATTATGAGTTTGTGGTGGTTTCTTTTAGTCTTACTAATTCTCCAACCACATTCATGTGTTTAATGAACAATGTGCTGCATCCTTATCTAGACAAGTTTGTGGTAGTCTTTGTTGATGATATATTGGTATATTCAAATAATGAGGAAGGACATGCAAAGCACCTGAAAACAGTGTTGAGATTGCTAAGAGATCACCAATTGTATGCCAGCATCAACAAGTGCAGTTTCTTCCATTCTTATATTCATTACTTGGATCATGTTGTTTCCAAGGAAGGGATATCAGTGAACCTAGAAAAGATTAAAGCTATCATGAAGTGGCCAAATCTGAGGAATGTGGATGAATTCAAATCATTCATGGGACTAGAAGGTTACTACAAGAGGTTCATCAGGAACTTCTTAAAGTTTTCCTATCCTATTACATCTTTGTAGAGAAAATGGAAAAAGTTTGAATCCACATAGAAGTGTGCAGCTAGTTTTGAGAAATTGAAGCATTTTCTCACAAATGCCTTGATTTTCAAGATTGCAGATCCTGATAAGAAATTTTTGGTTTGTGCATATGCATGTAAGGAAGGAATTGGTGGAGCCCTGATGCATGAAGGAAAGGTGGTTTTTTATGAATCAAGTAAGTTGAATGAGCACAAGTGAAACTATGTTACTCATGATATTGAGTTGGCAGTGATCTCATTCATTGAGGATGTGGAGACATTAACTCCTTAGCAGGATGTTTGTTATAATGAGTGATCATAGTGGACTGAGGTACTTGTTTGACCAAGAGAATCTGAATGTTAGGAAAGTTAGATGGTTGTATACCCTCAATGAGTTTGATTTATAGATTAGGTACATTAAGGGCAAGTAGAACAGAGTTGCAGATGCTCTCAGTAGGAGAGTGCAGGTGAATCATATTTCAACTATGAGCTCTTGAGGGAGAGATTGGTAGGAGTTGATCTTGGAGGTTGGAAAAAATTATGAGAAGTACTAACAGTTGAAGTAGAGATTAATGTAACAGGGTGAAGGTGATAGAGATGAGAAGTATCTCATCACCACAGATGGCTTGGTCAGATTCAGGAACAATATTTTTGTACCAGATAACAGTGAGTTTAAGAAGCTTATTTTGAGGGAGTTTCACATCAAGTCATATTCAAACCACCTAGGATACTAGAAGAATTTGACAGTTATTAAGAACTTCTATAATTGGTCGAACTTAGATAGAGAGTCAGTTGAGTTTGTTGCGAGATGCACTGCCAACAAGTGAAGGTTGAATGTAAGCATCCAACTGGTTTATTTCCACCTATTATGATCCCCAAATGGAAATGGGAGGTCATTTCCATGGACTTCATTATAGGATTTCCAAGGGCATTGAAGCAACATTATTACATCATGGTTGTGGTTGATAGGTTAAGCAAGGTAGCTCACTTCATTGTAGTGGAGTCTATGAATTTAGCTAGCGAGGTAGCTTAGATCTTCATCAAAGATATAGTTCGGTTGCATGGAGTTCCCAAGAAGATTATATCAGATAGAGATGTCAAGTCCATTTCCAAGTTTTGGAGGGATCTTTTTGTAGGCTTGGGAACAAAATTAGGTTTCAATACAACTTATAACCTACAAAAAGATGGACACATAGAGAGGGTTAACATGATTCTTGAGGACATGTTGAGGATGTATTTCATGCATCAACAAAGGAAGTTGGGGGAGTATCTTCAACTTATAGATTTTTCATGTAATAACGGGTATTAGGAATCCTTGAAGATGAGTCCATTTGAGGCTCTTTATGGGTGGAACTATAATACTACTATTAAATGGAGTGATCCAGAGAAGATGATGTTGATTGGACCGAATATGTTGGCTAAGATGGAGTGGGTGATCTAGGTTATTGAAAGGAATTTAAAGACAACCTGGGACAGAAGGAAGAGCTATGTTGATCAACATAGAGCATTAGAGGAGTTTTAGATTGGAGAGCATGTGTACTTGTGCATCAAGCCTAAGAGAAGCTCCTTGAGGATTAGGTCATTTGTCAATATGGCACCTCGGTATTGTGGGACTTTTGAGATCCTTGAGAGGGTTGGACTAGTGACATGTAGACTTGCACTACCATCAACAATGAAATTCCATGATCCTTTCCATGTTTCATTTCTTAAGGGATATGTCCAGGATGTGATCATGTGATTGATTACTCTCTAGTGCAGGTGGAACTGGAGGGATATTTCTAGCTAGAGCCATAATGCATATTGCAACAGAAACAACTCATGCTCTAGAACCAAGCAATAGAGCAAGTTAAAGTGTAGTGGATGTAGTTTGGGCCTGATGAAGCTACATGGGAGATGGTTGATCAGATGTGGGCCTTGTATCCTTCCTTATTTGTTGGTTGAGCATATGTATTTTGGTTTTATATATATACACATGTATTGTAAATACTGCAATGAGTTGTTTCATAAAGTTCCAATAAGTAGTATGTTGTGAATACTGCATCAAGTTGTGTTATAAAGCTCCAATAAGCAATATGGTGATCATATTTTTAGTACTTTGGTATATTGTAAAAACTGTAATGTTTTTTTTATAAACTTCCATTGGAAGTATGTTTTGTTGGTCATAAGTGCCATAGAACACCGAGGACAATGTTCCCCCAGGGGGAAGGGGTTTATAACAACCCCTCGTTGATTTTCCATGTAAATAAAATAAGACCAAGGTCATGGGACATGTATTCCAAGATGAATGGTGATTAAAACATTATAGTGAGCATCACTTATTGTTTATTAATGGCTATGGAAATTGGAAAAGGCATTTGGCACACGAAAAATGACAATAAATGACATTTAATTGAGAAATAAAAGAAAACGTGAGAAAAGAAAGATGAAGAGACAAAAATACGAGTGCAAGGGAAATTAGAGAGGAAAATAAGGAAAATGAAAGAAATTGAAAAAAAGGAAAGGAAGAGACTAGACATCAATGATAAAAAGGCATCAGAGAAACAATTCACAACTTTTTGTCAATTTTTTTGGCTTTCGTTCAATTTTAGAGTGAGAGAGCTCCAAGAGAAGAGAAAAAGAAAATAAGCAAAGGAAATCAAGGGAGCATAAGAAAAATTTTGGATCAATAGCTACAATAAGATTAAATTGCAGGTAATAGGTTGCATATCGAGATTCCTTATTGATATTTGGATGCATGGTACGTGCATGTGGTTCCTTGGTTATTTGTTGTCATTGGCATGGATATTTTCCTGGATTAATAGTGGTTTCAGCCTTGCCTTTCCATTTCCTAGATAACCATGATGTAGTGGGTTCCCCATTTGGATTTTTAATTGGCTCTCAGGCTCCCTATGGCTATGGGTTGGGATAGAATCTTTAGAGCCCTAGAATATATTTGGATCATTGGAGGTTGTGTGTTGAGATGGGAGATCTATGGAACCTTGTAACACCTTGGGTTCTGTGGAGGCTGTGGGTTGAGATAGAATCCCTTGAGCTGTGGACATGCTCGAAAGAGGCCAATATGGTTGGTATTAGTGATTTTCTGGACTGGTTAGGTGAGATCAATGTGGTTGATCATTGAGGTGGTTTGCCTCTGGAAGCCCTAGTTCATTATATTTCATTTTCACCGTTATGATCCCCCATTCATGATTAGAATATGATGTAGGGCTGATTGGCTGAAAAAGAGATTTTGGTTCAACCAATCTATTGCTGGGTGGTATGTGGAAGTCCCTGACTTAGTTGGATTTTTCATATGTTAATATGAGTTATTTTCCATTGTGACCTATGAGCACTTGTGTTTATCATTGTGTTTATTTTATGGTTGATTGTTGTGGATTATATTTTGGTTATATGTTGTTTATATGCTTGGTTAGATGATGTGCTCTTACTATGAATCATGTTCATGATTTGATTAGTTATTGAATGGTTTATGAATGCATGGGATAACAAGTGCTATTGTAGCTAGCTTGAGAGGACATTGAGCCTTCCTGATGATTCTCTAATGAAGTTAAGACAATCATGATTAGATATGCATTCATGACCTGCAACTACTATGTTTACTACATGTTTGATGAAATGTTTATGATGAGATTGTGATTTTTTAAGTGAGTTCTAGCCTTAGCATTCATTTTTTAGACTTGTTAACATCTTATACCTGAATCGAAAAAGTTATGGCCATTTTTGGGCATTGGCTTGTAGGCCATCCATGAAAAAGTGGCATAAATCTCATAACTGCATGCACAAATCAAGGAGATCTCGGTCGTAATCGCATGCATGAAGGATTATGGGTGCGGTTGTAGACTCCCAACCACATGCATTATGTGTTATGGGTGTGATTAGGGTGTCAATCTTGTGAAAATGAGTTCCAACTCAGGGATTGATCACCAGGGGTGGCTATCAGGCTGCTGAGTGATCTCGTGTCCTTGAGAGGTGGTAGTGTGTATTCCGATATATAGGCCCCACTTCCATAAATGGAACTTGGAGGTTGGATGATCCGGATTTAAACAGGAACGCAACAAATTACAGAGATAACCATATACACAGATATGCAGCGGAAATAATACTTCGTTTCATTAATGGAAAATATTGAAATATGCTTACAAACAGAAATGGAAATGAACTAGCTAGGGCGATGGTAGCTTATCTCTGAGAAGAGATGTGATGGCTACATGCCTCTGAACTGTGTTACAATGAGGCTCGAAGGCCTATTTATTGTTGAGAAACAATGGAAAAACCCTTAACATTCCAAAACCTAACCCTAGGAGATGAAACGCCAAACTGTGGGCCCCGTTTGGGGGTAAGTTGGTACATCAACTTCCCGGGGTCGTAACTTTGGCATATGATCTCCGTTTGACGTGTACAATAGCTCATTAGAAAGATCTATCCGAGCACTATCATTGTTGGAACGGGCAACACCAGTCCATGCCATGGACTCGTGTTGCCCCCGGATTCCCCAAAAAACGTCGTTTAGGGCCTCAAAACGGCTCCGGAAGTTTAGGACCCGAAAGACTACTAAAAATAGTAAATTGTGCTACAATTAAGGAAACTGAAAATGCTAAGAAAGACAATGGTGGGGGTCCAGGTGGATTTGGCATGTGGCCACCAATATCCACCTGGATCATTCCTCCCCCCTTAGGAAGCAATGGTCCCCATTGCGTTGAGCTCCTCCATGAGATGAGGAAACTTCTGCTGAACTTGTTCCCTGGTGAGCCACTTGCCCTGCTGAAGGAGTTGGCCTGCTTTGACAACTCGATACAGTTGGATATTCTGTTGGCGAGTGTTCTTGATCTGTGTGTCCATGATCCGATCAGTTGTAGCTTGTTCCATGCAATCTGGATTTAATTCTGTGGGTTTGAGCTGTTCTGCAATGTCGGATGTGTCTAGCAATGGTGGAAAGTATGGCCGAAGGCGGTCCACATTGAATACTGGGTGCAGGCCAAGGAATGGGGGAATGCTGAGCTCAAATGAATTGTCTCCCATAGCCTTAGTAATGGTGTAAGGACCATATCGGAGTGGTCTCAATTTCCGATAGGCTCCAGTAAGGCGTTCCTTTTGCAAATGCAACCAGAATTTGTCGCCCACCTGAAACTTGTGTGGCACCCAATGTTGATCATGTCGTTGCTTGTACTTGGCATTTGATTTCTCAAGAATGTCATGGACCTGCTGGCGAATATGTTGGATGCACTCAATGAAGCTGGTGGCCTTATCTGTTTCGGACTGGAAATGAGCTGAATTCATGTGAGTAGCTACAAGTGGCATGGCCACATCAATGGGGCATAGTGGCTGGAATCCCAAACCCACCTGAAAAGGGCTATGGCCAGTGGAGCTGTGAAGAGCTCGGTTGTAGCTGTGCTGAACGTAGGGGAGGCTCTCGTCCCATGTGCGTGGATGCTTTGAGTTATACATGCGCAGAATGTGCACAATCATCCTATTGACAACCTCTGTCTGGCCATCAGTTTGAGGATGGAAGGCTGTGGACTTCGTGAGTTTTGTGTCCAGCATTGACCAGAGACTGGACCAAAAGGTGCTGAGAAACCGACTGTCCCGATCTGAGATGATAGACTGTGGGATCCCAAAGTGCACCCACACTCGTTCAAAGAAAAGTTTAGCAGTGGCTTCTGCTGTGATATTCTTCTTGCAGGCCATCATAATGGCCATCTTTGAGAACCTGTCGACGACCACAAAAACACAGTCATTTCCATGCTTAGTGGAAGGAAGGCCTGACATGTAATCCATGGAGATGGATTCCCAAGGTCGACTAGGGGTAGGCAATCGGGTATAGAGGCCTTTCTTCTTAATGGTCGGTTTGGCAATGGCACAGGCAGTACATGATCGGATGTACTTCCCAACATCCTGTCGAAGATTCGGCCAATAGAAATAGTTTTGCAGTACTGCCACTGTTTTCTCGACCCCGAAATGCCCAGCAGCCCGACTGTAGTGTGCTTCCCAAATCATCTTGGCACGCTCGCTTGAAGGAACACAAAGGTGACCGAGGTGGCATAATAGGGCATCCTGGAGGTGAAAATCTGCAACCTGCCGACCCTCCAAGAGTGTCTGGTATGTGTGGCCGAATTCTGGGTCGCTTTTGTAGAGAAGTGGCCAATCAGAAGTCTCGTGCCCGCAAGAGTTGAGCACGGTGGTTAGCGCCATGATCGGTGGTCGACTGAGGCAATCTGCAACATTATTGGTGCTGCCCTTTTTATACTTGATATTCAAGTGAAACTGTTGCAGGTATGTAGACCACTTCTGATGGCGATCATTCTGCAATTTCCCTTGGGTCTGTATGAACTGCAGAGGTCGGTGGTCTGTGTGGATGACCGTTTCCTTCCCCAAAATGTAATGCTTCCATTGTCGGCAGGCCTGTACAATGGAATACATCTCTTTATCATAAGTGGGGTACTTCCGGACTGTGTCTGAAAGTGTTTCACTGTGATATGCCACTGGATGTCCATGTTGAGTAAGGACTGCCCCAATAGCATAGTCAGAGGCATCTGTCTCGACCTCAAATGGTTGTTGTAAATCTGGTAACGCGAGCACTGGTGCCGTGCAGAGGCGATCCTTCAACTCCCTGAATGCCTTCTGTTGAGATTCAGACCAAAAGAATTTTGCTTTCGCCCCGCCCTTGGTGACTTGACTCAAGGGCCAAGAAATATGAGAAAATCCCAACACAAACCTGCGGTAGAAGTTGGCAAGACCTAGAAAGCTGCGGAGCTCTGTTAGAGTGGTTGGAGAGGGCCAATCCCGAATGACTTGGACCTTGGCTGGATCGACATGCACCCCCTGTTCATCAATGATGTATCCCAGATACTGAACCGCGGTCATGCCAAAAGTGCATTTCTCCAAATTGGCACATAGCTTGTGTTGCCGCAGTGTTTGGAGAACCTGTCGGATGTGGTGGAGGTGCTCTTCCCAACTCTGGCTGAAGATCAGAATGTCATCCAAGTATACTACTACAAAGGAGTTGGTGAATGGCCGCAAGATGTCATCCATTAGCCTCATAAAGGTTGCAGGAGCATTCGTCAATCCGAAAGGCATGACCAACCATTCGAAGAGGCCCTCCTTGGATTTGAAGGCAGTCTTCCACACATCTGAGGGTTCAATTGGTACCTGGTGATATCCTGACTTCAGATCGATCTTGCTGAAATATTTCGCCCCCTTTAGTTGGTCTAGGAGGTCATCAATCCGCGGGATCGGGTACCTATTACGGACAGTGATCTTGTTCAGCGCCCGATAGTCAATACAGAGTCTCCACGTCCCATCCTTCTTCTGTACCAACACTATCGGGCTCCCACAGGGCGAAGAACTCGGACGGATGTGACCTTTCTGCAGGAGCTCCTGAATCTGCCTCTTGATTTCATTGTTCTCCAAAACGGAGCGCCGATAAATTGGTCCATTGGGTAGCGGCGCACCTGGGGTCAGATCGATGGAGTGCTTGACTTGACAGTGCAGAGGAACCCCTGCCGGGGAGGTGAAGATGTCTTCGTACTCCTCCACAATCTTGTCCATCTGTAGCTGCCGTGCAGAGGGACCCCGTTTGGAGGCCGCGGCCACTGTCTTCTTCTTCCCTTGAGGGCGTATCATCAGGAAAACAAATTTCCTGGTTTTGGAAATGATCTTACTGCATTGTTTTGCAGTAATCAAAGAGATGGCGGCAGGTGGTGCTACCTCTGGTATCCTGAACAACTTATTTCCCAATGTAATAATAACAGCACGGGGCCTTGATTCATACACAGCATGTCGCTTCCACAAGTATGGTTGTCCTAGTAATACATCACAAACTTCAAGGGGAGCAATGTCACACAATACCTCATCCGTGAAGGGCTTGATGTTGTATGGAAGGCGACACTGCTGGCTCACGCGAAGATCTCGCCCTTGGTGAAGCCACCCAATGGTGTATGGTTGTGGATGTGCTGTGGTCGGTAAGCCCAACCGCTTCACGACCTCTGCCGAAATGAGGTTCTTTTGACTCCCGCTATCAACAATGAACTGTATCGGGGAGCCCTTTACCCACATCTGGGAGTGGAAGAGACGCTCCTCCTCCTCTGGATCTTCGGGTTCATTTTTCTGGATCTTTGCGGTAGCAACAGTGGCGCTGGGATCCGCATCAATGATCTGCTTCCCTTTTTCATACCCCTTATCGGGTTCTGACTCAGAGTCGGAACATGCATCTGATTCTGAAACCTTTAGCTCAGCCACCAGTGACTGCTTGGCCCGACACTCACTTGTGTTGTGAGTGGAGCTCTTATGGAACTCGCACCATTTTCCAGTGTCCTTTCTCGGCTTCGCGGCGTTGCTCTTTGCTTGCAGCTTCGGCTGGTTGTCTTGGGCTGTCCCGCCTTGGCTTTGTCCTTTGTTCTGTGGTTTAGGGGCACCTTTCCCCTGCTTTGGATTCGCAGATCCAAAGTCTCGCTTCTTTTGTTTAAACTTCTGCTCGACCTTGACGGCATACCGGTATGCTGCGCCGAGCGAGGGGATGTTTAGGAACTGTATTTCTTCCTGGATGTACTTGTGCAGGCAGCCACGGTATTTGAGTATCAAATGTTGCTCCGAATCCTTGATACCCAACTTTGTGCGAAGGGTATGGAAAAGATTGGTGAACTCCGGCACGTCTTGGTCCCTTCCCTGCCGCAGCGTGGTCCACTTTATGTATTCATCCTCATAGCTTCCGACAGGGTAGTACTGCTCCTTGATGGCATCCCGGAACGAATCCCAGGTGGGTGCGGCTGAAAATAGTGAGCCAGTACTTTCATCCTTCTGCTCGCAGTAGGTTTCCCACCAGTCCTTGACGTGGGGGGCTGCTTTGAGAAGAGCAAAAACAATCTTTTCCCGACTCGAAAATTCATGAACAGAAAAATAACCCTCTAGCAGATTTAACCATTTATCTACGGCATCGGCGTCTATCTGACCCTCGAATATGGGGATTTCAAAATTAACTTGTACCTTAAAGGGTGTGGCGTTTCCAGAGGAGCTGCTGGAAGCCGATGCGCCGCTTCTGGGTAGCCGCTGAAGGATCTGCGCAAAGCTGTCCATCATCGCGTTCCGTTGTCGCTCGAGCGCTTCTTCGAGCAAGATTTTGATGGGATCTCCTGCCCCCTCGTCTTTCTTCTCGTCCGCCATGGGAGGCCGTCGGGATTTGCGAGGCTGGTCTTGCAAAGGTTCAACCAGTTCAAGCCCTAACTCCTTATATCCCGACCTTGTTGGGGACATGCAAAGAAAAACAGAGAAAAAGCAGACCGCTCTGATACCACTGATCCGGATTTAAACAGGAACGCAACAAATTACAGAGATAACCATATACACAAAGATGCAGCGGAAATAATACTTCATTTCATTAATGGAAAATACTGAAATATGCTTACAAACAGAAATGGAAATAAACTAGCTAGGGCGATGGTAGCTTATCTCTGAGAAGAGATGTGATGGCTACATGCCTCTGAACTGTGTTACAATGAGGCTCGAAGGCCTATTTATTGTTGAGAAACAATGGAAAACCCTTAACATTCGAAAACCTAACCCTAGGAGATGAAACGCCAAACTGTGGGCCCCGTTTGGGGTAAGTTGGTACATCAACTTCCCGGGGTCGTAACTTTGGCATATGATCTCCGTTTGACGCGTACAATAGCTCATTAGAAAGATCTATCCGAGCACTATCATTGTTGGAACGGGCAACACAGTCCATTCCATGGACTCGTGTTGCCCCGGATTCCCCAAAAAACGTCGTTTAGGGCCTCAAAACGGCTCCGGAAGTTCAGGACCCGAAAAACTGCTAAAAATAGTAAATTGTGCTACAATTAAGGAAACTGAAAATGCTGAGAAAGACAATGGTGGGGGTCCAGGTGGACTTGGCAGGTGGCCACCAATATCCACCTGGATCATTCCTCCCCCCTTAGGAAGCAATGGTCCCCATTGCGTTGAGCTCCTCCATGAGATGAGGAAACTTCTGCTGAACTTGTTCCCTGGTGAGCCACTTGCCCTGCTGAAGGAGTTGGCCTGCTTTGACAACTCGATACAGTTGGATATTCTGTTGGCGAGTGTTCTTGATCTGTGTGTCCATGATCCGATCAGTTGCAGCTTGTTCCATGCAATCTGGATTTAATTCTGTGGGTTTGAGCTGTTCTGCAATGTCGGATGTGTCTAGCAATGGTGGAAAGTATGGCCGAAGGCGGTCCACATTGAATACTGGGTGCAGGCCAAGGAATGGGGGAATGCTGAGCTCAAATGCATTGTCTCCCATAGCCTTAGTAATGGTGTAAGGACCATATCAGAGTGGTCTCAATTTCCGATAGGCTCCAGTAAGGCGTTCCTTTTGCAAATGCAACCAGACTTTGTCGCCCACCTGAAACTTGTGTGGCACCCGATGTTGATCATGTCGCTGCTTGTACTTGGCATTTGATTTCTCAAGAATGTCATGGACCTGCTGGCGAATATGTTGGATGCGCTCAATGAAGCTGGTGGCCTTATCTGTTTTGGACTGGACATGAGCTGAATTCATGTGAGTAGCTGCAAGTGGCATGGCCACATCAATGGGGCATAGTGGCTGGAATCCCAAACCCACCTGAAAAGGGCTATGGCCAGTGGAGCTGTGAAGAGCTCGGTTGTAGCTGTGCTGAATGTAGGGGAGGCTCTCGTCCCATGTGCGTGGATGCTTTGAGTTATACATGCGCAGAATGTGCACAATCATCCTATTGACAACCTCTGTCTGGCCATCAGTTTGAGGATGGAAGGCTGTGGACTTCGTGAGTTTGGTGTCCAGCATTGACCAGAGACTGGACCAAAAGGTGCTGAGAAACCGACTTTCCCGATCTGAGATGATAGACTGTGGGATCCCAAAGTGCACCCAAAGTTTAGCAGTGGCTTCTGCTGTGATATTCTTCTTGTAGGCCATCATAATGGCCATCTTTGAGAATCTGTCGACGACCACAAAAACACAGTCATTTCCATGCTTAGTGGAAGGAAGGCCTGACATGTAATCCATGGAGATGGATTCCCAAGGTCGACTAGGGGTAGGCAACGGGGTATAGAGGCCTTGCTTCTTAATGGTCGGTTTGGCAATGGCACAGGCAGTACATGATCGGATGTACTTCCCAACATCCTGTCGAAGATTCGGCCAATAGAAATAGTTTTGCAGTACTGCCACTGTTTTCTCGACCCCGAAATGCCCAGCAGCCCGACTGTAGTGTGCTTCCCAAATCATCTTGGCACGCTCGCTTGAAGGAACACAAAGGTGACCGAGGTGGCATAATAGGGCATCCTGGAGGTGAAAATCTGCAACCTGCCGACCCTCCAAGAGTGTCTGGTATGTGTGGCCGAATTCTGGGTCGCTTTTGTAGAGAAGTGGCCAATCAGAAGTCTCGTGCCCGCAAGAGTTGAGCACGGTGGTTAGCGCCATGATCGGTGGTCGACTGAGGCAATCTGCAACATTATTGGTGCTGCCCTTTTTATACTTGATATTCAAGTGAAACTGTTGCAGGTATGTAGACCACTTCTGATGGCGATCATTCTGCAATTTCCCTTGGGTCTGTATGAACTGCAGAGGTCGGTGGTCTGTGTGGATGACCGTTTCCTTCCCCAAAATGTAATGCTTCCATTGTCGGCAGGCCTGTACAATGGAATACATCTCTTTATCATAAGTGGGGTACTTCCGGACTGTGTCTGAAAGTGTTTCACTGTGATATGCCACTGGATGTCCATGTTGAGTAAGGACTGCCCCAATAGCATAGTCAGAGGCATCTGTCTCGACCTCAAATGGTTGTTGTAAATCTGGTAACGCGAGCACTGGTGCCGTGCAGAGGCGATCCTTCAACTCCCTGAATGCCTTCTGTTGAGATTCAGACCAAAAGAATTTTGCTTTCGCCCCGCCCTTGGTGACTTGACTCAAGGGCCAAGAAATATGAGAAAATCCCAACACAAACCTGCGGTAGAAGTTGGCAAGACCTAGAAAGCTGCGGAGCTCTGTTAGAGTGGTTGGAGAGGGCAATCCCGAATGACTTGGACCTTGGCTGGATCGACATGCACCCCCTGTTCATCAATGATGTATCCCAGATACTGAACCTCGGTCATGCCAAAAGTGCATTTCTCCAAATTGGCACATAGCTTGTGTTGCCGCAGTGTTTGGAGAACCTGTCGGATGTGGTGGAGGTGCTCTTCCCAACTCTGGCTGAAGATCAGAATGTCATCCAAGTATACTACTACAAAGGAGTTGGTGAATGGCCGCAAGATGTCATCCATTAGCCTCATAAAGGTTGCAGGAGCATTCGTCAATCCGAAAGGCATGACCAACCATTCGAAGAGGCCCTCCTTGGATTTGAAGGCAGTCTTCCACACATCTGAGGGTTCAATTGGTACCTGGTGATATCCTGACTTCAGATCGATCTTGCTGAAATATTTCACCCCCTTTAGTTGGTCTAGGAGGTCATCAATCCGCGGGATCGGGTACCTATTACGGACAGTGATCTTTTTCAGCGCCCGATAGTCAATACAGAGTCTCCACGTCCCATCCTTCTTCTGTACCAACACTATCGGGCTCCCACAGGGCGAAGAACTCGGACGGATGTGACCTTTCTGCAGGAGCTCCTGAATCTGCCTCTTGATTTCATTGTTCTCCAGAACGGAGCGCCGATAAATTGGTCCATTGGGTAGCGGCGCACCTGGGGTCAGATCGATGGAGTGCTTGACTTGACAGTGCAGAGGAACCCCTGCCGGGGAGGTGAAGATGTCTTCGTACTCCTCCACAATCTTGTCCATCTGTAGCTGCCGTGCAGAGGAACCCCGTTTGGAGGTCGCGGCCACTGTCTTCTTCTTCCCTTGAGGGTGTATCATCAGGAAAAAAAAATTCCTGGTTTTGGAAATGATCTTACTGCATTGTTTTGCAGTAATCAAAGAGATGGCGGCAGGTGGTGCTACCTCTGGTATCCTGAACAACTTATTTCCCAATGTAATAATAACAGCACGGGGCCTTGATTCATACACAGCATGTCGCTTCCACAAGTATGGTTGTCCTAGTAATACATCACAAACTTCAAGGGGAGCAATGTCACACAATACCTCATCCGTGAAGGGCTTGATGTTGTATGGAAGGCGACACTGTTGGCTCATGCAGAGATCTCGCCCTTGGTAAAGCCACCCAATGGTGTATGGTTGTGGATGTGCTATGGTCGGTAAGCCCAACCGCTTCACGACCTCTGCCGAAATGAGGTTCTTTTGACTCCCGCTATCAACAATGAACTGTATCGGAGAGCCATTTACCCACATCTGGGAGTGGAAGAGACGTTCCTCCTCCTCTGGATCTTCGGGTTCATTTTTCTGGATCTTTGCGGTAGCAACAGTGGCGCTGGGATCCGCATCAATGATCTGCTTCCCTTTTTCATACCCCTTATCGGGTTCTGACTCAGAGTCGGAATATGCATCTGATTCTGAAACCTTTAGCTCAGCCACCAATCAAGGAAAATTTTAAGGATGGAAAATTTTCTTGAAGTTTAAAACATTGGCGAATCTCACTAATCCCTAATATACAAATTATAAATGTTTATTGATATATTTGTAAAATTAATCAAATTTATAATTATTTTATATATAGTCTCTCTATAATGTTGGCGATTTTTAAGGTAAAATAATTTTATATTCTAAAATTTGGGCGAATCGAATTGGAAATTGGCGAATCTTTTTTGTGGAAAAATCATGGAAACTTAGCCCACTGGGCGAACATTAGCCCCTAAAATTTTCCATGCCACCAATGACTGCTTGGCCCGACACTCACTTGTGTTGTGAGTGGAGCTCTTATGGAACTCGCACCATTTTCCAGTGTCCTTTCTCGGCTTCGCGACGTTGCTCTTTGCTTGCAGCTTCGGCTGGTTGTCTTGGGCTGTCCCGCCTTGGCTTTGTCCTTTGTTCTGTGGTTTAGGGGCACCTTTCCCCTGCTTTGGATTCGCAGATCCAAAGTCTCGCTTCTTTTGTTTAAACTTCTTCTCGACCTTGACGGCATACCTGTATGCTGCGCCGAGCGACGGGATGTTTAGGAACTGTATTTCTTCCTGGATGTACTTGTGCAGGCAGCCACAGTATTTGAGTATCAAATGTTGCTCCAAATCCTTGATACCCAACTTTGTGCGAAGGGTATGGAAAAGATTGGTGAACTCCGGCACGTCTTGGTCCCTTCCCTGCCGCAGCGTGGTCCACTTTATGTATTCATCCTCATAGCTTCCGACAGGGTAGTACTGCTCCTTGATGGCACCCCAAAACGAATCCCAGGTGGGTGCGGCTGAAAATAGTGAGCCAGTACTTTCATCCTTCTGCTCGCAGTAGGTTTCCCACCAGTCCTTGACGTGGGGGGCTGCTTTGAGAAGAGCAAAAACAATATTTTCCCGACTCGAAAATTCATGAACAGAAAAATAACCCTCTAGCAGATTTAACCATTTATCTATGGCATCGGCATCTATCTGACCCTCGAATATGGGGATTTCAAAATTAACTTGTACCTTAAAGGGTGTGGCATTTCCAGAGGAGCTGCTGGAAGCCGATGCGCCGCTTCTGGGTAGCCGCTGAAGGATCTGCGCAAAGCTGTCCATCATCGCGTTCCGTTGTCGCTCGAGCGCTTCTTCGAGCAAGATTTTGAAGGGATCTCCTGCCCCCTCGTCTTTCTTCTCGTCCGCCATGGGAGGCCGTCGGGATTTCCGAGGCTGGTCTTGCAAAGGTTCAACCAGTTCAAGCCCTAACTCCTTATATCCCGACCTTGTTGGGGACATGCAAAGAAAAACAGAGAAAAAGCAGACCACTCTGATACCACTGATCTGGATTTAAACAGGAACGCAACAAATTACAGAGATAACCATATACACAGATATGCAGCGGAAATAATACTTCGTTTCATTAATGGAAAATACTGAAATATGCTTACATACAGAAATGGAAATGAACTAGCTAGGGCGATGGTAGCTTATCTCTGAGAAGAGATGTGATGGCTACATGTCTCTGAACTGTGTTACAATGAGGCTCGAAGGCCTATTTATTGTTGAGAAACAATGGAAAAACCCTTAACATTCCAAAACCTAACCCTAGGAAATGAAACGCCAAACTGTGGGCCCTGTTTGGGGGTAAGTTGGTACATCAACTTCCTGGGGTCATAACTTTGGCATATGATCTCCGTTTGATGCGTACAATAGCTCATTAGAAAGATCTATCCGAGCACTATCATTGTTGGAACGGGAAACACCAGTCCATTCCATGGACTCGTGTTGCCCCCGGATTCCCCAAAAAACGTCGTTTAGGGCCTCAAAACGGCTCCGGAAGTTCAGGACCCGAAAAACTACTAAAAATAGTAAATTGTGCTACAATTAAGGAAACTGAAAATGCTGAGAAAGACAATGGTGGGGGTCCAGGTGGATTTGGCAGGTGGCCACCAATATCCACCTGGATCATTGGATCATGTCATAGTTGCACTCAGCTCATTTCTACCCTTGATAGCTTGTAAAAGTGCATAAATGTCAGAGGAGGTGTTATAGAAAGGCAACACGGTTAAGTCTCATTCAAATTTGAGCCTAAGAACACTTCAGGGTGGCAGGATGGTGTTAGGGAAAGTTGTAGGTGCATTGGGAATTGGAGCATTCGTCTAATAACAGTTGATAAATAGGGACTTGAAGTATCTATTAGGTTAGAGCCTAAAATCTAGATTTTGGAGCGTCCTTCTAGTTACAACTGGTAAACATGGAATATGCTATAGGTTGGAGTCTACAAATCAAGGGGTTGAAGCCTCTGTCATTTGGAGATGAAAACTTGATGTAAATATTTTGAAGAAAAAATACTAAGAAGCTTTTGGTGGTTTTTGTCCTAGAGGATTTTGCACTTAAAAAGTATTTGCTTATTGTCTCTATTGTTATGCATTGTTGAACGGTGTTGATGAACTTTTATTTTTATCTAATGATAATAACAATTAATGCTCCATGAAATTAAGAATATACTAATTGATAAGAAATATTGATTCACCCCCTTCTCAGTATTTCCAACAATTGGTATAAGAGAAAGTTCCTTCAATAAAAACATAACATAGTTGGAAGGAAAACCTTAGGTGAATCAAGATGGGAAAGTAAAGGAAGAAAGGCATCAAGTTTTCAAAGAATCCAAAGGAAGTTCTCAGTGAAATTCTTTTAGAACCTATTACAGTTGAAGAAGAAAATCAGGTTGGTGTAATTCCTCTGATCAAGGAATCAAGTTTTGTATTTTGGAAGGATAAAATGGAAATATATTTGCAAGCTATTGGATATGATGTATGGGGATTATGTATTTTGTGGAGATGACTCTAATGAGAAATAAGAAAAATAAAACTCCAAATCCATGAGTATCATCCTAAGTGCATTTCCAGATTCTATGAAATCCAATATACGACGATGTTCACCTACCAAAAATCTTTGTGAGAAAATTCAAAATCATCAGGCAACTCGAGATCACATTAGTCAGGACAAAGATGATGATGATCATGCTTCAAGTCAAGTAGTCTCTCATATGGAAGATTCTAACAATGAGGAAGAAGATGATAGAGGTTGGATCCTTCAGAATGACTTGGCTGCCATGGTTCTGTCAGATGGATTTATGGTCTGCGAAGACAGTATATTCCTCTGGGCACAAATATTTTCTCTACTGCCAGATTGCTGAAATGCATCCCAGTTGGGGCATGTTGACTGAGGACTTTTCAATGGAAAATGGATCTGGGGGTGCGATATGGTGGATCGATCACTGGGATCATGGCGATATGGTGGAGGTTGGACCATCTAGATGGTCTGTAATAGTCGATTACAATGATAGCCCCCCTTCTACGATTCATGTACCATGGTATACATGTGCCTTGGCTGGTTCCATGTCATGGACCGTATGTGGGGGCACAAATACCCTCCAACTCGCGAACACTTGGATCCTCAGCGTTGTCCTGGATACCCGATTTTTGGAGGTATACAGAGCATAAAAGGGAGACTAGCCAATGGAAATAGGGCACCAGAATCCTGAAGGGAAATACAGAGACCTCAATGTGGTGTGGCGCATCTGTCACTGCTCAGCCAAGCTACCTTTAGATAGAAACAAAACCCAGACCTCTAGTAAATACTCTTTGTTTCCAAGTTTTTATTAAAACCCCTTCCGGGATGTCACATTTGGTTTGGGTACATGCAACCGACTGTGTGTTGCATTTGAAGAATCTTATCTCCCATCATGTTGGATATCCCACTGGATTACAACATCTGATTTATGGGGGCAGAGCACTCCAAGACTCCAAGCCCCTTATGGACTACAATATCTTACCTGTGTCTACCATAACACTCAATCTGAGGCTGAGAGGTGGCGTGACAGACCACAGTAAAACAAATTATTCGAGAGGAGGAAATGGGAGTAGCTCAACAAAAAACACAGAAACACATCAGAAGCATAAAAATGGAGGACTATCTTTCAAGAACATCCTCCAGGGGAAAAATACACCTACAACAACACCAAAGCAAGCTGGAACAGAACCCAACCCATATATTGTGGAGCAACTGAATTATACCCCAAAATTAAACATAGATATACCAGAAACAGATGAGCACTGTATTACATTTGAAAAACAAGCTATAATTTGTAGATTCAACTATTTTTGGCCCAAACCTATTGAGCTATTTCATTGGATTTTCACAAACTGGACTACTCAATGTGAAATTCATCTCTGTTCCAAGGGTTTCTTCATTGTAAATTTCCCTTCAACAGAGGCTAGAGACATTATATTACAGGAAGGACCATGGTTCTGGGGATCCACGGGTCTCTTCATCACACCATGGTTCCCAAAATTCGAAGTAAATACAATGGTTGTTTTCGGGACGCCAAATTAGGTTTTCTTGCACAATCTCCCATTACATCTTTAGAACCAACAAGTCCTCGTAATTATCAGTAACACCATTAGGCATTATATTAAAATGGACACACAAATACTGGAGGAAAGAATTTTCACATTCGCATAAATTTGTGTGGAAGTAGATCTCAGCAAAGGCTTGCCAGACTAAATACAACTGAAGCATAAACAAAGGTGTTGGACACATATTTTAGATTATGAAAATACAACATTCAGATGTAGAATTTACCGACAAATAAGACATTTACGAAATACGTGCCCAAAACCCAAAAAGATATTTGTCGGAATAAGAAAATAGGGAAACAAGCTAAGGGATGGAAATTTTCCCCACCAGTCTCCGGTGAGGAGGAGGAAGCTGATGTGGAACATGTCATACCCAACGAGAACAATCAGATGAACAAAGAACCAGAAGCAGAGGATTTAAATCCACAAGATTTGATGGACTCACAGTCGGTAAAGATACCAGAAACAATGGATACCAGTAGATCCAAACGACAACATATATCAGACAACTCAGATTCTGATAAAGACAACCCTCGACCTGTGGCTAACACTTCACTTGCACTTGTATCTTCAATGCCGACTCAAGGGGAGTGGCACAAGGTTGAGAAGAAAAAAGGGAGAAAAGCATGATTTTTCTCCCCATTTGTACATTATTTTTTTCTTTCATGAACACTGATCAGCAATCACTGATTGTCGATGGAATGTGCCATAGCTTCTGCAACATGTAATTTTTTTCATTAATAAAATTACGATTTTTCTTCGGGAAAAATAAAAAGAGATCTAGATTCATTCCTGGTAAATTTTGGTGGACACTTTAAATCTCAAATAAAATTCGCTATGTCACTATACCAATCTGAAAGTAAAATTTTTTCATCAATATATAGAGGTAGAGAAGCAGGATCTGAAATGGAAGAAAGTTCTTGTGGATTCTTCTCTGCTAATATTTGAGAAGGTTCTTGTGGATTTTCCTCATTTGAGATTTGAGAAGGTTCTTGTGGATTCTTCTCAGTTGAGATCTACAAAATGGTGTTGATACCAAGTATCTTACAATTTGATAGGTCTGAAATCCAAATAAAATTCAAGTATCTTGGCTATCCACCTTCCCCTCTTTCCATCTGTATCAAGTTGTGTTAAAACAGTTTTGACTACATTATTAGGGACATAAGAAATAACATGAGAAAGAAATGCATAGGTTCTGAATGTTTTTAGTGCTTGGAAAAGGGAATAGGCTTGCTTCTCATTGATCTCATATCTCATCATCTCTAATTAATCTGTTGAAAAAGGAAATTGGTTGCTCATATCCATCATTATTTTCTTGTAGTAAAACAATAGCTAAGATAGTGTTAGAGGCAAATGAAAAGATACTAAAGGGTTTTGAGTAGTTTGGACTAGCTAGTACTGGGGCTTCTAAAATGGCTTTCTTGATCTATAAAAAACAATATCTAATATGTACTATAAATTTGAATTCATGATCCTTCTTAAGCATCTTAGTAATATATTTCACAATCTTAGCATAATTAGGTATAAATCTTCTTAAGGAATTTGTTTTTCCTAAAAATACTCTAATTTCCTTTTTGTGTCTAGGTAAAATGATTACCTGAATTTTTGAGACTCCTTTTGGATCGGTTACAACTCCTTCCTTTGAAATTATATGTCCCAACATATTTCCTTCTTTCATGGAAAAAAGTGGCTTTTTGGGATTAACAGAAATCTCGTATTTCCTGCGCCTTTCAAAAACTTTTCTAAAGTGCTTGAAGTGTTTCTTATTAGAATTAGAAAATACAGTTAAATCACCAATATAAATGATAATGAATTTCTTGACCTTCCCAACAAATGAAAGATTAATTTATCTTTGAAATGTTTCTCCTATGTTAATCAAACCAAATGGCATTCTGGCACACATGAGTGTACCCCAAGAACTTGTTAATGAATTATTTTCTCTGTTTTCTCGACTAACCAGGATCTGTTTATATCCAGAACATCCATCTAACATTGAAATCCTATTTGAACGTGAAACTCTCTGAAGTATTTGATCCATCTTTGGTAATGGATAATTTTCTTTTAAAGACAATATATTCAGATTCCTAAAGTCAAAACACAGTCTTATTTCACCATTTTTCTTCCTAACAAGTACTAGGTTTGGTATCCATTCAAATTATCTTAAGGTAAAAATACAACTAAGTTTCAGCTATCAAACTTTTCGCTAACTCCAATCCTAAAATTAGGGCTTCATATTCTGCCACATTATTTGTGACCTCAAAATATAATTTAAAATATTGGGTTATGTTTTTCTTATTAGGAAAGATGAGTATAATTCCTACCCCTGCTCCATCTTTTGAAAAGGCCCTATCAAAATACATTTTCATAATGTCAATGTTTATAATTTGAGGGGTATTGACAGTTTCTTGAATAATAATTTGAGGATTTGGAAGATCATTAGCAGCTAACGTAAAGCATCCAAAACCTTGGCCAATTTCATAAATAGGATGATTAATTGCTTGGCTTTATTTACAGACTGTATTAATGAATCTAACTTCTTTGTATAATCTTAAATGTTCACCTCCATAAATTGGGATTGTAGCATAAGCCATGTGCATTTTCAAACTTCCCCCTAACTTGGCACAACAAGGCCTGGATAGTAACATTCTGAATTTTGAGGGAATATTTGTAACAACAATGTCTAAGATTATGCTCTTGACAAGGATTTGAGAAAGTGTTACCACCAAATCCTTAATTAATCCAAAATAGGGTACTTTCTTAGCGTCAAAAGTATACAAGTCATGGAATGGTCTAGTGATTTGCAGTTGAAATTGATCCATGATTACTTTAGGAATTAGATTAAATGGGAAGCACCAGAATCCAACATGCAATTATATAGAAGGTATTCATGAACTTTCAAAGTGACATAGAAGGAAGGTACAGTTTCATCAATCATATCTCAACTAGGACCAAAAACAACTTGAGTTTTTTCATCTTGTAAACTATTGACGTCACCCTCTACATCAATACTTGAAGAATAAACCCATTTAGAAACTTGAAGTTTATAAACTACATTTTTAGAGAGTTCAGATAATGGGATTGGATTAGTGGGGTTTGTGTTTCAGTTGATTTTATTTGAGGTTCATCAAAGGTAAGCTTTTTGGCTCGTCTACTAGGTCCTCGTATTGGAGTAAGCTCATACCTTCTATTTAATTCAAAAATTAAGAATTCAGCAAAAAATAAAAAATAACAATTTGATACTTCGAAATTTGAGAATTTTCTTGATTTTTAATTAAAGACTGATCTTGAGTAATTGGAACAATAACATTTTGTGATGAAGGGTCTTCAAAATAATTGATGTCATTTTTATTGATAGGAACATTTTCTTCAGGATATTGATCATCAACCATTAGGGGAGCTTGAATTTGTTGATCAGTATTTGGCCTTTCCAAAATTTGAGGTTGAAAATGTCTTCTATATTGAACTTGTGGTCTACTTGCAACTTGTTGGTTTTGTCTAGGCTGAGTTTCCATTCTAGATATTCTATTAGATAGATTTCTAGGTATAGAGGTTATTTCCTGAATTTTATTGTCTTCATCTTTAGTCTTTGATGAGGTACCTTCTTCTCTAGCTTTCATCCTCTTTTCAGCCTTTTCAACCTTAGTTTACAGTTTAGCAAATGTTGATCTATTAGCCTCAACGTTCATTGCGTTTTTTTCCATGTCTGCTAGAGATTCATATTTTCTTTCCCTAAGAATTTCAACAAATTCATCTTCAAATTCTTTGTAAAACCTAACCTTAGTAGTCGTTACTGGAGGATTTCAATCAGGGCGAATTTTATTATAGAGTTTATTGAATCTCTTAATGAAATCAGCTATAGGTTCACCAGGGTTTATTTTTAAATCTTGAAATTCTGTTAAGTAGTAACAACATCTTTTATTACTCCCTATTGATGTTTGAAAATATTAACTAGTTCAACCCATGGATTAATTGCATTAGCTTGAAGTTGTCTAAAACATATTCTAAAATTTCCTTCAAGGGATTGTACAAAAAGTCTAGCGTAGACAACCTCATGCTCAATATTCATATTATTAGCAAAGTCTAGGAATACGGTTAATAGATCTTCAGCAGAAGGCTCGGTTTCTCCATTAAATCTAGGTAAGTGTTTTAAATAACCATTAGGAAAATGACGGAGTTGGGATGCAGGTGGAAGAACTAAGGTTGATGAGATGGGGTTGAATATTTTGGATAGACAAATTTACTAGAAGAAGGAGGTGATGAGGGTTTGGGTTTCTAGAAGAAATGAGGATTAATAACTAACTTCTGAACTTCAGGAAGAACCTTTTCAGGATCCTCAAAAGCTAGAGGATTAGTATAAATACTTAATTCCTCTTCAGATTTAGTAGAAGTAGATGGATAAGTATGTACAAAAGAATATTTATAATCGAATGGTTTATACTCAGAAAGGGAAAGTTTAGGATCTTATTCACTATTACTAGGTTCCAAATGTGAATAAGGAAGTTCAAAAGCATAAATTTGATGGACTGGAAGTGTATTTTGAAGATCTACTCCTTTAGAAAGGAGTTTTAAAAATTTTGGAGGAAGATCTGATAATTCAGTAGGTGTTGGAGTTGACTGTAAAGGGTTAGATTGTGAATGTGCTTGAGATAGAAAAAAGGCAGAAGTAGATAAAGAGGCTTCTAACCTACCCATAATTGATGTTATTCTAACTAATCTCTTTAGATCTAATAAAGGAGAGAAAATTTCAGGATCTATCTTGGATCTAGTACACCTGCATGAAGCCAGATTTAACTAGGGGGGTCGCCAAGTGAAGGGTTTTAGCCTACTAGAATCGTATTCACCATTAAGAGACAAGTATAATAATTGTCCCAAGGAAAAAATGTAAATATTCATTCCTCGAAAATGGTGCCAATCTAATGTTGTTCTTTGTAGGTAGCCCTAGGCTAAGGGACTGTGCCAAAGATTCTAAAATAATGCTTTTGATTTTTAATGGATGCCCAATTATTAAAATTTTAAACAGGATGTAAAAATTAATTATTTTTGAGAAAATATAAGGGCTATTTCTTCTCTCTTCATAGAATTAAAATTAAAAATGATATGAAAAGTAGAAGTAAAGAAGATATATAATTCTTTAAATATTCAAATTGAACATCTAATTCCTTATATATAGCATATGCCTATAGCAATTTTCTACGGCCAAAGAGTACATGTATAAGAGATGACAGAAGGAAACAATTTATTGATTTAGAGTAATTAATTGAAACAAACAGTTTTAGTTAATTAATAATTTTGATTAATGATAAATTTGTAGGAGCTTTCTGATAGATTTATATTTCATCTAATCTTACCTAGACTTTGTGCTACCTCAAACATGTGCAGAGAAAATATAAAATGATAACATAAATGAATACTAGAGGAACTCAAAGTGATACGCAAGTTTTTTCAGAATGAGTCCAGAATCCTTCTATTAATCTTTAGAAATAGTTCATAAAATCACAAGCATGTTTGGTGGTTCATCACAAGGGTTCAACCCTTTCTTATTTGAAATACAGAATATATATAGAGTTCAACTTTTTAAAATATCTAAACTGGAATCAAAATTTATTACAAAGTAAAATATCATCCACAAAATTTTGGAGTTTTACAAAAATATAACTAAAGATAGTGGGTCTGAACTAATTTCAAGCGATATTGTTGATGACTATAGCTGGAAATTTGTTTCCTCTGATGACTATCCCTGAAATTTTGTTGTCTCTTGCTAAAATTGTGTTTTTTGCTCCAAATATTTTTCATTTTGTTCCTATTTTATGAGTTCACACAGTATATACCGTCTCTTTTCATGTGAGATATAATTTTTTAACAATTTCCTATACAATTCATCTACTTTAGTATATTTTTCAAAAGTGGGTCGTGCTAGAAAAAAATGCCTAATTTCATATTGTATTAATAATTCATAACATAAACCTTAAATCAAGGCTTCCCCAGTAATAACTCCTCTTATTTTTGAAAATTTGGTCTTTTCCACTGCTATATTATGTAGCCTATGTTGGTATTCTTCAAGTGCGATCAGTTTTCCACTTCTACCCTAAAAAGTTGGAAGACCTTTCTGATATAAAGAATTAAACTTCTTTTCAAATCTCTTAATTTAAACCTCTAAGTTTTGACACTTGTTATAAAAGGCATGGAAGGTAAAATGAATGACATGGAAGCTAAGATGAATGGCGTGGAAGCTAAGATGGATGGCATGGAAGCTAAAATCAATGCCATAGAAGCTAAGATGGATGGCTTGGAAGCTAACATGAATGGCATGGAAGCTAATATGGATGGCATGGAAGCTAAGATGGATGGTATAGAAAAAATATTAAAGGGAACATGGAAGATTTGAAGATAGATTTGGTAAAGTTTCTAAGAAATGCTTACTGATGGCGAAAGGGTAGTAAAGGAAACTCATTATGAGAACAAAAGAAATGTTAATCACGATTTCATAAACTCTAAAATTAGATTGAAGACCCGCCATCTTCCAAAGATCGATATGAGGAAGTTTGATGGCAAGGATCCTGTAACATGGATACTCAAGATGGAGCAATATTTCGATCTCCATAATGTGCAAAACACACAAAAGGTGTGGATTACAACTTTATATTTGGAACCAAATCAGTTTGTATGGTGTCGATGACTTTGCTCTTGTAAACAAATTGTCACTTGAGAAATGTTTATAGAAGAAATGATAGCATATTATGAGGATACAAAATGCAACATTTTTTCAGCCAATTGATAAATCTCAAACAAAAGGGTTCCATGATGGAGCATATTGAGGACTTCCAAAAATTGAATATAAGGGTAAAAGATATGCTAGAGGAGCATAGGATTGATGTCTTCACAAGTACTTTAAAGGCTAACATCCAACATGAGGTTTGCCTTTGGAAACATGTTTCATTCGAGAAGGCATTTAGGCTGGAAAGAAAAACTATGGCAACAAGGAAGACTACCACTCAACTACAAAGATGGAAATTTTGCTTCCCCTAGCCTTCCACAAGCTACAAGGTTGACACCACAACAATTGGAAGAAAAAAGAGAAAAAGGGCTTTGTTACAATTGTGATAGCAAATACACTAAAGGTCATAAGTGCGCTGAGAAGAAATTATTTTACTTTGATTATGAAAAGGAGGAAGAAAAGGAACAAGAAACATCAAAACAAGAGGATATACACTAGGAACAAGCCCTATAGAAAGAAGAAATGAACTTGACCATATCCTATAATCCATTGGCTGGAATTACCATTCCTCAAACTATCAAGATAGAAGGACATATCAAGGAGAAAAAGGTAATAGTGTTGATTGATTCTATCTTTTTGTGAGCTGGTTTCATAACATTGTGGATGTTCAGTAGTAGGAATATTTAGTTTCTTCTTCAATGCTTGAATGTTAGCATTATTATTTTTTATCATTTCTTCCAAAAATTTAATATTACTAGGATCATATCTTACCTTGATCACCAGATCTTCAAGATCTTTGATTATGGTATCTTTGGCCAAGGATGAAAATCTCTCCATCTTGAATTGTGAATGAATATTGTTCAGGGAATCTTGTACTTTGTAAGTTGCCATATTTGAACTTGTAAATGTGGAATATATCATTTCACCAGCCTTTTTATGTAGGTCAATCTGATCAATGGCATTAATTTTCTTGATATCAAAAGAAAAAATGAAAGTTTTGTAATCTTTTGCACTCTTAGGATTTTGAATTTTTGGTTCTAAGAAAGCCAATTTAAATTGTCTCTTCTCAGTATCAAGTGAAGATAGAAGACTATGTTGTGTAGTGGAACACTACTTCCAAAATTTTGAATAAGTGGTGGCCTTCAATGCTTCATTCTTCCTTTTAATCTCTCTGTATCTATCATTTTTTTTTTGTAGTATCATGGGACATAGAGGATATAGGGGATTATGTAATTTCTTCAACCTGTGGGAAAGAAGTGGTGGGAAATCCTGACATCACCACTGTGGTTTTCTCCTATGAACTCTTATCTTCTCAAGACTCTTGATTGGTGTTTGCATTCTTACTCCTTTTGAAAACCATAAAACCTATAGCTTGATTTTTTGAGTCTGTAGGAGAAAAAATTATGTTGGTATTTTGGTTTATTTTTCTTGTGGAAATGGAGTTTGTGTAGGTGTTTGACTAACAATATGTTATTTAGCTTCCTCTAATGTATTCTCTTCCCACTTTTCTTGATTTTCATATGTCTTTATCTCTGGTCTAGCTGTATGTACATATGGATATGTTTTCTAGAAGACTCTCAACTTCGAAATAATCCCCAAGGAATTATAGCACCAGGTAAAGCTCAATTTGAATTTCATCTTTTTTAATAACATATCTACCTCCTTCACTACTACCCTGGTATTAACAATTAAAGGGCCAATGTGTTCTTTTAACTTTAATTGGGATTTCTATTTCCTGGATAGAAAATGAAGGTCATCAATGTTCATCATTTTCCAGATGTATTCTAAGGCAAAGATTTTGATTTGTACAATTTTTGGTAACCTCTAGGGAGGAATTTCACACCTATATATTCTGATTTCTATGTAATTCTACTAGAAGTACTAGTCTCCAATTTTTTTTTGTTCGGTGAGGTGGAGAATTACTCTGATTTCAGTTGACATCCTTGATATAACATCACTACTGAGAAGACATAATGACATATGCATGAATTGATTTACATAATCATTGAAGGAAAATTATTTTGTGTTTTTTCTTACCAAGGAAGTCCAGTGAATGACCGACTGAGGATTCCCTTGTTCATTTAATTTATGCAATGGAAGCTTGAACCTATTTGCTTGATGAAACATAAGTAAATACACCAAGATTGATTGATGTTTGAAAGAACCTTCTATTGAAAACTTCAAAAATTGATCATGAATACTACCTTCCAAAAATTGGTTGTAGTTAAAAATCAATGAGGGTTTATTACCCACATAGAACACTGGTAGAAATCCTAATATCACTTCCTCATCCCATTGATCAGTAGCATAACCTAACATACATGTGATAATAGAGATGACTTGCCTATACATTTCTAGAAAAATTGAAGTGGAATAAGGTGGATTGGTCCTAGGAAGCTCAAAATTATAAGGTAAAAATGACTCAAAAAATTTGGCCTCACTGATGAAATGTGAGATTTTGATAAACATCCATGAGAGAATCAGTGGAAAATGGGTGTAGAGGGGCTAAAGGATTGATTTGAAGCACTTGAAATATAGACTCAAGAGTAATAGGAAATAATACTTCGTTATTTTGGGCAATTACAACCCTCTGAATAAAAAGATATCTCAAATGACATTAGGTAACAAATTCAAGGAAGTTATGGGTCTAGGGAAAAAATAATTGAGGGAGGAAAGACTCCCAAATGCTCAATTCATTAATGACATCAAGAAACTTCTAGTTTGCCTAATTGTGGAGTTCGCAGAGGTTGAAATGACATTGGGTTTCTAAGATTTTATATTGTGTGTCTATGAAGGGCAGCTCATCTAGGTTAACTACAAAAGGTAATGTAGGGCTATATACCACTAACTTTGGTTTTCCTTTTATCGAAAGCATCGTAAAATAGGAAATTTTAAGTTGAGTTTGTTAATATTACCAGAGAATTGTCAATTAATGGTGTATGAAAATTAGCAACTGAGTGATAGGTAGAATTCAGAGTTCAAACTGGTGATTCTGGAGCTATAATGGTAGAAGGAAATGAGCAGAGAGATGTGTGTCTTTTTAAATGAGGCAATTTGAGTGGTTTTAAAACTTATAACCATTTTAGGAGAATGCAATTAAAGAATTGAACATTGGCGTGAAAAATTAATGTTTAAATAGGTAGTTGAACATTTGGTGGGAGAAATTAAATGTTTATTGACTAACTTGTAGGGGCAAATAGGGAGAGGACATGTTGTGAAGTGTGACTAGGTATGGGAGTGGAGCGGGAGTAGAAAGTGATTTTCAAAAGGGGGTGGGCGGTTAGCAGTTTTTGAGAGGGGGGCAATGAAATCATTGAGGATGTGCCATGTATCTTCAGGCGGTAATCTCAATACAACTTTTCAGACCCCTCGTGTTAAACTTTGACGGTGTGGGTGGGGGTCCAGAAGTCATTCCCCACCTTTGATGTGGGTGGGGAACATCTAATCGATATATTTCCACTCGTCTTTTACTGCTAAACGAAAAAATGTCAGATCAACTCTTTATTTGAAAATTAAACCATAATGTTTTTGAAAATATGCAAGAAACTAAATAATAATATATAAAGAAACATTGCGGGATTCTAGCTGGATCACGTCATTGGGGATATATATATATATATATATATATATATATATATATATATATATATATATATATATATATATAATCCCCTTATTCTTTTCTTTCGATATTTTTCTTCTTTCCTTTTTGTCATTTTATTTTCTTTATTTTTTGTATTTTTTTATTGTATTTTTCTTATTTTTTCATTTTTTTTTTTTCAACAAAAATAAAAAACTACTATGGTAAAAATAAGTTACAATACAGTTATGTATAACCATTACAACATCTCCCCCATACTAGGATTTAAATCACCTCTTGACACAATCATACATTGAGAGATCAAATCCCCTGGAATGGAGAATTATTTTGAAAAAAGAAAAAAAAAAATTAAATAAGGATTTACAACCTTAAAGAAAAAGATCTAAAATGAGTTCTCACTTAAAAAAAAATCTTAACCTTTTGAATTCATCATAAATGTAGATTTAAAAAAAATTGCATTAATTTAACAAACATTTTCAAAATTATCATGTATATTTTTTCCTCAACTTTCTACCCATTCTTAATTTTCTTACTCTTTCTTGATAAATTAAATAAAAAGTTCCATATACCATCCACAATATTATAACATAACAAAATTTACTTTACACACATTTCACTATTCCTTACAAATCCTCAATCTCATGCAAATCCCTTCATGAAATTAAATGAAATTCATGATGATGATGATGATTAACATCCACTAAGATCAATATGGTTTATTGGACTTTAAGAAAGTAATAGATTAATTGAGATTCTTTAATATTTTATTTCATTGATCAATGAGAAGGTAAAGAAGTGTTTCGAGGTCACCATAGTTTTGTTGACTTAAAATTCAAGAAGGTTGGTGGTGTGGCAAAGATTTTGAAAACTAGAATGGATATGAGTAAGTATTGGACAATCCAACAAAACATTCTCTTCATCTTCAACCCTCTTAGAATCAGAATGGTGACAAACTCTTTCATCCCAAGGTGTTTTGGGAATTGACCAATGCCCTGTTTCACTTTGAAGCTCATGAGAATTAGTTCTTATCTTGAAAATGTTCATTTTATTCTTACCATTGGTCATGAAAAAAAGATAATTATGGTGATCAATATTGACATTTATCACCTCTTTATAATATGTTAGCTTGCTTTTCTTCCCCTAAATCCTTATCATCCCACAATTTATCCATATATTTGGAAGAAAAATATAGTGGTGAGTATTCCCGCCTCTCACGCGAGTGACCCGGTTTCGATCCCTAGCAACGACACCAAAATGTTTGGTCTAAAATTCGGATGCAAATTAGAGTTTCATTACTATTAATCTGGGTAAGTAACCTTCGAGGATCATCCAATATATATGGACTTAGAGGCAATGCCAAAGCTCCCTTACAGGAGGTCTTTCATTGGGATCTCCAACACCTATTCAGTCATTTAACAAATGAAATCTAAGAATTAAAAGACATTGTGATAAGTGTAAGAAATATTAAAGCTCCCTTACAGGAGACTGCTCATTAATATTTCTAATCATCTTAATCAACAAAAACTAATTCTGATTGATTGCATGAAATATTAAAGCTCTCTTACAAGAGACTATTTATTTATATCTCAAGCATATAAATCAGAAACTTAAACTAATGAAATCAAACATTAAATAACAAATTAGATTCATTGAAGGAAACATTAATACTTTCTTACGAAAGGTCATTCGTTAAAATTTCAAACATATGAACCTAATAATTTAATCTAATGAAATTCACAAACAAACATAAAATAAAAGCCTACCAAAATAAAAAGTGTACTTGCTAGGCAATGGGGATCCTTCCAAGGATTCACAAGCACACCAAAAGAGAAGTCAAATATAGAGGACCAAAGAAGCTCCATTTTCTTCATCATCAATTGAAAATTGAAATTACAACCATTACAATGATTCTCCAATCTAACTTCTCATTACCAACCTATAAGATACTAAGATTACAAAAACGAAGATTACAAATGACGGAGATAACACTCTTATTTATACAAAAGCTATGATAACAAACTCATAATGATGGTCCACTATTCCCTCTTCAAATCCACATATCTCTCAACTAATGGTGACACTGATAACCCTATCCTCCATGATCTCCTCCATGAGGTCCATGATCTTCTCCATCAGGTCAATGATCTCCTCAAATTCGAATTCGAACATAGAGTGCCACATAGAGATGCCTTGGAAGCTTCCTTTGTACCTACACATGTCAACAAACTCATTCTAATTGTTAGGTATAAGTATAAGCTTATTATTTTCTAAAGTTCAACCATAAATCCACTTAAAAATGTTAATAATTAATAAACTTTGGAAAAGCATAGTGATAACCCAATGATGAGGTAAATGTAATGATATCGAGGTGGAATGGAGGTGACATGAAGGTAATATGGAAGTAATGTGAAGGTATTGGTGAATAATGGAGTGAGAATAGGGACTTTCTTGTGGCCCAACATTATACTTATTCTCCAAGATGATCTCCCCCTTTACCCCCTATGGTTTAGCCAATATTGGGCATACTTATTCTATCCTCGCTTGAGCCATAGGTGGGGGTTTTGGCTAGAGCTATAAGAAATTTTTGGGAACCGCATGACTTCCATGTATTATAGCTTTATCTTATATATGATATACATAATCATAGCCATGCTTTTAGTGGGGGAAATACTAGCATCAAGAGGATAAGGTAGGGAGCCTTTAATCTTGATTTTGTAGGTTATAAATTTATTTTGGATTAACTCGATCTTCATGATTCTCTAATATAATTCAACCCCAAACCTCATATCCATATAAAATAACAGGGGTGACAAGAGTCTCAACAAGGAACATTTTCTTACTCCATACCCAAATATCTATTGACTTACAATTGTTTTCAAGCCCATAATAAGATTTCCAGTCTCCAATTATCCTTTTCTCAATGCTATAATTCTAGTTGAGTTGATGATGAATGTTAATAAATAGAAATTTCTATGAAGGAACTTTCTCCAAGTAGTTATTATCATAAATTAAATTATCATAGTTGATATTTCTAGATTTAATTATCATAACTTTATTCTTGTCACTATTAATAGTCATACCCATCCTGCAGCAGTACTCTTGGAGGACTCCAAGCTATTTATTGAGATTTTCATCCATCCTAGCTAGAAGAACAATATCGTTAGCATCATGGAGAAGAGTAATGACCATTTAAGTGAGCCCAGGGCCATCACATCCTGTAGTTTCCATACACTCCTTTATCTTATCAATGTAAATGCCCAAAAGGGTAGGGGATAGGGGACAACCTTGCTTAACTCGTATATTACATTTAATTTCTTTTAGCCAACCCTTGGTGGTCTTTAGTGTTGTAGCAGCTACAACCACCCTCCAAAATGTTGGCTTGCATGCAAATTTAGGAGCCTACCTTAGATCCAACAATTGATTATCCTTGGTTGCTTGATTGGAAAGCTAATGATTTCAAGCTCCCCTCCTTAATCTTAAGAGTTGTCCCTGTTCTCATCTTCATGCAACATGTGTAATATTTGGGCACAGGGGTTGTTGTTTGTCACACAAAGGGGATGTCATCTTGCTTCAAGGGAATTGTGTGCATACGAGTGGTTTTCATCACATAGACATGTTTCACACTCACGTCACGAAGGTTGTTTCATCAAGAAAAGTATGTCTTATGTATTCTGGATGTTCTACATTGTGTCACTAAGTGTCCATGTGCGATCAGAGTTGAGTCCTATCAATGTTTGCATATTTTTCACTAATCTCACACTTAGCCATTTTCCCAAGCAACCTAGCCTCATCCAGCTTCCTAGAACTATGTTTTTTTCTTCTACAACCATCAAGCTTCCTCCCTTTCCTACTGAAACCTCGCAGTGCGTAGAGACACCAACCACCCTTGCCTACTGAAACCCCACAACCTGCAAAGGCTGCAGCTAGTACCTCTCTCTAGAAATGCATACAGCAGTGTAGCTACAGTACACTCAGAAATTACACAGGGTCTCCTCCGAGGACCCCTGTCCCATAGAAGTGCCTTGAGCCTCAAAATTTTGTAGTGGTCTCCAAGTTGTCTTGTCCGTCTTGCATGCAGAAATTGTGCAGATGGACCTTTAGGGGCCTCATTCTCCCAATAGTCACTTTCTGCTGAAATTGTGTAGATCTACCTCTCAATGACTACAGGAGAAGGTAACATGCTAAAATCGCTTCCAAGGAGTTGAGGAGAAGGACCAAGGAGCTGAGTAATGGAAAAGATCAGGACTACATGAAAACTCCATCAGATGCATGATCATCTTGAGTGTAAGTATGGTAAGTAAAGAACATCTTCTGAGGTACATCTCTTAGTTAAGTTTGTAGGACTGCTTGTCATTATCATATCATCCTATCCGAGGTAACATGCATGTGCGCAAACATGAAAAGTGATCTTATGTGTTTCTTCTACATGTCTTGCTTCTTTTTCACTTGCTCGACCAACTTTCATATTATGCATGTTGATTGTTATGTCATGCTTGCGACCTCATTCTGGTGATGTTGAATGTTGCGTTTGAGTTATATTCTCTATGTAAACATCTATTGCACTCACACAAAATGTTGTTTGCACTATCATGCAAGCATCTTTGCAGTCTTTCAACGATCTATTATAAGTGTCATGCTTGTCGCTTACACTGTCGGTCAATCACACTGAGTATATGTTCTCTTGATGGTTTAAATTTTCTTGTCATAAAATCATGTTGAGTGTGTGTTTGTAACTTCCTATATGCACAAGTTCTGTCGCTCACACACTTAGTCATTTTGTTAAATTCTGACGACCAGATCACCATCCAATAGTTGGACCTTCGGTGAGCTACATTACATAGTTTCAGCCCTCATTAAACATGTACTACTGCCAAGAATTGCATAGAGCTTGAGGCTATCTCCCAAACAACCTGCACTGTGCAATACTAAAATTAATTTGACCGACTATCATCCAGAATAGGGAAGAAATTCCTTAGCAAGTCATCCCAATCTATGTCGTCTACAAGCAAATCAATCAACCGAAGAGTTTGACCAGGCAGGGTTGGGATGGGGTCCCCTAGGTCAGTTTTAGAGTAAAATAACCCAAGTTTTGACATATTTTTTGTAAATGAATGTAAAGTCTCTAAGAATTGTGCATGCACAACACGTAGTTGATTAGGAGTCAAAGGGGTTTTAGCCCCTTGTTTATGAAAAAATGTGAGTCAGTTTTGAGCTCCACCCATGGTCTAAATAGGTGTTTCTTAGAGAGTCTAAGGCAAGAATATTGGATGTCATGGTGAATAAGAAATGAAGTCTTAGAAGTGATAGTGCAGAGAAGTGGGTCAGATAGGGGAGAAAGGCTATGCAGCTGAGTGCGTAAAGGCCTAGGTAGAGTCTGTTATTGAGTGTGCAGACCCCTACAACTGAGTTTGCAGGGTAGTTTTGAGTCTGTACTCCTGAATTGAAGATCAATAAAGAAAGTTACCGAAGAAATCCTGTGTTTATCTAGTTAAATATGTTTATTTTTTCTTACGATATATGATGTGGATGTATGTTGTGTTTATAAAATATTGATCTAATACTGCACGATTCACTTGAATAAGTCTTAACATATGTATGCAATACATGTTAATTACTTTCACGAAGACTGTGATGGATTTTGTTATGTTTTCTAAATAAATTACATAGATTTGCATGAATACTAATCTAGGATTGTTTTTTGGTGTGCGTAAGTGGATAAATTGACTATTAAGGGTCTACAAAGACCAATCGTAGACCTTCGTGAAGGTTTAAAGACTGTTTGAATAGAGTTGTAGCATTGAGCCCTAAGGGATTATAGATCAGTGTGAAGGCAAATCTAGGGCACTAAAAGACATCACATTGATCTCTAGATGCGGAAACGTGGTTCCAGAATTCCCCCATACTGCTTCGGGTGAGACAGAAACCTACGCTACATGGGTTGTTGAAAAAAGGGCCAGTAGTGTAGGGTTTTGTTGGTTGGCGCAACTAACTCTAAACCTGGTTTAGGACTCCCTAAGCCAACAAATGGTTATGTTGCTCAGGGGCTTCTGACCTAGGTTTAGATTTAGTTGTGGTAACCAACAAAACCCTACACTACTGGCCCTTTTGGCAACAACCCACATAACGCAGGCTGTCGTCTCACCTAAAGCAGTATGGGGGGATGTTGGAATGAAGTTTCTGCATCCAAAGATCAGTGTGATGTCTCTTAGTGCCCTAGATCTTCCTTCGCATAGATCTATAAGCCCCTAGGGCTTGGTACTGAAACTCTGCTCAAACAGTCTTCAAACCTTTGTGAAGGTCTATGATTAGACTTTGTAGACCCTTAACATTCATTTTATCCACTTACGCACACCAGAAAACAATCCTAGATTAGTGTTCATGCATATCTACTTAATTTATTTAAGAAACATAACAGAATCCATCACAGTCTTCACAAAAATACTTACCATGTATTGCATACATCTATTAAGACTTATTCAAGTGAATCATGAAGTATTAGATCAATATTTTATAAATACAGTATTCATCCACAACATATATTGTAAGTAAAAATAAACAGATTTAACGAGATAAACACAGGATTTATCTGATAACTTTCTTTATTGATCTTCAGTTCAAGTGTAAAGGCTCAAAACTACCCTATGTACTCAGCTGCAGGGGTCCATGCACTCAGTTCCAGACTCTACCTAGGTCTCTATGCACTCAGATGTAGAGCCTTTCTCCCTTATCTAACCCACTTCCCTCTGCTATGATTTCTAAGGCTTCATTCCTTATCCATCATGACTTCCAAGATTCTTGCCTTAGACTCTCTAAGACACACCTGTTTATATCCTTTTACATACAATCCCATGGTCCATGGACCATGGGTGGATCTCAAAACCGACTCACTTTTTTCATAAACAAGGTGTTAAACCCCCTTTGAATACTAATCATCTACATGCTTTGCATCCATAATTCGTAGATACTTTACATTCATTTACAAAAAATACATCAAAACTTGGGTTATTTTACCCCAAAACTGACCCAAGGGGCCCCATCCCAACAATACCTTAACAACAAGATTGTGACTCACCCTCGAGTCACTCAGCTGGCCCATCAATCTTGCTTTGAAGACCTCCTAGCTTGACCTGAATGAATGCGACCTCAGCAGCGCTATAAGTTGCTTCCTACTTAACTTCGTCAACTAAGTTTTCTGTACCTGGTCCTTTTGCAACCAACCTCATTGTCTATTGTGTCTATTGCAAGCGCTTTAGCTTATCTTGAATGATTTTCATGACTTGATAAGCCTCTTCCAACCATGGCTCCAATCTAGTCTTTATCAAATCCTCATTCTTTTGTGTTGCTTCTACCTTTGCGAGGATTTGTTTCCCTTACTATAATTTGGCTAGGCGCTGTGATGGTGCCATGGAGCATGTCGTTTCCTTAATTTTGACATACTGTCATTGTAAATACCTAATTTCTCTATTCAGCGTCTGCAAGTTTATATCCTCCTGCATATTTGTTACCAACTCCATTGCTAGTTTTTATCCTGCTCCTAAGCACTATATTCACACTTTGGTACTCTTCACAGGTATCATCTCTCACCATCTGTAAATTTTGTGTAGGCTACTAAGGCTATACCTTTTTCTCTTGCATCTTAGCTATCAGCACTGGGCATTCTTCTATAGTGTGGTCAAATTGGCTATAGTATTGACATGACAGCCGTGTCCGATTCTGACACTCCTATGTGTAGTTCCAAAGTGTTCCATCATTGTAACAGATAACTTGACCCCAACCTCTATGAGGCCCTCCTCCTCCTTAGCCTCATCCTCATCCCTGATATCCTCTATGCACTCCTCTGGTGCCTTGCTCTGGAGGTCGAGTTTTTGCTTGCATCCAGTATGTAGGTGTTCTTTTCGTCATCAACTTGTAGTTGCGATAGTGGTGCTCATCCTGACCTACTGATTTGGAGAAGTTATAGAACAACTACGGAGGTGTCTTGATGAAATTTTGAAGAAAATGATAGTTATATGTCGCATGTTGTCCAACAACCTGACAAATATCGCACCATAGCGTAGCCCCTATGCTTGGCCTTGCGAGAGCTTCTGGGCCCAAGGGAATTTGTCTCCCTCCTTGGTATAGTTCGCGAATATGGGACAATGGTCTTTATCATGCCCCTGGCCCTTACACTTCAGACACCAAACTTCGACACACACCTCTAGTTTAGTCTCCTTGTCTTTCTTTAAGCTCTGCAATTACAAGCAGAGGCTCAGTAACTCGAAGTGAATCTATTGTACCCCCAAGATCACATCCTAAATGGACATTGCATGAAACCTCATTGTGATTTCTAGGGCTTCTACCTGAGTTCCTATCTTCTGTTGCGACAGAGAAATTCTTAGGTGGGGCAGAAGCGAATTTATAAACCATTCGCGGTGCTGACCATTTGTGATCACACATTTCACACATTCGCTTCTTAGATCACACATTTCAACCTTTGATCTTATTCCCAAGGTGTCTCATCAACCCTCATCATGATTTCCTTGAATTCAATGACTAACTGCAAATCGGACTTAGGATTACTAAAATCCTTGTTTAAAGTATCCTTAGTATCTTCTAGTGATGCCAAAGGATTATTAGAATAGTACTTAATATACCAAGTCAGGACGCGATCCTGTAGAGCGATAACCAATTGTACCTTTTTTATATTGTCATTAGTAATTTGTTGCGTTTTCCGTAGAGCATTCACAACAAACTAGAACTGCTTTGTATCTTCACTACCGATGCCCTTGAAATTCAACAGCTTCATTGTGTTTGCCATGTTGAATGATGGTGATGGAGGTGGAGGTTTGGGTGAAGGTGAATTCTATGGAGGTGGAGGTGGAGGCGGAGTGGATAGATGATGCATTCACGGAAAACCTTGTGTTATCAGATGGAAAATACTCTGTAATGAAGCCTGTACCACTCCTTCATCATTGCTCAAAGGACGAATGATTAACGGATTATATTCTAGACCTGATCTCTCTCAATCTATAAAGAGTCTTCCACTTCATGTAGCTCCAAACATCAAGGCAATGGCATAACCTGTTTTTCACACAATAGCATTTTAATCCAAGTATTCAAAGATCTTAAATACTTACCTCGGGATCCTTTCAAAAATCTTTTCTTTTCTTCGTTGTACCTAACTGAGGTATCAACTCCAAATTTTGTAACAAATCCACCTATAATGCGATCAAGCCAATGATCTATAGCCCATGCAATCTTATCTTCAGAGGCTTCTAATCATTGTACTAATTCTAGAGTCCACACTATTGGACCATCAAGCTTCCACCTCCCTTCACCATTTGCCAACTTAGCTAACCACTCGTATAATTCGATTGGGAAGATGCAGAGGAAAATTTCATGTATATTTATATACAAGTATCTATCCAACCATTCCTCCTTTGATAGGTGTGGATTCTTGTTTTCTTGCACCGCAAACTTGTGAATTTTCTGATCCAACCACTTCTCAATTTCCTTTTTAGTTGGATTCCAATGATTCGACATCACACATATCGTTCAAGCAGATCTCGGTCCCAGCAATGGAACCATTTGTTGGCTTAGGGGCTTTGACCCAGGTTTAGAGTTAGTTGCACCAACTAACAAAACCCTACACTACTGGCCCTTTCGGCAACAACCTGCGTAACTAAGGTTGTACTCTCACCCGAAGCGGTATGGGGGGTGTTGGAACCAAGTTTCCACATCTAGAGATAAGTGATGTATTTTAGCGCCCTATATTTGTCTTCACACAGATCTCTAAGCCCCTAGGGCTTGATACTGCAATTTCCTTCAGACAACCTTCAGACCTTCGCAAAGGTCTATGATCAGCTTTTGCGGACCTTTATTAGTTGATTTATCCACGTACACGCATCAGAGAACAATCCTAGATTAGTGTTCAAATAGATATACTTAATTTATTTAGAAAACATACTAGAATTCATCACAGTCTTCGTAAAATTACTTAAAATGCATTGCATACATACGTTAAGACTTATTCAAGTGAATCCCATATCATTAGATCAATATTTCATAAACACATTATTCATCCACAACATATATCATAAATAGAAGTAAACAAAAATAAATAGATATACACAGGAATTCTTCAAAAATCTTCTTTATTGATCTTCAGCTCAGGTGTACAGACTCAAAATTACACTACACACTCCATTGCAGGGGTCTCTGCACTCAACTGCGGACTCTACCTAGGCCTCTATGCACTCAACAGTAAGCTCTACTTAGGCCTTTGTGCACATAGCTGCAGAGCCTTTTCCCCATATCTAACCCACTTCTCTGCATTATCACTTCTAAGACTTCATTCCTTATCCATCATGACGCCCAAGATTCTTTCCTTATACTCTCTAAGAAACACCTATTTATATCCTTTTACATACAATCTCATGGTCCACGGACCATGGGTGAATCTCAAAACTGATTCACATTTTTCATAAACAAGGGGCTAAAACCCCTTTGACTCCTAATCATCTATATGCTCTGCATCCACAATTCATGGAGACTCTATATTCATTTATAAAAAATACATCAAAACTTGGGTTATTTTACCCCAAAACAAACCCAGGGGGCCCAATCCCAATAGGTAGTCACCCTAGGACTCACTCCAATAAAAAATTGCACAGAAGTTGCAGATCTTTCTGTCTCCGCTGACTGAGAAAATTTCGAAGATAGGTCGGATCGAAACCCAGTGCCCATCCATGTCTTCCTCTAGAAATTGTATAGTTTTTCCATCCAGCGACCCAGACAGCCAATCGGCTGCTCACCCAGAAAACTATGCAGATTTCATGAGAAATCTCCTTAGATGCCCAACATTCCGCTCATATTAGAAGCTACATAGAGGTGTTCAGTAGGTCAGCCTCCCAGCAGTTGTGAAGTTTTTGTTTCCAAGGCCCTCCACTGCCCACACTACTTCCCTCCAAAAATTGCGCAGATCTTCCCTCCAGCTAAGCCAGATCCCATGGACAATCATTGCTAATCCACATTTTCCATCTCAGTCTCCTAGTGACCTCTGCATAATTTTCACAAGTAGTGCCCAGATCTTGCATCCTGGCTTGAAACTTGCCTCGCGCAGTTTCACAACCTTGTCCTCTCTCCCTGTCACTTGCATCCAAAAGAGAACAATCATGCGTCATGGTAGACTAGGCGGTTTATGGATTTGATGTCATCTCATCATGAGTGATTGTAGATACAGGTACATTAATAGACATGACACGATGAAGAATGGGATGAACAAGGAGAGTACATGAAAAAGGGTGTGTTCTCAAATGGACAAACAAATGATGCATGTGAGAAGATTTGCTTGCGAACAAACGACCATTCAAAGATGCATTCATGAAAAAATGAACGGACGAACATGCAAGGATGTGTTTGCGGATGGACAGATGAACAAACATGCGAGGAGATATTTTCGTGAATGGATGTACATGTCAAGAATCCCAAATTACAAGCAAGGAACAATGCGCACATGCAACATCTAGTGAACCGAGTGACCATCATCAACTTCGCGTACCTTGCCATGCAGAGATGAAGCTGTGATACACTAAGAGGACATCCATCACTCAACAATACTCCAGCTAGACATGCACAACACCAGCAGCATGAACGTACCAGCACCATCATTTCAATTCATGTCATGAGTGATTTCGGCCACATCACTACTATGGGCCATACTATGTAAATCAATGTAATGTAACGTGGAAGTCCAAGAGACCCACATGTAGTACAAAGAGTCATGTAAAGGTGAAGAGTCAAATAAGTCAAACAGTCATGAGGGAAGTAAAACAGTGACAAGGGCCAGTTTTACCCTTGGCTATAAATACCCCCTCATTTTGTACACGCAAAGGACTTTTTCACCTTGGCTCCTCCCACATAGCCTTGAGATTTTGTAACCTTTTCTTTAAGGAGAGAGATGTGGCTCCAGTGCTCTGCCTATGGGGTTAGTGATGTATGGTGTATCAATGTGCCTTAGAACTTTCACTTAATTCAGAAGCCTACTAATAGGCCAGCATGTTTTCAGACGTGTTGTAACTATTTGTAAGATTAATCTTGGACACTTGTAATACATGTTTCTTTAACCTACATTAAACAATTGAACTCATTTAGTTGTTCTAATGCATATATTTATGAAAATGTGTTGTATATGTTGTTAATGTTGTCCTACCTATGTTGGTTATCTCCTCAGACATTAGATATAACCTTTCACCTAAACGTATTATAATGACTTTCGCACTCGTTTGAACTATCCCATTGGATGTTGTACGTGCTATCTTCCCTTGTGTGTTGTGACTATCATATCTGTGTGGGTTGCTCCTCTAGAAGTTGTGCATGTCCTATTGTGTTGTGTGTTTTAGACAGAGTTGGGACTTCCTCCCTCTCAACTGGAGACTCACTCCCACCCTCTCTCTCTGTGGTGAAAGAACCTTGACACAAATAACACTAGCACTCACCAGGCACATGAACCTCATTGTTCGAAGACAAAGAAGAACACTCTGACATGCTAAAAAGCAAGAGATAAGGCATGTCTTTAAGAGAATGGCAACCAGGCCATCGTACCGGATGGAACTCCTATATAAAACGGTGTGAGGTCTAGTTGGGACTTCATACCGAGGAGATCCCCTGATGTTGGTAGTCTAGCAACATCAACATTTTAGTGCTAGAAGGAGGGCCAGATGACAAGCTGAGTCCTCACAATCTGTGTTGAATATTCACACATATATCATGAGTTTGTTACAATTCACCGTCCAAAATGTCTATCCAATCGACATATCCTTCATGTCGAGAGGGATTTCTCGGATTACTTGTCACAAATAATGTATGATGGTGAAGACGAAGTGGCATGGCCTAAGCACCTAGATGACTTTCATGCGCTCATGGAGAATGTGGAAGGTTTTAATGAAACATTGTTCTAATCACTCCTTGCACACACACTTCACGACCACCCATTGTGATGATGTGGCATACTACCTTATAACTTCGTCCACTCATTCAAAAACTTCAGTGATCTAATTGAATCTGTTTTCACCATTTTGATCCTGAAGCACTTAATAAAAAATTGTTAAAATGACAGAAGGCACCGAATGAATCGCTTATGGATTTTTCGCAGTGCTTTCGTTTATTCATGTTTGAAGCTCTAAAAAGTCACATGAAATTCCAATATCTCATGGATAGATTTTAATATTGCCTCACCAAATCACTCTGTCTGAAGATGAATTTGAAATTCAAACCCCACTCGGCATACTTCAACGATGGAGTTGTGCAATCACAAGCAGACATAGTCACTACCACTAGTGATTGTATGCCTTCCCCTCATCAAAGTGCTCCACCACTGTAGAGTGAGCGGGAGAACATGATCATATTTCTATTCAACTGCCACATCCTCCCACCCTCACTACTCTTAATATCTGTGCAGATTTGCTTGGGAAGCCCATGAGTTGTCATACACACTTGTTACCTCAACCTCCATCTCTGCATTCTACTGATCCTCTGGATTTCATTGTCTTGTGCTCTTTTGTTTCGAACTGTGCACATGCTGTTATTGAGGATCAAGCCATCTACGAAGTTAATGTTGCACAACCAACCAGTGTTGTCATTCATGGAGAGTATGACCGAGCATTTGAGAATGAACCTGTGGTGAAGAATGAACTCCTTCTGTTTGCACCTCCTCCACTTTTTCTTGACATCATGGTGATTTTGTTATCCCTGATTGTCTTTGTGTTAATCCATACATGGATGAATATTCTTCTAATCATTCACAGAACGCACCTAATGTCATTCCATCATTTGATAGTGGAGAGGACAAATCGATCATTAAAAATCCACTTGATATTTCATTTGCCTTTTCTCGAAACACAGAAGGTGAACATTCTTGCTTCTCATCTACCCCTCTGTGTGATTCATAAAATCATGAGTGTTGGAGAGGTAAATCCCCTCTACGGATAGAGGCGATCCCTACTAGCCCAGCAAGGGTCTAGCAACAATCAAACAATGCTGCTATGCATGTTCCTAATTACAATTAAACAAGAGGTAAAGAGCACCTACTTGGATTCCAGCGCTGTTGTTTGACGAAGAGATGTTGCCTTCGCTCCTTTGCTTTGGCTGGTCACAATCCTCCGCGATCCCCGCGAATGGATACCTGCACACACGAAGAGGAAACAAACACAAGCGTGAAATCTAGTAAAAGCAACCATACATCGGTCAGAAAAGATGTAATTCACATTTAACCATTGCAAGTACAAATGGGAATGGAACAATAATAGCAGTCATCTATTATTAATCAGAATAGAGAAGAGTACAACCAAATGTTCTGACGTCGGTAACCTTCTCAGGAGGGGCCAGTCAGCATGTATCTCAAGCATTCACCTTTGAGGATGATTCTCCCAAGACAAACAACTCTCTCTCTCACACAAGCAACACAAAACAACCTCCCCTAAGCAATCAATCACTTCCACACCTAGCACACCAGATACCTATAGTAGCAGCAAACTGAGCACTATAAGCTCTATACAATCCAAGCTATGTCTAACTATCCAAAAAACTCGCTGCCCATGGTAATGGTGGAAGTTTATATAGGAGAAGGAGCCTCTTAAAAGGGTGGAAGGATGAGCTTATCTTTGAGGGAAACGGTTGCAAAGGGTCGAACAGTCATGCCATAGAAGGGAGTCGACATTCACAAAGCTAACAACCAAGTCTGGAGTCATCTGGAAGGCTGGTTGTTTGAACAAATTCGCCTAAACTGGATCAGCGCGGATTATTAGGAAACTGTCGCGCTGTCGGCGCACCTCAATAACTGGGACAGTCATGTCAGCGCGGAAGCACACGGGAAAGGCGCGCTGTAGGCCATCGCGGAAAAGTGATGTTCTTCCGCGCTGGCAGCGCACAGCATACACTACAAGGCACCTGTCATCGCGGTTATTTTAGGAACAGACGCGCTGATGAACAAAACTTTGGAAAAATGGGTTTTTAACCAGTTCAGGGAGCAAGAACTTAGTGATTGTGGAATCTGGGCTCAGCAGGGTGACTGACAGGAAGGCAGTGAGAAATTACTGTGTAACAGATGCCCCCTAAAGCATGAAGACCGAGAGAGTGGGAGGGGTGAAATGCTTTACAACACACGCCGAACAGGAACACCACCAGGAAGGACCGAAATATTTCTGATAATCAAGTACATGCAGTCTAGGCATGGGCGCAGCCATCCACGAAGACATGCGAAAATGGCCTGTGGAATGGACGCAGCCACCCAGCTAAAGAGACCAAAAGAATGATAAGGTATGGTCGCAGCCATCCGTGAAGACTCAGGTATGGGCGCAGCCATCCATCAATGAGTCATGTAATGAGCATCCACAAAACCGCAACCTAGACCATAACAGACATGGATCCAGGGTCTTGCGCTCCGTCCCGATCCGAACAAAGTACAAGTTCAAGCATTTGAATATATGGGTTGAAGTCGAACATGCATGAACATCGTCTGATTACCAGTCAATGATGAAAACTGTTAACAGACGCGAGAGGTACCACCAATAATGACAATGGCCCTCAGGGTACTATAGGTACAATCCGCGGCATGTGAATCAATGAGCTGGTGTCGAACACCCAGGGAATCGTTCGATCGGAGGCCAATGATGTAAACCTCGCGTCAAACACGAAGAACCTGCCATTGAGGCATGCAGGCTCTAAGGCACCTGAAGGGAGTCTCTAAGTCACCTTCCTGGATAATGAGCTGAAGTCGACAGGAAGTGACCTTGAGCGAAGGTGGGCCATAATGTTTCCCACATCATCGACGCGAGACAGAGGAAAAATGATTTGTGTGAGATAGCAGATGAGGTTGTATTATTGTAGAGGTCAATTTCTCTTGAACATATCGGCGGCACTGTAACGGATTCGGCAGTATTTGACATCAAATGAGCAGAGGTCATGGTGACAGGGCAATGAGCAGATGAGAGGTCAAAACAGGGTAACCCAAACCCACGGAGGCTAATGTGAAACGAGATGAGATATCCCCACCCAGACACGAATGCAGACTAGTGCCATGTTCAAGAGTGACATACTGCCGACACGACAATTATTACAGTTCCATTTCCCCACCATGTCTGGCAGGTACCGCGGTTATTTTTGGATGACAAGCTTGACGGGGATAACATATGCTTGAAGAGTGTCATTTCGACAATGTCCGATGTCATTAAGTGTTTAACGAGCCTGACAAAGGAAAAACTCGGCGTCTTTTCTTATTTAGAGAGACTGAAAAGACAGCGGAAAAGGAGACTCCAGGGGGGTCCTTTTTCGTACAGTTGTGTCTCTCGAACGCGAAAAAGTATAAAACTATGCTCGAAAGAACCGCCCGACCATTACGATCGAGGAGTACTTTTCGTAAATAGTGTTCTTGACCCGAAAAAGTAAAAAAGCGGTCGAAAACACGTCGTTTTAGAACCAATAACGAGTGCGAAACGACAAACACCCGGCAATCTTTTTAGTTCAATCGGTCGAAAAAGAGCTTAAAATGACCGCTTTTCCTTCCTTTTAACGAGCTGAAAAGAGGCTCGGCTATCTTCTCTTGTTTACCGTCGGAAAAGAGCTTAGAGACGACATATATGGGGATCATGCGAACAGAGGATCATCACGACCAAGTTACTTCATCTGGACCTGCAGAAAAGCACTACCCGCATAAATCCATTCGATATGTATAAAAACATATTAAAACATGCATTTAACAAATTCAGGGCTAAAGTTATGGTTAAAAATGGCAAAAACCCAAAAAATATGGCAATTTATGAGTTTTTACTATAAATAGGAGGGAGTAATAAGTCATTTTTACCATTTTACTATTTTGGAACGTGAAGGACGTGGAGGAGCCAGAAAGTTGACGGAGCGATTTCCAGCCCGTACAGACACCGTTTTCCGATCTGCTTCTTCCAGGTAGGTTCTCGTTCCCTTGCCCTGCATTTTGATTGTTTTCAGTAGGATTTTAACGGTTCATGCTGTCCAATTGGGCGATTTTTTAATTCATGGGTGCGCGTTCGGTCAGCGCGGATATCCCCCACGGGTCCGCGCTGACCGAATTGGAACACAACGCGGCCAACTTCGGGTCAGCGTGGAAAACCCGTGTTCTTCTGCGCTGACCTCGAAAATTATCGAAGGGCTGCCATGGTCAGCGCGTCTGTTTTTAAAACAGCCGTGCTGGCGCGGAAAAATTATTTTATTTTAATTTGAACGTAAAAAATCCAACTTCAGCACGTCTAAATTCTTTTCATGGTTCCTGCAGGACGTAATGGCTTTCCAATGGCAGGAAAGAGTGCACGATGTCGAAGATATTGCTGCTTGGGCAAATGTGGATTGCTGCAATGCCATGCGGGCTTGCGGGTTTATGAAATTTTTCCTCACACCTCGCCTACGAGCTCAGCATGATCTTCTCGAGCTACTGATCAGGGCATGGAACCCGGTGGATATGAAATTCACTATCCGGGGTCAGGATATCGAATTTGACCACATGGATATCTTCTTTTTGACCGGGCTGTCGCGCCGAGGTGCGAGGCCCATCATCGGAGGGCAGCGACCTAGCGGCAGCACGCTAGATGATCTGATGGCTCGGGCATGTCCGGAGGCTGAGAAAGCGCGAAGTGGGAAAGTATCAATCCCCACAGTGGGAAACATAGTGCTTCGCACCATTCTGTTCATGGTGACCCGGGCAGCGGGTAGTATGGCCAACCACGAGGCCTAAAAGACTCATCTCTTGTTAGCTCTCGAATGCCTTGAGCCTACAGTGTTTGATTGGTGCACAGCAGTGACCAATAACATGAAGAGGCAGCTGAGCAACTGTCGTCGCGTGGAGACGAAACAGTTCGGCTACGGGTCCATCTTAGTCCCGCTCATTCTAGAGCGAGTGCCAGCCATGCGGCTGCAGACGATGGCCGTGGATGCTCCCAGGGATCCTCGAGAGACGAGGGCCTCACGATGGGCTCGAATCATGCCACGCGGAGGTGGCGGCCGGCCACATAGCTGGGGAGCATTTTTCCGAGACTGGCTGGATCAGCAGGAGATCTTTGTGGAGGACTGGCCATATGCAGGCATGGATTTCCGCAATGACCCTGATCTGGTACTGCCCCAAGGTGAACATTGGGATGATGCAGGTATAACACTTTGACTTTTGAATTTTTTAAATGTTTTTTGGATTTATTCTTTATGTACACGTCCTAAAAAATGTCATGGTATGCAGATGTGGGGCCTACTAGACCAGTTGGCCTGGCTGCCACGGCACGGAGAGAAGGACAGGGAGGTGATGTCCTGGCCTTAGCCCCTCCAGGGGTTGATACGTAAGAGGCTGTGGCTCGCAACCTTGAGGGGTTGCTGGAGGGGGTGCCTGACTACCAGGGGGTCGAGGAGGTCCCCATAGAGCATCAGATCCACACAGTGGGGGTGCAACCCAGGGTACACCGCCTACTGAGGCGGGTGGCATGAGCAGCTGTGTACTACAGAGAGCATCATCCAGTCGAATAGTCGCCTAGGCTTTATTTCCACTGTTATTTTGAGACTCATGACTCAGACATACTGATTTTTGGACATATACACTTATTTTTGAGCGCCTTAGTGCGCCACACGATATATATATATATATACATACCGGTTTTTGGATGGATCATTGTTGCATGTGATGATGTTTTGTTTATGTTATGCATTTATTCAATACAATTGTGATCTTATGTATGAATTTGCACGACACATGACCCATGGATTTTACATTTTTTGATGCAAGCTTAAAAGCATCTACATGCAAACTATGCTTGAAATGATTTATTTACATATGCTTAACTTTATTATGCTTTCTATGTCTTCTTGCATGATGTTTATCTGTTACGCAAATGTCTATCTAACACATGATTGGCCAATGCGTCGGTCAACGTATTAAATCGTCTCGGAATGTGCTGATAAGTAATGTAATCAAAGTTCCGTTCTAACAATCTTACACGTAGGTACAACCTTAATATGCGCTGGTCTCTGACGGAATATTGCCCGTTGAGTTGATGGACAACTAGCTAGGAGTCTAGATTCACCACTAGTTCGCGGATGCCAAGGTCAACTGCTTCGGCAAGTAATTCAATTACAGCGCTGTATTCGGCAACGTTGTTAGTGGTACGTCCTAGGCAGACCCCCTGAAGGTCTAACAATTCTCCGTGGGGATCGTAGATCACCCACGCCGCAGATGACAAATTGCAAGTACTACGGCAGGCGCCATCAGCGAAACCAACATAAGGTGCACTAGACATCTGCACAAGAAGAAGAAAACACAATAAGAGGAAAACACGCTTGCACACCAAGGCAAAATGAAAACATGCACAACACACAAAACACACGTATATACAAAGTGAGTGCGCGAAGTTATGCATAATATTTCTTCAGACACAGCCCGTTGCGGGGCTTGTCAAGAGGATTTCCTTCATAATCAATCAACTCATACGCGCCCTTTTGTAAAACTCTTTTCACAATGTAGGGACCTAACCACATAGATTCGAGTTTCCCTGCCCCCAGCTTATCCTTAGCTTGATCGTAGAGCAGTACTAAATCTCCCTCAACAAAGGAATGAGGATGAATATTTTGGTCGAAGTGAGCCTTGAATCTCTTTTTCTGTGCTTCGATAGCCAGAGAAGCCAAACAACGAGTCTCGTCTAACCGTTCTAGGTAAAGAAGCCGTTCCTCCACCGGAGTGGTGTTGGGGAGTAACTCGACAGCTAATTTTAATGAAGGAATCTCGCATTCGACGGGAAGGGTAGCCTCCAGTCCATAAACCAACTGGAAAGGAGTGAAACCGGTGGCATCCTTCACGGAAGTCCGGTAGGCCCACAAGGCTGGGAAAAGCATAAGGTGCCAGTTAGACTTGTGCGTATTGACGGTGCGCTGAAGCATGGTGATCAAAACTTTGTTCACGGCTTCAACTTGACCGTTAGATTGCGGATAGTACGGTGACGAACTATCTTGGCGCAAGCCTAGCTGGGATGTTAGCTCCGTCATCATATGAATTCAGAAATGCTTTCCATGATCTGTAACAATAGCCTGAGGGACTCCGAAACGAGTGATAATATGATTGAAAAGAAACTGCGCCACTGTGTGACCGTCTTCGTTCAATGTAGGCATCGCTTCGGCCCACTTGGTGAAATAATCCACAGCAACGATAATGTACCCATGCCCCCCAGCCGAACGAGGGTTACAGGATGTATAATCGATGCCCGATTTGGCAAATGGACCTACGGTTACAACAGGGTGCAGTAGTGCAACAGGTGCATGCATCTTCCGGTGGTAAACCTGGCATTCGTGACATGCACGTACAGCAAGGATGCAATCCTTGAAGATGGAAGGCCAGAAATAACCAGCCCGGAGGATCTTCTGAGCGGTAGCATATACGGACATATGGCCGCCACAAGCGCCGGAGTGGCAGTCATTCAAGACTCGCTCAGCCTCCTCGAGAGTTAAGCATCGGCGAAGAACAGAATCGACGCCGAGGCGGTATAGGGTATCGCCCAAGATACGATATGGTTGAGCTTGGTGACGAATTCGTCATCGAGCATCTTTCAATACGTTAGGACGGAACGAAGACGTCTGTAAATATACGATAATATCCCCGTACAACGGGTCGAGGGTGCTAATGAGAAACAAAGTTTCATCCGGAATATGTTCCGCTGAGGGGGATGGTGCAGAGTTAGATGGTATGGAACAGAGCAATTCAGCAAAGACCAGAGATTTCTTAGACTTGGCTGCAGTGAATTCCAAGTCGAACTCTTGGAGGATTACAATCCACTTCGAGTATTTGCCCCCCAGCAGCTGACGTGACAAAATGTAGGTCATGGGGTTGCAATCAGAGATCACGGTCGTTGTGCGCAACAGGATATAATGCCGGAATCATTGGACGGCGCAGACAGCTGCCAATGCCAACTTTTCGACGTATGCATAGCGAGTTTCCGTATCTAGAAGGTTGCGGCTGAGATAATAGATAACATGCTCGGTGCTAGCATCATCGTCCTGCACGAGAACCATACCGATGGTGGTGTCAGCGGCAGCCAAATAGAGAATATAGTCGCGGTGATAATTCGGAGGTCTTAAGAGCGGAGCTGAGACGAGAAGGTCTTTAAGGCGCTCGAAAGACTCCTGGGCGATGGCATCCCAACGGAAGGGTGTGTCTCACTTTAATAATCGCGTGAAGCCTTTAGCCACCTCGGCATAATTCGGGATAAATCGTCTGAGAAAATTAGCTTTCCCTTGCAAGCCCTGCAATTGCTGCAAAGAGGCAGGGGGAGGAAGATTCAGAATGGCCTCGACTTTCAGGGGATCCACAAGGATGCCTTCCCGGGAGACGATAAACCCGAGTAGTCGGCCAGCTTCCACGCAGAAGACACACTTGTGTGCATTAAGTCGAATACGGTAGTGTCGACAGCGGAGGAAGATTTCGCGTAAATGAGATGGATGGTCTTGACGTTTAGCTGAATGAGCTGGGAGGTCATCCAGGTAAGGCTGTACGATGTGTCGGATATCATGAAAAGCATACGACATCGCATGCTGGAAAGTGGCACTAGCATTTTTGAGACCGAAAGGGAGCTTTTTATAAGCAAAGGTACCCCAAGGACAAATGAAAGCTGTCTTGTGCTGGTCTGCGGGGGCTATGTTGATCTGGTTGTAACTAGAGAAGCCGTCCATAAAGGAATAAATCTCACTTCCTGCGCAGTCATCAATAAGCTGATCAATAAAAGGCGTAGGGAAGTTATCTTTTGGACAGGCGCGGTTGATATCGCGGTAGTCAACACAGACCCGAATAGTACCCTGCTTTTTATTCACATGGACTATGTTAGATACCCATTCCGTGAGAGGAATGGCATAGATGAAACCAGCTCGAAGAAGCTTTTCAACCTCGGCCTTGATGGCTGCTGCCTTTCGAGGGTGCACAGGACGTAAACGCTGACGAACAGGTTTGGCGCCTGGATAAGTAGGAATTTCGTGCACCACAATACTAGGGTCGATGCCGGGCATTTCCTTGTAAGACCATGCAAAGACATCCCGGAATTCACGAAATAAAGTGGTATAAAGCTGAATTTCCTCTGGAGTACAGGTGACTCCAATATGAATATGCTCGACAATCCCTGGTTTGACGGAGATGTCGATTGGCTGGGTTTGCGTTATATTTCCCAAATTGCCCTCCGACGACACTTGATATAGCTGGATAGGTGTTTGGAGAGGCGGAGATGGGACACATGAAGCAAACCGCTCGAGACATGCGGCCATTTCCGGATGGGGAGGGAGAAACGAAGAGCGATGGTGGTGATCTGACCAAGGGAGCTCTTCTAGAGACATAGTCTCTATAATGGCCTCATCAGATGGGAAAATCTCTTTCAAAGGATCCGAAGTAGGCTCATCTCCTAACCATGGGAAATGATCATATGAATTGGGAACACTGCTTAGAGAAGCAGGTTCAGGGAGTGGAGCTGATGCAGCGACAATCTCGATGTAATTGAGCTCGGCGGGACTCAATGGCATCATATCGCCCCAAGAGTCTTCCTGATTCGGGGGAGGAAGAACCCATGGATCTGAACGTACGGAGATCATATTGACAGAGGCGAAATTGGGAGGTGGGAGGGGAAAGACTCCCATCAAAGCAGGATCTTTGAAAAGTCCGGCTCCCACACTTTCTAAGGACTTGGAGGTATGCTCCACAAATGGCACATTACCTTCGGAGGAAGAGGCGAAGAAAGAGAGTTGGTCCACCGTGACAATCTTTCCTTGATGAGGGAAACGAACGACACAGAATAAAGAGGACGCTACGGCCTGCATGGCATATGTCCAGCTGCGGCCGAGGAGGAGGTTGTACGTGAGATTTGCGTCAACGGCCTCTACCTCTACTTTGACTGTCTTGCCTTCTAAGGAAATGGGTAAACGTTGGAGAATACTGTAAGGGCGAGATTCTCTTCCATCGAACGCTTCTAGGGTCGTAGGAGACTGACTCAGAGCGGGGGAACCAATAGCCTTCCAGCAAGCGACTGACATAATACAGGTTGAGGCACCTTCATCAATAACGGTAAGATGAATCGTTTTGCTATTAATGATGACCTGGATAAGGAATGCGACTTGGTGAGGCAGTCTCTGGGAAAAACCCTCGAGATCAAAAGTAATCAAATCCGAATCTGCCGGGTCGATGCCACCAATGGCTGATAGCAGGGACTTCTTCTGTGAGGGGCAGCTCTGGAGGACTTCTAATGCGGACATAGCGGACGGAGCCTTACCTAAGTCCTCGACAATGCTATAGTGCTGGGCGGCACGAGCATTGGGGTTATAGGATGACTTCCTGAGTACACCTTTAGGAGGGGGTCAGGGGATCGTCTCAGCGCTGGGCCGTTCGATGTGAAGGGGACCAAAACTGGACGGAGGAGCGCTGGAGGGAATCTCCGGCTCTTTCCCGGCTGAAGAAGGATAATCTTTTGCTCGAGTTGAAACATGGATGGGAATGGTGCCAGCCATGAACACTTGAGAACCGAACGAGGAAGAGGACTGAGAGGGGTCAGCCACCTGATGCGTCTGTTGGGAAGGGAAAGGTTCTTTCAACACGGCAGGAGGTCCAGGAGCACCTTTCAATAACTGACTAACTTCGGACCACCTAGGGCAGTCTTTGGTATAGTGATCCTCCTCACAGATGAGGCAAGGATACTTAGGTTTTCGCTTGGCTCCATCTTCAGATGAATTTTTAGAAGGTTCCTGCTTGGGTTGTTTATTCTCATTTTTCGGTTTGCCTTTCCCCTTCCCTTTCCCTTTTGAGGATTTGTCCACCGCGGTGGACTGAACGGCGTTAACCTCTGAGGTACTAATAGGATTCGATGGGCCCTGAGAAGCATTTTCGTTGGAAGCATTTTGCTTTTGCTTTCCAGGGTTTGCGGAGGATTTCTTCGACGACGAATTGACAGAGCCAATGACTCCATCTACTGATGGTTTCGGCGGAGCCTTGGTCTGTCCAGGCCTCGGAGCATCTGGAAAATACTCATATAGAGTACCTGACTGAGAATAGACTAAGTCTAGGTACTGAGCTCGCGCGATCGCTTGCTCTTCAGTTACACACGCTCCCATGGCAATATCTTTGGTGATCTTGGGCACAAAGGAGGTTGTAAACCAGTCGGTCAGGAGTTGATCAGGAATCCAGAATTTGATCAAACGACGACGCCTTCTCCATTCATGTATATGATCAGAGATGTGCGTGGCCGTGTCCTGTTTCAAAGACGTGAGGAGATTAGTCCCAGTCTCGTACCGAATGGGCAACTGAAAATGGGTTAAAAATGCCATAGCTAACGAGTTGAAGTCTTGAAACATACCGCGATTCAGCTCAATATACCATTTCGCAGCTGCACCGGTGAGAGTCCTCTGAAAGAGGCGAAGCCGGATAGAGTCATCAAGCCATGAGTTGGATGAACACCAAAGATGATAAGTCATAACATGCGCTTGAGGGTCCTCTCCTGCCTTGCCGTCAAACTTTGGACAATCACCAGGTATTTTAGTTGGGACCGACGGCCAATATGGATTATGCAAAATGGGATCATTTGTTAACTTAGACACGTCCGGAAGTTCCAACGTCGCTAGAAATGGCAGCTGAGGATTAAAGGACATCCGAGGCTGAGGGTTCGAAGCAGTAGTAGGGTTCCAACCAGATTGTGGTTGTCCCCAGGGATCTTGTCCAGATGGACCTGGCCCGAAAGGGCCTAGAGCATAAGAACTCTGTCCCGACGGGCCTGGCCCAAAAGGGCCAGGCGCATAAGGACCTTGTCTCGACGGGCCTGGCCCAAAAGGGCCAGGCGCATAAGGACCTTGTCCAGAGGGGTTCTGTCCATACGGATTTGGTCCATACGCAGACGATTGACCCTGATACTGCCCCCCAGCACCCCATGTATTAGCAGCTTGGCCCGCAGGTGCACCATATTGATAGTTTTGGTAAGGAGTGGCCTGTGGTTGCTGATAATTCTGATAAGGAGCAAACTGATTCTGCCCCTGGGGTTGCTGGTAGCCATATGGTTGCTGGGCCCCATACGGAGCCTGATAGGCAGGCTGCGTTTGGTAAGGAGGTTGATAACCTGTTTGAGTTTGAGGCCCAGGGTAATGTCCTTGAACCGGTTGAGGTTGAACCATCTGTCCCGAAGGTTGACTTGGTTGGATTTGAGATGGGCCTGGTTGGCCAGCAGGATAAACTTGCTGGGCGCCAGGCTGTCCATGCGCCACCAAGGGTGGTCTTTGCGGAACGGATGACTGAGCTGGCTGGATAGCTGGTTGACGCCGAGGTTGGCCAGCTTGTCCAGCTGGACGAGTAGGGCGGACAGCGGGTTGACCTTGCTGCATAGCAGGTTGGCCCGTTTGCCCCCCAGGGTGACCAAACTGAGCAGAGGGCTGGGCTTGCTGCATAGCAGGCTGCCCTCCTTGGTGCATAGGCTGAGCAGAGGGTTGGCCTTGCTGTATAGCAGGTTGCCCCCCTTGCCCAGAAGGATTCATGGATTGAGCGGTGGGTTGACCTTGTTGAACATAAGGTTGCCCACCTTGCCCAAGAGGGTATCCCTGCTGGATTGCTGGTTGATTTTGAGGATTATAAGCTGACCCAGTTTGTCCAGATGGGTACCCTTGCTGGAAACCGGGTGGGCCTTGCTGAACGTAAGGCTGCCCGGTTTGTCCAGTCGGGTAACCTTGCTGAGTACCAGGTTGCCCTGGATACCCAGTAGGTTGACCTTGATATGAATACGACGGACCTCCAATGGCCGAGGGTTGTCCCTGGTAGGGTTGTCCCTGTGGGCCCCCAGATTGTCCTGGGTCAGGCGGGCCATAAAGTGGTTTCCCCTAGGGGGTTTGCACGTAGAATGGCTGACCTTGATTGGGAGGTCCTATGGACTGCCTGGGAGGATCCCGGTTCCCTTTGAACATATGAGTAGAGTAATCGTACGTGATATTCAAGGGTTCCTCGTTTTCTTCGAAAGGGCGATGAGGGAGGCCCGAGACGCTCTCAAGGAACTCACCGTTTTCATCATAGAAAAAGAAGGGACCTTCGTAATCCGGGTCCGTTATGGGTTCCCCATAAGCATCATACGGCCCTGATCCTGGAATTCCACCAACAAAGGAACCAGCTTGAGGGATTTCAGACGAGGAAACCGGTACAGCACTGACGACCGGAGTCGAACGTGCTACACAGACAGTAGGTTGAGTGGGAACTGAGGTGACGGGCGTGTTAAGCCCTGTCGTAAGGGGTGTACTGAGGGGCTGCGAAACAAAAGGCCCGGTGGAGGCAGCGAGACTAGGATCCCATATAGTTGTAGAAGTCGTTCTAGCGGCATACCTATCCCTCAGTGATTGATATCGAGGGGGGAGGGGAGAGGAAGCCGGGATCGGGGTCCCGATGTCTGTGACCACGGGTGTCTCACGGTGCTGGAAGCTGTCTCATCCATAGGGGAAGTAGACATCGGAGACGACATACCGAGAGGAGTACGAGGGGTACGAGGGGTATAATCGGGCTCCCAGATAGGATTCCAATCTTCTATATAATCTTCGTCGCCTGGGGCACGTACGTTGATAGGCTGGATACTCGGAACAATGGAAAGAGTACCGCTTACAACTGGTACCTCTGGAGCAACAGAAGATGGAGAATCCTGATCAATTGGACCGGGAGTTGACGGGTCAGCCAGGATGACAAGACCCCTTAGAAAACCTAAAGCAAACTAACGATAGGCAACCCTACTCAAACTAGCGCACACAAGATCTAACAGGAAATGTTATCGTAGCCGAAATTTTTTTTTAAGACATTGGAATTAGACTTGACCTTTTCATGTTTCAAGAGTCGAGAAAAGGACGAAAAGATGACTCCAGTCTCCTTCGAATATTTAATGAGCACGAAGTGACAAGACGCTCACTTACACCTTTTCATTTAGGGAGTCCGAAAAGGATCAAAAGTGACTGCTCTGGAGATTCTAGGTAAAAGGTGTGCCAGACTTTTCGCAAAACCACAGAATACTTTTTAGGGTACGGGTGGTCAATCTTCGTGAATGCTGTGTTCACTGCATTGCGAATCGTAAGGCGGCAGACTCGGCTTCCTATGGATCAAGGATAAAAGCCTAGTGGGGTCTCCCTATATACGCGACGGTACGTGGGAGCACAGTCCGTGTTAGACCACTATCGAGTCACAGAAGGAGGAATCACCCAACCGTAATGTGAAACAACAGTGACTATGTTTAAAGACGCCGGAACACGTCTCTAACCTAGACCTCTAGATATTTGCGTTTAGTTCCAATGCGTTTTTAGATTCATTCGGTTCATTTTATAGTTGATCTTGAGATTAAGTTTCGATTTCAGGTCCTATCGTATGTTCTCTCACAATTACCTAGATGCAAACTACATGTCAAAGAGAATCATTTTGTTCGATGAATTCTGGCTATGGAAGGGTAAAGAGATTTCAATCAAACAAAACGAACACAATCAATCAAACAGCCTAATGCAACTAAAAGCGAGGAAAGGAAACTTTTTTCTTTTGAAAATGCAAATCAATGAAACATTCTTTTCCTTTTCAACTTTTTAAAAGCAAAGCTACTAGTTTGATTTTCTTTCAGTGACACCAAGCATCCAAAATAATTTGGAGGAACTAGAACACCAAGCAAAATGTAATTGCCTAATGAAAACACACAAAGTTCCCAAAACACCCAACAACGATTTCCAAATCAATGAGAAGATCAAGTTCCGCACGAGCTGTGTCATCTAAGCTCGGCAAGTCAAGCAAGGATTGCAAGCAAGGAGAAAGTGAAAAACACTCGGAAACACGACCCAAAGCACTTCAACAATTACTGAACAAGTGCACAAACGAATCCGAAATTGGCTGATCAAACAAGCAAACAAGATCCCTACGGAAGGCTTGACACACACATGGCCGCTAGATGTCCTAGGGCTAGAGTGCAAAATCAACAGAGAAGGGCAAACACCCGAAGGAAGAGAGTTACAACCAGCCAATTAGAGACTCAAAACCATTCAGCGATCGAAAAAGTGACGGTGTAAACACAAACCAAGCAGCGAAAGCAAAAGGGAAGGTGTTCGCGAGACCAAAACTAAGCAAAACGGAACCCTATGGATCCAGACTTCGCAATCAAGGAGTTCAAAGTTCAGACAGTGAAAAGCAAGTCACAAAGCAGGTGGAGAGAAGAAGGGACAGTCAAAGCAAAAGGTTCAGGAGGCTAATTTGGTCAAAAATGAATTTTACAGGATCAGCGCGGGTAGCCTTCAGCAACTCGGCGCTGACAGGAGGAGCCCTTTAGCAACTTTGCGACGTCAGCGCGGAAGAACAGGAATAAAGCGCGCTGTCTCGGAAAAACGAGGTCAGCGCGGAAATAAAACACACAGACGCGATGACAGGAAATACAAAGAAGCGGGGACGCGATGTCAGCGCGGAAGGACACGAATAAAGCGCGCTGTCTCTGAAAACGAGGTCAGCGCGGCTGTTAGACATACAGGCACGAGGGAAAGAAAACCAAAAAACAGGGTCGCGATGTCAGCGCGACTGTTCGGAATTAAAATGCGCTGAGAGCAAAACGAGCAAGGCCAAAATAAAAACTTCCCAAACCAAAAGAAAAAAGCCTTCTAACAATCAAGACACTTCCCAGATGTACCCAGAAAGTTTATAAACAGAGAGACAATCCCGAAATCTCGGAAAAAAGACCAATCAAAGTCAAACACAAAAGTGGATTCAAGAGACAAAAAAGGCTGATCCCCAGTTGAGTCGCCAAATTGTTGGAGAGGTAAATCCCCTCTACGGATAGAGGCGATCCCTACTAGCCCAGCAAGGGTCTAGCAACAATCAAACAATGCTGCTATGCATGTTCCTAATTACAATTAAACAAGAGGTAAAGAGCACCTACTTGGATTCCAGCGCTGTTGTTTGACGAAGAGATGTTGCCTTCGCTCCTTCGCTTTGGCTGGTCACAATCCTCCGCGATCCCCGCGAATGGATACCTGCACACACGAAGAGGAAACAAACACAAGCGTGAAATCTAGTAAAAGCAACCATACATCGGTCAGAAAAGATGTAATTCACATTTAACCATTGCAAGTACAAATGGGAATGGAACAATAATAGCAGTCATCTATTATTAATCAGAATAGAGAAGAGTACAACCAAATGTTCTGACGTCGGTAACCTTCTCAGGAGGGGCCAGTCAGCATGTATCTCAAGCATTCACCTTTGAGGATGATTCTCCCAAGACAAACAACTCTCTCTCACACAAGCAACACAAAACAACCTCCCTAAGCAATCAATCACTTCCACACCTAGCACACCAAATACCTATAGTAGCAGCAATCTGAGCACTATAAGCTCTATACAATCCAAGCTATGTCTAACTATCCAAAAAACTAGCTCATGGTAATGGTGGAAGTTTATATAGGAGAAGGAGCCTCCTAAAAGGGTGGAAGGATGAGCTTATCTTTGAGGGAAACGGTTGCAAAGGGTCGAACAGTCATGCCATAGAAGGGAGTCGACATTCACAAAGCTAACAACCAAGCCTGGAGTTATCTGGAAGGCTGGTTGTTTGAACAAATTCGCCCAAACTGGATCAGCGCGGATTATTAGGAAACTGTCGCGCTGTCGGCGCATCTCAATAACTGGGACAGTCATGTCAGCGCGGAAGCACACGGGAAAGGCGCGCTGTAGGCCATCGCGGAAAAGTGATGTTCTTCCGCGCTGGCAGCGCACAGCATACACTACAAGGCGCCTGTCATCGCGGTTATTTTAGGGACAGACGCGCTGATGAACAAAACTTTGGAAAAATGGGTTTTTAACCAGTTCAAGGAGCAAGAACTTAGTGATTGTGGAATCTGGGCACAGCAGGGTGACTGACAGGAAGGCAGTGAGAAATTACTGTGTAACAGATGCCCCCTAAAGCATGAAGACCGAGAGAGTGGGAGGGGTGAAATGCTTTACAACACACGCCGAACTGGAACACCACCAGGAAGGACCGAAATATCTCTGATAATCAAGTACATGCAGTCTAGGCATGGGCGCAGCCATCCACGAAGACATGCGAAAATGGCCTGTGGAATGGACGCAGCCACCCAGCTAAAGAGACCAAAAGAATGATAAGGTATGGTCGCAGCCATCCATGAAGACTCAGGTATGGGCGCAGCCATCCATCAATGAGTCATGTAATGATCATCCACAAAATCGCAACCTGGACCATAACAGACAGGGATCCAGGGTCTTGCGCTCCGTCCCGATCCGAACAAAGTACAAGTTCAAGCATGTGAATATATGGGTTGAAGTCGAACATGCATGAACATCGTCTGATTACCAGTCAATGATGAAAACTGTTAACAGACGCGAGAGGTACCACCAATAATGACAATGGCCCTCAGGGTACTATAGGTACAATCCGCGGCATGTGAATCAATGAGCTGGTGTCGAACACCCACGGAATCGTTCGATCGGAGGCCAATGATGTAAACCTCGCGTCGAACACGAAGAACCTGCCATTGAGGCATGCAGGCTCTAAGGCACCTGAAGGGAGTCTCTAAGTCACCTTCCTGGATAATGAGCTGAAGTCGACAGGAAGTGACCTTGAGCGAAGGTGGGCCATAATGTTTCCCACATCATCGACGCGAGACAGAGGAAAAATGATTTGTGTGAGATAGCAGATGAGGTTGTATTATTGCAGAGGTCAATTTCTCTTGAACATATCGGCGGCACTGTAACGGATTTGGCAGTATTTGACATCAAATGAGCAGAGGTCATGGTGACAGGGCAATGAGCAGATGAGAGGTCAAAACAGGATAACCCAAACCCACGGAGGCTAATGTGAAACGAGATGAGATATCCCCACCCAGACACGAAGCAGACTAGTGCCATGTTCAAGAGCGACATACTGCCGACACGACAATTATTACAGTTCCATTTCCCCACCATGTCTGGCAGGTACCCCGGTTATTTTTGGATGACAAGCTTGACGGGGATAGCATATGCTTGAAGAGTGTCATTTCGACAATGTCCGATGTCATTAAGTGTTTAACGAGCCTGACAAAGGAAAAACTCGGCGTCTTTTCTTGTTTAGAGAGTCTGAAAAGACAGCGGAAAAGGAGACTCCAGGGGGGTCCTTTTTCGTACAGTTGTGTCTCTCGAGCCGGAAAAAGTATAAAACTATGCTCGAAAGAACCGCCCGACCATTACGATCGAGGAGTACTTTTCGTAAATAGTGTTCTTGACCCGAAAAAGTAAAAAAGCGGTCGAAAACACGTCGTTTTAGAACCAATAACGAGTGCGAAACGACAAACACCCGGCAATCTTTTTAGTTCAATCGGTCGAAAAAGAGCTTAAAATGACCGCTTTTCCTTCCTTTTAACGAGCTGAAAAGAGGCTCGGCTATCTTCTCTTGTTTACCGTCGGAAAAGAGCTTAGAGACGACATATATGGGGATCATGCGAACAGAGGATCATCACGACCAAGTTACTTCATCTGGACCTGCACAAGAGCACTACCCGCATAAATCCATTCGATATGTATAAAAACATATTAAAACATGCATTTAACAAATTCAGGGCTAAAGTTATGGTTAAAAATGGAAAAAACCCAAAAAATATGGCAATTTATGAGTTTTTACTATAAATAGGAGGGAGTAATAAGTCATTTTTACCATTTTACTATTTTGGAACGTGAAGGACGTGGAGGAGCCAGAAAGTTGACGGAGCGATTTCCAGCCCGTACAGACACCGTTTTCCGATCTGCTTCTTCCAGGTAGGTTCTCGTTCCCTTGCCCTGCATTTTGATTGTTTTCAGTAGGATTTTAACGGTTCATGCTGCCCAATTGGGCGATTTTTTAATGCATGGGTGCGCGTTCGGTCAGCGCGGATATCCCCCACGGGTCCGCGCTGACCGAATTGGAACACAACGCGGCCAACTTCGGGTCAGCGCGGAAAACCCGTGTTCTTCCGCGCTGACCTCGAAAATTATCGAAGGGCTGCCATGGTCAGCGCGTCTGTTTTTAAAACAGCCGCGCTGGCGCGGAAAAATTATTTTATTTTAATTTGAACGTAAAAAATCCAACTTCAGCACGTCTAAATTCTTTTCATGGTTCCTGCAGGACGTAATGGCTTTCCAATGGCAGGAAAGAGTGCACGATGTCGAAGATATTGCTGCTTGGGCAAATGTGGATTGCTGCAATGCCATGCGGGCTTGCGGGTTTATGAAATTTTTCCTCACACCTCGCCTACGAGCTCAGCATGATCTTCTCGAGCTACTGATCAGGGCATGGAACCCGGTGGATATGAAATTCACTATCCGGGGTCAGGATATCGAATTTGACCACATGGATATCTTCTTTTTGACCGGGCTGTCGCGCCGAGGTGCGAGGCCCATCATCGGAGGGCAGCGACCTAGCGGCGGCACGCTAGATGATCTGATGGCTCGGGCATGTCCGGAGGCTGAGAAAGCGCGAAGTGGGAAAGTATCAATCCCCACAGTGGGAAACATAGTGCTTCGCACCATTCTGTTCATGGTGACCCGGGCAGCGGGTAGTATGGCCAACCACGAGGCCTCAAAGACTCATCTCTTGTTAGCTCTCGAATGCCTTGAGCCTACAGTGTTTGATTGGTGCACAGCAGTGACCAATAACATGAAGAGGCAGCTGAGCAACTGTCGTCGCGGGGAGACGAAACAGTTCGGCTACGGGTCCATCTTAGTCCCGCTCATTCTAGAGCGAGTGCCAGCCATGCGGCTGCAGACGATGGCCGTGGATGCTCCCAGGGATCCTCGAGAGACGAGGGCCTCACGATGGGCTCGAATCATGCCACGCGGAGGTGGCGGCCGGCCACATAGCTGGGGAGCATTTTTCCGAGACTGGCTGGATCAGCAGGAGATCTTTGTGGAGGACTGGCCATATGCGGGCATGGATTTCCGCAATGACCCTGATCTGGTACTGCCCCAAGGTGAACAGTGGGATGATGCAGGTATAACACTTTGACTTTTGAATTTTTTAAATGTTTTTTGGATTTATTTTTTATGTACATGTCCTAACAAATGTCATGGTATGCAGATGTGGGGCCTACTAGACCGGTTGGCCTGGCTGCCACGGCACGGAGAGAAGGACAGGGAGGTGGGGTCCTGGCCTTAGCCCCTCCAGGGGTTGATACGTCAGAGGCTGTGGCTCGCAACCTTGAGGGGTTGCTGGAGGGGGTGCCTGACTACCAGGGGGTCGAGGAGGTCCCCATAGAGCATCAGATCCACACAGTGGGGGTGCAACCCAGGGTACACCGCCTTCTGAGGCGGGTGGCACGAGCAGCTGTGTACTACAGAGAGCATCATCCAGCCGAATAGTCGCCTAGGCTTTATTTCCACTGTTATTTTGAGACTCATGACTCAGACATACTGATTTTTGGACATATACACTTATTTTTGAGCGCCTTAGTGCGCCACACGATATATATATATATATACATACCGGTTTTTGGATGGATCATTGTTACATGTGATGATGTTTTGTTTATGTTATGCATTTATTCAATACAATTGTGATCTTATGTATGAATTTGCACGACACATGACCCATGGATTTTACATTTTTTGATGCAAGCTTAAAAGCATCTATATGCAAACTATGCTTGAAATGATTTATTTACATATGCTTAACTTTATTATGCTTTCTATGTCTTCTTGCATGATGTTTATCTGTTACGCAAATGTCTATCTAACACATGATTGGCCAATGCGTCAGTCAACGTATTTAATCGTCTCGGAATGTGTTGATAAGTAATGTAATCAAAGTTCCGTTCTAACAATCTTACACGTAGGTACAACCTTAATATGCGCTGGTCTCTGACGGAATATTGCCCGTTGAGTTGATGGACAACTAGCTGGGAGTCCAGGTTCACCACTAGTTCGCGGATGCCAAGGTCAACTGCTTCGGCAAGTAATTCAATTACAGCGCTGTATTCGGCAACGTTGTTAGTGGTACGACCTAGGCAGACCCCTTGAAGGTCTAACAATTCTCCGTGAGGATCGTAGATCACCCACGCCGCAGATGACAAATTGCAAGTACTACGGCAGGCGCCATCAGCGAAACCAACATAAGGTGCACTAGACATCTGCACAAGAAGAAGAAAACACAATAAGAGGAAAACACGCTTGCACACCAAGGCAAAATGAAAACATGCACAACACACAAAACACACGTATATACAAAGTGAGTGCGCGAAGTTATGCATAATATTTCTTCAGATACAGCCCGTTGCGGGGCTTGTCAAGAGGATTTCCTTCATAATCAATCAACTCATACGCGCCCTTTTGTAAAACTCTTTTCACAATGTAGGGACCTAACCACATAGATTCGAGTTTCCCTGCCCCCAGCTTATCCTTAGCTTGATCGTAGAGCAGTACTAAATCTCCCTCAACAAAGGAACGAGGATGAATATTCTGGTCGAAGTGAGCCTTGACTCTCTTTTTCTGTGCTTCGATAGCCAGAGAAGCCAAACGACGAGTCTCGTCTAACCGTTCTAGGTAAAGAAGCCGTTCCTCCACCGGAGTGGTGTTGGGGAGTAACTCGACAGCTAATTTTAATGAAGGAATCTCGCATTCGACGGGAAGGGTAGCCTCCAGTCCATAAACCAACTGGAAAGGAGTGAAACCGGTGGCATCCTTCACGGAAGTCCGGTAGGCCCACAAGGCTGGGAAAAGCATAAGGTGCCAGTTAGACTTGTGCGTATTGACGGTGCGCTGAAGCATGGTGATCAAAACTTTGTTCACGGCTTCAACTTGACCGTTAGATTGTGGATAGTACGGTGACGAACTATCTTGGCGCAAGCCTAGCTGGGATGTTAGCTCCGTCATCATATGATTTCGGAAATGCTTTCCATGATCTGTAACAATAGCCTGAGGGACTCCGAAACGAGTGATAATATGATTGAAAAGAAACTGCGCCGCTGTGTGACCGTCTTCGTTCAATGTAGGCATCGCTTCGGCCCACTTGGTGAAATAATCCACAGCAACGATAATGTACCCATGCCCCCCGGCCGAACGAGGGTTACAGGATGTATAATCGATGCCCCATTTGGCAAATGGACCTACGGTTACAACAGGGTGCAGTGGTGCAACAGGTGCACGCATCTTCCGGTGGTAAACCTGGCATTCGTGACATGCACGTACAGCAAGGATGCAATCCTTGAAGATGGAAGGCCAGAAATAACCAGCCCGGAGGATCTTCTGAGCGGTAGCATATCCGGACATATGGCCGCCACAAGCGCCGGAGTGGCAGTCATTCAAGACTCGCTCAGCCTCCTCGAGAGTTAAGCATCGGCGAAGAACAGAATCGACGCCGAGGCGGTACAGGGTATCGCCCAAGATACGATATGGTTGAGCTTGGTGACGAATTCGTCGTCGAGCATCTTTCGATACGTTAGGACGGAACGAAGACGTCTGTAAATATACGATAATATCCCCGTACCACGGGTCGAGGGTGCTAATGAGAAACAAAGTTTCATCCGGAATGTGCTCCTCTGAGGGGGATGGTGCAGAGTTAGATGGTAAGGAACAGAGCAGTTCAGCAAAGACCAGAGATTTCTTAGACTTGGCTGCAGTGAATTCCAAGTCGAACTCTTGGAGGATTACAATCCACTTCGAGTATTTGCCCCCCAGCAGCTGACGTGACAAAATGTAGGTCATGGGGTTGCAATCAGAGATCACGGTCGTTGTGCGCAACAGGATATAATGCCGGAATCGTTGGACGGCACAGACAGCTGCCAATGCCAACTTTTCGACGTATGCGTAGCGAGTTTCCGTATCCAGAAGGTTGCGGCTGAGATAATAGATAACATGCTCGGTGCCAGCATCATCGTCCTGCACTAGAACCATACCGATGGTGGTGTCAGCGGCAGCCAAATAGAGAATATAGTCGCGGTGATAGTTCGGAGGTCTTAAGAGCGGAGCTGAGACGAGAAGGTCTTTAAGGCGCTCGAAAGACTCCTGGGCGATGGCATCCCAACGGAAGGGTGTGTCTCGCTTTAATAATCGCGTGAAGCCTTTAGCCACCTCGGCATAATTCGGGATAAATCGTCTGAGAAAATTAGCTTTCCCTTGCAAGCTCTGCAATTGCTGCAAAGAGGCAGGGGGAGGAAGATTCAAAATGGCCTCGACTTTCAGGGGATCCAGACGGATGCCTTCCCGGGAGACGATAAACCCGAGTAGTCGGCCAGCTTCCACGCAGAAGACACACTTGTGTGGATTAAGTCGAATACGGTAGTGTCGACAGCGGAGGAAGATTTCGCGTAAATGAGATGGATGGTCTTGACGTTTAGCTGAATGAGCTGGGAGGTCATCCAGGTAAGGCTGTACGATGTGTCGGATATCATGAAAAGCATACGACATCGCACGCTGGAAAGTGGCACCGGCATTTTTGAGACCGAAAGGGAGCTTTTTATAAGCAAAGGTACCCCAAGGACAAATGAAAGCTGTCTTGTGCTGGTCTGCGGGGGCTATGTTGATCTGGTTGTAACCAGAGAAGCCGTCCATAAAGGAATAAATCTCACTTCCTGCGCAGTCATCAATAAGCTGATCAATAAAAGGCGTAGGGAAGTTATCTTTTGGACAGGCGCGGTTGATATCGCGGTAGTCAACACAGACCCGAATAGTACCCTGCTTTTTATTCACAGGGACTATGTTAGATACCCATTCCGTGAGAGGAATGGCATAGATGAAACCAGCTCGAAGAAGCTTTTCAACCTCGGCCTTGATGGCTGCTGCCTTTCGAGGGTGCACAGGACGTAAACGCTGACGAACAGGTTTGGCGCCTGGATAAGTAGGAATTTCGTGCACCACAATACTAGGGTCGATGCCGGGCATTTCCTCGTAAGACCATGCAAAGACATCCCGGAATTCACGAAATAAAGCGGTATAAAGCTGAATTTCCTCTGGAGTACAGGTGACTCCAATATGAATATGCTCGACAATCCCTGGTTTGACAGAGATGTCGATTGGCTGGGTTTGCGTTATATTTCCCAAATTGCCCTCCGACGACACTTGATATAGCTGGATAGGTGTTTGGAGAGGCGGAGATGGGACACATGAAGCAAACCGCTCGAGACATGCGGCCATTTCCGGATGGGGAGGGAGAAACGAAGAGCGATGGTGGTGATCTGACCAAGGGAGCTCTTCTAGAGACATAGTCTCTATAATGGCCTCATCGGACGGGAAAATCTCTTTCAAAGGGTCCGAAGTAGGCTCATCTCCTAACCATGGGAAATGATCATATGAATCGGGAACACTGCTTAGAGAAGCAGGTTCAGGGGGTGGAGCCGATGCAGCGACAATCTCGATGTAATTGAGCTCGGCGGGACTCAATGGCATCATATCGCCCCAAGAGTCTTCCTGATTCGGGGGAGGAAGAACCCATGGATCTGAACGTACAGAGATCATATTGACAGAGGCGAAATTGGGAGGCGGGAGGGGAAAGACTCCCATCAAAGCAGGATCTTTGAAAAGTCCGGCTCCCACACTTTCTAAGGACTTGGAGGTATGCTCCACAAATGGCACATTACCTTCGGAGGAAGAGGCGAAGAAAGAGAGTTGGTCCACCGTGACAATCTTTCCTTGGTGAGGGAAACGAACGACACGGAATAAAGAGGACGCTACGGCCTGCATGGCATATGTCCAGCTGCGGCCGAGGAGGAGGTTGTACGTGAGATTTGCGTCAACGACCTCTACCTCTACTTCGACTGTCTTGCCTTCTAAGGAAATGGGTAAACGTTGGAGAATACCGTAAGGGCGAGATTCTCTTCCATCGAACGCTTCTAGGGTCGTAGGAGACTGACTCAGAGCGGGGGAACCAATAGCCTTCCAGCAAGCGACTGACATAATACAGGTTGAGGCACCTTCATCAATAACGGTACGATGAATCGTTTTGCTATTAATGATGACCTGGATAAGGAATGCTACTTGGTGAGGCAGTCTCTGGGAAAAACCCTCGAGATCAAAAGTAATCAAATCCGAATCTGCCGGGTCGATGCCACCAATGGCTGATAGCAGGGACTTCCTCTGTGAGGGGCAGCTCTGGAGGACTTCTAATGCGGACATAGCGGACGGAGCCTGAGCTAAGTCCTCGACAATGCTATAGTGCTGGGCGGCACGAGCATTGGGGTTATAGGATGACTTCCTGAGTACACCTTTAGGAGGGGGTCGGGGGATCGTCTCAGCGCTGGGCCGTTCGATGTGAAGGGGACCAGAACTGGACGGAGGAGCGCTGGAGGGAATCTCCGGCTCTTTCCCGGCTGAAGAAGGATAATCTTTTGCTCGAGTTGAAACATGGATGGGAATGGTGCCAGCCATGAACACTTGAGAACCGAACGAGGAAGAGGACTGAGAGGGGTCAGCCACCTGATGCGTCTGTTGGGAAGGGAAAGGTTCTTTCAACACGGCAGGAGGTCCAGGAGCGCCTTTCAATAACCGACTAACTTCGGACCGCCTAGGGCAGTCTTTGGTATAGTGATCCTCCTCACAGATGAGGCAAGGATACTTAGGTTTTCGCTTGGCTCCATCTTCAGATGAATTTTTAGAAGGTTCCTGCTTGGGTTGTTTATTCTCATTTTTCGGTTTGCCTTTCCCCTTCCCTTTCCCTTTCGAGGATTTGTCCGCCGCGGTGGACTGAACGGCGTTAACCTCTGAGGTACTAACAGATTCGATGGGCCCTGAGAAGCATTTTCGTTGGAAGCATTTTGCTTTTGCTTTCCAGGGTTTGCGGAGGATTTCTTCGACGACGAATTGACAGAGCCAATGACTCCATCTACTGATGGTTTCGGCGGAGCCTTGGTCTGTCCAGGCCTCGGAGCATCTGGCAAATACTCATATAGAGTACCTGACTGAGAATAGACTAAGTCTAGGTACTGAGCTCGCGCGATCGCTTGCTCTTCAGTTACACACGCTCCCATGGCAATATCTTTTGCGATCTTGGGCACAAAGGAGGTTGTAAACCAGTCGGTCAGGAGTTGATCAGGAATCCAGAATTTGATCAAACGACGACGCCTTCTCCATTCATGTATATGATCAGAGATGTGCGTAGCCGTGTCCTGTTTCAAAGACGTGAGGAGATTAGTCCCAGTCTCGTACCGAATGGGCAACTGAAAATGGGTTAAAAATGCCATAGCTAACGAGTTGAAGTCTTGAAACATACCGCGATTCAGCTCAATATACCATTTCGCAGCTGCACCGGTGAGAGTCCTCTGAAAGAGGCGAAGCCGGATAGAGTCATCAAGCCATGAGTTGGATGAACACCAAAGATGATAAGTCATAACATGCGCTTGAGGGTCCTCTCCTGCCTTGCCGTCAAACTTTGGACAATCACCAGGTATTTTAGTTGGGACCGGCGGCCAATATGGATTATGCAAAATGGGATCATTTGTTAACTTGGACACGTCCGGAAGTTCCAACGTCGCTAGAAATGGCAGCTGAGGATTAAAGGACATCCGAGGCTGAGGGTTCGAAGCAGTATTAGGGTTCCAACCAGATTGTGGTTGCCCCCAGGGATCTTGTCCAGATGGACCTGGCCCGAAAGGGCCTGGAGCATAAGAACTCTGTCCCGACGGGCCTGGCCCAAAAGGGCCAGGCGCATAAGGACCTTGTCCCGACGGGCCTGGCCCAAAAGGGCCAGGCGCATAAGGACCTTGTCCAGAGGGGTTCTGTCCATACGGATTTTGTCCATACGCAGACGATTGACCCTGATACTGCCCCCCAGCACCCCATGTATTAGCAGCTTGGCCCGCAGGTGCACCATATTGATAGTTTTGGTAAGGAGTGGCCTGTGGTTGCTGATAATTTTGATAAGGAGCAAACTGATTCTGCCCCTGGGGTTGCTGGTAGCCATATGGTTGCTGGGCCCCATACGGAGCCTGATAGGCAGGCTGCGTTTGGTAAGGAGGTTGATAACCTGTTTGAGTTTGAGGCCCAGGGTAATGTCCTTGAACCGGCTGAGGTTGAACCATCTGTCCCGAAGGTTGACTTGGTTGGATTTGAGATGGGCCTGGTTGGCCAGCAGGATAAACTTGCTGGGCGCCAGGCTGTCCATGCGCCACCAAGGGTGGTCTTTGCGGAACGGATGACTGAGCTGGCTGGATAGCTGGTTGACGCCGAGGTTGGCCAGCTTGTCCAGCTGGACGATTAGGGCGGACAGCGGGTTGACCTTGCTGCATAGCAGGTTGGCCCGTTTGCCCCCCAGGGTGACCAAACTGAGCAGAGGGCTGGGCTTGCTGCATAGCAGGCTGCCCTCCTTGGTGCATAGGCTGAGCAGAGGGTTGGCCTTGCTGTATAGCAGGTTGCCCCCCTTGCCCAGAAGGATTCATGGATTGAGCAGTGGGTTGACCTTGTTGAACATAAGGTTGCCCACCTTGCCCAAGAGGGTATCCCTGCTGGATTGCTGGTTGATTTTGAGGATTATAAGCTGACCCAGTTTGTCCAGATGGGTACCCTTGCTGGAAACCGGGTGGGCCTTGCTGAACGTAAGGCTGCCCGGTTTGTCCAGTCGGGTAACCTTGCTGAGTACCAGGTTGCCCTGGATACCCAGTAGGTTGACCTTGATATGAATACGACGGACCTCCAATGGCCGAGGGTTGTCCCTGGTAGGGTTGTCCCTGTGGGCCCCCAGATTGTCCTGGGTCAGGCGGGCCATAAAGTGGTTGCCCCTGGGGGGTTTGCACGTAGAATGGCTGACCTTGATTGGGAGGTCCTATGGGCTGCCTGGGAGGATCCCGGTTCCCTTTGAACATATGAGTAGCGTAATCGTACGTGATATTCAAGGGTTCCTCGTTTTCTTCGAAAGGGCGATGAGGGAGGCCTGAGACGCTCTCAAGGAACTCACCGTTTTCATCATAGAAAAAGAAGGGACCTTCGTAATCCGGGTCCGTTATGGGTTCCCCATAAGCATCATACGGCCCTGATCCTGGAATTCCACCAACAAAGGAACCAGCTTGAGGGATTTCAGACGAGGAAACCGGTACAGCACTGACGACCGGAGTCGAACGTGCTACACAGACAGTAGGTTGAGTGGGAACTGAGGTGACGGGCGTGTTAAGCCCTGTCGTAAGGGGTGTACTAAGGGGCTGCGAAACAAAAGGCCCGGTGGAGGCAGCAAGACTAGGATCCCATATAGTTGTAGAAGTCGTTCTAGCGGCATACCTATCCCTCAGTGATTGATATCGAGGGGGGAGGGGAGAGGAAGCCGGGATCGGGGTCCCGATGTCTGTGACCACGGGTGTCTCACCGGTGCTGGAAGCTGTCTCATCCATAGGGGAAGTAGACATCGGAGACGACATACCGAGAGGAGTACGAGGGGTACGAGGGGTATAATCGGGCTCCCAGATAGGATTCCAATCTTCTATATAATCTTCGTCGCCTGGGGCACGTACGTTGATAGGCTGGATACTCGGAACAATGGAAAGAGTACCGCTTACAACTGGTACCTCTGGAGCAACAGAAGATGGAGAATCCTGATCAATTGGACCGGGAGTTGACGGGTCAGCCAGGATGACAAGACCCCTTAGAAAACCTAAAGCAAACTAACGATAGGCAACCCTACTCAAACTAGCGCACACAAGATCTAACAGGAAATGTTATCGTAGCCGAAATTTTTTTTTAAGACATTGGAATTAGACTTGACCTTTTCATGTTTCAAGAGTCGAGAAAAGGACGAAAAGATGACTCCAGTCTCCTTCGAATATTTAATGAGCACGAAGTGACAAGACGCTCACTTACACCTTTTCATTTAGGGAGTCCGAAAAGGATCAAAAGTGACTGCTCTGGAGATTCTAGGTAAAAGGTGTGCCAGACTTTTCGCAAAACCACAGAATACTTTTTAGGGTACGGGTGGTCAATCTTCGTGAATGCTGTGTTCACTGCATTGCGAATCGTAAGGCGGCAGACTCGGCTTCCTATGGATCAAGGATAAAAGCCTAGTGGGGTCTCCCTATATACGCGACGGTACGTGGGAGCACAGTCCGTGTTAGACCACTATCGAGTCACAGAAGGAGGAATCACCCAACCGTAATGTGAAACAACAGTGACTATGTTTAAAGACGCCGGAACACGTCTCTAACCTAGACCTCTAGATATTTGCGTTTAGTTCCAATGCGTTTTTAGATTCATTCGGTTCATTTTATAGTTGATCTTGAGATTAAGTTTCGATTTCAGGTCCTATCGTATGTTCTCTCACAATTACCTAGATGCAAACTACATGTCAAAGAGAATCATTTTGTTCGATGAATTCTAGCTATGGAAGGGTAAAGAGATTTCAATCAAACAAAACGAACACAATCAATCAAACAGCCTAATGCAACTAAAAGCGAGGAAAGGAAACTTTTTCTTTTGAAAATGCAAATCAATGAAACATTCTTTTCCTTTTCAACTTTTTAAAAGCAAAGCTACTAGTTTGATTTTCTTTCAGTGACACCAAGCATCCAAAATAATTTGGAGGAACTAGAACACCAAGCAAAATGTAATTGCCTAATGAAAACACACAAAGTTCCCAAAACACCCAACAACGATTTCCAAATCAATGAGAAGATCAAGTTCCGCACGAGCTGTGTCATCTAAGCTCGGCAAGTCAAGCAAGGATTGCAAGCAAGGAGAAAGTGAAAAACACTCGGAAACACGACCCAAAGCACTTCAACAATTACTGAACAAGTGCACAAACGAATCCGAAATTGGCTGATCAAACAAGCAAACAAGATCCCTACGGAAGGCTTGACACACACATGGCCGCTAGATGTCCTAGGGCTAGAGTGCAAAATCAATAGAGAAGGGCAAACACCCGAAGGAAGAGAGTTACAACCAGCCAATTAGAGACTCAAAACCATTCAGCGATCGAAAAAGTGACGGTGTAAACAAAAACCAAGCAGCGAAAGCAAAAGGGAAGGTGTTCGCAAGACCAAAACTAAGCAAAACGGAACCCTATGGATCCAGACTTCGCAATCAAGGAGTTCAAAGTTCAGACAGTGAAAAGCAAGTCACAAAGCAGGTGGAGAGAAGAAGGGACAGTCAAAGCAAAAGGTTCAGGAGGCTAATTTGGTCAAAAATGAATTTTACAGGATCAGCGCGGGTAGCCTTCAGCAACTCGGCGCTGACAGGAGGAGCCCTTTAGCAACTTTGCGACGTCAGCGCGGAAGAACAGGAATAAAGCGCGCTGTCTCGGAAAAACGAGGTCAGCGCGGAAATAAAACACACAGACGCGATGACGGGAAATACAAAGAAGCGGGGGTGCGATGTCAGCGCGGAAGGACACGAATAAAGCGCGCTGTCTCTGAAAACGAGGTCAGCGCGGCTGTTAGACGTACAGGCGCGAGGGAAAGAAAACCAAAGAACAGGGTCGCGATGTCAGCGCGACTGTTCGGAATTAAAACGCGCTGAGAGAAAAACGAGCAAGGCCAAAATAAAAACTTCCCAAACCAAAAGCAAAAAGCCTTCTAACAATCAAGACACTTCCCAGATGTACCCAGAAAGTTTATAAGCAGAGAGACAATCCCGAAATCTCGGAAAAAAGACCAATCAAAGTCAAACACAAAAGTGGATTCAAAAGACAAAAAAGGCTGATCCCCAGTTGAGTCGCCAAATTGTTGGAGAGGTAAATCCCCTCTACGGATAGAGGCGATCCCTACTAGCCCAGCAAGGGTCTAGCAACAATCAAACAATGCTGCTATGCATGTTCCTAATTACAATTAAACAAGAGGTAAAGAGCACCTACTTGGATTCCAGCGCTGTTGTTTGACGAAGAGATGTTGCCTTCGCTCCTTCGCTTTGGCTGGTCACAATCCTCCGCGATCCCCGCGAATGGATACCTGCACACACGAAGAGGAAACAAACACAAGCGTGAAATCTAGTAAAAGCAACCATACATCGGTCAGAAAAGATGTAATTCACATTTAACCATTGCAAGTACAAATGGGAATGGAACAATAATAGCAGTCATCTATTATTAATCAGAATAGAGAAGAGTACAACCAAATGTTCTGACGTCGGTAACCTTCTCAGGAGGGGCCAGTCAGCATGTATCTCAAGCATTCACCTTTGAGGATGATTCTCCCAAGACAAACAACTCTCTCTCTCACACAAGCAACACAAAACAACCTCCCCTAAGCAATCAATCACTTCCACACCTAGCACACCAGATACCTATAGTAGCAGCAAACTGAGCACTATAAGCTCTATACAATCCAAGCTATGTCTAACTATCCAAAAAAATCGCTGCCCATGGTAATGGTGGAAGTTTATATAGGAGAAGGAGCCTCCTAAAAGGGTGGAAGGATGAGCTTATCTTTGAGGGAAACGGTTGCAAAGGGTCGAACAGTCATGCCATAGAAGGGAGTCGACATTCACAAAGCTAACAACCAAGCCTGGGGTCATCTGGAAGGTTGGTTGTTTGAACAAATTCGCCCAAACTGGATCAGCGCGGATTATTAGGAAACTGTCGCGCTGTCGGCGCACCTCAATAACTGGGACAGTCATGTCAGCGCGGAAGCACACGGGAAAGGCGCGCTGTAGGCCATCGCGGAAAAGTGATGTTCTTCCGCGCTGGCAGCGCACAGCATACACTACAAGGCGCCTGTCATCGCGGTTATTTTAGGGACAGACGCGCTGATGAACAAAACTTTGGAAAAATGGGTTTTTAACCAGTTCAGGGAGCAAGAACTTAGTGATTGTGGAATCTGGGCACAGCAGGGTGACTGACAGGAAGGCAGTGAGAAATTACTGTGTAACAGATGCCCCCTAAAGCATGAAGACCGAGAGAGTGGGAGGGGTGAAATGCTTTACAACACATGCCGAACTGGAACACCACCAGGAAGGACCGAAATATCTCTGATAATCAAGTACATGCAGTCTAGGCATGGGCGCAGCCATCCACGAAGACATGCGAAGATGGCCTGTGGAATGGACGCAGCCACCCAGCTAAAGAGACCAAAAGAATGATAAGGTATGGTCGCAGCCATCCATGAAGACTCAGGTATGGGCGCAGCCATCCATCAATGAGTCATGTAATGAGCATCCACAAAATTGCAACCTAGACCATAACAGACAGGGATCCAGGGTCTTGCACTCCGTCCCGATCCGAACAAAGTACAAGTTCAAGCATGTGAATATATGGGTTGAAGTCGAACATGCATGAACATCGTCTGATTACCAGTCAATGATGAAAACTGTTAACAGACGCGAGAGGTACCACCAATAATGACAATGGCCCTCAGGGTACTATAGGTACAATCCGCGGCATGTGAATCAATGAGCTGGTGTCGAACACCCAGGGAATCGTTCGATCGGAGGCCAATGATGTAAACCTCGCGTCGAACACGAAGAACCTGCCATTGAGGCATGCAGGCTCTAAGGCACCTGAAGGGAGTCTCTAAGTCACCTTCCTGGATAATGAGCTGAAGTCGACAGGAAGTGACCTTGAGCGAAGGTGGGCCATAATGTTTCCCACATCATGGACGCGAGACAGAGGAAAAATGATGTGTGTGAGATAGCAGATGAGGTTGTATTATTGCAGAGGTCAATTTCTCTTGAACATATCGGCGGCACTGTAACGGATTCGGCAGTATTTGACATCAAATGAGCAGAGGTCATGGTGACAGGGCAATGAGCAGATGAGAGGTCAAAACAGGGTAACCCAAACCCACGGAGGCTAATGTGAAACGAGATGAGATATCCCCACCCAGACACAAATGCAGACTAGTGCCATGTTCAAGAGCGACATACTGCCGACACGACAATTATTACAGTTCCATTTCCCCACCATGTCTGGCAGGTACCCCGGTTATTTTTGGATGACAAGCTTGACGGGGATAGCATATGCTTGAAGAGTGTCATTTCGACAATGTCCGATGTCATTAAGTGTTTAACGAGCCTGACAAAGGAAAAACTCGGCGTCTTTTCTTGTTTAGAGAGTCTGAAAAGACAGCGGAAAAGGAGACTCCAGGGGGGTCCTTTTTCGTACAGTTGTGTCTCTCGAGCCGGAAAAAGTATAAAACTATGCTCGAAAGAACCGCCCGACCATTACGATCGAGGAGTACTTTTCGGAAATAGTGTTCTTGACCCGAAAAAGTAAAAAAGCGGTCGAAAACACGTCGTTTTAGAACCAATAACGAGTGCGAAACGACAAACACCCGGCAATCTTTTTAGTTCAATCGGTCGAAAAAGAGCTTAAAATGACCGCTTTTCCTTCCTTTTAACGAGCTGAAAAGAGGCTCGGCTATCTTCTCTTGTTTACCGTCAGAAAAGAGCTTAGAGACGACATATATGGGGATCATGCGAACAGAGGATCATCACGACCAAGTTACTTCATCTGGACCTGCACAAAAGCACTACCCGCATAAATCCATTCGATATGTATAAAAACATATTAAAACATGCATTTAACAAATTCAGGGCTAAAGTTATGGTTAAAAATGGCAAAAACCCAAAAAATATGGCAATTTATGAGTTTTTACTATAAATAGGAGGGAGTAATAAGTCATTTTTACCATTTTACTATTTTGGAACGTGAAGGACGTGGAGGAGCCAGAAAGTTGACGGAGCGATTTCCAGCCCGTACAGACACCGTTTTCCGATCTGCTTCTTCCAGGTAGGTTCTCGTTCCCTTGCCCTGCATTTTGATTGTTTTCAGTAGGATTTTAACGGTTCATGCTGCCCAATTGGGCGATTTTTTAATGCATGGGTGCGCGTTCGGTCAGCGCGGATATCCCCCACGGGTCCGCGCTGACCGAATTGGAACACAACGCGGCCAACTTCGGGTCAGCGCGGAAAACCCGTGTTCTTCCGCGCTGACCTCGAAAATTATCGAAGGGCTGCCATGGTCAGCCCGTCTGTTTTTAAAACAGCCGCGCTGGCGTGGAAAAATTATTTTATTTTAATTTGAACGTAAAAAATCCAACTTCAGCACGTCTAAATTCTTTTCATGGTTCCTGCAGGACGTAATGGCTTTCCAATGGCAGGAAAGAGTGCACGATGTCGAAGATATTGCTGCTTGGGCAAATGTGGATTGCTGCAATGCCATGCGGGCTTGCGGGTTTATGAAATTTTTCCTCACACCTCGCCTACGAGCTCAGCATGATCTTCTCGAGCTACTGATCAGGGCATGGAACCCGGTGGATATGAAATTCACTATCCGGGGTCAGGATATCGAATTTGACCACATGGATATCTTCTTTTTGACCGGGCTGTCGCGCCTAGGTGCGAGGCCCATCATCGGAGGGCAGCGACCTAGCGGCGGCACGCTAGATGATCTGATGGCTCGGGCATGTCCGGAGGCTGAGAAAGCGCGAAGTGGGAAAGTATCAATCCCCACAGTGGGAAACATAGTGCTTCGCACCATTCTGTTCATGGTGACCTGGGCAGCGGGTACTATGGCCAACCACGAGGCCTCAAAGACTCATCTCTTGTTAGCTCTCGAATGCCTTGAGCCTACAGTGTTTGATTGGTGCACAGCAGTGACCAATAACATGAAGAGGCAGCTGAGCAATTGTCGTCGCGGGGAGACGAAACAGTTCGGCTACGGGTCCATCTTAGTCCCGCTCATTCTAGAGCGAGTGCCAGCCATGCGGCTGCAGACGATGGTCGTGGATGCTCCCAGGGATCCTCGAGAGACGAGGGCCTCACGATGGGCTCGAATCATGCCACGCGGAGGTGGCGGCCGGCCACATAGCTGGGGAGCATTTTTCCGAGACTGGCTGGATCAGCAGGAGATCTTTGTGGAGGACTGGCCATATGCGGGCATGGATTTCCGCAATGACCCTGATCTGGTACTGCCCCAAGGTGAACAGTGGGATGATGCAGGTATAACACTTTGACTTTTGAATTTTTTAAATGTTTTTTGGATTTATTCTTTATGTACACATCCTAACAAATGTCATGGTATGCAGATGTGGGGCCTACTAGACCGGTTGGCCTGGCTGCCACGGCACGGAGAGAAGGACAGGGAGGTGATGTCCTGGCCTTAGCCCCTCCAGGGGTTGATACGTCAGAGGCTGTGGCTCGCAACCTTGAGGGGTTGCTGGAGGGGGTGCTGACTACCAGGGGGTCGAGGAGGTCCCCATAGAGCATCAGATCCACACAGTGGGGGTGCAACCCAGGGTACACCGCCTGCTGAGGCGGGTGGCACGAGCAGCTGTGTACTACAGAGAGCATCATCCAGCCGAATAGTCGCCTAGGCTTTATTTCCACTGTTATTTTGAGACTCATGACTCAGACATACTGACTTTTGGACATATACACTTATTTTTGAGCGCCTTAGTGCGCCACACGATATATATATATATATACATACCGGTTTTTGGATGGATCATTGTTGCATGTGATGATGTTTTGTTTATGTTATGCATTTATTCAATACAATTGTGATCTTATGTATGAATTTGCACGACACATGACCCATGGATTTTACATTTTTTGATGCAAGCTTAAAAGCATCTACATGCAAACTATGCTTGAAATGATTTATTTACATATGCTTAACTTTATTATGCTTTCTATGTCTTCTTGCATGATGTTTATCTGTTACGCAAATGTCTATCTAACACATGATTGGCCAATGCGTCGGTCAACGTATTAAATCGTCTCGGAATGTGCTGATAAGTAATGTAATCAAAGTTCCGTTCTAACAATCTTACACGTAGGTACAACCTTAATATGCACTGGTCTCTGACGGAATATTGCCCGTTGAGTTGATGGACAACTAGGTGGTAGTCCAGATTCACCACTAGTTCACGGATGCCAAGGTCAACTGCTTTGGCAAGTAATTCAATTACAGCGCTGTATTCGGCAACGTTGTTAGTGGTACGTCCTAGGCAGACCCCCTGAAGGTCTAACAATTCTCCGTGGGGATCGTAGATCACCCACGCCGCAGATGACAAATTGCAAGTACTACGGCAGGCGCCATCAGCGAAACCAACATAAGGTGCACTAGACATCTGCACAAGAAGAAGAAAACACAATAAGAGGAAAACACGCTTGCACACCAAGGCAAAATGAAAACATGCACAACACACAAAACACACGTATATACAAAGTGAGTGCGCGAAGTTATGCATAATATTTCTTCAGACACAGCCCGTTGCGGGGCTTGTCAAGAGGATTTCCTTCATAATCAATCAACTCATACGCGCCCTTTTGTAAAACTCTTTTCACAATGTAGGGACCTAACCACATAGATTCGAGTTTCCCTGCCCCCAGCTTATCCTTAGCTTGATCGTAGAGCAGTACTAAATCTCCCTCAACAAAGGAACGAGGATGAATATTTTGGTCGAAGTGAGCCTTGACTCTCTTTTTCTGTGCTTCGATAGCCAGAGAAGCCAAACGACGAGTCTCGTCTAACCGTTCTAGGTAAAGAAGCCGTTCCTCCACCGGAGTGGTGTTGGGGAGTAACTCGACAGCTAATTTTAATGAAGGAATCTCGCATTCGACGGGAAGGGTAGCCTCCAGTCCATAAACGAACTGGAAAGGAGTGAAACCGGTGGCATCCTTCACGGAAGTCCGGTAGGCCCACAAGGCTGGGAAAAGCATAAGGTGCCAGTTAGACTTGTGCGTATTGACGGTGCGCTGAAGCATGGTGATCAAAACTTTGTTCACGGCTTCAACTTGACCGTTAGATTGCGGATAGTACGGTGATGAACTATCTTGGCGCAAGCCTAGCTGGGATGTTAGCTCCGTCATCATATGATTTCGGAAATGCTTTCCATGATTTGTAACAATAGCCTGAGGGACTCCGAAACGAGTGATAATATGATTGAAAAGAAACTGCGCCGCTGTGTGACCGTCTTCGTTCAATGTAGGCATCGCTTCGGCCCACTTGGTGAAATAATCCACAGCAACGATAATGTACCCATGCCCCCCGGCCGAACGAGGGTTACAGGATGTATAATCGATGCCCCATTTGGCAAATGGACCTACGGTTACAACAGGGTGCAGTGGTGCAACAGGTGCACGCATCTTCCGGTGGTAAACCTGGCATTCGTGACATGCACGTACAGCAAGGATGCAATCCTTGAAGATGGAAGGCCAGAAATAACCAGCCCGGAGGATCTTCTGAGCGGTAGCATATCCGGACATATGGCCGCCACAAGCGCCGGAGTGGCAGTCATTCAAGACTTGCTCAGCCTCCTCGAGAGTTAAGCATCGGCGAAGAACAGAATCGACGCCGAGGCGGTACAGGGTATCGCCCAAGATACGATATGGTTGAGCTTGGTGACGAATTCGTCGTCGAGCATCTTTCGATACGTTAGGACGGAACGAAGACGTCTGTAAATATACGATAATATCCCCGTACCACGGGTCGAGGGTGCTAATGAGAAACAAAGTTTCATCCGGAATATGTTCCGCTGAGGGGGATGGTGCAGAGTTAGATGGTAAGGAACAGAGTAGTTCAGCAAAGACCAGAGATTTCTTAGACTTGGCTGCAGTGAATTCCAAGTCGAACTCTTGGAGGATTACAATCCACTTCGAGTATTTGCCCCCCAGCAGCTGACGTGACAAAATGTAGGTCATGGGGTTGCAATCAGAGATCACGGTCATTGTGCGCAACAGGATATAATGCCAGAATCGTTGGACGGCGCAGACAGCTGCCAATGCCAACTTTTCGACGTATGCGTAGCGAGTTTCCGTATCCAGAAGGTTGCGGCTGAGATAATAGATAACATGCTCGGTGCCAGCATCATCGTCCTGCACGATATCCATACCGATGGTGGTGTCAGCGGCAGCCAAATAGAGAATATAGTCGCGGTGATAATTCGGAGGTCTTAAGAGCGGAGCTGAGACGAGAAGGTCTTTAAGGCGCTCGAAAGACTCCTGGGTGATGGCATCCCAACGGAAGGGTGTGTCTCGCTTTAATAATCGCGTGAAGCCTTTAGCCACCTCGGCATAATTCGGGATAAATCGTCTGAGAAAATTAGCTTTCCCTTGCAAGCCCTGCAATTGCTGCAAAGAGGCAGGGGGAGGAAGATTTAGAATGGCCTCGACTTTCAGGGGATCCAGACAGATGCCTTCCCAGGAGACGATAAACCTGAGTAGTCGTCCAGGTTCCACGCAGAAGACACACTTGTGTGGATTAAGTCGAATACGGTAGTGTCGACAGCGGAGGAAGATTTCGCGTAAATGAGATGGATGGTCTTGACGTTTAGCTGAATGAGCTGGGAGGTCATCCAGGTAAGGCTGTACGATGTGTCGGATATCATGAAAAGCATACGACATCGCACGCTGGAAAGTGGCACCGACATTTTTGAGACCGAAAGGGAGCTTTTTATAAGCAAAGGTACCCCAAGGACAAATGAAAGCTGTCTTGTGCTGGTCTGCGGGGGCTATGTTGATCTGGTTGTAACCAGAGAAGCCGTCCATAAAGGAATAAATCTCACTTCCTGCGCAGTCATCAATAAGCTGATCAATAAAAGGCGTAGGGAAGTTATCTTTTGGACAGGCGCGGTTGATATCGCGGTAGTCAACACAGACCCGAATAGTACCCTGCTTTTTATTCACAGGGACTATGTTAGATACCCATTCCGTGAGAGGAATGGCATAGATGAAACCAGCTCGAAGAAGCTTTTCAACCTCGGCCTTGATGGCTGCTGCCTTTTGAGGGTGCACAGGACGTAAACGCTGACGAACAGGTTTGGCGCCTGGATAAGTAGGAATTTCGTGCACCACAATACTAGGGTCGATGCCGGGAATTTCCTCGTAAGACCATGCAAAGACATCCCGGAATTCACGAAATAAAGTGGTATAAAGCTGAATTTCCTCTGGAGTACAGGTGACTCCAATATGAATATGCTCGACAATCCCTGGTTTGACGGAGATGTCGATTGGCTGGGTTTGCGTTATATTTCCCAAATTGCCCTCCGACGACACTTGATATAGCTGGATAGGTGTTTGGAGAGGCGGAGATGGGACACATGAAGCAAACCGCTCGAGACATGCGGCCATTTCCGGATGGGGAGGGAGAAACGAAGAGCGATGGTGGTGATCTGACCAAGGGAGCTCTTCTAGAGACATAGTCTCTATAATGGCCTCATCGGACGGGAAAATCTCTTTCAAAGGGTCCGAAGTAGGGTCATCTCCTAACCATGGGAAATGATCATATGAATCGGGAACACTGCTTAGAGAAGCAGGTTCAGGGAGTGGAGCCGATGCAGTGACAATCTCGATGTAATTGAGCTCGGCGGGACTCAATGGCATCATATCGCCCCAAGAGTCTTCCTGATTCGGGGGAGGAAGAACCCATGGATCTGAACGTACGGAGATCATATTGACAGAGGCGAAATTGGGAGGCGGGAGGGGAAAGACTCCCATCAATGCAGGATCTTTGAAAAGTCCAGCTCCCACACTTTCTAAGGACTTGGAGGTATGCTCCACAAATGGCACATTACCTTCGGAGGAAGAGGCGAAGAAAGAGAGTTGGTCCACCGTGACAATCTTTCCTTGATGAGGGAAATGAACGACACAGAATAAAGAGGACGCTACGGCCTGCATGGCATATGTCCAGCTGCGGCCGAGGAGGAGGTTGTACGTGAGATTTGCGTCAACGACCTCTACCTCTACTTCGACTGTCTTGCCTTCTAAGGAAATGGGTAAACGTTGGAGAATACCGTAAGGGCGAGATTCTCTTCCATCGAACGCTTCTAGGGTCGTAGGAGACTGACTCAGAGCGAGGGATCCAATAGCCTTCCAGCAAGCGACTGACATAATACAGGTTGAGGCACCTTCATCAATAACGGTACGATGAATCGTTTTGCTATTAATGATGACCTGGATAAGGAATGCTACTTGGTGAGGCAGTCTCTGGGAAAAACCCTCGAGATCAAAAGTAATCAAATCCGAATCTGCCGGGTCGATGCCACCAATGGCTGATAGCAGGGACTTCCTCTGTGAGGGGCAGCGCTGGAGGACTTCTAATGCGGACATAGCGGACGGAGCCTGAGCTAAGTCCTCGACAATGCTATAGTGCTGGGCGGCACGAGCATTGGGGTTATAGGATGACTTCCTGAGTACACCTTTAGGAGGGGGTCGGGGGATCGTCTCAGCGCTGGGCCGTTCGATGTGAAGGGGACCAGAACTGGATGGAGGAGCGCTGGAGGGAATCTCCGGCTCTTTCCCAGCTGAAGAAGGATAATCTTTTGCTCGAGTTGAAACATGGATGGGAATGGTGCCAGCCATGAACACTTGAGAACCGAACGAGGAAGAGGACTGAGAGGGGTCAGCCACCTAATGCGTCTATTGGGAAGGGAAAGGTTCTTTCAACATGGCAGGAGGTCCAGGAGCGCCTTTCAATAACCGACTAACTTCGGACCACCTAGGGCAGTCTTTGGTATAGTGATCCTCCTCACAGATGAGGCAAGGATACTTAGGTTTTCGCTTGGCTCCATCTTCAGATGAATTTTTAGAAGGTTCCTGCTTGGGTTGTTTATTCTCATTTTTCGGTTTGCCTTTCCCCTTCCCTTTCCCTTTCGAGGATTTGTCCGCCGCGGTGGACTGAACGGCGTTAACCTCTGAGGTACTAACAGGATTCGATGGGCCCTGAGAAGCATTTTCGTTGGAAGCATTTTGCTTTTGCTTTCCAGGGTTTGCGGAGGATTTCTTCGACGACGAATTGACAGAGCCAATGACTTCATCTACTGATGGTTTCGGCGGAGCCTTGGTCTGTCCAGGCCTCGGAGCATCTGGAAAATACTCATATAGAGTACCTGGCTGAGAATAGACTAAATCTAGGTACTGAGCTCGCGCAATCGCTTGCTCTTCAGTTACACACGCTCCCATTGCAATATCTTTGGCGATCTTGGGCACAAAGGAGGTTGTAAACTAGTCGGTCAGGAGTTGATCAGGAATCCAGAATTTGATCAAACGACGACGCCTTCTCCATTCATGTATATGATCAGAGATGTGCGTGGCCGTGTCCTGTTTCAAAGACGTGAGGAGATTAGTCCCAGTCTCGTACCGAATGGGCAACTGAAAATGGGTTAAAAATGCCATAGCTAACGAGTTGAAGTCTTGAAACATACCGCGATTCAGCTCAATATACCATTTCGCAGCTGCACCGGTGAGAGTCCTCTGAAAGAGGCGAAGCCGGATAGAGTCATCAAGCCATGAGTTGGATGAACACCAAAGATGATAAGTCATAACATGCGCTTGAGGGTCCTCTCCTACCTTGCCGTCAAACTTTGGACAATCACCAGGTATTTTAGTTGGGACCGGCGGCCAATATGGATTATGCAAAATGGGATCATTTGTTAACTTAGACATGTCCGGAAGTTCCAACGTTGCTAGAAATGGCAGCTGAGGATTAAAGGACATCCGAGGCTGAGGGTTCGAAGCAGTATTAGGGTTCCAACCAGATTGTGGTTGCCCCCAGGGATCTTGTCCAGATGGACCTGGCCCGAAAGGGCCTGGAGCATAAGAACTCTGTCCCGACGGGCCTGGCCCAAAAGGGCCAGGCGCATAAGGACCTTGTCCCGACGGGCCTGGCCCAAAAGGGCCAGGCGCATAAGGACCTTGTCCAGAGGGGTTCTGTCCATACGGATTTGGTCCATACGCAGACGATTGACCCTGATACTGCCCCCCAGCACCCCATGTATTAGCAGCTTGGCCCGCAGGTGCACCATATTGATAGTTTTGGTAAGGAGTGGCCTGTGGTTGCTGATAATTCTGATAAGGAGCAAACTGATTCTGCCCCTGGGGTTGCTGGTAGCCATATGGTTACTGGGCCCCATACGGAGCCTGATAGGCAGGCTGCGTTTGGTAAGGAGGTTGATAACCTGTTTGAGTTTGAGGCCCAGGGTAATGTCCTTGAACCGGCTGAGGTTGAACCATCTGTCCCGAAGGTTGACTTGGTTGGATTTGAGATGGGCCTGGTTGGCCAGCAGGATAAACTTGCTGGGCGCCAGGCTGTCCATGCGCCACCAAGGGTGGTCTTTGCGGAACGGATGACTGAGCTGGCTGGATAGCTGGTTGACGCTGAGGTTGGCCAGCTTTTCCAGCTGGACGAGTAGGGCGGACAGCGGGTTGACCTTGCTGCATAGCAGGTTGGCCCGTTTGCCCCCCAGGGTGACCAAATTGAGCAGAGGGCTGGGCTTGCTGCATAGCAGGCTGCCCTCCTTGGTGCATAGGCTGAGCAGAGGGTTGGCCTTGCTGTATAGCAGGTTGCCCCCCTTTCCCAGAAGGATTCATGGATTGAGCGGTGGGTTGACCTTGTTGAACATAAGGTTGCCCACCTTGCCCAAGAGGGTATCCCTGCTGGATTGCTGGTTGATTTTGAGGATTATAAGCTGACCCAGTTTGTCCAGATGGGTACCCTTGCTGGAAACCGGGTGGGCCTTGCTGAACGTAAGGCTGCCCGGTTTGTCCAGTCGGGTAACCTTGCTGAGTACCAGGTTGCCCTGGATACCCAGTAGGTTGACCTTGATATGAATACGACGGACCTCCAATGGCCGAGGGTTGTCCCTGGTAGGGTTGTCCCTGTGGGCCCCCAGATTGTCCTGGGTCAGGCGGGCCATAAAGTGGTTGCCCCTGGGGGGTTTGCACGTCGAATGGCTGACCTTGATTGGGAGGTCCTATGGGCTGCCTGGGAGGATCCCGGTTCCCTTTGAACATATGAGTAGCATAATCGTACGTGATATTCAAGGGTTCCTCGTTTTCTTCGAAAGGGCGATGAGGGAGGCCCGAGACGCTCTCAAGGAACTCACCGTTTTCATCATAGAAAAAGAAGGGACCTTCGTAATCTGGGTCCGTTATGGGTTCCCCATAAGCATCATACGGCCCTGATCCTCGAATTCCACCAACAAAGGAACCAGCTTGAGGGATTTCAGACGAGGAAACCGGTACAGCACTGACGACTGGAGTCGAACGTGCTACACAGACAGTAGGTTGAGTGGGAACTGAGGTGACGGGCGTGTTAACCCCTGTCGTAAGGGGTGTACTGAGGGGCTGCGAAACAAAAGGCCCGGTGGAGGCAGCGAGACTAGGATCCCATATAGTTGTAGAAGTCGTTCTAGCGGCATACCTATCCCTCAATGATTGATATCGAGGGGGGAGGGGAGAGGAAGCCGGGATCGGGGTCCCGATGTCTGTGACCACGGGTGTCTCACCGGTGCTGGAAGCTGTCTCATCCATAGGGGAAGTAGACATCGGAGACGACATACCGAGAGGAGTACGAGGGGTACGAGGGGTATAATCGGGCTCCCAGATAGGATTCCAATCTTCTATATAATCTTCGTCGCCTGGTGCACGTACGTTGATAGGCTGGATACTCGGAACAATGAAAAGAGTACCGCTTACAACTAGTACCTCTGGAGCAACAGAAGATGGAGAATCCTGATCAATTGGACCGGGAGTTGACAGGTCAGCCAGGATGACAAGACCCCTTAGAAAACCTAAAGCAAACTAACAATAGGCAACCCTACTCAAACTAGCGCACACAAGATCTAACAGGAAATGTTATCGTAGCCGAAAATTTTTTTTAAGACATTGGAATTAGACTTGACCTTTTCATGTTTCAAGAGTCGAGAAAAGGACGAAAAGATGACTCCAGTCTCCTTCGAATATTTAATGAGCACGAAGTGACAAGACGCTCACTTACACCTTTTCATTTAGGGAGTCCGAAAAGGATCAAAAGTGACTGCTCTGGAGATTCTAGGTAAAAGGTGTGCCAGACTTTTCGCAAAACCACAGAATACTTTTTAGGGTACGGGTGGTCAATCTTCGTGAATGCTGTGTTCACTGCATTGTGAATCGTAAGGCGGCAGACTCGGCTTCCTATGGATCAAGGATAAAAGCCTAGTGGGGTCTCCCTATATACGCGATGGTACGTGGGAGCACAGTCCGTGTTAGACCACTATCGAGTCACAGAAGGAGGAATCACCCAACCGTAATGTGAAACAACAGTGACTATGTTTAAAGACGCCGGAACACGTCTCTAACCTAGACCTCTAGATATTTGCGTTTAGTTCCAATGCGTTTTTAGATTCATTCGGTTCATTTTATAGTTGATCTTGAGATTAAGTTTCGATTTCAGGTCCTATCGTATGTTCTCTCACAATTACCTAGATGCAAACTACATGTCAAAGAGAATCATTTCGTTCGATGAATTCTGGCTATGGAAGGGTAAAGAGATTTCAATCAAACAAAACGAACACAATCAATCAAACAGCCTAATGCAACTAAAAGCGAGGAAAGGAAACTTTTTTCTTTTGAAAATGCAAATCAATGAAACATTCTTTTCCTTTTCAACTTTTTAAAAGCAAAGCTACTAGTTTGATTTTCTTTCAGTGACACCAAGCATCCAAAATAATTTGGAGGAACTAGAACACCAAGCAAAATGTAATTGCCTAATGAAAACACACAAAGTTCCCAAAACACCCAACAACGATTTCCAAATCAATGAGAAGATCAAGTTCCGCACGAGCTGTGTCATCTAAGCTCGGCAAGTCAAGCAAGGATTGCAGGCAAGGAGAAAGTGAAAAACACTCGGAAACATGACCCAAAGCACTTCAACAATTACTGAACAAGTGCACAACCGAATCCGAAATTGGCTGATCAAACAAGCAAACAAGATCCCTACGGAAGGCTTGACACACACATGGCCGCTAGATGTCCTAGGGCTAGAGTGCAAAATCAACAGAGAAGGGCAAACACCCGAAGGAAGAGAGTTACAACCAGCCAATTAGAGACTCAAAACCATTCAGCGATCGAAAAAGTGACGGTGTAAACACAAACCAAGCAGCGAAAGCAAAAGGGAAGGTGTTCGCGAGACCAAAACTAAGCAAAACGGAACCCTATGGATCCAAACTTCGCAATCAAGGAGTTCAGAGTTCAGACAGTGAAAAGCAAGTCACAAAGCAGGTGGAGAGAAGAAGGGACAGTCAAAGCAAAAGGTTCAGGAGGCTAATTTGGGCAAAAATGAATTTTACAGGATCAGCGCGGGTAGCCTTCAGCAACTCGGCGCTGACAGGAGGAGCCCTTTAGCAACTTTGCGACGTCAGCGCGGAAGAACAGGAATAAAGCGCGCTGTCTCGGAAAAACGAGGTCAGAGCGGAAATAAAACACACAGACGCGATGACAGGAAATACAAAGAAGCGGGGGTGCGATGTCAGCGCGGAAGGACACGAATAAAGCGCGCTGTCTCTGAAAACGAGGTCAGCGCGGCTGTTAGACGTACAGGCGCGAGGGAAAGAAAACCAAAGAACAGGGTCGCGATGTCAGCGCGACTTTTCGGAATTAAAACGCGCTGAGAGCAAAACGAGCAAGGCCAAAATAAAAACTTCCCAAACCAAAAGCAAAAAGCCTTCTAACAATCAAGACACTTCCCAGATGTACCCAGAAAGTTTATAAGCAGAGAGACAATCCCGAAATCTCGGAAAAAAGACCAATCAAAGTCAAACACAAAAGTGGATTCAAGAGACAAAAAAGGCTGATCCCCAGTTGAGTCGCCAAATTGTTGGAGAGGTAAATCCCCTCTACGGATAGAGGCGATCCCTACTAGCCCAGCAAGGGTCTAGCAACAATCAAACAATGCTGCTATGCATGTTCCTAATTACAATTAAACAAGAGGTAAAGAGCACCTACTTGGATTCCAGCGTTGTTGTTTGATGAAGAGATGTTGCCTTCGCTCCTTCGCTTTGGCTGGTCACAATCCTCCGCGATCCCCGCGAATGGATACCTGCACACACGAAGAGGAAACAAACACAAGCGTGAAATCTAGTAAAAGCAACCATACATCGGTCAGAAAAGATGTAATTCACATTTAACCATTGCAAGTACAAATGGGAATGGAACAATAATAGAAGTCATCTATTATTAATCAGAATAGAGAAGAGTACAACCAAATGTTCTGACGTCGGTAACCTTCTCAGGAGGGGCCAGTCAGCATGTATCTCAAGCATTCACCTTTGAGGATGATTCTCCCAAGAGAAACAACTCTCTCTCTCACACAAGCAACACAAAACAACCTCCCCTAAGCAATCAATCACTTCCACACCTAGCACACCAGATACCTATAGTAGCAGCAAACTGAGCACTATAAGCTCTATACAATCCAAGCTATGTCTAACTATCCAAAAAACTCGCTGCCCATGGTAATGGTGGAAGTTTATATAGGAGAAGGAGCCTCCTAAAAGGGTGGAAGGATGAGCTTATCTTTGAGGGAAACGGTTGCAAAGGGTCGAACAGTCATGCCATAGAAGGGAGTCGACATTCACAAAGCTAACAACCAAGCCTGAAGTCATCTGGAAGGCTGGTTGTTTGAACAAATTCGCCCAAACTGGATCAGCGCGGATTATTAGGAAACTGTCGCGCTGTCGGCGCACCTCAATAACTGGGACAGTCATGTCAGCGCGGAAGCACACGGGAAAGGCGCACTGTAGTCCATCGCGGAAAAGTGATGTTCTTCCGCGCTGGCAGCGCACAACATACACTACAAGGCGCCTGTCATCGCAGTTATTTTAGGGACAGACGCGCTGATGAACAAAACTTTGGAAAAATGGGTTTTTAACCAATTCAGGGAGCAAGAACTTAGTGATTGTGGAATCTGGGCACAGCAGGGTGACTGACAGGAAGGCAGTGAGAAATTACTGTGTAACAATGAGGATGCTGACAAACATCCTAAATTTTTTGATCTTGGTTATCATGATCTCTGTACTTCTTCATTTTATCACGATGTTAATTCACTCATTGTTAATTTGTCTAAGACACTGGTCTTCGATGATCTATCTATCGATGAAGTGGAAACCTGGTAGGCTATCGAGGAATTTCAGTCTAAGCTGATGGTTATGTCAGGCCCTCGTTGTCCTAAGGTTATTTCCACTTCTGATTAGAAAATTTGAGAAACACCTAAGGCTCCTCATCACTCTTTGCTCTGCATTAAAGATCAACCAAACACCTAGATTTTGTTTCCTCCACTCAAATCACATGATCCCATCGCTCAAGATTTAGAGGAATCTTACACAGTGAGAGCGATTGCAAAGCATAGGTTGTTGGTTCCTCTCAAGTTTTCTCGTATGTCATAGTACAAAGAGTGTGCATGTTTATCATCTGCACGTAGTGTGTCATAGCACCATGTTAAGTCCACATAATTTCTATCTTATGCATTCACTTTTTTCTTTTATGTAGATGTTTTAGAACTCGGAGCGTGTTGTTGTGCATTTTTATATCTTTTGTGTTTGTTGGTTTGATTGATTGTTCTTATCGTGAACCATGCCTTCACCAACATGGGCCAGCCAATGTGTCAGTGGCTACATTGGAAATATCACTTCAGTTAGTAGGCCCATGCACTATTTAATGTAGGATTAGGAGTAGTCTTTGCTTCTTGATTTGCTTTGTTTTCTCGTTTTCATCTTTGTTTCCTTTCTTTTGCTTGATTGCATGCGTTATTTCTTTGCTTAATTGATTTTCTTTCCCTTTACTTCTTCTCTTTTCTTTTTTTCTTTATTTGCTTGCTTGTACCCATAGGTTAGCCTCTCGTGAAACCATGTTTCACTCTCGAGACAAACCGAGAAATCTAAGAGGACTTGTACAAATATCAAGATCTAGTTATCTATTTCCCTCTCTCCTTATGAAAAACTTGTTTTCTTCAGTTGATGATACCTTGATGGAAAATAAATTTTATTCATAGTGAGTCTTAGTGAAAACACAATGCTTGTTCTCTAACTAGCACCACCAAATCTAGTCGGTTGTTTTGGGTTAACCCTTCTCAGCGTAGTCAAGTAGAGTAAGATGAGGGGAAAAACATTAACAAGTATGTCAGAGGTATACATAACATACTTCTCTAAAGGAACAACCTCTTTTGCTCTCAATATGTCGAGATTCTTCTTGCGCCCCTGAAATAAATAAGTGCCTACGCATAGTTCTATGAAAATATGAAAATTTTGAAAAAATGAATAAGGCGAAAGAAGAGAAAGGTTTCCTATGCAGAGAGGTGATGTAGGTAACTCCGTCAGGTTACTCACCAGGCTCGTTGGTGGCAGAGCGATGATTTTGTTACTGCATGTCTTCATCGGGGTACTATCTAAGCCTACTAGAAATAGAGCAACACCAGAGATGAAACTTAAACTCTGACTGTCATATCATTTGTGCACCAATATACCCCTCATCTCCAATCGAAAAAACTTTTTTGACTTGGCTTGGAATGTGTGCTCAATGATTAAGAGATTGGTAGGGACTACATCTTTCAACCAAGCTTGTGTGGGAACTACGATGATCAAAGAACCAAACAATACTTTCGGAAGGGTTAGACTCGCTTTTCACAGAAAAAGGTCCATACAAAGAGCTGGAGTTCTACCAGTGTGTCACCAAGTGTTATAACAACTACAACCACCCTCCAAAATATTTGCTCACAAGAAAATTTCGGAGCCTACCTCGGATCCTACAATAAATTATCCTTAGTTTCTTGATTGGTAAGCTCCCATCCTTGATCTTAAGAGTTGTCTGCATTATCATCTTCATACAACATGTGTCATATTTGGGTACAGGGGTTGTTGTTTTTCATACAAAGGGGATGTTTTCTTGCTTTAAGGGAATTGCATGCATACAAGTGGTTGTCATCACATAGACATGTTTCACACTTACCTTACACACTCACATCATGAATGTTGTTGCATCAAGCAAAGTATGTCTGATGTATTATGGATGGTCTACCTTGTGTCACTAAGTGTCTGTGTGTGATCACAGCCTATTCCTATCAATATTTGCATATGTTTCACTGGTCTCATACTTATCCATTTTCCCAAGCAACCCAGCCTCATCCAACTTCCCGGAATTGTGCGCTTTGCTTCTTCAAACATCAAGCTTCCTCCCTTGCCTGCTAAAACCCCACAGTCCGTAAAGACACCAACCTCCCTTGCCCGCTAAAACCCCGCAGTCTATAGAGACACCAACCTCCCTTGCCTGATGAAACCCTGCAACCTAGAGAGGCCCCATCCAACACTACTCTCAAGAAACGCACAGAGAAATCCATCTGCACTGCACTTAGAAATTTCACAAGGGTGTCCTCCTAGGACCCCTGTCCCGTAGCAGTGCTTTGAGCCTCAAAATTACACAGTGGTTCCCAGGTTGTCTTTTTGGTCTTGCATGAAGAAACTACACACATGGGCCTCCGAGGGCATCGTTTCGGTAATAGTCATTATATGCTGAAATTGCGCAGGTATACCTCTTAATGACTACAAGAAAAGTTGGCATGCATAAATTACTTCCAACGAGTTGAGGAGAAGGACCAAGGAACCAAGTAATGAAAAATATTAGGGTCGCATCCAAATTCCATCGAATGCATGATCTCTTAAGGGTAAGTATGGTAACTAAAGAAAATCTTCTGAAGTACACCTCTTAGTTACATTTGCATGACTGCTTGTCATTATCATATCATCCTGTCTGCAGTAACATGCATGTGCACAGACAGGAAAATTCATCTTATGCGTTTCTTCTACATGTCTTACTTCTTTTTCACTTGTTGGACCAACTGTTATCTTCCACATGTTGATTGTTATGCCATGCTTGTGACCTTGTTCTGGTGATGTTGAAGGTTTTGTTTGAGTTGTGGTCTCTATGTAAACATCTATCGCACTCACACATGATGTTGTATGCATTGTCGTGCAAGTGTCGTCGTGGTTGTTCAAAAATCTATTATAAGTGTCGCACTTGTCGCTCACACCGTCGGTCAGTCACATTGAGTAAATGTTGTCTTGATGTTTTGACGTTTATTACCGTCGAGTCATGTTGAGTGTGTGTTCACGAGGTCGTGTATGCACAAGTTCAGTTGCTCACACACTTAGTCATTTTGCTGAAATTCTCATGACCGTATCACCCTCTAATAACTGGGCCTACTCTAAGCTGCATTGCGCAGTTTCAGCCCTTAGTGAACATGTACTACTACCAACAATTACACAAAGCTTGAGGCTGTCTCTGAGGAACCCTGCACTGCACAATCCTAAAATTGACCAGGCCAACTATCATCCAAAACAGTGCAAAAGTTTCTCAGCAAGCCATCTTGATATGCTTCACCCACAAGAAAATCAACCAACCCTCCTACTGGTTGACGAGAGAGTTTTACCAGGTACTCACCATGGGACTCACTCCCCTAAAAAATTGTCCAAAAGCTGTAGACCTTTCCCGCTATGCTAATTGAGAAAATTGTGTAGAAAGGTCAGATAGACACCTAGTTCCTGTCCATGTCTCCCTCTAGAAATTATGTAGTTTTTCCAGCTAGCCACCCAGGCAGTTGGTTGGATGCTCGCCTAGAAAACTACATAGATATCATAAGCAGGCCCCTCGGCTACCCAACATCATGCTCATCTCAGAAACTACACAGAAGTGTTTAGCAGGTCAGCCTCCCAAGAATTGCACAGTTTTTGTTGCCAAGGCACTCTGCTGCCTGAACTTCTTCTCTCCGTAAATTGCATGGATCTTCCCTCCAGTCGAACCAAATCCCATGGACAGTCACCGTTGATCCAGATTGTCCTTCTCAGTCTCCCACTGACCTCTGCAAAATTTTCACTAGCAGTGCCTGAAGGTCGCATCCCATCTTGAAACTTACCTCGTGCAGCTTCACAGCCGTGTGCTCTCTCCCGGTCACCTATATCTGAAATAAAAAGATCATGCATCATTGTAGACTAGGAGGTTTATGGATTTGATGTTGTCTCGTCATAAGTGATTGGAGATATAGGTACATGAATAGACATGACGTGACGACAAGCGGGATGAACAAGGAGAGGACATGGAAAAGGATGTGTTCGCGAATGGATGAACAAACGATGCATGCGAGGAGATGTGTTCATGAATGGACGACCATGCAAAGATGTGTTCATGAATAGACAAATGAATGAACATGCAAGGATGTGTTCATGGATGGATGGACGAACGAACATGCGAGGAGATATTTTCGCGAACGGATGGACATGTCAATCTTGCCAAAGTACAAACAAGGAACAACGTGCACATGCAACATCAAGAGATCCAATGAAAATCAAGTACTTCACACACCTTTCCATGCGGAGGTGAAACTGTGATATGCCAAGAGGACATCCATCACTCAGCAGCACTGCAGCTTGACAAGCACACCACTAGCAGCATGAACGTACTAGATTTGTCATGTCGAGTCGCGTCATGACTCATGTCAGCCACATCACTATTGTGGGACATACTATGTAAATAAATGTAAGGTAACTGGAATTCCAAGAGACCCACATTTCATACAAAGGGTCATGTAAAGATGAAGAGTCAAATAAGCCAAACAGTCATGAGGGAAGTCAAATAGTCACAAGGGCCAGTTTTACCATTGGTTATAAATACCTCCTCATTTTTACATGCAAAGGAATTTTTCACCTTGGCCCCTCCCACATAGCCTTGAGAGTCTCTAACCTTTTCTTTGAGGAGAGAGCAGTGGCTCCAACGCCCCGCCTATGGGGTTAGTGATGTATGGTGTACCGATGTGTCTTGAAACTTTCCCTTAAATCAGAAGCCTGCTAACATGCCAACACGTTTTCACACATGCTGTAACTGTTTGTAAGATTAATCTTGGACACTTGTAATACATGTTGCTTTAACCTATGTTGAACAATTGAACTAATCCAACTGTTCTAATGCATATATTTATGAAAATTTTTTGTATAAGTTGTTAACGTTGTCCTGCCTGTGTTGGTTACTTCCCCAAACATCAAACAAAACCTTCCACATAAACTTGTTATAGCGACCGTGGCACTCGCGTGTACTAACTTGTCAGGTGTTGTATGTGCTATATTCCCTTGTGTGTTGTGATAACTGTATCTGTGTGGATTGCTCCTCTAGAAGCTTTGCATGTCTTGTTGTGTTGTGTGTGTTGGACAGAGTTGGGACTTGCTCCCTTTCGACAGGAGACTCACTCCCACCCTCTCTCTTTGTGGTGAAAAAACCTTGACACAAGTAACACTTGCACTCACCAAGAACACAATCCTCATTGTTTTAAGACAAGGCAGAACACTCTCACATGCTGACAAGCAAGAGCTAAGGCATATATTTAAGATAATGGCAACCGAACCATTGTACTGGATGGGACTCCTACATCAAACGTGTGAGGTCTAGTTGGGACTTCATACTGGGAAGATCCTCTAATTTTGATGGGTCCAACACCATCAACACTTAGCAATATCATTCTCGTATATCCTAGTCACAATAACTCTTAATTAATGAGGAAGGATTATCTCTTCTAGTCTCTTCCACTTCTTATCCCGAAGAAATATGTCGAAATCGTTTCTAAAAAAAAACAATAAAATATATTAGTTTTATTATTGTGACATTCCTTTGGAATGATTCTAAGTGTAACAAGATGGTCTATAGTTGAGTGATGTCTCCTAAATCCATCTCTCCCTTTGGCTCTTTTACCATGGCTTTTAAGCCAAAGGATGACCTTCTTTTCCAAAATGAGCCCATATAGTTTGGCTAAAATGTCGTTAATCATAATGATCATGTAGTTAGAGAGAATGTTTTTATCCAATCCATAATGAGAACCAAAACACTTACTTCATCGTGCATTTTAATTTGTTAAAATTTAAAATATATAAGAATTAACTAAATTAAAAATTTATCTAAAATAATTATTACTAAGGATAAAAAGAAATAATGTAAGAATATCCACAGTGAGTAGTATTTTCATGCTAAATCTCATCACTTTACAGCCTAGAAACTAGGTGTTCTCAACACTCTAGCTACTAGGGCTTTAATGGTTTCTGATGAAGACGATCTGATGGATGAGAAGACCCATCTCTTAAATGTCTTCAAGAAGAATGGTTATAATAAGTTCCAAGGTTTTTGAGCCTTTTTAAAATCTAGTTGGGGACCTAGAATTAAGGAAGAAGTCGAGGCAGCCTCTAGTGTCCAACTTCCCTTTATCCAAGGGACGACTGACAAGATTGTTAGGATTCTGAGGAAGAAAAATATTGGCTCCACCTTTAGACCATTGAAAACCATTCGTAGCTCTTTAAGATCTGTCAAAGACCCTATTAATCCCAAATGCATGAAGGGTGTTTATTTAATTCCTTGTTCTTATGGAACCCCCTACATTGGAGAGATAGGGTGTTCCATTTCTAAAAGGATTCATGAGCACGCAGTGGACCTTGGGCATTGTAGGACCCGATCCTCTGCTCTAGCAGAACATGCCGAATTAACAAAGCACCATATTTTCTTAGAGAATTCTAAGGTCCTCACGAGGGTGACCATTTCCATCACCAGAAATGAAGAGAAGCCATTGAAATTGAAAAGAGGAGTAAGACTCGTAATATGGACAATGGGTGGAAGTTAAGTAGCTCATGGGTCCCTTCTCTTTGTTCTTAACACCCTATTTTTCCTTCTTCTTTTGTGGTTGGTGTTGTCATGTTCGTTGGCATTTAATTGTATTGTTTTTATTTTCTTTTATTCGTGTAATTTTTTTTTGTTAAGAAGACATTATATGAATTGTATAATACTGATTAATTAAAAATATCAAGTTCCTCAATCAAACATGATATCACATATACGTAAATAGTGATATTATTATTATTATGGTAATATTATTGTATTATTTATTAACTTTTTATAATAATATTTTGTATTAGTTTCCTTTCTCCTTAGATAATTATAATTTTTCAATCAATTAAAACTAATATAATTTATTTATAGAATATAGGATAAAAATAATAGAAATTAAGAAGGTTATAAAATAATATAACTATGAATGAATTATAAAACAATATGAACGGTAAACAAGTTATAAAATATTATCTTATAAATTGTAAAATATTTGAAATAAATTATAAAATAATATTAATAATTAAGATAGAAGATGAAATAAATTAATTTAAAATAAAAGTAAAAAATAACTATTGAATAAATTACTTTTTATCCCTTAACATTCTTTCTTATTAATTGTTCCTTTGACCGTTGGATAATTACTGTTGCATCTTTGGGATATATATTAGTGGTCTGTTGATCTTGCTCCTCATCCTGGTCCTGATGATGAACCTAGATTGAGGTTCGAAACGTGTAGACCATAAATTCTCCATGTGATTTTCCTGAAGATCTTAAGCATTATATCATGAATCACAGAAGCGTCCAATCTAAGAAATAATGTATAAGTTAAGCATATATACATTATAATGTATAAGTTAAACATAATTTATAAGTTAAACCTATGTATATATATAAGTTAAAAATAATAATAACTAATAAAATTGTTTAAAAACAACCAAGCTTTTAGTTTCATTTTCCACTCTAATATGAAAAAAATAGCAATAATAATTTGACTTAAAATTAGGATGTTAAATGAAGATAATTATACTTAACACTAGGATACTAATTAGGGAATTAATGGTTCTATATAACTTCATAAGCACAATAAGGCAATGTAGTATGTTAACTAATGTGTATTTAGTTGTTTGAAAGAACAATTGATTTAGGTGTTGTATTACTTGTTTCGTGGTCATATAAGAAGGTAGGATAAGCATTTTTCTTGATGTAGATGCATTTTAAGTTATTCTTGATCCTGTCTTGAGGATGTGGAAGAGATTATTATTTTTTGGTTAATGTTATCTATAAGTCTGAATATGATTATCTCATATGGCTCTCCACATTCAAGTTATAATTTGTTCATTCAAATAATATGGATTATGTTGGGTCCCTATAATACTAGTGATTACCCCATTACTATTGTAGTTATACCCCTTATTAATATTGTCGTGCCCCTATTTCCCCCATATTGTTATTACTATGCCCCATAGAATCCCTCTATTGTTATTTTTGTGGCTTTATATTATTATTGTTAGGTCGGCTGGATTATATTGTGACTCCTTAGACTCCTATATATAGAAAGGAGGTTTTGTCATTTGAATCATCCAAGAATTGTTCATTTATGTAATGTAAAGGAGGTTTCCCCCTCGAAGAGGCTGAATTCTAAGGCGTTGATCTATCTTTTCTATCTTTTCTTGAGCTGGTTTCATAACATTTGGTATCAGAGCTTTGGATTCTAGGGTTTCACTGCTCCAAACAGGTCATCGTGGCATTTTCGCTATAAATTTTTTCTGCAACGTTTTAGAAGTTGAAAAAAAAAACCCATTTGAGAAGAAATCACGCTAAACCTCGGATACAAATTTCAGAGCTTTTCATGCTATATTTGCGGAGCTATGATCTGAGGAAGTTGGTCTTTTTGCAGACTCCTGAATTACATTTCAAACAGGTGACTTGGGGAAAATCATCATAACTTTCTCTCTGGGGATCGGATTGAAATTCCATAAGAAGGTACAAAAAGAGGATGGACTATAGTTTCTTGTATTCATTTTTCATATCCAAAGGTCAAAAGAGTGACTCGTGGCATGTCGTACAAGTTTGCTCTACTAAACTAGTCTATAATCAAGTCACTATGGGAGATTTCGCATAACTCTTCCTTGGAGAAACCAATTTGGGCCAGACTTGTGGCATTTGAAAGAGGACACAAAGGGCTACTGCATATCACAAATTTAGAACTAGATGATTGGAAAGTACAAAGATACATCAGAGGCAATATAGAGCTCCTACAAAGTGAAAAAAAGTGTGTAGATTTTCTTAATTTTTTGCTTAAGCTTGGTTGAAAATTTATTTTGAAGGAATTCAAGGGCATATAGAGAATTATTATCGGTAACTGATGCCCTGAGGAAAGAAAATGCAAACAGCTAGTAAAGAACCTGGAGGCTCTAGCATGACTCATGAAGAAGAAGAAGAAATGTTATATGATATATCAAAATTACAAGAACAAGTGCAACAAGTGTCACTTGCAAAAAAAGCAACAGAATCTAAGATGGATGGTTTAATTAAAGATGTAGAAGTTAATATGGATGGTTTAAAGAAAGGTGTAGAAGCTAAAATTGATGGCATGGATGATAAGATGGAAGAATTGAAGATACATATGAATAAGTTGCTACAAGAAATGATCAATAAGGGTGAAAGGGTACTAAAGGAAACTCATGATGAGAACCAAAGAAATGTTAATCATGATTCCATAGACTCTAATGTTGGATCGAAGACTCACCATATTCCAAAAATTGATATGAGGAAGTTTGATGGCAAGGATCCTGCCACATGGATATTACAGATGGAGCAGTTCTTCGATCTCAATAATGTGCAAAACACACAAAAGGTACGTATGGCAACTTTATATTTGGAACCAAATCAGTTTGTATGGTATCAATGGCTTTGCTCTCGTAAACATTTTATCACTTGGGAAATTTTTATGGAAGAATTGATAGCACATTATGAGGATACAAAAAGCAACACTTTTTTTAGCCAATTGATAAGTCTCAAACAAAAGGGTTCAATAATGGAGCACATTGAGGAGTTCCAAAAATTGAACATAAGGGTAAAAGATATTCCAGAGGAGCATAGGATTGATGTGTTCATAGGTCTTTAAAGGATAATATCCAACATGATGTTCGCCTTTGGGAACCTGATTCATTAGAGAAGGCATTCAGGTTAGCAAGAAAAATGGAAAGCAAAATTATGGCAACTAGGAAGCATACCACTCACAACTATAAAGACAGAAGTGTTGTTGCCCCTAGTCTTCCACAACCTATAAGGTTGACACCACAACAATTGGAAGAAAAAAGAGCAAAAGGGCTTTGTTACAATTGTGATAGCAAATACACTAAGGGTCATAAGTGTGCTGAGAAGAAATTATTCTACATAGATTGTGAAGAGGAAGAAGAAAAGGAGCAAGAAAGGTCAAAAGAAGAGGATATACTCCAGGAACAAAGCCTAGATGAAGAACAAATAAATCTGACCATATCTTGTAATGCATTGGTGGGAATTACCACTCCTCAAACCATCAAGATAGAAGGAAAAATCAAGAAGAAAAAGGTAATAGTGTTGATTGATTCAGGAAGCACCCACAATTTTATTCATTGTAGGGTAGCAAAAGAATTGAATTGCTTCCTATATCCAGCACCAGAGTGTCAAGTGATGATTGCAAATGGAGGAACAATAAATTTCTCTGGAAAGTGCCATAATATCAAGCTATCCATGGGAGAATATGTATTGACTAGCCCAATGCTTTCCATTCCAATGGGAGGTGCTGATGTTGTACTAGGAGTCCAATGGCTACAATCCTTGGGTACAATAGCTTTTAATTTTCAAGAAATTTTCATCAAATTTTCTACGGAAGGAAAGGAAGTTGAATTAAGGGGTATTGCAGGGAAACCAGGAAAGATAATCAGCTCTAATGGTATGACAAAGCTTCTAAAAAAGGAGCAAAGAGGTGTAATTGCACAATTATGTTCGCTAGATGTTTCCACATTGAAATCATCTATTTCTCCAGATCTCCAAAAAGTCATGGACAATCATTCCAAGGTATTTGAGACTCCCAAAGGTCTCCCACCTATGCGTGATCATGATCATGCTATTCATCTGATTCCAGGAAGTGTTCCTCCAAACATCAGGCCGTACAGATATCCCTATGTCCAAAAGAGTGAAATTGAACGTATGGTTGCAGAAATGCTAGAGGCTGGTATAATTCAACTGAGTCAAAGTTCTTTCTCTGCTCCAGTAGTATTGGTGCACAAGAAGGATGGATCATGGCGCATGTGTCCAGATTATAGGGAGCTCAACAAGCTCACTATTAAAGATAAGTTCCCCATTCCTGTCATTGATGAATTACTAGATGAATTGCATGGATCAATTTACTTCACCAAGTTGGATCTTCGTTCAGGATATCATCAAATTAGAATGAAGATTGAAGACATTCCAAAAACAACATTTAGAACTCATGAGGGTCATTATGAATTTTTGGTCATGCCTTTTGGCCTTACCAATGCACCTTCAACATTTCAAGCTTTGATGAATTCAATTTTCAAACCATTCCTTAGAAAATTTGTGTTAGTATTTTTTGATGATATACTAATCTACAACAAGTCTTGGAAGGATCATGTTGAACATGTTGACAGGGTGCTACAACTATTGGAGGAGAAACAATTATATGCAAAAAGATCCAAAAGTTTCTTTGGAGTCCAGGAGGTGGAATATTTGGGTCATATTGTATCTCATGAAGGAGTTAAGGTAGACCCTAGAAAAATTAAAGCCATTAAGGAATGGAAAATCCCCACATCCATAAAGCATCTACGAGGATTTCTTGGGTTGACAGAGTATTATCGCAAGTTTGTTAAGAATTATGGGAGAATAGCAGCACCTCTAACAACATTATTGAAGAAAGATGAATTTTCATGGACTCCGGAAGCAACAAAGGCCTTTTAACATCTTAAAGAGGCAATGTGCCAAGCACCAGTCTTAGCTACACTGGACTTCACAAAAACCTTTATTGTGGAATGTGATGCTTCAGGAAATGGAATTGGTGTTGTTCTAATGCAAGATGAAAGACCCATTTCTTTTGAAAGTCGTCCAATCAAGGGAAAGTTTTTAAGCAAAGCTATTTATGAGAAGGAAATGTTGGCAATACTCCATGCACTTAAGAAATGGCAACCCTACCTAATGGGAAGACACTTCAAGGTAAAAATGGATCATGATAGCCTTAAATACTTTTTAGAACAAAGATTATCCTCTGAAGAGCAACAAAAGTGGGTCACAAAGATGTTGGGTTATGACTTTGAAATCATCTACAAAAAAGGGAAGCAAAATGTGGTGGCAGATGCACTCTCAGGAAAGGATGAGGATGTGGAAGCATTGTTGTGCACCATTTCTATTATCCAACCAGATTGAATAAATGAAGCAAGGGAGGAATGGAGGAATGACGAAGAAGTGTGGGCACTTATTCTAAAGCTACAACAATATTCCAGTACGTCTGATACATTTAGCTGGCAAAATGATTCATTATAGTACAAAGATCGCTTATACCTCTGTAAGAATTCCCAGCTAAAACAAAAGATTCTTATGGAATTGCACACTTCTCCCTTAGGAGGGCACTCAGGATTTTTAAAAACTTACCACATGGTTAAGAAGGAATTTTTTTAGGATGGCCTTAAATCAGATATTCAAAAGTTTGTGGCGGAATGTTTGGTTTGCCAACAAAATAAAGTTGAAACAATTAAGACACCGGGTCTATTACAACCTTTATCCATTCCAAGCCAACGTTGGGAGGAGGTTTCAATGGATTTTATCACAGGTTTACCAAGTCTGAGGGAAAGAGTGTCATCATGGTGGTAGTTGACAGACTTACCAAGTATGCACACTTTTGTGCATTATCACATCCATTTAAATCCAGTACAGTTTCTACTGCATTTATGGAAACAATTCAAAAGCTACATGGAAACCCGAAGATTATTATAAGTGAAAGAGATTCCATCTTCGCTGGAAATTTTTGGACAGAATAATTTTCTTGTCCTAATACTCAGTTAGCCCATATCTCATCTTATCATCCTCAATCTGATGGGAAAACTGAGATAGTAAACAAATGTTTGGAAGGATATCTTCGTTGCTTTGTATTTGATAAACAGACATAATGGGTCAAATGGTTGCTTCTAGCTAAATGGTGGTATAACACTTCCTTCCATACAGCAACAAAAATGACCCCATTTATGGAAATTTATGGGTATCAACCACCATCCATCACATCATATTTAAGAGAAAATTCTAAGGTTCAGGTAGTGGAACATCACATCAAACATCAACAACAAGTCCTCCAACTCTTAAAGGATAACCTTTTGCTGGCCCAGAATAGAATGAAACAACAGGCAGATCAACATCACAGTGAAAGAAGTTTTGATGTAGGTGATTGGGTATTCCTATGGCTACAACCATATAAGCAAATGTCCCTCAAGAAAGCTAAGAAGGATAATAAATTATCACCAAAGTATTATGGTCCATACAAGGTGTTGCAAAAGATTGGTACTATGGCATACAAATTGGATCTTCCTGCAGCTTCTCGATTGCACCCAGTTTTCCATGTTTCATGTTTAAAGAAGGTTATAGGCGACAAGCTCCCAGTTCAAACAATATTACCAGAACTTGACGAGGAAGGAAAAATTATATTGGAACTGGAAGCAGTCATAGAAATAAGAACTTGACAACTACGAAATCGATCAATTTCAGAGTATCTTATCAAGTGGAAGAACTTATCCGCTGACGATTCTGCATGGGAGGATGAGAATTTTATGTAGAAGTATCCAGAACTACTCAAGCATTGAGGACAACACTTTTTTGAAGGCGAGGGGGATGTTGGGTCCCTATAATACTAGTGATTACCCCATTACTATTGTAGTTATACCCCTTATTAATATTTTTGTGCCCCTATTGCCCCCATATTGTTATTACTGTGCCCCATAGAATCCCTCGATTGTTATTTTTCTGGCTTTATATTATTATTGTTAGGTCGGCTAGATTATATTGTGACTCCTTAGACTCCTATATATAGAAAGGAGGTTTTGTCATTTGAATCATCCAAGAATTGTTCATTTATGTAATGTAAAGGAGGTTTCCCCCTCGAAGAGGATGAATTCTAAGGCGTTGATCTATCATTTCTATCTTTTCTCGAGCTAGTTTCATAACAGATTATGTTGGTAGTCTTTCTCTTTGTAAAAATATAAATGTATTTTAAGATTTATAAAATATTTTGAAAATAAAATTTCTTAAAGAAAATTTGCATTCATAAACTAAATTTATACTTTTTAACAACATTCTCACCAACAAAATACCCTTTATCCATTTTTTTTAAGATAAATAATAATACATCAAATTATAAATAAACAAACAATACATAAAAAATTTAAAGTTGTTAATTGTTTATGTAGAGCATGCAACTCTATGTCTTTGAATCTGGCTAAGTGAAATTGTGGTTGTTAATAAATATGTGATTGAAACATCTATATCAAATTATAAATAAACCAACAACACATTAAAAAAAAATTGAAGTGATTGATAGTTTGTGACATAGCATGCAATTTTATATCTTTTAACCTAGCTCAACGGAATTGTAATTGTTAATGAATATGAAATTGGAACATATATTTCACTAAATAACGATGGTTGATCATGTAAAAGCATCTTAACCATCTATTTCACTAAATGATGAATGTTGATCATGTAAAAGCATCTTATCATGGTGGTTACCATAGAATTAATGAGAAATGTTAGTGTTCTCACGCATTATTATTTCCAATGCATTATTTTCTTCTAGAGACCTAGACACTGCAGTCTTTTAAAATGGCTAAAGCTAGTGTAAGTAGGCATATTTATCCTCTATTTTGTAATATATATATGCTACACCACTCCCATTTATATATATATATGGATGGAATATTCGTATGTTTTTTTTATGTAATAATAGAATATTAAAATCTCTCTCTTATAGAGGGTTTTTAATCTTGCAATATTTTTGGCTTCTATTTTGGTATCAAAGCTTACATTTAGACTCATAGATATTAAAAAGAAAGAGATAGCTTCCATCCATCCTTGCCAATATGGCAAAGGGATTTTGAGAGGATATTATCATTAGAGTCAAGAAGAACTAAGAGACAGATTAAGGGTTTAGACTATGGGAAGATAATGCTCATCATTCCTAAAAGAACCATTATCAATTACTACATTAAAATATACCAAGGAAAATATGTTTAAATATCCATGAAATAAGAGATTGTAAAAAAACAGAGCATGAGGTAATTGTTGTTGGTGTTGAGAAGAATTGAGATAATAATTGAGGGTTTAAGCAAAGGTATTAGGGCTATAAGAAGTCGATGCTCATAATTCATAAAAGAGCCATCATCAATTGCTAGGTTAAAAGATACTGAGGAAACAATGTTCAACTATCCATGAAATAAGAGATTGTTTAAAAACAAGAGAATGGGGTAACTTTTTAATGGAAAATTTTATGGAAAAATATGCTTAAAGCCTAACTAAGAGATCATTAAAAATTTGAGCACAAGGTAACTTTTTCATGATAAATTTTATGTTCACTATGATCCAATTCCTTTTTGTATTTTGTTTTCTTTCCTTTACTTATATTGTATTGAAGGTTTTGGTGATACCTCATTAGTAAGTGGTTAAATAAAAATTTAAAAATAAGAGAATATTGGAGAGATAAAAAATTTTATTTATCAAAATTCATAAGATGGAAATTCCATTGGAAAAATAATATTTAAATGAACCAAGCTTGCGGCTAGATGAGGAAACTATGCAAATTGGAATTTTAAGATGCATCATTTAATCAAAGGGACTAATATTTGGGTAATCACATCTAAAGAAGAAGTTGAACTCATAGTTATGTTAACCTCAGTTTAGGAATGGGAGTGATGAGACAGCAAAACAATGGTTTTACCACTCCCTCCCACCCCCTTGTACTTTCTTTGGTTGTGGGAGGTGTTACCTATTGAATTGACTTGACCTCCAAGGTATATTATGAAGGTGGGGTCACAAAAATCCTCTTTTTACAACTTCTTTAAATCTCAAAACTAATGCCACCATTGTGTTCATATCATTGAGACATTTTTTGGCAATATATTTTTTATCCCAATTTGACTCCTATATTAAAATTTATGCCCTCTTGAAGTTTGGTCAACCAAATAAGGCCACAACAACCTTGAAGTCCACATGGCATCCAAGTATAGTCCATGTGGAACTACCACATCATTACTACATCATTTCATGTAACCTTGTATTCCTATATGGCATCCACATGGCCACTGACACATTGTCTAAAGTGCGAGGCCCACAGGGTCCTCCTCCTTGTGTTTGTGGGACTTTCCCTATTATACAAATTGTCACCCATATCCCGATTTTGGTGGGTGTCCTTAAACCCACATCACACTAAACTAGAACAACACTCCAATTTCCACTGATTTCACTCCCATTGTCCCTGTTGAGGTTCTGAGGAAATTTCATAATTTCGATGGCCTCTCCGATTTTTATTTTATGATAATTATCCTCTCTTGCAATTATCTTAGCATCCTCCAAACACACATGATGTTTGGTTTTGGACGAGTTTTCTGCAAGGGCTGATGTATGGAATCTCTCATTCTTTATATCAGTCGTGTGCTCTTTTAATCTTATTTTCAGAGACCGACCTGTTTCTCCAATATAACTCTTGCCACAAGAGCAATCAATCTTGTACACACCCTTGAGCTGTTGACGATCAATGTTATCCTTTACTGACCTCATCATTTGCCTTATAGTTCCACATGTTGTAAATTGAGTGTTTATATTATTCTTCCTTAAAATTTTTGCAAAAATGAACATAAACTTTGGACTGTAAATTGTGTGCTTGCTAAATGGTTGAGATTGAATCAAATTCATGTGATTAACCAATTCGATTTCTACTTTTGGTCTCATGGTTTTTGTTCTTGTGCATTTGTTCATTTGAATATTAGTAATTTTGAAATCCTATAACTTGTTGAACTAATTTACAAAAAATAAATATGAACATTGTAGCTCTAATGGTTTTGTGTTTATTCATTTATCTTTGGTATTCTTGTTGCAATGGTTCCAAAACCCCATGGGGGAGTGTTCATTGTGTTTTGGCATAGTGGTTACTTGATATTCGCAATGATTATAGTGTTGCTACAAAAACAAAGTACCCTAGTTGGAATTTTGAAAAGAAAAAAAAAAAAACCTCTTTGATTGATTTTTTGATTGGAAAATTTGTTATGGTGTTGCAAATCTTGATGAAGAAAGGCACATGAGATAGTACACTATGTCAAGGAGTCGATCTGAGAAAGATTTGAAGTCATTTCATCTTCCCCAAAACCACAATACATAATTTTAATAGGTGCTATGAAATTTTTTTGTAGTGATGGAACAACAAATTGGAAAACAAGCACCACAAAATCATTTCATAGCAACTACATAGAAAATTTTCAGGACTACGTGTTAATGGCCATTGGGCCTGCCCATTGAACAATTTGTTTAATTTGAAGCATATGTAGTTGGATTTATGAAATAAGGTAAGATTCTTGAGGGAAGGTGAAAGATAAATCTCTCGTGTAATTTATCATGATAAACTCATATTCTTATATTGACTTCCTATGTTAAATATTTAATGAAATATTGTCGAATTGTATGTAAATACAGAGCTATATGGGTGGAGTAGATTGGGGATATTGGTGTTGGGGTGACTTATGTGCCACCAAGTGGTATTAGATCCTGAACACTCTTTGGTGATGAGATTAGAACAACCCAATAAGCAAGAAAAGTTTTGAAGATGAAATTTTGGAGCATGGAGTAGAACAAAATATGATAAATTTGATTGAGAGATTGCAAAATGGAGATCTAAAAGAATGGAAGCCAGCAAAGTTTAGATTTCTCAACAAAAGCATAAGAAAAATCAGATTCGAACATATGATTGAGGTAACTTATATTGTTTTAATTCTTATTGAGTTTGAAGATTGATGATTGCATGATGGAAATCTAAAGAAGACAATGTGTGGAATAAAATCTACTTTAAGAGGAAGTAGAACATATTTGTTTTAAAGATAGATCTGAAAACATAACTTTTTGAGTGAAGGGCATTAGAAGACTATAACATTGAAGGTAGAGCCAGTAGAGAAGACTGAAATAGTAGTGTTGCATGTTCAACGAAGATTTCGACAATGATGTAATGTTATTTTGTTAATTAATTGTTGATTACAAGTAGTGGTGATGATGTTTATATTTGATGATTGTAACCAAGAACAAAGAGAGTTCTTAATGATGATGGTAAGGAACCTTGCAATAAATAAGGAGGAAAAGAAAATTTCTCATAGGAAGAAGGTAAGTAAATTGCACGTAGAAGCTAGAAGACTAGAGAGTTCTTAGATGAATATTCCAGAGGAAGGAGACAACAAAAATACCAAGAGAAAACTTTGCATGGAAGAGCTTGGTATGGTATTTACAAACAGGTTGACGGTGTCAACTTCTTGCAGTGGCTTGTGTGTAGTCCACAGTGAGTTGGGAGAAGCTCATAGAAGAAGGATATATGTGACTATTGAAAGCCATAGTAAGGGTTCATATAGAAGCCATAGTAGATCAAATTAGGGCAAACTTGATTGAGAAGTAGCTGAAATTAAATTACAGCTTGAGATTTCGAGAGAATTGCTTTAGAAAGATGAGGAAGACTAGGGTTATAGATTGAGTCTCCATGAAAGAGTAAAATGGAATTTGTTGCAGGTGAAGCTGAGACAAAGATCAAATGCTCAATTGCTGGAGAAACTCAAGGAGTTTGAATAGAGTATAAATGCTCAATTGGAGGAAAAACTCAAAGGAGTTGAGTTGGAGCAAAGGACAATTGTTGAAGAATAAGTTCTTTGTGAACGAAACTAAGGAGCAAACCTTAAAGAGAGAGTGAATGATAATGTTGAAAGGAGACTAGTTGAGATTCTCACAAGTTGTGTGGACAATCAACATATGATGGTTGAGGTGTTAATGGAGGATATAGGCCGTGATGATTTAAATTTTAACAATTGGTGTATGAATGCAAGAGTTTTTCTACATGAAAGACGGAGCTTTGATTTTTTTTCTATGCATAGAGGAGGAACAATCACTCAATATTGTTATACAAGTTGGAAGGAAGGCAGAGGATATTCAAGATGAAGACTATGTGCCATGGGAAATTGCATCCATGGAAGAACAAGTTATAGATGATGAACACATGTGTGTGGATGTTAATGAGGATGTTGTTATAATGGATGAAGCAGATGAATATTTTATGGGAAACTTGGAAGTTTTAGAATTACATAAGGGAGAGATGCTAGAAGAAACAAAGGATACTTCAATGCCTTGCATTCTTAAAATAGATAATTTGTTTGTGTATGTAGATGTGCAGGAAAAAACAAAATGGATTGGAAATACTTTAATTAATGAACTTGTTGACAGTGCTAGATCCACCAACATTAAGATAATCTCCTCAGTATTAAGTCTCAATTATACCTCAGACTATTTGGTGTAGGATTCCCATCCACTATGATGGCCCGGTTTCCATTTACTTAGAGATTTGCCTTAGCTCTTTTTGTTCGTCATATGAGAGTGTTACACTGGTGTCTTCAAAAAGCGAGGTGAGTGTGCCTGGTGAGTGCGTAATTTAATTGTGTCTAGGTTCTCTTACTTGCAAAAAGGGGAATGTAAAGTTAGCCTGTAAGTGAGAGGTAATAGTACCAACTAGGAAGAGACACACGCGAACTAGAAGGCTCTATCCATCATCCAACGAAATATTCCACAGTGGATGTAGCCATTGTTAAAACTGAAGTATAAGGGAAGACCCATCCACCATCCAATAGTGTAGTCCATAATGGATGTGATGGTCGTTATAACTAGAGAACAAGTATGCTCTGTGCATAATGTAACTGTGTCTAGTATCCTGCGAAGTAGTCAACAAGCATGAGACAGTAGTGATAACCAATATAATACATTTCCAACAAGGTAACTACTAAAACAACTGAAATAGTTCAACTATCTTAGTACATGTGAAACAAACATGAATTACAAATGTCGAAAGAATATTCTTAGAAACATCTAAAAAACATGCATGAAAACATCCTGGCCTTAATAGGCTTTTGTATTAAGCAAAAGTTCCAAGACACATACGTACACCATACATGAGTAGCCCCAGTAATGGGACAGTGAAGCTACTCCTCGCTCCTCAAAGAATTGTCTAAAAACTGTCAATGCTTCGTGGGAGGAGCCAAGGTGAAAATTCCTTACTCATACAATGGGAGGTGTATATATAGACAATGGTGTTGCTTCACCCTTGTGACTCTTGGACTACCCTCATGACCATTCAACTTCCTATGATTTTTCAACTGACATGACTCTTCATATTATTTTGTGTCCATTGGACTTCCACTTTATATTACATTCGATTTACAACGGATATGGCCCATAATAGTGATAGGGCCTTGACAGCTCATGAAACTACTAACATGGACTAGCTATTTGTGGTGGAAATGTCAAGGTGTTGTTGGTGCTGAGTGATGGATGTGTTCTCGGATGTGTTGTCTTTTCTCCTCCACATGGCTTGATGTTGTGGGGTCTTCCATAATCTTGGTCTTGCAAAGCAGTTGCATGCATGTGTTCCATTCGCTTTCTCTCGATGATATTCTTCTGTCCATCCAACTGAAAGCAAGTCTTCTAGCATGTTCACTCCTTCTTCATCTCCTTCATCATCTCACCATGATCAAGCAATGTACTTGTTCCTACAATTCACTCATGATGAGATGACATCAAATAGAAAACCTCCTATTCTAAGATGCATACCTTCATATCCATGGACTGGGCCCCAGACGGATGATAGGCTTGGAAGAGGGCTCAACAACTGTAAATTGCACAGTTCCAAGTGAGAGGGAGAGAGACTGTGTAGTGTGCACCTTGGGCTCAATTGAGGAACTCCAAAGCATAGTCTTCATTGTCACAAAAACTTGTGTAGAGGCCACTTGGAGGTAGGATTGCGAAGTTAAGATTATTAGTGGTAGTTGTAAGGTGAAACCCTGGGAGGTAGTTTTGCGGAGTTTTCTCAGGGAAGACATGACAAGGTAGCAGAGGGACCATATAGGATAGTTCTGTGCAATCTTTTGGAGCAGTGAGTCCTAGTAGAGGGAGGAAACTGGGGGAAACCTCTGCATAGTTCTAGGAAGAAAAACAAACTTAAGTCTCTATGCGTTATGGGGTTCCAGCAAATAGGGAGGAGGCTTGATGATTGATCCTAAGAAATGCATAGTTTAGGTCAGGCTTGACACAACTTCTGCACAATTCTGTGAAGGAAGGAAGGCTATTCACTTTCGGGATTGTGTAGTGCAACTACCTTAGAGGATAGTATCTGTGCACTATGTCATTCCAGGCAATAGATCAACATCATTAAGGACTGAGATTGCACAATATAGCTAAGTTGGGGTTCGATGAAGTGGGGTTGTCTGATCGAAGGTATTTTTCAAGAAATTAGCTAAGTGTGGGAAGCAAGTGATTTTCATTCTTTATTTGCATACTAATCTATATCAATGTCCACATGTTTGTTAAAATATAAGCCTCCCATTTTTTCGTAGCCCATGTCTAATATTTTGATTCAGTTTATGTGAAAACTTTATGGATTACCCTATGCTTGTAAACATTAAATTTATACAACATTGCATTTCGTATATAATTACATTTTTGTCTCCCAGAATGTTATGATAGTGGCACTTTCATGATTCATACATGATTTTAAAACCCTTTCCTAAAAAATAATTTTTCCTGTGTGATTTCTCTTCACTCATACATTAGTAAAAGTTAATTTGATTTTTTATTTCTTTGCTTACTAAGATAATATGATGGACTTATTTTCATAACATGAGCCATCACAGTCATGGATATGGTAGAAGCAATAGAGGAAGGTACCTTGGGGTGAAAAAAAATATGAGGCACAAGTAGGATTTCATAATCATAATGATGGGAGGAACAATGAAAAAGTGTTTCTTATTTTCAACCTTATGATTACATCTTGATGAATTCTTCACGTGATTTATATTCTAGTTCATGGATTATCTTTGGCTTATATAATGAATTTTATATGGAATGTTTCTATGTCAACATGGTTCTATATCAACATTTCTTAAACATATGTACATTATGATTATCTTCATATTATTTATTTATTGGTAAATAAATATGGTCAGGAACAAAAATGAAAATTATAGTATTTTGAGGACTCAGAGGGCCCCACCTACCAAAACATCAATATAATAAGAAAGTTAAATTTTATTTAAATTCCCCCTTTAGAAACTCATTCCTACTCCCTAAACAAATTATGATTGGAAATCAAATATAACATTTTATCCAAGAAGATTAAATTCTCAAGTGCATTGAAGGTCCTTAAAAGGGAATGAAGTCTGTGAAGGGAGGAGAGAGAGCAATGTGAGGAAAGGTATGCACAAATGTTTCTATTGTCGTTATTTCCTTTCATTTTATTTGTTGTGAGTAAAAGAAGTTATTATGCAACCATCGCACAAAACAGAATAAAATATAGGTCACTGACTTTAAAATTATCCTCTTCGAGGAGTAAACCTCCTTTACATTACATAAATGACAATCCTTGGATGATACAAATGATAAGACCTTATTGGTATATACATGAGTCTAAGGGGTCAAAATAGAATTAGATCCTACATAATAATAACAATGTAAGGGCACAACAATAACAATAGTGGGCTTCTATGTGGCACAACAATAACAATAAAAATTATGGGAATACACTAGTATTATAGGGATCCAACATGCCCCTCTTCTTCAAAAAAGTGTTGTCCTCAATTCTTGCATAGTTCCTGATGCTTCTATATAAAATTCTCATCCTCCCATGTGGAGTCTTCTGCGGGTAAGTTATTCCACTTAATGAGATACTCTGAAATTAATCTATTTCGTAGCTATCGGGTTCTTGTTCCGTGACTCATTCGAGACCAAATATGATTTTTGCTTCTTTTTCAAGTTCTTGCACCACTGTTTGAATTAGGATCTTGTCACCAATAACCTTCTTTAAGCATGAAACATGAAAAACAGGGTGTATTAGGAAGGATGCAGACAGCTCTAATTTGTATGCCATAGTACCAGTCTTTTGCAACACCTTGTAAAGACCATAGTACTTGGTTGATAATTTACTATCCTTCTTAGCTTTCTTGACGGACATTTTTTTGTATGGTTGTAGCCATAAAAATACCCAATCACCTACATCAAAACTTCCTTCATTGTGATGTTGATCTACCTATTGTTTCATTCGATTCTACGCTAGAGTGAGGTTATCATTTAAGAGTTGGATAACTTGTTGTTGATGCTCAATGTGATCTTCCACTGTTTGAACCTTAGAATTTTCTGTTAAAGATGATGTGATGGATGGTGGATGATATCCATAAACTGCCATAAATGGGGTCATTTTTGCTGTGTGGAAGGAAGTGTTATACCACCATTTAGCTAGAGGAAACCACATGACCCATTGTGTTTGTTTATCATATACAAAGCAACGAACATATCCTTCCAAACATTTGTTCACTATCTCATTTTTCTCATCAAAGTGAGGATGATAAGATGAGCTATGAGCTAACTGAGTACCAAAACAAAAAAGATAATTTCGTCTAAAAATTTCCAATGAAAATGGGATCTCTATCACTTACAATAATCTTTGGATTTCCATGTAGCTTTTGAATTATTTCAATAAATGCAATAGCAATTGTATTGGCTTTCAAAGGATGAGATAATGCGCAAACGTGTGCATACTTGGTAATTTTATCAGCTACCACCATGATGATATTGTTTCCTTCAAAATTGGGTAAACTAGTGAGAAAATCCATTGATACCTCCTCCCAACGTTGATTTAGAATAGCTAAAGGTTATAATAGACATGGGGTATTAATTATCTCAACTTTATTTTGTTGTCAAACCAAACATTTTGCTACAAACTTCTGAATATTTGATTTAAGACCGTCCCAAAAAGATTCCTTCTTGACCTTGTGGTAATTTTTTAAAAATCATGAGTGATCTCCTAAGGTGGAGGTGTGCAATTCCAAAAGAATTTTTTTCTTGAGTTGGGGATTCTTGCAAAGATATAAATTATCTTTGTACCATAATGAATCATTTTTCCACCTAAATGTATCAAATGGAATGGGATGTTGCTGTAACTTTTGAATGAGTTTCCACACCTCTTCATCATTCTTCCATTCATGCCTTTCTTCCATTATCCAATCAGGCTGGATAATAGAAATGGCATAAATAAATTCTTCCACATCCTTATCCTTTCTTGAGAGTGCATCTTCAACAACATTTTGCTTCCCTTTTTTGTAGATGATTTCGATGTCATGACCCAACATAATTGTGACCCATTTTTTCCACTCTTCTGAAGTTAATCTTTGTTCCAAAAATTATTTAAGACTCTCATGGTATGTTTTTTCCTTGAAGTTTCTTCCCATTCGGCAAGTTATCCATTGTTTTCCTGCATGTAGTATTGCCAACATTTCCTTCTCAGAGATAGGTTTGTGTAAATACTTTCCTTTGATTGGATGACTTTCAAAAGCAATGGGTCTTCCTTCTTGCATTAAAACAACACCAATTCCATTTCCTGAGGCATCACATTCCACAATAAAGGTTTTTGTGAGGTCAGGCATAACTAAGATCGATGCTTGGCGCATTACCTCTTTAAGATGTTCAAAGGCCTTCGTTGCTTCTTGAGTCCAAGAAAATGCATCTTTGTTTAGTCATTTTGTTAGAGGCGTTGCTATTCTCCCATAATTCTTAACAAACTTATGATAATACCCTGTCAAACCAAGAAATCCTTGAAGATACTTTATGGTTGTGGGGATTTTTTGTTCCTTAATGGATTTAATTGTTTTAGGCTCTATCATAAAAACCTCATGAGATACAATATAACCCAAATATTCCACCTCCTATAATATAAAATAATATTTGGAGGTTTTTTCATATAATTGTTTCTCCTCCAATAATTTGAGCACCCTGTCAACATGTTGAACTCGATCCTTCCAAGACTTGTTGTAGATTAGTATATCATCAAAAAATAATAACACAAATTTTCTGAGGAAGGGTTTGAAAATTTTTTTATCACCAAAAATTGATCATCTAGCCATAATTTACTAGATGGATTGAAGTACACCATGTAGGGCCGATTTTACCATAGTAAAATTGCTTTCACTATGAGAAATTACTTAATAAACCACATTTGTGAAGTTATTTATAATTAAACCCATTAAGAATAATTTTTAAAAATCACTTTTTACTTAAGTATCTTCTACGAATAATTAATTAAACCATTGTTTAACTAATATTCATTTTCATATTGACCCAGTTATGAGAAATAAATAGATAAATCATTAATTATCTTCTTCTTCTTCTTCTTTTCTTCCTTTTTTTTCTTTTTTTTTTTCTTTTTATTTTTTATTTTTTTATTTTCTGAGTTTAGACTTCTATGATCCATATTAATAATAACAATAGGAGTAATATCGTCAACACGTTTTAAACCAACCAGTGTGGTTCATCTTCGGGACAAGATGATGAATCAGATCCAGGCAATGAAACAAATAGATGAAGAGAGCAGCTAACTAGCCGTTAGAAAAAATAGCTAGTTTGACTAAAAATATTTATCTATTTATTTATTTTTATTTTTATTTTTAATTTTTAGGTTTTTACCGAGATTAAAAATAAATTTAATTAGTATTTTCTGAATTAGGTTATATTTGTATTTATATAATAAATCAATTTAAGTTATAATGCTATAATAATAATTAGAATTAAAAATATATGTATATAATAATAATAATAATTTTTTGGAAAGTTTGAATTTTAAATAACATCAAATTAAATAATATTCATATTATAATAAAAATTAATATTACTATGGAGGTACTATTAGGGATTTGCATTTTAATAACTAAATAAACTAAGTGACTAAGATGTTAAAAACTTAATGAAGCGATTAACAAAAAGAAAATGTGAAAACCTTAGGAATTCAGAGCAGAGATCCAACACCTGTTGATGCTCCAACCATAGTCTCTGTTTAGATTAATGGGCCCTTTTCCAATTTCTAAGGCCTCTCTAGACTTACGATGATGGAAATAGTCAACCCTCGCTATGACTCTAGCCTCTTCTATACATATGTGATGATTGGTCTTTTCTGCATGTTCTGCCAAAGTTGAGAAGTGAGACCTCCCATGCTTGATGTCTATAGCATCTTCACAGATCCTCTGATTTATTGATCGACCAGTCTCACCAATATAAGGAGTCCCACAGGAATAAGGAATAATATAAACCCCCTTCACATCCTTAGGGTTAACTAGGTCCTTGACCGAACAAAGAGAACTTCGAATAGTGTGAAGGGGTCTAAAGGAAGAAGGAATATTATGTTTTTTTAGGATCCTCATGATTTTGTCTATGGTCCCTTGAATAAAAGTAAGATGAACCGCATAATATTGATCCTTGGGATCGATCCTCTTCCTAGGACCTCTTTCCACATTAAGGAAAGCTCTCAGACCCTGGGACTTGCTATAACCATTCCTATTAAAGACCCTAAGGCGGTGGGTCTTTTCATCATCAATGTGATTTTCATCCAAAAATCATGATGCCCGAGTGGCTAAGGTGTTGAGAACACCTAGTTTTTGAGTCGAGAAATGATGGGAATTTGCATGAAGACATTGCTATGTGTGAGTTTTATTCTGAGAAACCTAACGAGAGAAAGAACTGTCATCCTTTTTTGAAATGAGAATGTCAAGGAAAGGAAGGTTGCCATCAACCTCAATTTCCATCATGAACTTTATGGAATCTGACTAACTGTTAAGATGATGGAAAAACAACTCCTTCATGTTCTAATTTCAAAAAATGATGACGATTCTTTCTCTCATCAGGTTTTTCGGAAGAAAACTGACATAGAGCAATATCTTCATGCAAATTCCCATCATTTCCCAACTCAGAAACTAGGTGTTCTCAACACTTTAGCCACTCAGGCATTGCGAGTTTCTGATGAAAATCACATTGATGATGAAAATACCCACCTCCTTAGGGTCTTTAATAAGAATGTTTATAGCAAGTCCTAGGGTCTAAGAGCTTTCCTTAATGCGGAAAGAGGTCCTAAGAAGAGGATCGATCCCAAGGTTCAAGCTTATGGGGTTCATCTTCCTTTTATTTAGGGGAACACCGACAAAATTGCGAGGATCCTTAAAAACCATAATATTCCTTCTTCCTTTAGACACCTTCGCACTATTCAAAGTTCTCTTCATTTAGTCAAGGACCCAATTAACCCCAAGGATGTGAAGGGGGTTTATATTATTGCTTGTTCTTGTGGGACTCCTTATATTGGTGAGACTGGCCGATCAATAAATTATAGGATCTATAAACATGTTGTGGACATAAAGCATTGGAGGTCTCACTCCTCCGCTTTGGCAGAACATGTAGAAAAGACCAATCATCGCATATGTATAGAAGAGGCTAGCGTCATAGCGAGGGTTGACCATTTTCATCATCGTAAATTTAGAGAGGCCTTAGAAATTGAAAAAAGGCCTATTAATCTAAATAGAGACGATGGTTGGAGCATCAGCAGGCATTGGATCCTTGCCCTAAATTCCTAAAGTTTTCATGTTTTTTTTTTAATTGCTTCATTAAGTTTTTAACATCTTAGCCACTTGGTTTATTTAGTTATTAAAATACGAATCCCTAATAGTACCTCCATAGTAATATTAATTTTTATTATAATATAAATATTATTTAATTTGATGTTATTTAAAATTAAAACTTTCCAAGAAATTATTATTATTATTATTTTATATATATATATATATATATATATATATATAGATATAGATATATATATATATATAGATATAGATATAGATATAGATATAGATATAGATATATATATATTATTTATTTTATTTTATTAATTCTAATTATTATTATAGCATTATAACTTAAATTGATTTATTCTTTAAATAAAAATATAACCTAATTCAAAAAATATTAATTAAAATTCTTTTAATATCGATAAAAACCTAAAAAATAAAAATAAAAATAAATAAATAAATAACTATTTTTAGTAAAACTAGGTGTTTTTTCTAATGGCTAGTTATCTGCTCTCTTCATCTATTTATTTCATTGCCTAGATCTGATTCATCATCTTGTCTTGAAGATGAACCACACTACTTGGTTCGAAATGGGTCGACAATATTACTCCTATGTGATATTTTCCAAAAGATTTTGTTATTATTAATTATCTTATTTTTCTCCAGGAATAATTAATTAATCACTAATTAGTTATTATTGCTTGTCAAATTTGACTAAATCCCCTAGGAATACTTAAATAAATCATTATTTATTTATTATTCCTTAACCATATTTCTTGAGATGATAAATAAATCATTTATTTATTTATTATTTCTAAATAAAAGTTTAAATACTTTTCCCCTCCAACCAAATATAATAAAATATTCCAAATGGTCAATTCTAGAATGATATTTTATTATTTCCCATTATTAAAGAATAATGTAATATTTTGTTATAAATAGATGGGTTTTACATTCACTCTTCACTTTTGATTATTTTCATTATTGCACTCACTATTGTAGCTCTGATTATTATCATTGTCGCACACCATTTTTCTTTCATTTTAGTTTTCATTGAGCTCAAACATTTTGTTTGCTTGGTTTTACAAATTATAGAGGACAGAGGCTCTACGACATTGAGGATAGTGTTGTGGGGAAAAGTATCCGATGCGGATGACACTAACCCTTTCTAAAGGTGACAGACTTTAGCAACAACTGAATGACAAAGTTTTCATGTTCATCTTTATGAAAGCACAGAGAGAATAGAAAGAGGATCAACCAACCTGGTGTCTTGCGCTTAGTCGATCCTTGTCCTTCTCACTTTGTATCCCGTTCCCAGCTCTTTACTCTCCAAGCAGATCCAGCTACACACAGAATCTGCACAACAAAAGGGAGCAAAGTACGAGATACAAGCAATCATAATTGAAGCATGGATTAGGTTGCATCAAATATACATGTAAACACAAAAGCATCTATGTAAAACAAGTATATAGAAGAACATGCAAACTTTATTGATAGAAAGTAACAGGGTTCCAGAGGAAGTTACAACCAATGATGTTGGCCCCAATCCAGCAGCACCTCCTCGGCAGCAAGAACTCTCTTCTTTACCTCTAGTAAAACAATCACCCAATAATCCTGGCAGTATACCAACAGCACCTCCTTGCTTATACAAAATTCCAGCCTCTTAGACCTCATAGAAGAGCTCTATATATAGGAGGGAAGAGGAAAGGATGAGTCAGCTGGAGGCTGGCATATAGCTGACTAGTGTCCTCTCCATCTTCAGTTAATCTTCAGTTCCTGTGTCCACTTGGAGATCCTTGCTTACACATGGTGATCAAGTACCTCTTACTCATCACAGGGCGAATCTCATGACCCAAGTGTCAGTTTGGAAGCTTCCTGGGCAACTGACACCTTGCAGGATGACTGTGCCACTTGGCCAATCTCGCCCAGCGCAGGTAGCCTTCATTGTTTTTGACTTCCAGCGCAGGTACAGAGTGGGACAGTTGCAATACAGCGCATAAGCTCAGTTAAGCAGCTGACATGATCCAAAATAATCCTGTTCTGAAGTTTTTTCAGGTGGAGAACTGATTGGAAGTGCTGTTGATTGATGACCTTGTTCTTTTAGGGGTAAGAACAGCATGTTTAGGGACTGAGGATCCCTGTAATTATCGACATTCCCTGCTCCTTGACGCGAGGCACAAAAATGTCTATAACAGTTGCCCCCTAAAGTATGAGGCCGTTAATCGGGTGAAATGCTTTAGCTAGAGGGTCCGAAGTTCGTTCCAGTGCTGAGGAGAGTGCCCTGTAATACAATACAATACAATACATTATCTTTCATTCATCATTATTCTCATGATCTAGCTAAGGCGGGTATTCCCATGCTCAGCTTTCTATAAATACATTTTGGTACATATGACAGACGATCGTCTGAAGACAGACTGATAATCTTCCGCTAAAATTATCATCCTTTGAGGAGGATGATCATCTGCTGCAATGATGCACATGGCAAATGCTTTTATATTTCCTGAATATATATCGCAGCCCGGATGGATGAAACTAGATCCGGGGTCTTCAAACTCGTTCGATCTTCACTCTAAGTACAAGTCGGTCCATGTGAGAATTACGCTGAAGTCGAACATGGAAAGACATCGCTTGATTACCGGTCAATAATGAAAACCGTTAACAAGCGCGAGAGGAATCACCAATAATGACGATGACCCTCAAGGTACGGCAGTACAATTCACGTGGCGTGAATAAAGGACTTGGCGTCGAACGCCACGCAAAATCTTCTGGTCGAAGGTCATTGATGTATACCTGTCGCCGGAAGTGAGAAACTTGCCATTGAGGCATGCAAGCTTCAAAGTACTGATGGGGGTGTTCCTAGATCGACTTCTTGGATAATGAGCTGAAGTCGACAAGAAGTGATCCGTCAAAGGAGGGCCTTGATGAATCCCACATCAATGACACGGAACGGAGCTAATGATTTAGTGGAGGTGAAACAAACTGTGACATATTATTCAGGGTGGCGATCATGAAATGGATGAAGGAAAATGTATGGTAGTGGATGGGACACGGTTGACACTTTCTGAATGACCCCTCTTGAACATATAACGACACTGATGTGATGGATCGGTAGCATTACCCCGACTGGATGGTGTGGCGAGGACCATGGTGATGAAACCGGTGAATGAGACAACCCAACCCGATGTGATACGGAAGAAAAGTGTCATGTTCAAGAGTGACTTGCTACCTCTAAACTTTGATGTTCTCCCAATTTTTCCCCAGTCATTTCTGACCAGTACCTCTTTATTTTTGTCAAGCTTGAGGAGGATAACATATGCTTGTTCTATAACCTGCCCTTCGGGCAAGCCTATCGCTAAGATTTAACGAGCCTAGCGATAGGGAAACTCGTTCTCGTCTAAAGACAAGTTTGTCGCTATTTAATCATTTTAACGAGTCTAACGACAAGGAAAACTCGGTCCTTTTCATTTTTAGAGAGTCTAAAAAGGTACAGAAAGTCAACTCCATCATTCCTTTTTCGTCAGCAAATCCCTTAAGTCCGAAAAAGTATAAAACAATACAGAAGGGATGGCTGTTCGGTACTTTTAACGAGCCGAACAAGATAAGCGCTCGATCCTTTTGTGCAATAATCCCTCAGGTCCAAAAAGATTAAAATTTAGAGGAGGGATAGCGTTCCAGTTATTTAACGAGCTGGAAGGCCAAAACTCGGCAAACTTTTCATATTTTACGAGTCAGTGAAAAGAGCTGAAAGAAGACTCGTCTTTTGAGGAACGAGTGATAAACAGGGATAGCTACAGATTCCAGGTACAGGTTGGAATTTCCAATCTCGGCAGTGTCACCAGGATGGCTAGGTGAAATCACTCTTCGCAGCTGTTTCTCAAAAGAGGTAAACACACAAATGGAAGTGAATGATCGGCCAAATGAACAGTGGAGGTGATGGATGAAAACACGATCAAGGTTCTTATGGCTGATGAATTTACGATCTCAAAAGGTTATTTACCGGTTCATTTTTTCCATGAGCTTGAACTCTGGGGGAAACTTTTGCTCACACTTTTCTATTTTTTAACGAGCATAAATTCAGTCATAAAACTGCTCGATTTTCGCGTTTATTTTTTAACGAGCATGAACTATATGCTAAAACTGCTCGATATACCAGTCATAAGAAGAACGCCTCCTCTAAGGATCCATTTTTTATAGAGCTTGGGCCTTACCACAGCTATGCTCCAAATTTGGCAAATTTTACTTTTGCCCCACAGGCTTTCTTCATGCAAGGTTGGAAACGGCTAATCCTACGAGTTTAACGGGTTAGACCTACAGGTTTAAAGGGAGGACCTAAACATTTAAAAAATCAATAGTCGTCCCTTGCTTGCATTCCAAAAGTTTGCATGCCCCCAGGTATAGGATAGAATTTCGAGGCTGCCCCTCCTCTCCCCTACTTTTGTTTTTCTTTGGGTGTTCTTACTTATTTGTCATCTTGCTAATCTAATGCTAACGATACTTGTCTTCTCGTTATTTTAAGGGGTCTTACGCAGTACTCAGACTTCCTGTCGGCCCACTTTTAACAAACAGCTATGTGACAATAGAAGAACACTACTCAAAGATAAAACATTGGTATTATTGAGGGAGGCTTGCCTCTTTCTTATTATCCGAAGAGTGGTTCTATTCGCTGCCGCAAATCAATCTCTTTCTTCAGCGGTGTCTATCATTGGGTTGTCCAAAGATGGTTACCCTCTGTTACAACAATATGGTCTCCTTCTTAGTTTACTGCCCCTGCTTATCCTTCAAAACATATGTTTCGATGGGCGAGGCTTGAATTTAAAGATGGTGACTACTTGTTACAATAAGGGAATTCCTACTTGGGCATTGCCCACTTTTTTAGACAAAGGTGAATGACTCTTTTGCCAAACACATAACTTTAACAAAAGAACACTATTCCAGAACAACCCCACTTCCTTCCACGGATGGGGTACGAACTAGTCATGTTCTTCTGCGGAAATTCTTCCTTATATCCGGAGTTTCCTCTGCCCGAAGCAGACCAGGGTGCATGCCCCCTGGGTCCTAGTCTTTCTTTCTGAATCACTCGCATTCATCGGGAAGGAGGACTGGGGGCGGAGGCGAATCTTGAGTGAACAGACCATTTAGGATTGGTATTTGACTATTTGCGATGCGAGATCCCGGAAATGAAAGTTGGTCTACGAGCTTGACCACCCTTCCTTCGTGTGGAAAACACATTACTCTAAAGAGTGAGGAGACTATCGCTCCCATGCAATAAATATAGTCGCGTCCAAGGAGTAGGTTATAATCCAAGGGTCCTTGAACTACCAACACGTTCATCCTGACGGTCTTCCCTTTCAATGTAACAGGTACATCGGGGAGGATCCCTAATGGTCGACTGGTTCCTTTATCAAAACCTGAGAGATTTCTCAACTCAGGTAAAAGCGCTGGGGAACCCAGTGCTTTCCAAGCAACAGAGGAAAGGATACTCACAGACGCCCCTTCATCAATGATAGTACCGGCCATAACCATTCTATAGATCTGGACAATGATTCTAAATGGTGTACTGGCTGGTAACCGGGGTCTGCCTAGTTGATTCCAATCAAAGGATACAACCAGGTTGCTTGGTGGTGGGACCGAATATACGGCCAGATACGACTCAGATGATGTTCCTTCCTGCGATAAAGGAATGGGCGCATTGCCCGGATGCTCGTCGGAGTCGGTGCTGATAAAGAGAACCTGGATGGTGTCATCCTTGTTCTCATCAGTGAGGGTGTCACATGAAGACGACACTTCGGTGACGGTGTCATTTGAAGACGGGTCTTCAAAGACGGAGTCATTGGACGATAGAACCTTTGAAGGAAGAACCGGGTCAACTGCCGTTTCGACCTTTAGACTTTCGTCTGGTCTAGATTCGGTAGGTTCATTCTCAATGACTGACACATCAGCTGACCACTTGAGTGGTTCAACTGGATTTTCAACTATCGAGGGATTAGGCGCGAGTTTTCGGTATCCAGGCGGAAGTTGCACCGGTGACACCGGGCGATCTTCCAAAACTCTCTTGGCCTCATCTAAGAATGGACATTTGTGGATGGCATGGTGACCTTCACACAATAGACAGGGTGATCTTGGTCCCCTTCTTCGTCCTTCACTCTCGCTAGTTGAGGGAATGCAATCAACTTGACAACCAGAGGTTGATGCTACCGGATTGTGCAACCTCGGGGACCAGTCCTTTAGTATCCGGGGAATACAAGGACAATCACGATGGAAATGGATCCCTTTGCAAATGACACATGGCGATTTAGGCCCGGTCGATGCAGTGTGTGGGTTTTTGTCAGTTTTCTTCTGCTTGCCCCTAGTCGCCTTCGCCAGAGGCTCCTTCTGCTTCTTCCCTTTCTTCTTCTTTTCTTTCTTCTCCTTGGGAGGCTGAATTTTGCCGGCTCTACCCTGCGAAGATGAAGGATCAGAGGAAGTATCACAAGATGTAGAAGGCTGGTGGGTAGTTCTAGATTGTTCTGACAGTTGATTCGACTGCTCAGGATTAGTGGCGATTTGGACAACATTAGTTGAAAAGAGCCAAACAGGAAGGCCGATTGTCAATCCTGGAAGTGACAATGTAGCCATATGAGGCGCACCAACATCTCCCCAAGAGGAGAAGGGATTTGGACTTCCGCCAAGGTTACTTCCTTGGTTGGTGGGCTCCATACTTTTCAACTGAAAGATCAACGTGGGAATAACAGGTGATTATGTTCCACTTTAAAATAAGTTTTATTTACGACGCTTTTAGACACAAACTTGATTTTTCATGTTTTAAGAGTCGAGAAAAAGCTAAAGATGACTCTATTCGCCTTCGATGTATTAACAAGCCCGAAGTGACAAATGCTCGGTTGGACCTTTTCAGTTATAGAGTTTGAAAAAGGCCAAAAGAAACTGATCTGGAGATCTAGGCAGAGGGTGTGCCAAACCTTTCGCGAAACCACAGAATACGTTTTACGGTACGGGTGGTCGATCTTCGTGAATGCTGTGTTCACTGCATCGCGATCAGTAGGGCGGCCGACACGGTTTCCTAAGGATAAAGGATAAAAGCCTATAGGGGTCTCCCAATATACGCGACGGTACGCGGGAGCTCAAATCCGTGTTAGTGCCACCGACTCTCAGGAGGAATCACCCACCTTCGTAGAGATCGACAGTCACTATGTTTAACGACGCCGGAACACGTCTCTACCTAGACCTCTAGATGTTTGCGTTAAATTCCAAAGCGTTATTATGTAAATTGAGTTTATTTTAATGTTGATCTTTCTTAACAGTTTGCCTTTCAGGTTCGCCACGAGATGTATATATACAACTTCCTATATGCAATCTAAGAATGAGAAGCAAATTCTTTTCAATCTTTCAACTTTGAAAACCTTAATCTACTTGAGGAAAGAGCAAGACACAACTTTTTCCACAGATCAAAGAACACACACTAAAATGCACATTTTCCTAAATCGTCAAGCATACAGTCAAATGCAAAATGCACAATGCATGTATTTCTTTTCGTTATCCTTAATGTTGATGCTTAACAAAAGGAAACAGTTGTATGATTTTTGAATCAACTTTCAAGTAAAAATAAACAAGCTTGTCCACAATCAAAAGAACACCTTATGAAAGACTTGTTTTAAATACAGGAAAAGTATAGATTCAAACCATAAAGTGAGAAGCAAACCAATCCAAAACAGCTATGAACAGCAATAACACTAACTCATAAGATCGCAATCTAAGAGGCCACAGCTACTAGGTTCGCTTTTCACAATGGGAAATTGTAACTGAAACAAGAAATACTGAAAGAACGTTTACAATTTCATCACACAACTGAGGCGGAATAATGTCAAGGAGATGAGGTCTACAGCAAATACAATAACCAGCAAGCAATCAGCCAAAAACAAGTGCAAACAGGGCCAAGACACAAAGGAAGAGCTGAGCTAGACTAAGGCCAACTGGACCAGCGCAGGCACTAGTTCACCAGTTTCACTCTCAGCGCAGTTCCCGAAGGGACTACCTGCGCTGTAATGCAGACTGCCAGTGGACAGCCTGCACTGACTTACGAGAGTTACGTCTGCTAAGAATTCCGGGTCATAAAAAGCTCAAAAATGTACTGTTTTGACTGAAATAAAATGCTATGGGTTAAGTACAGGCTAAGGGATGATCAAGAGGATAAAGATCTATCACTAAGAGTAAGGATTCATCTGTAGATTAGCTCTTTAAATCTTGAATTTGCTCAGCAAAGGAGCAAGAGTAGCAAAACCCTCTACTTCGCTTTTGATAGAGTCAAAAGCTTTTCGATTCGGTACTCCTTTCTTCAAGAAATGAATAGCAAAATACTACAACAACAAGATACTAGGATCTCCCCAGTGGAGTCGCCAGTTTGTTGTGGGGAAAAGTATCCGATGCGGATGACACTAACCCTTTCTAAAGGTGACAGACTTTAGCAACAACTGAATGACAAAGTTTTCATGTTCATCTTTATGAAAGCACAGAGAGAATAGAAAGAGGATCAACCAACCTGGTGTCTTGCGCTTAGTCGATCCTTGTCCTTCTCACTTTGTATCCCGTTCCCAGCTCTTTACTCTCCAAGCAGATCCAGCTACACACAGAATCTGCACAACAAAAGGGAGCAAACTACGAGATACAAGCAATCATAATTGAAGCATGGATTAGGTTGCATCAAATATACATGTAAACACAAAAGCATCTATGTAAAACAAGTATATAGAAGAACATGCAAACTTTATTGATAGAAAGTAACAGGGTTCCAGAGGAAGTTACAACCAATGATGTTGGCCCCAATCCAGCAGCACCTCCTCGGCAGCAAGAAATCTCTTCTTTACCTCTAGTAAAACAATCACCCAATAATCCTGGCAGTATACCAACAGCACCTCCTTGCTTATACAAAATTCCAGCCTCTTAGACCTCATAGAAGAGCTCTATATATAGGAGGGAAGAGGAAAGGATGAGTCAGCTGGAGGCTGGCATATAGCTGACTAGTGTCCTCTCCATCTTCAGTTAATCTTCAGTTCCTGTGTCCACTTGGAGATCCTTGCTTACACATGGTGATCAAGTACCTCTTACTCATCACAGGGCGAATCTCATGACCCAAGTGTCAGTTTGGAAGCTTCCTGGGCAACTGACACCTTGCAGGATGACTGTGCCACTTGGCCAATCTCGCCCAGCGCAGGTAGCCTTCATTGTTTTTGACTTCCAGCGCAGGTACAGAGTGGGACAGTTGCAATACAGTGCAGAAGCTCAGTTAAGCAGCTGACATGATCCAAAATAAGCCTGTTCTGAAGTGTTTTCAGGTGGAGATCTGATTGGAAGTGCTGTTGATTGATGACCTTGTTCTTTTAGGGGTAAGAACAACATGTTTAGGGACTGAGGATCCCTGTAATTATCGACATTCCCTGCTCCTTGACGCGAGGCAAAAAAATGTCTATAACAGATAGGTTAAGAACCCATCCCATAGAGGGGGGTTGGTAACATTATTTGTTCCCTTCATATGTGTCATCTAATAAAATATATTATTAATATATCTGATTTCCATTAGATTATTGGAGTTACTTGCGCTTGTTTTCTTATTGCATTTTGTTGTTTAACTAGTTCTGTTGCATAGATCAGGGATTTGCAGGTTTGTTTCTATCATCAAATGCAGATCCACATTGTTTAACAACCATTTTTATTATTTTGGTTGTTTTTCATCCACATCCTAAAGTGAATTCTTTTTGTACACCTTCAAGAAGATTACTTATTAACAAATTGAATTCATCAAACCTTGAAATGTCAAAGGTGCTTTAGTAAGGCCAGAAGGCATGACAAAAAATTCATAATGATCCTCGTAAGTTTTGAATGTTGTTTTTAGAATGACTTCATTCTTCATTCTAATTTAACGATATCTTGAACAAAGATCCAGCTTAGTGAAGTAAATTTCTCTATGTAATTCATCAATGACAGGAATGGGAAATTTATCTTTAATAGTGAGCTTGCTGAGCTCCCTATAATCTAGACAAATATGCCATGATCCATCATTCTTGTGCACCAATACTACTCCAGCAAAGAAATAACTTTGACGAGGTTTAATTATACCAACCACTATCATTTCTGCAACCATGCATTTAATTTCACTCTTTTGGGCATAGGGATATTTGTAAGGTTTCCTTTTTGGAGGAACAATTCTTGGAATCAAATGAATAGCATGATCATGACCACAAATATATGGGAGGCCTTTGGGAGTCTCAAATACCTTGTAATGATTGCCAAAGACTCTTTGGAGATCTGGAGAAATATATGATTTTGGTGTTTGAAACTCTCTTGAGCATAATTGTGCAATGGTCCTCCATTGTTCTTTATTCAAAAAAAAAATTCATGCCATTAGAGTTGATTATCTTTCTTGGTTTCCCTATGATACCCTTAATTCAAATTCCTTACCTTCCAAAAAAAAATCAAGAAAGGCTATTGAAAATTAAAATTTATTGTCCCCGAACATTGTAACCATTAGACTCCTAGCACAACATCAGCACTATCGTTTGTAATGGAAATAATTGGACTATTAAATACATAATATCCCATGGTTAGCTTGATATTGTGGCACTTTCCAAAATAAGTTATATTTCCTCCATTTGCAACCATCACTTGACATTCTGGTGCTAGATATAGGAAGAAACTCAATTCCTTAGTTGTCTTACAATGAACAAAATTATGAGTACTACCTAAATCAATCAACACTATTACCTTTTTCTTCTCGATATATCCTTCTATCTTGAGCATTTGGGGAGTGGTTATTCCTTTCAATACATTGCAAGATATGGTCATATTTTTTTATTCCTTTGCAAGGGTTGGTTCCTAGTGTATATCCTCCTCTTTTTATGTTTCTTGTTCCTTTTCTTCCTCCCCTTCACAATCTATGTAGAATAAGTTCTTCTCAGCACATGTATGACCTTTAATGTATTTTCTATCACAACTGTAAAAAATCACTTTTACTCTTTTTTCCTCCAATTGTGTGGCATCAACCTTGTAGGTTATGGAAGGGTAGAAGCAGAAACACTTCCATATTTATAGTTGTGAGTGGTAGACTTCCTTGTTGCCATAATTTTGCTTTCAGCTTTTCTTGCCACCCTAAATTCCTTCTCTAATGAATCAGGTTTCAAAGGCGAACCTCATGTTGGATGTTATCCTTAAAATTCCCTATGGAGACATCAATCCTATGCTCCTTTGGAATATTCGTTACCCTGATATTCAATTTTTATAAGTCCTCGATGTGCTCTGCCATTAAACCCGTTTGTTTGAGATTTATCAATTGGCTAAATAAGGTGTTTCTCTCTATATCCTCATAATGTGCTATCATTTCCTCCGTAAAAATTAACCAAGTGACAAGTGTTTTACAAGAAAAAATCCATTGATACCATACAAATTAATTGGGTTCTAAATATAAAGGTACAATGCTTACCTTTTGTGAGTGTTGTACATCATGGAGATCAAAATATTGCTCCATATGTAGTATCCATGTTATCGAATCCTTGTCATCAAACTTCCTCATATTGATGTTTGGAATGTGGTGGTTCTTAAACCCAACATTGGATTATCTAAAATCATAATTCATATTCATTTTTTCCTCATCATGATTTTCATGGATTACCTTGTCACCATTGAGAAGTCATTCTTCTAGCAACTTCGCCAAACCTTCCTTCAACCCTTCCATCTTGACATTCATCATTTCTTCCACATATGATTTTAAACCATCCTTCAAAATGTTCATGTCCCTTTTCATTTTTACTTCTAAACCATCCATCTTAACATTCAGCACTTCCAATTGCTCTTTGCGATAGTGAAATTTGTTGCACTTGATCTTGTAATTTAGATATATCATGTTGCATTTCTTCCTCTTCTTCATGCATCATAGTACGACTTTCTAGTTTCTTACTAAGTGTCTCCATTTTCTTTCTTTGGGGCATCTTGGAATAAAACAATGATATATATGCTTCACTCTCCCCTTTAAATAATTTCAATTTGATTTTTCAAACAAAATTTATGCAAAATGTTTTAAACAAATACACACCTTTTTCCTGCTTTTAGGAGCTCAATATTGAAACTATTGTATCTTTGTAATTTCAATTCTTGAAGCTTTGCAATTGATCCTTGTGGTAGCCCTATGATTCTTCTTTCCAATGCCACAAGTTAGATTGAAAATGGAATTTTCAAAATAAATTTATGCCAAATATCCAACGATGGCCTAATTATCAACTAGTTCAATAGAGCAAACTTGTATGGAGTTCCACGTGTCATTATTTTTAATTTCATCCCTAAAAATGATACAAAACAAAATAGACTCCATGAAATTTGTGCTGCTTTTTACTAAAATCAAATCTGATGCTTATGGAGAAAGTTATGATGATTTTTCTTAGGTCACCTATTTGAGATTGAATTCTAGATACTACAAAAACCATAACTTCCTCGTATCATATCTTCGAAAATATATAATACCAAGCTCTTAAATTCTTACAAAAAATTCACCAATATCTTAGATCCACGTGGTTTTAATTTCAACATTTGAATCCACGTAGAAAAATAATTATAGCGAAAATTCCAAGATGACTTGTTTGAAGAAGTGAAACCCAAGGATTCAAAGTTCTAATACCAAATGTTATGCAACCAGCTCACAAAACAGAAGAAAAGATAGATCAACGACTTAAAAACTATCCTCTTCGAGGAGGAAATCTTTATATTATATAAAAGAACAATTCTTAAATGATACAAATGATAAGACCTACTTGGTATATATAGGAGTCTAAGGGGTCACAATACAATCAGAGCCTACATAGCAATAACAATGTAAGGGCACAACAATAACAATAGTGGCCTTGTATGTGGCACAATAATAACAAAACGGGGGATACATGGGCACAACAATAACAATAGGGGGCTACACTGACAATAACAATAAGTGGAATACACTAGTATTATAGGGACCTAAAAGAAGTTAATCTAATGATGGAATCAAACTTTCTTCAAAAAGGAAATAAAGTTGAAGGAAACTCCACTCAAACTTTCTAAGTATATTTTCATGTATATTTAATTTATTGTAATTCATTTACTGATAGAAGGTCTCATTTAGTTTTACCAGTGCTAATACCTGTCAATTTTGTGGAGAAAGCAAGTTGTCCAAAACTATAACTGATTGGAGGGTGTTTTGAAGCTATCAAATCATTTGTTACTTTCCTGGAATATTTGTATATGATTTCAATTACATTGAAAAAATTTTAGAATTAAGGCTAGCAAAGGTTTTCACAGAAACCCACCAAATTTGATTTGCGGTACCACAAATTATTATTTAAAAATTGGCCTTTTTCGCTTAATATTTTTTTCATGTTCCTCTCTGATTTACATATTTTTAATAGAAAATTGTTATCTTATTTCTATTAAATTAAAATGAAACTTAATTGCTACAATGTTTTAAATTCATAAGACTTTGAATTGTTGACTACTTTACTCCTAATTAATTCTATTTTTTACTTTAATTATTGTTAGTATTACATACATTGTTTATTTGTACAAGATTTTGTAACTTTTATTTCATATATGTACATATTTATCTATGTTCTCTTACTACAAATAACACTTTTAATATTGTAAATACTTGTAGATTCTCCCTAAAATAGTCACTAATCCCTAGGGCATTAAGAAACAAGAAATATGTCCCATTATCTCACTTGCATGGTGAGATTCGAGGGGTTGGTTCAGAAAACTATAACTACTTCTTTCTGATCAACACTTATGAAAAAATTTCACCTCCAAAGATTTGATTCCTCTCGAGCCTAACTATATCTAGAGTTGAGATGGATCTATGCTACTTTTTAATAATATTATTTCTAGTTATTTTAAGTTCACATCTCTATATATAGAAATATTCTTACTTTTAATTATATTAAAATCTCGCTAATGCTTATAATTACACACATATATTCTTATTTTTTGTTATATTTAAATCTCGCTAATGTTTATAATTAAACATATATAAGCTCTCTCTCTCTCTCTCTCTCTCTCTATATATATATATATATATATATATATATATATATATATATATATATATATATATATATATATATATATATACAAAAAAAACTTTATTGTAAATATTGAATTTTTATCTAAAAACATTACAACATAACAAATTAAATGAAATCAATTTATTATTTTTGTTACTTTTATCTTTTTATTACTTTCTAATGTTTCATCACTACAATATATTTCCAAAATATTTAAATGTTAGTGAAGTTTGTTGTCCTTTGTAGATAGTCCTAGGCTAAGGGACTATGCCAAAGCATCTAAAAAAATGTTTTTCATTTTTATTGGGTGACCAATTCTCAAACTTTTAAATAGATTTAAACCTTAATTATTACTAAGAAAACAGAAGGGCTCATTCTTCACTCTTCACAGAATTAAAATTTAAAATCATATAAAAAGTAGAAGTAAAAAATATATATAATTATTTAAATATTCAAATTGAACGTCTAATTCCTTATATATAGCAGATGTGTATAGAAATTTTCTACAGCCAAATAGTACATGTATAAGAGATGACAGAAGGAAACAATTTATTGATTTAGAGGAATTAACTCAAACAAATAGTTTCAATTAATTATTCTCTTTAATTAAAGATAACTTTGCAAGAGCTTTTACATAGATTGATATTCAATCAAATCTTACCTAAACTTTCGTGTTACCTTAAACATGTGCAGAGAAAATATAAAATGATAACATAAATGAATACTAGAGGGACTAACAGAGATACACAAGTTGTTCAGAATGAGTCTAGAATCCTTCTATTAATCTTCAGAAATACTTCTGAAAATTACAAGAATATTTGTTGATTTATCACAAGGGTTCAACCCTTTCTTCTTTGAAATGTAGAATATATATAGAGTTCGACTTTCTAGCATATCTAAATTGTAATAAAAATTTATTACAAAGTAAAATATCATCCACAAAATTTTGGATTTTACAAAAAAAGAACTAAACATAGTGGATCTGAACTAATTTCGAGGGATGTTGTTGATGACTATAGCTGGAAATTTGTTTCTTCTCATCACTGTCCCTGAAATTTTGTTGTTTATTTCTAATATTGTGTTTTCTGCTCCTAAAATTTTGCATTATATTCCTATTCGACGAGTTCACACTATTTATCCCATATCTTTTCATCAAGGATAGAAAATTTTAACAATTTCCTACATGTCTCATCGACTTCAGTTTATTTTTCAGAAGTGGGTCAAACTAGAAGCAAATGCCTCATTTCATGTTGTATTCATAAATAATAGCTTAAACCTTCAATGAAGGCTTTCCTAGTAATAAATTCTCTTATTTTGGAAAATTTGGTCTTGCCCTATGCTATATTATGTAACCTTTATTGACATTCTTCAATTGGGATCAATGTGCCACTTCTATCTTGCAAAGGTGGAATTCATTTCTGATATAAAGCATTAAACTTCTTGTCAAATCCCTTAATATGAACCTATTGGAAATAATACTGAGAGGGGGGGTGAATCAGTATTATCAAGCAATTTAATAAATCTTCCTTATTTGATCTTTGAATTGTTTTTGCATGTCAGTACCATAAAATAATGAGCATGAAAAACAGATAATCACACCAAAGAACACAAGATGTAAGGTGGAAACCCAATGTGGGTGAAAACCACCTGCTGCAATATGTCTCTATCTTCTTTCAATTTAGAAACTTCTTTTACAATGATTTTGTACTGGTGCAGTCCTTTACCAGTACGCAGGCTGCAACCTGCAGAGAGCTACAACTCTCTCTCTTTCTCTTTTTCCAGTCTACTCCTGGAAGGGAGCTACAACCCCCTACTTCTTTTCATAAAGCATCAGATGATCAACAAGTACATAACAGATATAGACCACTACAGATATCAGATCAGCAATAACAGAACCAACCCAGAACACCTTATCAACAGAGAAATTCAATCAACAGAACATCTTAAAACAAAGACGCAGTTTTTCTTTTTGTGGCCTGCGACCAGACGCCATTAACTTTCTGCTATTCTGCGTCCACACGCAGATATCCTTCTGCTCTGCTGCGTGTCCACGCACTGTTCCTTTGACTACTTCTGCGTTATGTTGCTCCAGGGACGCACCAAAATATATTATCGCGCCGCGTCTTTCGCTACACAGACGCACATGAAAACACTATCGCGTCGCGTCCTTCTGCTTCAGAGACGCACCTGAACCTTGATCGCCCTGCCCTTTACAGTACCTGCGTCCCGGCGCACTTGCCCTTTACAGTACCTGCGTCCCGGCGCACTTTCCCTTCACTGATCCTGCGACCCTTCAGATATAAATGATATGAAGGCTTCAAGACAAACCCAATCAGTCAGATCTACAGATCTGATCATGCGCCATAGAGATCACAGTCCATTAGAAGATTCGCCCACTTAGATCTGGACTAGATCTCACCAAAATAAGATATTCAACCCAAGACCATTGCTCAATCCAAATGAACTCCTTTGCTTTATATAGGCAAGCTCCTCCCCAAAACATGGAACAATACCACGAGCCGACACCATAGAAACACAAAACCGTCGGCTAGATACCACACAAGAAACCCCCAAGTGCTTTTCTCTGTCTTGAAATGTGTGCACTGGGTGGACGCACCCCCTGAACGGCTGGCCGGCGTCCCTAGACGCGGGTTCTGCATGGTATACCTGCGGGGACGCACTTTCTGAACTGATTGCCTGCGTCCTTCTTAATTTTCAACAAACTGAGAGCCTTACCACTGGAGTTGCCATCAAGTACAACATCTGTAACATACAGTCATACCAGAAAACATAATGCCAACAATCTCCCCCTTTGGACTTGATGGCAACCTCACAAACTTCAGCTTCATTCTCCCCCTTTGACATCAAGGGCAAAGGGTATGCTCCCCCTGAATATGAACCAGATCTGCAGCAACGCACCACCATGAAAGAGATAGAGACATATTGCAGCTATTTCCAAGATCTCCTTCTCCATAATGCCAACAATGCATTATGTGCTCCCCCTGAGCCTGTACCACCAATAAGAAGAGGTTCAACAAGATGATGCATCAACAACCCCCAGCTTTTGCCTGAGGTATTCAAACGTGTCCCTGGGCAATGGTTTGGTGAGAATATCAGCAACTTGTTCCTTGGAAGGAACATACTCCAACTTGACTTTCTGTTCAAGCACTTGTTCCCAGAGAAAATGGTACTTGATTGGTATGTGCTTGGTTTTTGAATGCATAACCGGATTCTTTGAGATGCTGATTGCACTTGTGTTATCACATAAGATGGGGATAGGTGGTGTACAAGTGATTTGAAAATCCTGCAAAGTCTGCATCATCCAGAGGAGTTGAGTGCAACAAGATGCAGCAGCAACATATTCCGCTTCAGCTGTAGACAAGGCAATCGAACTCTGTTTCTTGCTGAACCAAGATACCAGTCTGGAACCCATAAAGAACGCACCACCACTTGTGCTTTTCCTGTCATCCACGCTTCCGGCCCAATCTGCATCTGTATAAGCATGAAGAGTAAGATCTGTATCTCTAGGATACCATAAGCCATAATTTTGAGTCCCTTGAAGATATTTGAAAATTCTCTTTACTGCCTGAAGATGAGTCTCCTTTGGATTTGCCTGAAATCTTCCAACTATTCCAACTGCATGCATGATGTCCGGTCGGGTACCTGTCAAATATAGTAAACTTCCAATCATAGATCTGTAGGTTGGTTGATGTACTGCTGCAGATTCATCATTTGTACTGAGACTACATCCTATGACCATGGGTGTACATACTGGTTTTGCATCTTCCATGCCATATTTCTTCAAAATCTGCTTGAGATACTTGGTTTGAGATAAAAATATTCCTCCTTCCTTTTGTTGGATTTGCAAACCAAGGAAATATGTCAGTTCTCCTAGCAAGGACATTTCAAATTCTTTCTGCATGACCGAGGCAAAGCTTTGACTCATAGCTTCTTCATTGCTGCCAAAAATAATGTCATCTACATACACAACAAGTATTAGCAATTTGTCATTTTCAACTTTTATATACAGATTGTTATCTGCTGAACCTTTTGAGAAACCTTGTTGATGGAGATATTTGTCCAACCGGTAGTACCAAGCCCTTGGAGCTTGTTTAAGACCATAGAGAGCCTTTTTCAATCGGCATACAAGATTTGGATCATTTCCAAGAATGAACCCATCTGGCTGTTCAATGTACACTTCTTCTTCCAAGTCTCCATTCAGAAAGGCTGATTTCACGTCCATTTGAAATACTTTGAAGTTTTGAAAACTTGAGAGAGCAAGGAACATTCGGATGGCCTCAAGTCTTGCAACAGGAGCAAAAGTTTCTTCAAAGTCTATTCCTTCTTGCTGCGCATACCCTTTACAAACAAGTCTGGCTTTGTTTCTAATTACTTCTCCATTTTCATTCAATTTATTTTTGAAGACCCATTTTGTTCTGATAACATTCTTATCCTTTGGTCTATGAACCAGCTCCCAAGTGTTGTTCTTTTCGATTTGCTCAAGTTCTTCATTCATTGCTTTCACCCAACATTCATCTTTGCATGCTTCTTTCACATTTTGTGGTTCAGTAGAGGAGAGTAATGCCAAATAGCTTGAGGCTTCTGTAACTGTTCTTCTTGTTTGTACACCTGCTTCTTTCTGTCCCACAATCTGAGATTCTGGATGATTCTTCTGAACATATCTGGATGGAGTTTTCTCTTCTATTCTCGTCTGCTCCTCTGGTTCTTCTTGAGGTTCTCCTTGGGGTTCTTCTTCTTCATCATTCTGTCTTTGAGTGTAGCCTTTATCTTCTTCTATATCTTCATGATGTACTTGCCTAGGAATATATCCCTTCTCATCAACCACTACATCAATGCTGTCAACAATTCTGCCAAGTCTTTTATTGTAGCATTTGTATGCTTTGCTATGTGGAGAATAGCCAAGAAGAATGCCTTCATCTGCTCTAGGTTCAAGTTTGCCAAGCTGCTCATCAGTATTCTTGATATAGCATTTGCTCCCAAAGATTTTGAAGTGCTTTACCGAAGGAGTTTTGCCACTCCAGAGCTCATGAGGAGTTTGAGTGCTGTTTACCCGGACATTTGTCTTGTTGAGAATAATAACTGCAGCATGTGCAGCTTCACCCCAGAAAGTTGCGGGAGTTCCTGATTCATCAAGCATAGCACGAGCCATTTGTTGGATTGTTCTGTTCATTCTTTCAACAACTCCATTTTGCTGAGGAGTTCTAGCTGTAGAGAATTCTCTCCTTATCCCATGTTCATCAGAGAAATCGAAAAATTCATTTGAAGTAAATTCCCCACCTCTGTCGGATCTAAGGCACTTAATTTTGTGACCTGATTCATTTTCAACCAAGGCTTTGAAGGTCTTGAATTTTTCGAATGCTTCATCTTTGTGCTTCATAAGTCCTAACCAGACAAACCCTGAGAAATCGTCAATAAATAATATCAAGTATTCCTCTCCTCTAGGTGTTCTTTTCCTGAATGGGCCACATGTATCTGTATGTACTAGCTCAAGAGGTATGTTGGCTGATCCCTCTTTCTCTGGAAAGTTAGTCCTGGTTTGTTTTCCAAACTGACATGATCTGCATATGGTGTTGTCAGGAATTTTGATATCTGGAAGATCGTGAACTGCCTGATATTTGCATGCTTTCCTTATTTGTGAGAAGCTTAGATGTCCCAACCTTCGATGCCATAACCAGTGCTCTTCATCCTTGCTAAGATAGCATTGTTGTTCTCCTTCTTCAAATATGTATAGATTATTTGGAGTTCTTTTGCCTTTGAGTACTGTTTTACCTGTATCAAGATCACGAACAAGACATCCATTCGATCTGAAAATAACCTCGGTTTTTTGATCACACATCTGGCTGACACTTAGTAGATTATGCTTCAATCCATCAACATACAAAACATTTCCAGCCTTGACCTTTTCTTTCAAAGGAGCAATACCTTTTCCTTTTATAGTAGCAGGAGTATCATTTCCAAAAGAAACTTTCTTTCCCTTTTCTAAAGTAGAATAAGATTCAAGTTTTTCTTTATCACCTGTCATATGTTTCGAACATCCACTGTCAATGTATCATAGATTTTCCTGTCCTTCTGCATAAAATGCTATCCCACATCTTTCTGTTTGAGGTTCCTTTATTCTCCATGTTTTGGTGCTTGTGGCTTGTTCCTTTTTCTCCTGAAACCTGCTCCTGCATTCAGAGTCTTCATGACCAAAATTATTGCAGATAGAACATTCAACTTCATTTTCAAGAACCGAAAAGTTGTTATAGGTCCTTTTTGTAATCCCTGTCATACTTCTTTGTTTTTGAGCTTCCCTAGTCATGATTGTTTTATATGCAACACATTGAGCTGCTTTGTGACCAAAGTTATGGCAAGAAAAGCATTGTCCATTGAAGAAGCTTCTGGGGTTATTGAATCTACCAGCCAATTGATTGTAATTTCTATTTTCATCTATTCTTGAACCAAACTGAGAAGATTTTACCTGTGGCTGGTTGTAGCTTTTGTTCACCATTAAGATGGATTGTCCCTGATAGTTTCTGTTTGTAATTCGTCCCTGCTTTACCTGATTATCTTCATTGTTCTTCTACTCATTTCTTCTTGCTGCATCAAGATAACTTTTTGAGGTGGATGCTTGAGAGGTTTCTCCATTATAGCCCAAACCTGTCTTGTTTAGAGGAGACCGCTGCACATTGATAATCTCATCCAAAGTTTCAGATCCTTTGACAAACTTAAGATTAATAGCTTTTGTTTTCTCAATTTCTTTTCTGAGACCAACAATTTCACCTTCTAGTTTTTCAAGATGTTTTTCCTTTTCATCAATTTGAAATTGTAAAGTATCAATGATCACATTCTTTTCTTCTATGCATCTCTTGAGTCTAGTAATTTCATCATAGAGATTATCCACATCTACAGCATCCTCATAATCATCATCTTCAAATGCCATTAACAGCTTATATTTATTACCTTGTTCATCTTCATCACTGTTTGATAAGCCATCACTATCTTCATGGGTGTAGTAGCTTTTCTTATTTGCACTTTGTTTCTTGTTCCATCTAGCAGGTTCTTTTCCTTTATCCTTATAAGGACATTTTGCAGCATAATGACCTACTCTTCCACAAGCAAAGCATTTGAAAGGTAGCTTACCTCTGAACCTTCCAGAACCCCTTTGAAGATTTCTGACAAAATTTGATTCTTCTTCCTCTTCTTCTGGAACATGGCTTGCTTCATAGTAATCTTCTTTGCCTGATGTCTTAAAAGCAGCTTCCCTTCTGTCTGATGGACCTCCCTTTCTCATTTCATAAGCAGTTAGAATTCCATGTAGCTGAGACATAGTGAGAACACGGAGATTTTCCTTTTCTTCTATTGCAGATACTTTAGATTCAAACTTGGGGGATAATGATCTTAGAATCTTTTGAACTACTATAGTCTCTTTTATTTCTTCACCCAAATTTTTCATACAATTAACAATCTCATCTACCCGAAGAAAATAATTAGCCACACTTTCATCATTATACATCTTGAGAGTCTCATATTGAATCCTGAGAGTTTGAAGTTTAGCTTGTTTTACCTGTTCATCTCCTTCATAGCTAGTGATCATTTTGTCCCATATCTCTTTTGCTGATTTGAAGTGCATGACCTTCATGAATTCTGTTTGGGATATACTTCCTAATAGAGTACTGACTGCCTTTGCATTTGTTTCATACTTCTTTTTCTCAGCTGGATCTGTAGGTGTAGCTGAAGGAAAAGCATAGCCTGTTTCTACAATGTTCCAAACTTCTGTACCAAGAGATTGAAGATATGCAGTAACTCTTACCTTCCAATAATTGAAATTTTTCCCATCAAAAATCGGTGGCCTGATTGATGCTTCTTTCTCGTAGTTGCTCATGATGAACGATCTACCTTCAAGCGATCAAGCTTCTCTGAAGGACCTTCTCTGATACCAATTGTTGGAAATAATACTAAGAGGGGGGGTGAATCAGTATTATCAAGCAATTTAATAAATCTTCCATATTTGATCTTTGAATTATTTTTTCATGTCAGTACCATAAAATAATGAGCATGAAAAACAGATAATCACACCAAAGAACACAAGATGTAAGGTGGAAACCCAATGTGGGTGAAAACCACCTGCTGCAATATGTCTCTATCTTCTTTCAATTTAGAAACTTCTTTTACAATGATTTTGTACTGGTGCAGTCCTTTACCAGTACGCAGGCTGCAACCTGCAGAGAGCTACAACTCTCTCTCTTTCTCTTTTTCCAGTCTACTCCTGGAAGGGAGCTACAAACCCCTACTTCTTTTCATAAAGCATCAGATGATCAACAAGTACATAACAGATATAGACCACTACAGATATCAGATCAGCAATAACAGAACCAACCCAGAACACCTTATCAACAGAGAAATTCAATCAACAGAACATCTTAAAACAAAGACGCAGTTTTTCTTTCTGTGGCCTGCGACCAGATGCCGTTAACTTTCTGCTATTCTGCGTCCACACGCAGATATCCTTCTGCTCTGCTGCGTGTCCACGCACTGTTCCTTTGACTGCTTCTGCGTTCTGTTGCTCCAGGGACGCACCAAAATATATTATCGCACCGCGTCTTTCGCTACACAGACGCACATGAAAACACTATCGCGCCGCGTCCTTCTGCTTCAGAGACGCACCTGAACCTTGATCGCCCTGCGTCCACACGCAGGTCTCTCTATACTGTGCTGCGTCTCGGTGCACTTGCCCTTTACAGTACCTGCGTCCCGGCGCACTTTCCCTTCACTGATCCTGTGACCCTTCAGATATAAATGATATGAAGGCTTCAAGACAAACCCAATCAGTCAGATCTACAGATCTGATCATGCGCCATAGAGATCACAGTCCATTAGAAGATTCGCCCACTTAGATCTGGACTAGATCTCACCAAAATAAGATATTCAACCCAAGACCATTGCTCAATCCAAATGAACTCCTTTGCTTTATATAGGCAAGCTCCTCCCCAAAACATGGAACAATACCACGAGCCGACACCATAGAAACACAAAACCGTCGGCTAGATACCACACAAGAAACCCCCAAGTGCTTTTCTCTGTCTTGAAATGTGTGCACTGGGTGGACGCACCCCCTGAACGGCTGGCCGGCGTCCCTGGACGCGGGTTCTGCATGGTATACCTGCGGGGACGCACTTTCTGAACCGATTGCCTGCGTCCTTCTTAATTTTCAACAAACTGAGAGCCTTACCACTGGAGTTGCCATCAAGTACAACATCTGTAACATACAGTCATACCAGAAAACATAATGCCAACAGAACCTCCATGTTTTGACACTTTTTCTCAATTTATAGCATTAAATTTCTCTTTCTTAAAATCTGTCTGGCCTCCAGGACAACTTCAAATCTATCTTCAATGTTGAATTCTTCAAGCTCGTCTTTTATCTTAGAGTTTAGAACTTTGATTATCAGTGTAGCATCTCTAGATTTGTGGCCTATGTAATTCTTTATTTCTGCTACTACTTCTTGTGATGTCTGCAATAAATCTTCTTGCTCAAAAATAATTTCAATTAAAGGCCACAAATCAGTCATTGATACATTAATGTCTATCCAAATATTCTCTTTGACTTGAGCAATGGTTTTTGCAATTAAAGATTCATTTTCATAAACCTCTAATTTTTGAGTTAAGTTATAATTTTTCTGAATCTCGACCCAATATGCATTATCAGATTTAATCTTCTATTCCTTGACCTTTTGAAGCTGCATTTTTAGCTTTTCAATCACTTGATCTTTCAGAGATAAGTCTCCCATGGCTTTTGATAATTGTTTTGTTGATTCAGTAGATTGTGTTTCACCTGCGATGGTTGTTGTTGTAGATGTCTGTGCTACTGAAGTACCTGTTGTAGAAGTAGTGGCTATAGAAATAATAGTTTAAATATTGAGTTGCTACTATTTTTATTTTAGGAGTGATTCTATATCAGTTTCCATTTTTTGAATTTGAACATTTTGTTCAAATATCAATTTTAACATGTTTTCTTTATCCCTTTCTAGATGACAAATTTCTTTTGCTTGTGGATGTTTAGTAATAGGAAGATTTAGTTGCTTCCTCAAGGCTTTAATGTCAGCATTCGTATTTTTAATCAGTTCTTCTACTGCTTTAATATTACTAGGATCATGAGTATCAAATGAAGATCGATGAGAACGATGACCTACGGCTGCTGCAACAGAACCTAGGGTTCCTGCAAAACCTGCAACGGCAGGCTTGTCAAACAGAGAGAAATCAGAATACTCAAGCGGATTGGGGATCACGGTAACGCAGCCATAAGAAGCAGGGAACATGCAACCGCCACAGGGGGAGGGTCACGAGCCTACCCCCAATCAGAACAATAAGCAAACGGAAGACAGAGCATTTGAAAATGAACTAAACGGCGACAATACGGAACACAATAAACAGAAGGGTAATGAGACAGATCTGGAAGATAGGAACAAGGCAAGTTCTTCAACTTGTAAGCCCGTAGCTACTCACAGACCAAGGGTGGAATTCCCAAGCCATCGTATCAACGCTAGGATACAGTATATGAAAGACCATGCGCTGATCGGTAAATTCATTGGAATATGGCCGACAGAGAAAGCGCTAAGAAGTTGGATAAATGCTAAATGGCATCCAAAAGGGCACATATCTCTGCATCTTGGAGCAAAGGGGTTCTTCACAGCAGTTTTTAATTGCCTGGAAGACCGCAACAGGATTTTGGATGGGGGTCCTTACTTTTTTAACTCTGTAGGATTATTTCTCAAGGCATGGGTCGAAAGATTCAACCCAGATAAGGAGGACCTGAGCTATGCACTAGTGTGGATAAGGCTTTATTCATTGCCGTGGGAATATTGGGAAGAGAAATCTCTACAAGAGATTGGGAATGCATTGGGGGAGTTTGTAAAGATTGCATAAGAAACAAAATCATGCAGATACACATCCTATGATCGGATCTGTGTCCATATGGATCTCAAGCAAGCGCTGCCAGATACGGTAAGTTTCCTTCATGAAGATTCTGAATGGATTCAAGTTATAGATTATGAGCATGTACCATTTAGATGCAGGAAATGCCATGATATAGGGCATCTCTACAGAGATTTTCCACTAAATAAGAAGCCCTCCTCACAAGAAAGCTCAGATAATCAAACGACAGATGGCTTTACTAAGGTAACAAATCGGAGGAGAGGGAACAAAAGAGCAACAGGCAATCTCAAAGCAAATACAACCAATAAGACAATACCCGCCACGAGTAACAGTTTTGAAGCACTGGCTAATAATGATGGGCAAGATCTGGAGAAGGATAAGCAAAAGGACAAAGAAACTGTTAAAGAACAACCAGGCGAAACTTCAGAGCAATCAGGAAAAATAACTCAGAAGCATTCAAGCATGCAACCTCAAACTAAATCTACTTCAGGGCAATCACAAGGAATGAAAGTTGAGTATACGGTACCGCATGAAAAAGTATCAAGCGAAAGAATGGAGACCTCTCAAGAACCCCAAAGCATGGAAGAAGATCTGTAGCATATAGATATAGGGGAGCTGGATATTCTAAGCTTGGAACAAGCATGCAAGACATAGAATTTTGAGAAAATACCATATCGGCAAGTGGACAGCCTAGTAGAAGTCTTGAACAAGGCACAGAAGAAATATTCTCTAGGGGTCCAAATAGGAAGTCCATGGGATGGAAAATTTATCACCAAGGACAATAAGAAGAGAGGCAGAAAAACGACACTTGAGAGAACCATCAAGATAGGAGAGATATTAGTGGAGTCAGGAAGGTATGCCAAACTGACCAAGTATTTCAATACCAACCCCCACCTTTCTCAATGAAGCTGGTATCATGGAATATCAGAGGGCTTAATGGCCCACGGAAAGGCAAACTGTTAAAAAATATGCTTATGCAAGAAAAACCAAGTATACTCTTTCTGCAGGAGACAAAATGTAATTCAGTCATTCTGGAAAAAATAGTAGCAAAAGCCTGGCCAGGAGGGCTAGTAACTACTATCGATGCTCAGGGAGCTTCTGGGGGACTTGAAATCCTCTGGGATGCGCGAACCATCCAACTCAACAATATACAAGCTAATAAAAGTTTCATTCAGGCTACCTTTCACCTCACAGGTACAAACACCAATGGACTGATAACCAATGTATATTTTCCTCAGGAAACTGGACAAAAAGCTCAAATCTTAAACACGTTGTCAGAATTAAATTCAGACAGGCCATACCCACTTTGGATCTCTGGAGGTGATTATAACATGATAGCAAGCTTGGAGGAAAAACAAGGGGGAAGAAGTAGAGCTAATAATGATGGCAATCTACTAAAAAATTATATTCACAACAACTGGTTGATGGATGTACCCACAAGCAATGGAAACTTCACTTGGAGCAATAAAAGAGAAGGATCACAGCAAATTGTGTCGCGTCTTGATAGGTTCCTCATCTCAGATAATGCAATGCACTTGGGAGGGGAATTTACAGCTTCTATACTTCCTATTTCAGGATCAGGTCCTTGGCCTATTGAACTACAATGGAATAGGCCTGGCAACAATCTCAAACGTCCCTTCCGATTTGAAGAATTTTGGCTAACCCACCCGGACTTTGAGGAACTAGTCAGATCAACCTGGCTCAAATTCAATCCTACTGAAGGCACTAGAATGTCCAGGTTTCAGCAAAAACTCAAGTATCTTAAAGGAGTAATCAAACGATGGAATCAAAACACTTTTGGTAATATATTTAAAGCTCAGGCCACTCTCAATGCAGAAATGAGGAATATCCAGCAGATCATTATAACTGAAGGGCGAACAAAGGACTTAACCAAGCAGGAGCAAATCATAGAAGATAAAATATTGGAGCGGGCTAAACAGGAGGAAACATTATGGAGACAGAAATCAAGGATCATATGGTTAAAAAATGGAGAAAAGAACACAAAGTTTTTCCATAAAACTACAGTGCAACGCAGAATGATCAATCAAATTACTCACATCAAAAATGAACAAGGGGATAAAATTGAAACTCATGAAGGCATCGAAGAGGAGTTTCTAAGGTATTTCAAGAAAGCTCATCAGGAACCCAATATAAACAGAATGCCAGCTATCAATAAGCTACTAAAGAACATTCCAAGGATAATTAAAGAGGAGCATAAAAGTCTTCTAATTAAGCCTATCAACCTACAGGAATTTGAAGAAGCTGCACAACACCTGAAGGAAGGGAAAGCGCTGGGTCCGGATGGCTTCACGTCAAACTTTTTTCACAAATTCTGGGACTTAATTAAGGATGAGGTCTGGCAAGCAGTGGAGGAATCCCGAGCACTCAGATGGATGTTTCCGGGGTTAAACACCACCTTCATAGCCTTAATTCCAAAGGGGGAAGACTCCAACATGCCAGAGAAATACAGACTGATTGCTCTGTGTAATATCATCTACAAAATTACTTCAAAGGTTATAGCAACAAGACTTAAGCCGTTGCTCCCTCTCATTATCTCGCCCGAGCAGTCGGGCTATGTAGAAGGACGACAAATAATGGATGGGATTATTCTAAATCATGAGATAATCCATTCCTTAAAGCAAACTAAAAGGCCAAGTATGTTACTTAAGCTTGATCTATCTAAAGCTTTTGATAGTCTCAGCTGGGTCTATATTCAAAAAATTATCATTGCCTTTGGCTTTGCCCACTCATGGGTCAAGTGGATCTTTAATCTCCTATCTTCAACTTTTTTCTCTATTTTAATTAATGGTATCCCCTCAAATACTTATCGTCCCTCCAGAGGCATAAGGCAAGGAGACCCCTTGTCTCCTTTTCTCTTTGTAATTATGGTTGAAGGTTTGGGTAGAAGTATCACCGCTGCCAAGCTAGCTCAGCATTTAAGAGGCCTCTCATTCAACAACGCCACTGCTTACTCCCACCAGCAATTTGTAGATGATAATATGCTTTTTGGTCATCCCTCCGTGCAAGAAGCCCGCATGCTTAAATCAATCCTTTCAACCTTCTCTGATGCTTCTGGTGCCCTAATCAATCGAGTTAAATCCCAAATTTTTTTCTTTAACACCCCGATCCCTACCCAAAAAGCCATAGGTCGAATTTTGGGATTCACGATTGCCTCCCTGCCTTCAAAATATCTCGGAGCCCCTTTAATGTCCTCAGCTCTCAAGCACTCTTCCTGGAAGCAATTGTTGGAAAAATTAGAGAATCGACTTTCCCTTTGGACCAATCGTGCTCTGAACATGGCCAGCCATTTAGTGCTCATCAAGTCGGTCCTTCAATCCATGCCCTTGTATTTATTCTCCATTCTGGCTGCCCCAAAATGGGTACTCAAAGACATTAAGAACCTCCAGCGCAACTTTTTATGGGGAGGCTCTGGCAAAAATCGAAAATGGGCTCTCGTTAAATGGGATAAAGTATGTCTTCCCAAGAAAGCAGGTGGTGTCGGACTAAGAGATCCTGAGCATAGTAACAGAGCAATGGGAGCAAAAATCTGGTGGAGATGGCTTGCCCATCCTAATACCCCATGGGCATCCCTCTGGACAGCCAAATATGCAGGAAATTGTCCCCTAGAAGAAAGAATAAGAATGACATAGATGAGCACAGGATCGATATTTTGGAACTCGGCAACACAAAACAGAAATCTCATTCAAAAACACAGTTTTTGGGAAATTAAGAATGGAAAAATTACTCGATTCTGGGGAGACTCCTGGCAGCAATTACCAAAATTAAGAGACATGTTCCTAGATCACACAATTCCAGAGCAGGAGATCAATCAATTAGCCAAGGTAAATCAATTCTGGAGGACTTCTACAACTCAAGAACACAGGAAATGGAAAAATGCAAATCAATTTTTATTAAGCAGTTCTGAACAAATTCAGCAACATTTCAATACAGAATTACAAAAGAGGCAAATCAAGGTCTCAGAAGAAATGGACACTCTAAGATGGGGCTATGAAGAGAAAGGAATATCCACCACAAAGGAAGCGTACAAGCTAATAATCCAAGATCATATACACAAAGATAGTTTATGGGACAAAATTTGGCACACTTCCAACTGGCCGAAGGTTTCTACATTCTTATGGCTCCTCTGTCACAATAGAATTATAACTTGGGATAATCTTAGAAAAAGGAGCTTCTTGGGCCCATCTATATGTCTCATGTGCAGGCAAGAGGAGGAAACAGCCATACATCTTATGCAGACCTGTCAAACTGGAAGAAAACTTTGGGAAAAAGTTGCTTTCCGCTGTCAAAAGAAGGTAGAGTGCCAGGAGACCTCAAAGCCACTCTTCGAAACTGGAGTCAAAATCCATTTCAAAGCAATATCCTTAATGCTTTGTGGCATCTTATACCAGGACTATTGATGTGGAATATATGGAAGGAGCGTAATAGCAGAGTGTTCAGGGATCAAACTATGCCTCGAGAGCAAATCTGGACTAAATTTCACCAGAACATCATGGAGACTCTATCAATTAGAGAATGGCACACAGAAGATCTCCCCACACTGCCTCAGGAAAAAACAGTATGGGATAATTGGAGGATCCAGATGAACCAACAAACATTCAATAAAAAGAACACTACAGTGCAGGGAAAGGAACTAAGTCATTGGACTCCGCCGCCCCTCAATATGTTCAAGCTTAACTTTGATGGGGCTTCAAAAGGAAATCCAGGGAAAGCAGGGTATGGAGGAGTATTCAGAGATCATGATAGTAATCCTCAGTGCATTTTCATGGGATCGATAGGGTGGGACACCAATAACTCAGCTGAGCTGGAGGGATTGTGGAGAGGACTCAAAATAGCCCATGAAAAAAGATTCTTTCCACTAATCATAGAAGGGGACTTGCTAATTATAATCAGAATGATCACAAAACTAATGAATGGTTCACCCATTCACAAAGTTAGCAATAGTTGGAGAATGGCCCAGAGGCTTGAGCTAATAAACAACTGGCTCTCTCAGCACCAAGCAATCTCTTGTAGACACACCAGAAGGGAAGGGAATAAGCTGGCAGACTTTCTTGCAAATCTTGGAGTGGAAGCTGAGGGAGCCTTTGGTGAAGGTACTATTAACAGCTTAGCTCCCGAGGATCAAGTTGCCAAATTCCAGGAAATTCTCATTCAGGACAAACATCAGATGAAGAATACACACCCGGATGCAGGTGATCTACACGCACGTAATGGTAAATCTGGAGAACATGACGTCTGGCCTGACGGATGGCAGGCGGATACGCTGCAAGCTGCACGGCGCAGGAGGGAAGGTAATGCTCAGGGAAGATGAAATAAATGCAGAACAGTCTAGAATTCGATCAGCTATTAATGTGAGCATGGATTCGCTCAATGCCAATATCACTGTAAATACCTCTGGTCGCTCTGAAATTATGCCGCTTCAACTCCCTTGTCTGGTTTTGCGAGTCTGGCTGTTAGCCTGGCTATGGAAGCGTCCTAAGTATTACAAGGCAAATACGGCTTCTCGTATGTTTTTGATCTGTTGCTTATTGGTTCTGGTCTTAGTTCGGCTCTGGAAGAGCCCTGAACCCTTAAGGGCTCTTACTGTTTCGCGTCAGTTTTTAGTTAGTTATTTAACGTTTCGAGTCTTGGTTTGGCCTAGTAAACGTCTCGACGTCCCCAGTCCCTCTGTTTTTTCAAGCATACCTCGCCTTCGAGGAATCCCGCGTCATGGAAGCCACTCAGGAAATAGAGGTCAACCTTCGCAACCGGTTCCTGAGATAGCTGAGCCCATAGCCTATGCTCCTCCTTCTGTTCAGCCTCCGAATCAAAACAGAATTGTCCCGATTAATTCCCAACAGACCTCCAGATTTATGTTTCAAAGTCGGCTTGATAGGCCTGTGGTGACAGTTACGTTTACCATTTCTGTCTCGGAAGAGGAAAGCAACCAGCACAGTTCGTATCCTTCTATCTCCTCATTCTCTCAGGATGCTAGTGTTCTGTTAGGGGACATGACTAGAATTGTGTTTCATGTGGATCATATGCAGGAGGATGTCCCTGTATTGGAAGCGCCACAGCATGCCCTGCTCCAGAAATGCCTCAGCAGGTAGTCAATCCAACTCAGAATGATATTTTAGTCTGTGGGCCATCTCACAGTGTAGCTGGGGTGTTACATCTAATCACTAACCCGGATGGCACACCGGTTTTGGATGAAGATGGAATGGTGACCTGGGTTGCCTCTCCAAGTCAAGCGAATGAGGCGACGCCAGCCTCACCAAAACACGCTGATTAATCAATGCATCTCTCTGCCGGGTGGCTTCTAGACTATCTGCTATGCAATTTTGATATTGAATTTTTTATTATGCAGCTAGATATATATGTCTGGGTTATGTTCATGCTACAGGAAGAAACAACAACCAAAAAAGGTTCTAAATTATGTCATAAATATGGCCATGCTAGCTGCTCTTTTTGTTTTTTTGATCAAGGAAGGGCATAAAGACTGTAGTCCTAGCTTAATGCTTCAGCATGTCAGAGTCCAGAGTTGCAATTTTGAAGTCTGTATTGTAAATCAGGTTCATAGCCTGATCTGTATTGTCTCTGAGTTTTTGGTTGAGGAAGAGCTTCAACCACCTCTGAGGTTTTGACCTCATTGTATATAATTTCCCCCTTTTTTAATAGAATTAGTATTTACATAGAAAAAAAATATATATATATTACTAGGATCATATGCTAGCTTGATGACGAGATCTTCAAGAGCATTGATTTTGGTATCTTTGGCCAAGGATGACATTCTCTCCATCTTCAATTGTGAATGAATATTGTTCATGTAAGCTTACAGTTTGGAAGTTTCCATTGCAAATCTTGTCTATGTGGAATATATCATTTCACCAAGCTTCTTATGCAGGTCAATCTGATCAATAGCATGAATTTTCTTCATATCAAAAGAAAAAATGGAAGTTTTGTAATATTCTACACTTTTAGGGACTGGAATTTTTGGTTCTAATAAATCCAATTGAAACCATTCCTTCCCAGTATCAAGTACACGTAGAATTTTGTGTTGTGTAGTGTAATATTTCTTCCAAAATTCCGAATAAGTGGTGGCCTTCAATGCTTCATTCTTCCTTTTAATCTTTATATCTAGAAAAATTATTTTGTTGTGTAGTATCATGGGAAATAGAGGATATAGGAGAGTTTATAATTTCTTTAACTTGTGGAAAAGAATTTGTGGGAAATCGTGACATGACAACTGTGGTTTTCTCATGTGAACTCTTGTCTTCGAAGACTCTCGATTGGTGTTTGTCTTCTTTCTCCTTTTGAAAACTGTAAAACCTATAGCTTGATTTTCTATTTTTGTAGGGGACAACCCTTCTCTTGGTCTTTTGGTTTCTTTTTCTTGTGGAACTTGATTCTGTGAAGAGGTTTGACTAACAATTTTTTCATCAGCTTCCTATAATGTATTCTCTTGCCACTCTTCGTGATTTTCAGACTGCTCTATATTTGGCCTGTTTGTATGTGCATATTGAGTTGTTTTCTTCTCGACCCTCAACTTTGAAATAATCCCCAAGGCATCATAGGACCAAGTAAAGCTTAATTTGAATTTCATTTGCTTTAATAACATATCTTCCTCCTTCGCTACTACCCTCGTATTAACAATGAAAGGGAAAATGTGTGCTTTTAACTTGAATTGGGCTTTTTGATTCCTGTATACAAAATGCAGGTCATCCATGTTCATAATTTTCCTGATGTGTTCCAATGCAAAGATTCTGATTGGTAAAATATTGGTAACATCTAGTGAGGAAGTTCACACCTGTATATTCTGATTTATGTGTAATTCTAGTAGAGGTAACATTCTCCAATTTTGGCTTTTTCTGTGAGGTGGAGAATTCCTCTAATTTCAGTTGAAATAGTTGGTGTAACATCACTATTGAGAATACATAATGACATATGCAAGAAATGAATTACATAATCATTAGAGGAAAATTCTTCTGCATTTTTTCTTACCAAGGAAGTCCATTAAATCACTGACTGAGGTTTCCCTTGTGCATCTAATTTATGAAATGGAAACTTGAACCTATCTGCTTGATGAAACAGAATTAAATACACCAGTACTTACTGATGTTTGAAAGTAACTTAGGTTGAAAACTTCAAAAATTGGTTATGAATACTATCTGCTAAAAATTGGTTGTAGTTGAAAATCAATGAGAGTTTATTACCCACACACAACACTGATAGAAATATTAATATCACTTCATCATCCCATTGATCAATAGAGTAACCTAACATACAGGAAACCATAGATATGACTTGCCTAGACATTTCTGGAAAAAATGAAGTGAATAAGGTGGATTGGTCCTAGGAAACTCAAAATTCTTAGGTAAAAATGACTCAAAAATTAGGGCTTGCTGAGGAAATCTAAGTTTTTGATAAATCTCCATGAGAGTTTCAGTAGGAAATGTGTGCAGAGGGGTTGAATGATTGAACTGAATCACTTTACATATAGAATCAGGAGTAATAGGAAATAAGACTTCATTATTTTTGGCAATTACATCCCTCTAACTAGGAAGATATCTCAAGTGTCACCAAATAACAAATTCAAGGAAGTTATGGGTCTAGGGAAAAACTAATTGAGGAAGGAAAGACTCCCATGGTTTTCCCAATTGTTGAGTTCGTACGGCTATCTACCACTAAATTTGATTTCCTTTTGATGAAGGCATTGTAAAATAGGAAATTCCAGGTTGAGGTTGCTAATATTACTATAGAATTGTTGATTACTGGTGTATGAAAATCAGAAACTATGCAATTGGTAGAATTCAAAGTTCGAATTGGTGATTCTGGAGCTAGAATGGTGAAAGGAAATGAGAAGAGGGATGTGCATATTTTTAAATAAGGGAACTCGAGAAGTTTTAATAGTTATAACCATTTTAGGAGCATCCAATTAAAGAATTGAACGTTGGCATGAAAATTAATGTTTATACGAGTATATGAATGTTTGGCGGGAGCAATTAAATGTTTAACGGTTAACTTGTGAGGGTGAATAGGGAGAGGACATGTGGTGAAGTTTTACTAGGAACGGGAGCGAAGCGGGAGTAGAAAGTGGTTTTCTAAGGGGGGTGGGTGGCTAAAATTTTTAGAGAGGGGGACCCCGAACTCGTTGAGGATGCGCCACGTATCTTCAGTCGGTAATCTCAATACAACTTTTCGAACGCGCACCCCTGTTAAGCTCAAATGGTGTGGGGGGTCGCTAACTCATTCCCCATCATTGATGTGGGTGGGGAAGATATGATCCGTAGATTTCCAATTGGCATTTATTGTTAAATGACAAAATGTCAAATCAACTCTTCATTTGCAAATTAAAGCATAATGTTTTGGAAAATATGCAAGAAATTAAATAATAATATATCAAAAAACATTGGAACATTTTAGTTGGCTTATGTATTTGGGGATTTATTATTATTATTATTATTATTATTGTATATCCCCTTATTCTTTTCTTTTGATATTTTTACTTCTTTTCTTTTTGTCATTTTCTTTTCTTTATTTTTTGTATATTTTTTTTCATTTTATTTTTCTTATTTTTTCATTTTTCTTTTTCCCAAAAAATAAACTATGGTAAAAATAAGTTATAACATTGGCTCCATCTAGGGACCACTTCACCATGCAAGATGCAGATAACATGTAGATCCATGTTCCTTCTCCTCTAGCTATGGATCCTTTGCTGAGAAAATCACACCTTGACAATGAAATTTAAATAGAACCGGAAATTTAGAATGAAGGTGGTTGCAAGCATCTAATATTGAATGTACTGTTTGAGGTATTGTCTATTAACTGGAAATGAGGAATGTTGTCCTTCCAAGTTACATGAGATGAGAGTGTTGTTACCCTTTACTTATGTAGTGTTGAATGGTCCAAAACACAAATTATCAAACTTTCCATGCTTACCTCTATCTTCTCTTATGGCATCCCATATTAACATGAGATCGCCTTGTCTAAAATATATTTCTCTAGACTTTTTGTCAAATAAGATTTTCATTGTGTTTCGATATTGATGAATTTTGTGTTGAACTTCATTTGTGTCTTGGTTTAACTCGATCATCTGATTGATTCTCCTTGAAAAATCATATTCTTCCTCATATGGTTCCTACACAAATTTGGCTACTATAAATGCTAGTTGTGTAGGAACAAATTCTTCATTTCCATATACAAGTGGGAAATGGGAATTTCCAGTAGATCTTTTGGGTGATACTCTATTTTCCCAAACTACATATTTAATATGAATATCCTAACTTCTTTTGTGATCTACCAATACTTTCTTAATTACCTTGTCCAGATCCTTATTTCATGATTCTTCTAACCCATTACCTTATGGGTAACATGGTGTAGAAGGATGCATTGTAATTTCATATTTCTGACAAAACTCTATCATTTTGATGTTGTTGAAAGCTTGTGCATTGTCTATAACTATTTGCTGTGGGAAACAAAATATACCTCAATGAATTTGATGACCATTGTATCTATTGCATTCTTAACTGGGATTGCTTCTACTCACTTGGTGACGTGATTAGTGGCAGTTAATATCCATCTATGTTGGTTGCTACAAGCTGGAATTATTACACCTATAAAATCTAATCCCCTTTGTAAAAATGGAGCTTTAATTAAAACTAGGACAAGGGTAAGTGTTTCTAGCCTCTGTTTTCTAGCAAACATCTAACATGGGATAAAAATTCTTACCTTTCCTCCAACTTGTGCAAATAATTTGGGACAATAGAAACCTACTCTCAAAATTTTATATGTAGTTTCCTTCTAAACATTATTTCCTCAACAAATGCCTTCATGGAATTTTTCAATGACTCCTTCAGTTTCACTTTCAGTTAGGCATAATAAAAGGATATTCAAAGGATCCTTCCAAAACAAATTGGAATTTATGATACAGTATTTCATAGACTTGAGACTAAGAGATCTATATTTATTCCTGGTAAGTTCTGTTGGGTACTTCAAATCTCGATGAAAATTCACTATGTCAGTATACCAATCTAAAAGTAAAAATTTGTCATCAATATGTAGAGGCAGAGAAACAGGATTTGAAATGGAAGAAGGTTCTTTTGGATTCTTCTTTGTTGACATTTGAGAAGGCTATTGTGGATTCTCCTCAATTGAGATCTGAGAAGGTTCCACTGGATTATTCTATGTTCATATTTGAGAAGGTTCTTGTGGATTCTTCTCAATTGAGATCTGAGAAGGTTCTTGTTGATTCTTCTCTGTTGATATTTGAGAAGGTTCTTGTGGATTCTTCTCAGTTGAGATCTACAAAATGGTGTTGATACCAAGTATCTTACAATTTGATTCAACCAAAAGTTTGGCTAAACCCTGTCCTTTTACCAATTTGGTAGGTCTGATATCCAGATCAAATTCAAGTATCTTGGCTATCCACCTTCCCCTCTTTCCAAGTGTATCAAGTTGTGTTAAAACGGTTTTGACTGCATTATTAGGGACATAAGAAATAACATGAGAATGAAATACATAGGTTCTGGATGCTTTTAGGGCTTGGACAAGGGCATATGCTTTCTTCTCTATGGCGTCATATCTCAACTCAACACATCTTATTACTCTGCTGAAAAAGGCAATTGTCTTCTCATATCCATCATCATTTTTTTGTAGTAAAACAACAACTAAAGTGGTGTCAAAGGCAAGGGAAAATATACCAAAGGGTTTTTACTAGTCTGGACTAGCTAGCATTGGGACTTCTGAAATGGATTTTTTGATCTGTGAAAAAAATATCTAGCCCACACTGTCAATTTGACTTCATGATCCTTCTTAAGCATGCTAGTAATATATTTCACCATCTTAGCATAATTAGGTATAAATCTTCTTAAGAAATTTATTTTTCCTAAAAATGCTTGAATTTCCTTTTTGTTTCTAGATAAACTGATTGCTTAAATTACCGAGACTCTTTTTGGATCAATTACAACTCCTTCCTTCGAAATTATATGTCCCAAAATATTTCCTTCTTTCATGGAAAAAAGTGACTTTTTGGGATTAAGAGAAATCCCATATTTCCTGCATCTTTCAAAAACTTTTCTCAAGTGCTTCAAGTGTTTCTCATCAGAATAAAAAAATATAGTTAAATCATCAAGATAAATTACAATGAATTTATTGGTCTTACCAACAAATGCAAGATCAATTGCTCTTAGAAATATTGCTCCTATGTTAATCAAATGAAATCATATTCTAGCATACATGAATGTACCCCAAGGAGTTGTAAATGAATTATTTTATCTATCTTCTAGACTAACCAAGACCTGGATATATCTAGAAAAGCCATCTAACATTGAAATCCTCTTTGAACCTGAAACACTCTAAAGTATTTGATCCATCTTTGGCAATGAATAATTATCTTTTAAAGACAATATGTTCAGATTCCTAAAGTCAAAAAATAGTCCTACTTCACCATTTTTCTTCCTAACATGTACTAGGTTTGCTATCCATTCAGATTATCTTAAGGGAACAATGATTTTTCCATCCAATAATTTTTATTTTTTTCTCAATGATTGGAGGAAAATCTGGGCTTATTCTTCTTAATTTCTATTGAAATGGTTTAGCTTTGGGTTTGACAGGAATTTTATGCTCTATAATGATTGTCATAGGTTTTCAATTCTTCATATGACCATGCAAATACATCTTTATAGTTTTTGAAAATATTGATATATTTGTCTTTGATTTCTTGAGGCAATGATACTGAGATTTTAACATTTCCGATTTCATCAAGTGTACCACTATTACAGTTATGGAATATTTTCTTGTTGTGAATGTATAAATGAATTTTTAGACACATCATTATGATTAAATAGTTTTTCAATGGTAACTAATCCCTTTGGAATGTAATTATTGGACAACAAAATAATGTCATGTTCAATGATTTTATGTTCTAAATGTGAATTTTGATCATCTTTATTAGATTTGATTTCCTTAATGTATTCTTCTTCCACATGTAAAGAAGAAAATCCATCTATTGCTCTTAAGAAAATTTTTAATTGTTCATCATCTTCAAAAAGCTTCCAATGTTTGAGATTGTTAGGGATAAAAGGTCTATATTTTACGTCTATCTGATAATGCAATTGTAAAGGATCAGGAATTTTAAAATAACTCATAGAAATTGTTAGAGAATCAGCGTGATGTTTTCTTCTCTTGGGATTGATGTGATATTAAATGCTTGGAAATAATTATCTACAGAGTCCCAAACTTCATTCCTATAAGATCTTAGCCTAGGATTATTAGTTTGACAAAGGTTTTTTGATTTGTTTGAAAATTAACTCAGAGTCACCAAATACGTCTAAGTTTCAACTTTCAAACTTTTGGCTAACTCCAATCCTAAAATTAGGGCTTCATACTTTCCCACATTATTTGTGACCTCAACATATAATTTAAATTATTGGGTTATGTTTTTCTTATCCCGCGAGACGAGTATAATTCCTACCCATGCTCCATCTTTGGAAAATGCCCTATCAAAATACAATTTCCAAATGTTAGTGTTTATAATTTGAGGGGTTGTAGTGTTCTATCTAGGGTACTAGACTAAACCATATTTATTATCGACCAGGATGCGTAAGCTTAGAGGCATGCGTCTAAAATATATAGACATAAAGGATTATTAGCTAAGTGGTTATGATGTTGGTCACATAACTTCTTTACGGAAGATTGGGGTATGTTACCTATCATCCAAACACTCAGGTCACTCAATTGATCTATCTAATTGAAACACTGTTATGCAATCTATCTATCGGATCAAGACACTGTAATCTAATTATCAAATCAAAACATTGTAATCTCTTTACCAAATCAGAACATTGTGTATCACTTGTGAACTAAGATTTTGATCCCCTTACAGAGACATCACACACAAAACCCTTGTTCGGCAAACACCCAGCATTCACTAATATTTATGCAAGATAAAAATATACAGAGATCATAAATGGATTTTGAAATGAAAACAAGGTTCATGACATTGCTTTTAAAAGACAACACAGGGATCGAATCCCTTACAGGACGCGCTTCAAGATCTCAGCGATGACTGTTCAATCATTACCATAAACGCAAACCATATACATTCAATTGAAATCAAGAGCTATTGAAATTGAAAAACCAATCGTAACTACTGTGCAAACCATATAATACCCTAAGTGCGAATAAAATGAAAAGGACAGTATACCAGTTTAACGCAGGGCCCGTCCGCGTTCCAGAGGTATACTGGACTATATTCAATCGGCTATCAAATCAACGCACAAGACAAGGGTCGTGACTGTAACTGGATTCTTAGTATTAAGTTCAAAAACTCTGTTTCAGAATGATACAACGATTAACCATCGTTCATTACATTGAACTATATTTACATATGTCTATTTACAACCATGTCATTTCGAAAATGAATGTACATTCATGATATGGCTGTTGCCGCTTTTACCATGTCGAGATTTTTAAAATGTTTCCATCCTAAACTGATTTCAAAAAGAACAAAAACTAAATCAAATTAGAATGCACTGCTATTGCTGCCTTTGTCGCCAGTGTGCCATGCTTTGACCTGTGTTGACTGCGCATGTAGGAGGGTCGATTCTGCTGTGGGATAGGTATTCGTCCATGCTTGGACATTCTTCTTTTCATCCATGCCTTCTGCTCTAGCCTAGCTGTTGTGCCACATGTCAAATAATGATCTAATTACAGGATGTTAGAACTTTCTGTAACCATTTCACCAAAAACTTCTAATTCTTTAACATAAACTTCCTAAATCAATTTCAATGCATTTTAATAACTATAGGACTATTAACTAATCAATTTTCAAGGATTCTAAGAGATATATGATGAAAAGGAATGGGCAAATGATATGTTTTAGGAGGAAAAAGGGGGTCATGGGATGATACCAACATCTCTCCCCGACTTAAGGACTTAGCATGTCCTCATGCTAACCCCGAAGTACTTCCCTTGAACTCTCTCCCTGCCTAGATCTCTGCTGCCTTTAGTAATGTGTCCACATTCTTTTTCACCTGTGTATCTTTCTGACCCTTGAGCTCCTGCTTCAATCTTTTGTATTTTTCTTTGAGGGTCTTCTTCTGATTGTACCACTTAGTGGCCCAGTTAGAAATCTCCGTTTGCTCAGCCTCCAGTTCACTGATTCTCTCCCTTAACTTTTCATTCTTCTTTTGAGTTTCTTTACTCTGCGCTCAGAGCATTTCATTTTCTCTCTTAATAACTTTTTCTAGCATATTAGCCTCCATGAGCTCCTCCTTTAATTCTTCAATTTGTTTTTCCAATTTCTTCTGTCTTTTAATGGGAGGTGGTGAACATTTTTCCTGCCTGTTATTACTTTCTACCTCTATATCAACTTCTGGTCCTGGTAGTGAGTGGTCACCACTCTCAACATCCATTTGTGCAGCTGCATTGGATTCAAGCTCATCTTCTTGTAACTGGGCTTTTGGTGTCCTCCTTGTTCTTCGTGAATAAGTGGTGAAAATTTTATCTTGTTCTGCCCTCTTAGCATCTTCCTTTTTCATGTTCCTGGTCCTTATGCTACCCACAGGTAGAGGTGCCTTGCTGGCTTTGGATACTGGGATTTCTTCATCAATATCCTTCATGAACCCTGAGTCCTCCTGTACTTCTTCTTTGTCTTCCTCATCTCTAATTTGATTAGCAGCTAGGAATTCTTTCCACGGTTTCCCTCTTCTCTGCAATTCATGCTCAATAAGAATTTTAATTAAGCCAGAGTGATATAGGCTCTTGCCTTCATTCCCCTTCTGTTTCTGGATGGTCTTGGACATCTTGGTTAAGCTTTGTAATAGAAAATATGGCAGACTGATAACACATTGTTTCTTCAAGTGGAGCAACAGTTTAATATGGTATAGATAAACAATACTGTAACGGCCCTCGCAGGTTATGAATTTTTGAAGGATATAGACCATCTCATCCCAGGGATGCATCAACCAACTTCTGGGAACACCTTTCTTCCAGTTGACTGATGAGACTCTGGATCCAGACATAAACTGTGTCCACAATTTCTCTTTAAATTGCTTTGTTTTAAAGTACTTCTCCCCTTCTGGACTAATCCCTATTGACTGAGCTATAGTATCCTCTGAAACCCTGAATGAGAAGTTACCGATCAGGGCTTTTTCTCCATTCAAGGTGAAAGCAAATTGCTTGGTAACCTCTTCATTACTTCGGTGAAATTTCTCTAAGAATGGTAACCACTGTATCTCTCTGAGAATTTCAATGCAATCTTCATGATATTGTGAACTGTCGAACACACTCGGCTCGACCCTATTAGTCATAGTGGCAGAGGGTAGTGCTCTGACCCTTCTCTGTTTATGTTTCTACAATTTCAACAAAGAAATTTCAAATTGGTTACCTGGTGTATCGCTTCCCTTAATCTTCAATATGATGCTCGGTCGGTCGATTGTCTGATGACTGTGGTGGGAGTCGAAACAGAGTGGTTATATTTTCCTCCTTCGGCGCTCACTGGTTCCAATCCTCACTGTGTAAGTCGAACCCAAATGATAATACTTCTTTCGGCACTCACTGCTTCTGATTCTACTTTGAAAGATACAGGAATCAAATGCGAAAATGATGGTGGGATAACCAGTTGTACTTACTCATAGCGTATTCATTTTTTAAAACAGAGGAGTGATGTACGCTTACATAGATGTCATCGCAAGAGCGCTGGGAGCATATATATATAATGCTGGGTATGATTTCGGGGAATCCCTTGAATCATTGGGTACGTCGGGTGGTGGAGTCATGATTTGGCCGTATGGAATACAATGAATAGGCCGCTTTACATTTGTTTCTTTCCCTTGTATTTAAAAACATAATCCACCACGTGTCCTATTTCAGTTGGCATTTGGTCAGATGGAGGATGTTGGCATGGCTGTAGGATGTATTTAGCATGACAAGGTTGATCTGTTGGTAATGGGTTTAGAAGTATGAATAGGTTGAAGTATGAGAAATGATAAGAATCAGTGGAATAAGGGATGGTAGAAAATGTAGGTGTCCTTGAAATCGATCATAACAGCCACAGTCATCAAATTTACATTAAAAATCAATCTAAGAAATTAAATGTTTAAGAATAAGAAACATATTACTCTTTTGTTGGTTGTTGTTGTATTGACATGCTGAGTAGGACTAGTCCCTTTTTTACTGTTCTTTTGCTTGTTGTAACAGGTCCTCTAAGAAAGATTGGATGCACAGGTCCTTTGAGAAAGATTTGAAGATGTAACAGGTCCCTTGAGAAAGATTGAATGCAACAGGTCCCTTGAGAAAAATTTGAAAATGTTCATGCAGCTCCTTATATTGATACAGGTTCACTAAGCTTGGGCATTTGATGGAGTCTTGGTGCCCAATTCCTTGTAGAAACTTGATGAAATTCTGTTGAAGTAGCCCTAGGTGTCGATCTCTTTAACAAGTCCCTTCTGAGTGTCTTAAACAGGTCCCATTACTGCTGGTGTTGGTAGCATAGTTGTCTGGACATAACAGGTCCCCTTGCATAATGTTTATAACCAGGTCCCTCTGAGATAAACAATGACAAAACAACTTCTTTATTGAAATCTGGAACAAACTGCTTTGGAATATTTACAGTGAGAAGATGAGAATGAAATCTTTTAAAAATTTACAATGGAGAGATAAAAGAACAAAATGCTGATGCCTCTCTCCCCGACTAAAATTTTGACTTGTCCTCAAGTCATGATTCAGCTGATAAATCAAACAGTGAACAAAAGAAAGAGAATTCTTACTCGCCAACGAATTGGTTTTCAAGTAGGAATTCGGGGTTGGAGTGTGCGAGAGACTGGTTTTCACATCTAACCCATTATATATATATATATATATATATATATATATAGATATATATATATATATATATATATATATATAGATAGATAGATAGATAGATAGATATATATATATATATATATTTTTTTTTTATTTTTTTTTTTATTTTTTATTTTTTTTTTGAATTTGTAAATTGAAAAGAAAATTACTAAGGCAGGGATACTACAGCTGAGGGCTGCAGTATCTCAACCTCCCTTTGTTGACATACTGTCTGGAGAAAATCTTGCTTGTTGATGGGCTTGGTGTATAATTTCAGGCGATGACCATTGACAGTAAAGGAATGACCTTCTCCATCAATAGTTTTGAGCTTGACTGAACCATTGTCGTAAGCCTGAATAATTTCGTATGGGCCCATCCAATGGGTGGTAAACTTGGCTTTGTGATCTCTAAACTTAGAGTCAAACAGCAAAGCCCAGTCACCTTCCTTAAACTGCTTCTTCTTGATATTTGAATCGTGCAACTGCTTCCTCTATTTTTGCATGAGGATTGTGGTTTCCTCTACTTGCTGCCTCATTTCATCCAGCTGATTCAACTGCTGGATTCTTTCTTGCTGTGCTTGGTCCAAGTCAATTTGCAAATCAGCAACCAATTTAAAAGTATGGATTTGGAATTCGATAGGAAGCAGTACCTCCTTGCCGTACACCAACTGGTATGGTGTAAATCCCGTGGTGTCTTTCCATGTAATCCTGTAAGCCCAGAGTGCATCTTTCAGCTTCTCTTCCCAGTTCTTCCGGTTCATTGCCACAGTTTTAGTAATGATCCCTTCCAAAGTTTTGTTTGTGGATTCCACCTGCCCATTGGCCTGTGGATGGTAAGGGGTACTTTTCCTATGCTTGATTTGGTATTTGTCTGTGATGTCCTTCACTAGTTTTGAGGTGAATTGAGTACCTTGATCAGTGACAATTTCCCTTGGTACTCCATACCTCACAAAAATCTCTTCAAAAAGAAAATTCACTACTGTGTGCTCGGTGGCTCTAACCAGTGCTTTTGCTTCAGCCCACTTTGTGACATAATCAGTACATACTAAGATGTACTTCTTACCATTAGAGGTCGGGTTGATGGGTCCTATGAAGTCTAGAGCCCATTTTTCAAATGGCTCTAGGTGAACTTGGGGCTGGAGGGGCATCTCATCGGTAGCTGTGGGCCTGCCCATTCTTTGGCAGCTGTCACAACTCTTTACATACTTCTTGGCATCCTTGAAAATGGATGGCCAGTAGTATCCAAGAGTAAGAACTTTGAACGTTGTCCGCTTGGCTACAAAATGCCCACCACACGGTTCATGATGGCAAGATTTTAAAATGTCAATTACCTCATCATTTCTTACACATCTTCTAATGATCATATCATAACCAGTGTAAAATAAATCGCCATTAAGCCATGAATATCTAGCACTTTGTTTGACTAGTCTCTTCCTTCCCTTTGCAGTAAAGTGTGGAGGTGTCCTTCCTGTAGACAAATAATTAGCCAAATCAGCATACCAAGGATTTACTATGGAAATTGCAAATAAGTTTTCATCTGGAAAAGAATCTTCAACTAGAAGAACCTCACCTGGATTTTGCAATCTAGAGAGAAAATCTGCCACCTGGTTCTCTTTGCCTGGTCTATCTAACATTGTGATGTTAAATTCTTGTAACAATAGTAACCATCTGGTAACTCTGCCACTAGTTATTGGTTTATTCATTAAATGTCTAATGGCCGAATGATCAGTATGTACAAAGACCTCATAACCAGTTATGTAATGTCGGAATTTATTCACAGCATAAATGATGACAAGTGTTTCCTTTTCTGTAACTGTGTAGTTTAACTCTGCAGGTGTTAGATTTTTGCTAATGAAATAAATGGCATAAGTACAAGAGTCCTCTTTTTGGCCTAAGGATGCACCCACTGCAGTGTCAGATGCATCCATGAAGATATGAAATGGTAGGCTCCAATTAGGCCCTCTCAAGACTGGTGCGGTTGATAACTTCTTTTTGAGTTGTTCGAATGCCTGTTGGCAGTTCTCATTCCAGTTGAAAAGTACATCTTTGATTAGAAGTTTAAACAAAGGTAAAGCTATCTTACTAAAATTTTCAATAAATCTCCGGTAATAGCTTGCATACCCAAGGAAACTTCTTACCTCTCTTTGATTCTGTGGAATTGGCAAATCAGCAATGATCTGGATCTTTGCTGGGTCAACTTTGATGCCTTGAAAAGAAATATAGTGGCTTAACACTATCCCTTCGTTTAACATCATAAAGCACTTTTCATTGCTGAGGGACAGGTTAGCTTCAATACATCTTTTCAAAACTCTCTCAAGGTTATCTAATGCATGTTCAAATGAATTTCCATATACTGAAAAATCATCCATGTAAACTTCAACAAAATCATGAATTAAAACAGCAAAAATAGCTAGCACAGCTCTCTGAAATGTAGCTGGAGCGTTGCAAAGTCCAAATGGCAAAACATTGTAAGCATAAGTGCCCCAAGGACAGGTGAATGTGGTTTTGTCTTGGTCTTCTGAGGCGATCCTGATCTGGTTGTAGCCACTGAAACCATCAAGAAAAGAAAATGATGATTTGCTAGCTAGGGTGTCTAACACTTGGTCAATAAATGGTCGTGGGAAATAATCTTTGAGCGTTGCTTTGTTCAGCTGCCTGTAATCAACACAAATGCGCCACTTACCATTTTTCTTGGGCACTATAACCAATGGGGATACCCACTGACTGTCAGAAATAGGATATATGAAATTAACTCTCAAAAGTTTTTGCAATTATTCTCTGACAATATCTTGGAGCATGGGGTTCATTCTTCTTTGTGGTTGCCTCACTGGTTTAATGGTGCTATCTGTATAGATGTGGTGAGTGCATGTGTCGGGGTGAATCCCATGCATATCGGTGTAGTCCCAAGCAAAGGCTTTTTGGTATTTTCTCAAGAGTCTAATCAATTTCTCTTGTTGAGATGAGTCTAGGTGATTGCCAATGTTCAAAGTTTTCCCTGGACTAATCTCTATGATCTGACTCTGTGTGTTGGTGATGGATTGAACTGGAAAAATTTCGTGAAAGGTGGTTTGAAAAGATTGGATGGTGCATGTTTCCTGAAAGTTTTGGGCCAGAAGTACATCTGCAGCATGATATTGTTCACTTCTCAAATTTTCAGACATATCAGGTTGAGAAAGGAATAATTCTACCAAATCATTATTGTCTTGTTCCTGGAAATCATAGATTTGGTCAATGCTAAAAACAGATTGTACTTCTTCTTTATCATTAAATTTATCATCAAGCCACAAATTGTGTGTTACTGCTAATGATTGTGCCGATGGATAAAGGGTGAGTTGTTTTCTTTCGGTCCCTCTTGAAATGATCATGTTGCCCAATCGACATCCTATAAATGCATCAAGAGTTGCTAACCATGGTCTACCAAGGATGATAGGGTGCCCTCCTAAATTGGATTTGGGTTGAAGGACTAAGAAATCCACTGGATACTCCCAAGAGTCCAGTGAGACAACTACGTCTTCCAAAATCCCTTCAGGAATCACTTTGGACCTATCAGCTAGTTCTAGAACAATCGTTGTATGTTGCAAATTTATAAGCTGGAGTGTTCTCATGGTTTCAAGAGTCATGACATTGATTGCGGCCCCGAGATCTATCAAAGTGTTTGGAATCCGTATGTTGTTAATGATGGTGGTCACTTTGGGAATGCCAGGATCAACATACTTTTCTATGGAGATGGTATTGGTCGTAAGGCCTGCTAAATTTCCGAAAACATGAATGGTTTGAGGATCAATCCTTTTTCTAGCAGGCTTCTTGAGGCACATTTATTTGATGGCTTTGGTATAAATAGGAATGTCTTTTATAGCTTGTATCTGTGGAATTTTTATGTAGACATTTTTAAGTTCATCTAAGACATCAAATTGTGGTATAGACAGTGGTGGTTTTATGTGGACCAATCGGTCTGGAAAAGGTGGATGCAGTGGTTGCATCTGTTTGTCTTTGGTATCATTGTTTGGTCTTCTTTGATTTGTCATTTCATTTTCATTTTCTGTGTTTTCTTCCTGCTTATTTGTTATGGGAGAATCTTTGTGGAGTACCTTACCAGACCTCAAATTAATGTTTTGCAAATGCAGTGTGGAATATGGGGTTCCTTCTTCTGCATTATAGGTTGGCCTCTCTGCTCTATTATTCGGATTTGGGACAGTTTGAGCAGGAATTTGAGTGGGTCTGGGAGGTTGTGAGTTAGCTGGAAATTGCAGTTGTGGTGGATTTATTGGTGGAGGAGCAGGCAGTGCTTGTTGAGTAGGTTGAGGCTGATAGACAACTTGCTGAGGATACTGTTGATATGGTTGAGAATGTGATGGATACGGCTGTTGGTATTGTTGATATGGTTGTGAGTAAGGTGGGTATGATTGAGGATATGTATGATAAGATTGGGAGTACTGTTGAGACGGTCTCCATTGGTGTTGTGGTTGGTTCTGGTGCTGCCATGGCATGGGTACATTCCATGAGTTTTGTGCATACATTTGATCATTCATAGGAAATTGCAAATTTTGACTTGGAAACATACCTTGAGGTGCTGGCCTTGGTTGCCATGGTCTCTTCGCGCCCATGTAATACACGTTTTCCAGCTCTGCGTTGGCTGCCATATTACAGTTCTGCAAAATTTTAACTTTAGGACAGTTAAACATATCATGATGTTCAGTACAGAAAGCACAAACTTGGATATTTTCTAGAGGGCAATCTTTTAATGCATGTTTCTTCCGGCATTTTGGGCAGAAGATAGCCATTATATGATCTTCATCTTCTTGTTTCTTCTTGGCTTTTAAAGTGTCAATTTGGTTCCCTAGGGTGCTTAACAGATCTGTTTTAAACTATTCTAAAAGATTCCATATTTCAGCCCTTGTGACACTTGCAGAGGCAGATTTTGTGACCTTGGATGAAAGGGTTCTCTTTCCCATTTTAGCTTTACTCCTTGAATACTTTTCGCACAACTCAGCGATTTCTTCAAAGGGTAAGGCAAAAATGTCACCTTTGCCCATCAAGTTGAGGTCATCAATGTATTCCTCTCGGATACCTTTCAAGAATATTGTGCGGACCAGATCAAGAGGCATAGTTTGGTGTTTAGATTTTTGTAAGTTGTAGACAAACCGTTCTAAATATTCCTCTAAGGTTTCATCCTCTTTCTGGCTCATTCTAAAGATATCATCTTTAGAGTCTTTGGATCTACAATAAGGCTGATATTTCCTTAGAAATATTCTCCTCATGCCATCCCAATCAACTATAGCATGCTCACCTAGCCCCATGAACCATTTTAAGGCTGATGCCTTTAATGTGGCTGGGAACAATCTAAGCCTATGGGCATCATCTGTATAGACATAAGTTCGATATACAATGTCAAACTCGAACAAGAATGAGTCTGGATCTTCCGAAGCCATACCATAGAAATTTGGTAGCACGGATGGGGGTATGTTTTTCATTTTGATCTCCTCATCCTCCTGTGGTTCATGTATAGGAAACTTAAAAGTTGACTCCTCTTCATCTCCTTGGCGTGGTACTGATCCAGATCCTTCCTCAGCCATTCTAATAGGTCTCTCTGTGTCAGTGTTACTTGTTTGAAAAAGGAGATTAAAGAAAGATTGTTCGGTCACTGTGCTACTTTCTCCTTGTGTGGAAGGTCTAGGAAAGTGCTTCTTCTGAGATTTATGTGTAAATAAAGTTTGCCTTTCAATAAGAGTAAGTCTCTGTCCTGAATTTTGTTTTTCTTCCAATGCTTGGATAACTTCCTCAGCTGGTGTTGTATTCCCTAGAGAGTCTGCTCTTGATGATGATGGGTTAGTTTTTAGATGGTGGGGGGTTTTTACAAATCTACCCTGACTGTCTCTAAATCTAGGCATAAATGGACATGATTTCTAACTGTGTTTTTGCTTGTTTTTGTTTATTGAAATTTTTTTCTTTTTAAATCCTTTAAGTACACCTCCCCGGAAACGGCGCCAAAATGTAGTGTTCTATCTAGGGTACTAGACTAAACCATATTTATTATCGACCAGGATGCGTAAGCTTAGAGGGATGCATCTAAAATATATAGACATAAAGGATTATTAGCTAAGTGGTTATGATGAAGGTCACAAAACTTCTTTACGGAAGATTGGGGTATGTTACCTATCATCCAAACACTCAGGTCACTCAATTGATCTATCTAATTGAAACACTGTTATGCAATATATCTATCGGATCAAGACACTGTAATCTAATTATCAAATCAAAACACTATAATCTATTTACCAAATCAGAACACTGTGTATCACTTGTGAACTAAGATTTCGATCCCCTTATAGAGACATCACACACAAAACCCTTGTTCGGCAAACACCCAGCATTCACTAATATTTATGTAAGATAAAAATATACAGAGATCATAAATGGATTTTGAAATGAAAACAAGGTTCATGACATTGCTTTTAAAAGACAAAACAGGGATCGAATCCCTTACAGGACGCGCTTCAAGATCTCAGCGATGACTGTTCAAGCATTACCACAAACGCAAACCATATACATTCAATTGAAATCAAGAGCTATTGAAATTGAAAACCAATCGTAACTACTGTGCAAACCATATAATACCCTAAGTGCAAATAAAACGAAAAGGACAGTATACTAGTTTAACGCAGGGCCCGTCCGCGTTCCAGAGGTATACTGGACTGTATTCAACCGGCTATCAAATCAACGCACAAGACAAGGGTCGTGACTGTAACTGGATTCTTAGTATTAAGTTCAAAAACTCTATTTCAGAATGATACAACGATTAACCATCGTTCATTACATTGAACTGTATTTACATATGTCTATTTACAACCATGTCATTTCGAAAATGAATGTACATTCATGATATGGCTGTTGCCGCTTTTACCATGTCGAGATTTTTAAAATATTTCCATCCTAAACTGATTTCAAAAAGAACAAAAACTAAATCAAATTAGAATGCGCTGCTGTTGCTGCCTTTGTCGCCAGTGTGCCATGCTTTGACCTGTGTTGACCGCGCATGTTGGAGGGTCGATTCTGCTATGGGATAGGTATTCGTCCATGCTTGGACATTCTTCTTTTCATCCATGCCTTCCGCTCTAGCCTAGCTATTGTGCCACATGTCAAATAATGAGCTAATTACAGGATGTTAGAACTTTCTGTAACCATTTCACCAAAAACTTCTAATTCTTTAACATAAACTTCCTAAATCAATTTCAATGCATTTTAATAACTATAGGACTATTAACTAATCAATTTTCAAGGATTCTAAGAGATATATGATGAAAAGGAATGGGCAAATGATATGTTTTAGGAGGAAAAAGGGGGTCATGGGATGATACTAACAGGGGTATTGAAAGTTTTTTGAATAGTAATTTGAGGATTTGGAAGATCATTAGCAGCTAATTTAAAGCATCCAAAATCTTGGTCAATTGCATAAATAGCATGATTACTTGCTTGATTTTCTTTGTAGACTGTATTAATGAATCTAACTTCTTTGTACAATCTTAAATGTTCACCTCCATAAACTAGGATTGTAGCATAAGATATGTTTGTAACAACAATGTCTAAGACTATACTCTTGACATGGATATGAGAAAGTGTTACCACCAAATCCTTAATTAATCTAAGATAGGGTACTTTCTTAGAGTCAAAAGTATATGAGTCATGGAATGGTCTAGTGATTTGCAATTGAATTTGATCCATCATTAGTTAGGAATTATATTATGGGAATCCAACATGCTATTATATAAAAGGTAGTCATGAATTTTCAAGGTGACATATAAGGGAGGTACAATTTCATAAATCATATCTGAACTAGAACCAAAAACAACTTGATGTTTTTCATCTTGTAAACTAATGACATAACCCTCTATATCAATACTTGAAGATTGAATCCATTTAGAAACTTGATGTTTATAGCCTAGATTTTTAGAGAGCTTAGATAATGGGATTGGAATTTTAACTCTTTTTCAACACTAAAGACAGTGGGAATAGATTTTTCAACAATATTATGTTCTTGTATATGATTTTATGGTTGAATTAATGGGGTTTGTGCTTCAGCTAATTTTACTTGAGGTCCATCAAAGGTAACCATTTTGGCTGGTGTACCAACTAATCACATAACTCTCTATACCAATACTTCAAGATTGAATCCATTTAGAAACTTGATGTTTATAACCTGGATTTTTAGAGAGCTCAGATAATGGGATTGGAATTTTAACGCTTTTTCAACACTAAAGATAGATGGAACATATTTTTAAACAATATTATGTTCTTGTATATGATTCTATGGTTGAATTAATGGGGTTTGTGCTTCAGCTAATTTTACTTGAGGTTCATCAAAGGTAACCTTTTTGGCTAGTGTACCAACTAATGACATAACTCTCTATATCAATACTTGAAGATTGAATCCATTTAGAAACTTGATGTTTATAACTTGAATTTTTAGAGAGCCCAGGTAATGGTATTGGAATTTTAACTCTTTTTCAACGCTAAAGACAGTTGGAACAGATTTTTCAACAATATTATGTTCTTGTATATGATTTTATGGTTGAATTAATGGGGTTTGTGCTTCAGCTAATTTTACTTGAGGTTCATCAAAGGTAACCTTTTTGGCTGGTGTATCAGGTCCTGGTCTTAGTCTAAGGTCATACCTCCTATTTAATTCAGCAATTAAGAATTCAGAAAAAAGCTTGATATATATAAATTTGAGATTTTCTTGATTTTGAATTAAAGACTGATCTTGAGTAATTGGGACAATAGCATTTTGTGATGAAGGGTCTTCAAAATAATTGATATCATTTTTATTGATAGGAACATTTTATTTAGGATATTCATCATCAATCATTAAGGGAGGCTGAATTTGTTGATCATTGTTTGGCCTTTCCAAAAATTGAGGTTTAAAAGGCCTTCTATATTGAGCTTGTGGTCTATTTGCAACTTGTTTGTTTGGTCTAGGTTGAAATTCCATTATAGATATTATGTTAGAGAAATTTCTAAGTAGAGAGGTTATTTCATTAATTTTATGGTCTTCATCTTTAGCCTTTGATGAGGTACCTACTTCTCTAGCTTTCATCCTCTTTTCAACCTTTTCTGCCTTATCTTTCAGTTTATAGATGTTGGTCTATTAGCCTCAACTTCGATTGTGTTTGTTTGAATGCCTGCTAGAGTTTTGGATTTTCTTTCCCTAAGCATTATAGCAAATTCAACTTCAAATGCTTTGGAAAACCTAAATTTAGCAGCAGTTACTGGAAGTTTTCAATCAGGGGGAATTTTATTATAGAGTTTATTGAATATCTTATTGAAATCACCTACAGCTTCACAAGGGTTTCTTTTTAAGTCTTCAAATTTTGTTAAGTAGTAAACAACATCCTTTTTTACTCCTCGTTGATTTTTTAACATATTAACTGGTTTAACCCATGAATTAATTGAATTAACTTGAAGTTGTTTGAAACATATTCTAAAATACCCTTGAAGGGATTGTACAAAAAGTCTAGTGTAGACAACCACATTCTCAATATTCATATTATCAGCAAAGTCTAAGAATGTAGCTAAGTGATCTTCAACACATGGCCACCCAGTTTCTCAATTAAATCTAGGTAAGTGTTTTAAATACCCATCAGGAAAAGAATGGAGCTAGGATGTAGGTGGAAGAACTAAGTTTGCATAACATGCTGCCACAATCATTTTAATATCAGCCATTTGATGAGATGGGGTTGAATTTTTAGGAGAGACAAATTTACTAGAAGAAGGTGGTGATGAGGGTTTGGGTTTCTAGAAGAAATGATGATTAATATCTAACTTCGGAACTTCAAGAAGAACCTTTTCAGGATTCTCAAAATCCAGAGGATTAGTATAAATACTTAATTCCTTTTCAAATTTAGTAGAAGTAGATGGATAAGTATGTATAAAAGAAGATATAGAATCGAATGGTTTATACTCATAAAGGGAAAGTTTATGATCCTCTTCATTGTTATTAGGTTCCAAATGTGAATAAGGAAGTACAAAAGACTAAATTTGATGAACTAGAAGTTTAGATTGAAGATCTACTCCTTTAATAGGGTGTTTTAAAGCTTTTGGAAGAAGATCTAATAATTCAGCAAGTGTTGGAGTTGACTGTGAAGGGTCAGATTTTGAATGTGCTTGAGATAGAATAGAGGCAGAAATAGCTAAATAGGCTTTTAATTTGTGCCTAATTGTTTATATTATAACTAATATCTCTAGGTTTGGTAAAGGATAGAAAAGTTCAGGATCTGACTAAGATATAGTATACTTGTGTGAAGCAATATTTAACTAGTGGGGTTGCCAGGTGAAGGGTTTTAGCCTACTGGCATCTTATTCGCCTTTAAGAGACAAGTATAATCATTCTCCCAAGAAAAAAATGTAAATATTCATTCCCCAGCAATGACGGCAATCTGATGTTGTCCTTTTTAGATAGCCCTAGGCTAAGGGACTATGTCAAAGCTTCTAAAATAATGTTTTTGATTTTTAATGGATGACCAATGCTTAAACTTTTAAACAAATGTAAACCTTAATTATTTATGAGAAAATATAGGGGATCATTCTTCACTCTTCACTGAATTAAAATTTAAAATGATATGAAAAGCATAAGTAAAGAAAATATATAATTCTTTACATATTCAAATTGAACATCTAATTCCTTATATATAGCACATGCGTAGGGAAATTTTACACAGCCAAAGAGTACATGTATAAGAGATGATAGAAGGAAACAATTTATTGATTTAGAGGAATTAACTGAAACAGATAGTTTTAGTTAATTAATATTTTCAATTAATGATAAATTTACATGAGCTTTCAGATATATTGATATTCCATCTAATCTTACATGGACTTTTGTGCAATCTTAAACATGTGCAAAGAAAACATAAAATGATGACATAAGTGAATACTAGAGGAACTCACGGAGATACACAAGTTGTTCAGAATGAGTCCAGAATCCTTATATTAATCTTCAGAAATAGTTCAGAAAATTACAAGCATGTTTGTTGGTTCATCACAAGGGTTCAACCCTTTCTTCTTTGAAATACAGAATATATATAGAGTTTGAATTTCTAAAATATTTAAACTGGAATCAAAATTTGGGATTTTACTAAAGTAAAACTAGAAATGGTGGATTTGAACTAATTTGGAGGGACGTTGTTGATGACTATAGATGGAAATTTGTTTCTTATGATGATTGTCCTTGAAATTTTGTTGTTTTTTGCTAAAATTGTGTTTTCTTCTCCCAAAATTTTGCATTATGTTCCTATTCAATGAGTTCACACAGTTTATCCCATCTCTTTTCATCAAGGATAAAAAATTTAACAGTTTCCTATATGACTCATCGAATTCAATATATTTTTCAAAAGTGGATCGAACTAGAAAAAAATGCCAAATTTCATGTTGTATTAATAATTCATAACTTAAACCTTCAATGAAGGCTTTCCCAGTAATAACTCCTCTGGTTTACGAAGATTTGGTCTTTTCCACTGCTATATAATGTAGCCTATGTTGATATTCTTCAAGTGGGGTCAATTTTCCACTTCTATCCTACAAAGTTAGAAGTCCTTTCTGATGTAAAGCAATAAACTTCCTATGAAATTTCTTAATTTGAACCTCCAAATTCTGACACTTGTTCTCGAGTTGTAGCATTAAATTTTTTTTTTTTTAAATCTTTCTAGCCTCCAAGAAAACTTTAGTTTTATCTTCAATTTTGAATTTTTCAAGCTCATGTTTTGTCTTGGAGTTGAAGACTTTTATTATCCTTGTAGCATCTTCAGGTTTGTGGTCTACATCCTTCTTTATTTCTGCTACTATTTCCTGTGATCTCTGCAATAAGTCTTCCTACTCAAAAATAATTTCAGTTGAAGGAAATGAATTAGTCACTAATTCATTAATGTCTATCCAAATATTCTCTTTGGCCTGAGCAATGGTTTGTGCAATGAAGGATTCATTTTCATAAACCTCTAATTGGTGAGTTAATTTATAATTTTTCTGAATCTCATCCAAATATGCATTATCAAATTTAATCTTGTTTTCCTGGATCTTTTGAAGATACATTTTTTAGTTTTTTAATCTCTCGGTCTTTCAGAGATAAGTCTCCCATGGCTTTGGATAGTTGTTCTTCTGAGTGAGTAGATTTTGTTTCTAATGTGATGGTTGTTGTTGTATATTTCCCTACTGCTAAAGTACCTACTATAGAAGTATTGTCTATACAAATATCAACTGAAATATTGAGTTGTTGCTCCATTTATTTTAGGTGTGATTCCATATCAGTTTCTAGTTTTTGAATTTGAACAGCCTATTCAACTATCAATTTGAACATGTTTTCTTTCTCCCTTTCTAGTCGACCAATTTCTTTAGCTTGTGGATGTTCAGTAGTAGGAAGCTTTAGTTGCTTCCTCAATGCTTGAATGTCAGCATTATTATTTTTTGTCATTTCTTCCTCTGCTTTAATATTACTAGGATCATATCCTAGCTTGACCACTAAACCTTCAAGAGATTTGATTCTGGTACCTTTGGCCAAGGATGACATTCTCTCCATCTTCAATTGTTAATGAATATTGTTCAGTGAAGCTTGTAGTTTGGAATTTTCCATTGTTGAACTTGTCAATGTGGAATATATCATTTCACCAACCTTATTATGTAGGTCAATCTGATCAATGGCATGAATTTTCTTGGTATGAAATGAAAAAATTAGAGTTTTGTAATCTTCTTCACTCTTAGAGACTGAAATTTTTGGTTCTAAGAAAGCCAATTGAAACTACCCCTTTTCAGCAGAATCGACCCCGGGTAACGCGAGTTGCGAGTCTTCTCCTATTGCCCATTCCTCGGTAATCAAAAAAAAAAATCTATCCCTTTTCAGTGTAAGTGCAGATAGAAGCCTATGTTGTGTAGTGGAAGGCTTCCTAAAATTTTTTGAATAAGATTCATTCTTCATTTTAATCTCTTTGTATCTAGCAAAAAAAAAGTTGTGTAGTATCATGGGAAATAGAGGATATAGGGGATTATGTAATTTCTTCAACCTGTGGAAAAGAAGTGGTGGGAAATCATGACATCACCATTGTGGTTTTATCCTATGAACTCTTGTATTCTGAAGACTCTTGATTTGTGTTTGTCTTCTTTCTCCTTTTAAAAACCATAAAACCTATAGCTTGATTTTCTGAGTCTGTAGGAGGCAAAATATTTCTTAGTATTTTGGTTTCTCTTTCTTCTGGAACTAGAGTCTGTGAATATGTTTGACTAACAATATGTTCTCCAGCTTCCTGTAATGTATCCTCTTGCCACTTTTCTTGATTTGCATACTTCTCTATCTCTGTTCTAGTTGTATGTACATATGGAGTTGTTTTCTACTCAACTCTCAACTTCAAAATAATCCCCAAGGAATTATAGAACCAGGTAAAGCTTAGTTTGAATTTCATTTTCTTTAATAACATATCTACCTCCTTCGCTGCTTCCCTGACATTAAAATGAAAGGGCCAATGTGTGCTTTTAACTTGAATTGGGCTTTCTGTTTTTTTGGATACAAAATACATGTCATCCATATTCATCATTTTCCTAATGTATTCCAAGACAAAGGCTCTGATTGGTACAAATACTAGTAACCTATAGGGAGAAAGTTCACACTAGTATATTCTGATTTCTGTGTAATTCTAGTAGAGGTACCAGTCTCCAATTTTGGTTTGTTCAGTGGGGTGGAGATTTATTTTGATTTTAGTTTAAATCCTTGATATAACATTACTACTAAGAAGACATAATGACATACACAGGAGTTAACTTACATAATCACTGAAGGAAAACTCTTCTGTGTCTTTTCTTACCAAGGAAGTCTAGTGAATGACCGACTGAGGCTTCCCTTGTGCATCTAATTTCTACAATGGAAACTCGAACCTATCTACTTGATGAAACAAAAGTAAATACACCAGGACTAACTAATGTTTGAAATAATCTTCAGTTGAAAAACTAAAAAATTGATCATGAATATTATCTTCCAAAAATTGGTTGTAGTTGAAAATCAATATGGGTTTATTACCCACAGAGAACACTTGTAGAAATCCTAATATCACTTCATCATATCACTGATTAATAAGGTAAACTGACAGACATGCGACCATAGAGATGACTTGCCTAGACATCTCTAGAAAAAATGAAGTGGAATAAGTTGGATTGGTCCTAGGCAACTCAAAATTATCAGGGAAAAATGACTCAAAAATTCTGGATCGCTGAGGAAATGTGAGTTTTTGGTAAATATCCATGAGAGAATCAGTAAAAAATGGGTGTAAAGGGGTTGAAGGATTGACTTTAAGCACTTGACATATAGACTCATGAGTAATAGGAAATACTACTTCATTATTTTGTGCAATTACAGCCCTTTGACTAGGAAGATATCTCAAATGACACTAGGTAACAAATTCATGGAATTTATGGATATGGGGAAAAACTAATTGAGGAGGGAAAGACTCCAAAATTCTCAATTCATCACTGACATAAAAAAACTTCTAGTTTTCCTAATTGTGGAGTTCATAAAGGTCGAAATCACATTGGGTTTTTGAGATTTTATACTATTTATCTACCAAGCAAAGCTCATATAGGTTAACTACAAAAGGTAATGTAGGGCTATCTACCACTAGCATTGATTTTACTTTTCACAAAGACATTGTAAAATAGGAAATTGTAGGTTGAGGTTGCTAATATTACCAGAGAATTATCAATTACTGGTATATGAAAATCAACAGTTGTGTGTTTGGTAGAATTCAAAGATTGAAGTGGTGATTCTGGAGCTAGAATGACGAAATAAAATGAGAAGAGGGATGTGTGTATTTTTAAAGGAGGGAACTAACGTGGAATTCTGTGTAATTTTGGTAGAGGTACCAGTCTCCAATTTTGGTTTGTTCGGTGAGGTGGAGAATTACTCTGATTTCAATTTAAATCCTTGATATAACATCACTACTAAGAAGAAAAAATGACATACATAGGAACTAATTTACATAATAACTGAAGGAAAACTATTTTGTGTTTTTTCTTACCAAGGAAGTCTAATGAATGACCAACTAAGGCTTCCCTTGTGCATCTTATTTCTGCAATGGAAACTTGAACATGTCTACTTGATGAAACAAAATTAAATACACTAGGACTAACTGGTGTTTGAAATAATCTTCGGTTGAAAAAATAAAAAATTGATCATGAATACTATCTTCCAAAAACTGGTTGTAGTTGAAAATCAATATGGGTTTATTACCCACTGAGAACACTAATAGAAATCTTAATATCACTTCATCGACTCATTGATTAAAGGGTAAACTAATAGACATGCAACCATAGAGATGGGTTGCCTAGACATTTCTAGAAAAAATGAAGTGGAATAAGGTGGATTGGTCCTAGGCAACTAAGAATTATGAGGTACAAATGACTCAAAAATTTGGGCTCGCTGAAGAAATATGAGTTTTGGTAAATAGCCATCAGATAATTAGTAGAAAATTGGTGCAAAGGGGCTGAAGGATTAACTTTAAGCACTTGAGATATAGACTCAGGAGTAATAGGAAATAATACTTCATTATTTTGGGTAATTACAACCCTCTGACTAGGAAGATATCTTTAATGACACCAGGTAACAAATTCATGGAATTTATGGATATGGGGAAAAACTAATTGAGGAAGGAAAGACTACCAAATTCTCAATTCATCAGTGACATCAAAAAACTTCTGGTTTTCCTAATTTAGGAGTTCGTAGAGGTCGAATTCACATTGGGTTTCTGAGATTTTATACTATGTGTCTACCAAGGATAGCTCACATAGGTTAACTACAAAAGGTAATGTAGGGCTATCTACCACTAAGTTTGATTTTACTTTTCATGAAGACATTGTAAAATAGGAAATTGTAGGTCGATCACTGCTGTATGAAAATCAACATCCATGTGTTTGGTAGAATTAAAAGTTCAAACTGGTGATTCTGGAGCTAGAATGGCAAAGGAAAATGAGAAGAGGGATGTGTGTATTTTTAATGGAGGGAATTCAAGTGGCTAGATAACTTATAACCATTTTAAAAGCGTGCAATTAACGAAATGAATGTTGGTGTGAAAATTTAATGCCTAAACAGGTATATGAACGTTTGGCGCAAGAAATTAAATGTTTAATGACTAACTTGCAAGGGCAAATAGGGAGAGGACATGTGGCGAATTGTGATTGGGTGCAGGAGTGGAGCGGGTGTAAAAAGTGATTTTCAGAGGGGGTGTGTGGCTAACAATTTTGGAGAGGGCAGGCCCGAACTCACTTAAGATGTGCCAAATATATGGCAGTAATCTCAATACAACTTTTCGAACCCCCCCTTAAACTTTGATGGTGCGGGGTGTTCTTGAACTAATTTCTTGCCATTGATGTGGATGGCGAAGATCTGATCCATATATTTCCAATCGTATCTTTATTGCTAAATGACAAAATGTCAAATCAACTCCTTATTTTCAAATTAAACCATAATGTTTTTGAAAAAATGCAAGAAATTAAATAATAATATACAAAAAGAATCGTGGCATTTTAGTTGGCTCATGTCTTTGGGGAGATATATATATATATATATATATATATATATATATATATATATATATATATATATATATATATATATATATATATATATATATATATCTATATATATATATATATATATATATATATATATATATATATATATATATATATATAGTGAATAGAGATCGAATGGGATAAATGGATTTGTGGAAGAGCGAAGGTTCATATTGGAGTTGACTTGATGGAGAGGGTTTCTTCAATCTCAGTACAGGTCGAAGAAATTCCTTTACCTAGTGATCTGGGTCTCAAAGAAGATCACAAGACGGGATCTTGTAGCTAACATAGCAGATCGGATAATGGATCTACAACCTATGCTAAATAACAGAGCTTCCCAAATCAGCAAGAACTCCTAGACGCGGAAATTTTATTCTACTGGCAAAAGGATAATCGCACCCCCACTAGATCCAATTTTTGTCCATGGAGCGAGCTAGATCTTATCAGATCTGATCAACCCAAATCTAGATTGACCCTTAATCTGGGTAGATCTAGAAGCATATCCTAGATTTGTGATCACCATCTATAGATCCGCCGACTTGGAGTCAAAATACAAATCAAGGTTTGATGAAACGCTTGATAGATGGAGGCTAGGGTTTACAGTCATGAACGCCAATGCAGTCGCATCCTTGAATGAGATAACAACAAGGGTAGTGCACAGTTATTTTCTGTAGAAACTAAGGTGCAGGATACATAACGCTATAGATTGGGCAGGCTTACTTTACAACTATGGGGTTAAGAAGGAGATATGGCAGGCTCTTCTGGAGGTCCCATGGAACAGATCTGCTCCCTAATCCTCAATGAACAACTTAAGCCCTACTTTGCATCATTCATTACAGCTAGTGGACAATACGGAGAGACTTTTTATCAACATTATTATATCAGAAAATCCACAAGACAGATGCATCAACCTCCACGACTTGGAATGCTCAGATACAGGTCTTCTTGCAAAACAGTGCAATGATTTTAAATGTTTGGCTAAAGCCATTCCTCAGATGCTATTTTGAGATATTTCCATGGCACATATCCGGAGAAGAACGAACCACCTGGGACATGAAGAGGACCAAATCCATCAGACTCAGAATCTTTAGCAACAGATCAAGCCCCACATCAGTCAGATCTAGTCAATCCTAACCTGGATCTGGTCCAAATCTTCATAAAAACACCAGATGGAAAAAACATATGCAGGAAAATTGCGAGAGGGAGACGAATCCAAGATCTAAGGTGCGAAATCCAGACACACATGGGCATACCAGCAAGCATGCAAAACCTGATTTACTCAGGACACAGCCTACAAGATAACCACACATTACAGGATTACGGTATTGACACAGACTCGAATGTCATAGTCAATTTGCAGTGACAAGGTTGATGCTATGGTACCAGTTCAAAGGGAACAGGCACATTTAAGGACACAGTCAAAGGAAAAGAAAAAGCCCAAACCAAACCAGCATTATCCCCTGAACTACCAGGGCCCTACATAGTGGAGAAAAAATCACAGAATCCTGCCTTCACAGTCTCAATACCGGAGGTAAATATGTTGTACATTTATTTCCTTACCAAAGTAGTCATATGCAGATTTAATGGGTTTTGGCGCAAATCTGATCCTTTGCACCAATGGATTTTTTACGCATGGTCACCAACATGTGAAATCATTTTATGTTCCAAAGGTTTTTTTATTGTCAGATTTAACGCAGTTCAAGAAAAAGAAAATATGCTTAATAAAGGACCATGGTTCTAGGGCAATGCAGGGCTCTTCATGACACCTTCGTTCCCTAAATTTGATGCCAACACAGTGGTGGTATCAAAAATTCCAGTTTGGGTTAAATTACACAACCTCCCATTAAACTTCTGGCATCATCAAGCACTAGAAGGTATAGGGAACTCCCTGGGGAAGTTTCTAAAGATCTACGTGGATAGATTCACAATGGGCATATTCACCTTTGCCAATATATGTGTCGAAGTAGACCTTGTTCAAGGACTACCAGACATAATCACATTGATCTTCAATGATAAACAATGGACACAACCTCTGGATTACGAAAATATAGCTTTTCAAGGTCGTGGATGCCTATAGATAGGCCACCTCTATAGTGCCTGTCCTCAAGCTAAAAAATATATGAAAAGGAACAAAAACCAACCCAAAAAACCAAAATGCTAGCAATGCACAAACATTTTGGAAGAAGAAGCAGGTTAAGAAGAAGCAATAGAAAATAATGTAGAAAAGGATATACAAAAGGACCAGAACAACAGACAAACAAAGGAGACAAACCATACCGCTGCCTGCATATTAAGGCCCAACAACCCCTTGTCCCATAAGTATCCCCAAATAACAAGAATAGAAGTACATGGCAGCAAACGAACACATGGATTTGAAGGATCTGATTTTGACAAAGAATATCCATACCCACATATGAAAATCAAATTTCCATTGTAACTTCCACTCCCAACACTGGAGGTTGGAGAAAAGTGGAAGAGAAGAAAGAAAGAAAAAAATTTAATTTCTAGCTTTTTTTTTGTATTTTGTATTAACAGAATCGACTCATTCTGAATATGCTATTTAGCATCTACAACATGTAATTGTGTCTTATGAATAAAATTACAATTTTTCCAAGGGGAATAATATATAGATAGATAGATAGATAGATATATCCCCTTATTCTTTTATTTTGATTTTTTTTCTCGTTTTCTTTTTGTCATTTTCTTTTCTTTCTTTTCTGATATATAATTTTTATTCTATTTTTCTTATTTTTCTTTTTTCTTTTTTCCAACAAAAATAAAAACTACTATGGTAAAAATAAGTTACAACAAAATCATTTATGGCCATTATAACATCTCCCCCATACTAGGTTTTAGATCACCTCTCGATGCAGTCATACATTGAGAGATCAAATCCCTTGGAATGGAGAATTATTTTGAAAAGAGAAAAAATAAAACTTAAAGAAAGATTTACAACCTTAAATAATTAGATCTAAAATAAGTTCTCACTTGAAAAAACCTTAACCTTTTGAATTCATCATAAATATAGAGTTTAAAAAAAATTACATTAATTTAACATGCATTTTCAAAATTATCATGTATATGTTTCCCTCAACTTTCTACCCATTCTTAATTTTCTAACTGTTTCTTAATAAATTAAATAAAAAATCCCATATACCATCCACAATATTATAATATAACCAAATTTACTTTAAACACATTTCAATATTCCTTACAAATTCTCAAACTCATGCAAATTCCTTCATGAAATTAAACGAAATTAATGATGATGATGATGGTGATGGTGATGGTGATGGGGATGGTGATGGTGATGAACATCCACTAAGACCAATATGGTTGATTGACCCTTAAGAAAGTAATAGATTAATTGGTATTATTTAAATAAAACTTAAAGAAAGATTTACAACCTTAAAGAATTAGATCTAAAATAAGTTCTCACTTAAAAAAAACCTTAACCTTTTGAATTTTTCATAAATATAGAGTTTTAAAAAAATTACATTAATTTAACACGCATTTTCAAAATTATCATGTATATTTTTCCCTCAACTTTCTACCCATTCTTCATTTTCTAACACTTTCTTAATAAATTAAATAAAAAATTCCATATGCCATCCACAATATTGTAATATAACAAAATTTACGTTAAACACATTTCAATATTCCTTACAAATTCTCAAACTCATGCAAATCCCCTCATGAAATTAAACGAAATTGATGATGATGATGGTGGTGATGGTGATGAACATCCACTAAGGCCAATATGGTTTATTGGACCTTAAGAAAGTAATAGATTAATTTATATTCATCAATATTTTATTTCAGTGATCAATGAGAAGGTAGAGAAGTGTTATGAGGTCACCATAGTTTTGTTGGCTTAATAAGTCAAGAAGGTTGGTAGTGTGGAAAAGATTTTCAAAATTAGAATTAATATGAGTAAGTGATGGGTAATCCAACAAAAAATTCTCTTCATATTCAACCCTCTTACAATCACAAAGGTGACAAACTCTTTCATCCCAAGGTGTTTTGAGAATTGATCAACGACCTGTTTCCCTTTGAAGCTCATGAGAATTAGTTCTTATCTTGAAAATGTTTCTTTTATTCTTAGCATTGGTCAAGAAAAAAAGACAATTATGGTGATCAATATTGTCATTGATTACCTTTTTATAATACGTTAGCTTCCTTTTCTTCCACTAACTCCTTACCATCCCACAATTTATCCTTATATTTGGAAGTAAATATATTTTTAATATTATCCTTATTCTCCAAGATGATCTCCTCATATACCCCTATGGTCTAGCCAAGATTGGGCATCCTTATTCCATCCTCTCTTGAGCCAAAGGTGAGGGTTTTGGCTAGAGTTATAAGCAATTTTTGGGAACCTCCTAACCTGCATGTATTATAGCTTCTTCTTATACATGAGATACCTAATCATAGTCATGCTTTCAATGGGGGAAAGGCTAGCGTCAATCAAGAGGATAAGGTAGGAAGCCTTTAATCTTGATTTTGTAGGTTATAAATTTCTTTTAGATTAACTCGATCTTCCTCCACGATTCTCCAATATCATGCAACCCCAAACCTCACATCCATACAGAATAACAGGGGTGACAAGAGTCTCAGTGAGGAACATTTTTTTACTCCGTACCCAAATATCTATTGACTTACAATTGTTTTCAAACCCATAATAAGATTTCTAGTCTCCAATTATCCTTTTTCTTGACAATGCTATTATTCTAGTTGAGCTAATGATGAATGCTAATAAATAGATATTTGTATGAAGAAAATTTCTCCAAGTAGTTATTATCATAAATTAAATTATCATTATTGATCTTTCTGGATTTAATTATCATAACTTTATTCTTGACAGTATTAATAGTCATACCCATCTTGGAGCAATACTCTTGGAGGATTCTAAGCTATTTATTGAGATCGTCATGGATCCTAGATAGAAGAACAATATCATTAGCATAATGGAGAAGAGTAATGACCATACAAGTGAGCATAGGGTCATCACATTCTACATCTTCCAAACATTCTTCTATCTTATCAATGTAAATGCCAAAAAGGGTAGGGGATAGGGGACACCCTTGCTTAACTCTTATATTACATTTAATTTGTTGTGATCAACCCTTAGTGGTCCTAAGCTTAGCAATAACATTCTCGTATAGCATAGTCACAATAACTCGTAATTAGTGAGGAACCATTATCTCTTCTAGTGTCTTCCACTTCTTATCCTGAAGAAATATGTTGAAAGCTCTTCTAAAATAAAAATAAAATAAAAAAGCAATAAAATATATTAGTTTTATTATTGTGACATTTCTCTGGAATGATTCTAAGCATAACAAGATGGTCTATATTTTAGTGATGTTTGCTAAATCCATCTTTCCTTTTAGCTCTTTTACCATGGCTTTTAAGCCAAAGGCTAATCTTCTTTTCCAAAATGAGCCCATATAGTTTGGCTAAAATGTGGTTAATCATAATGGCCATGTAGTTAGAGGGAATGTTTCTATCCCAGCTTTAGTTTTAATGATAGAAATTATATTTTGTTGAAACAGAATTATGCTAGTGTACCAATCCATAATGAGCACCAAAACACTCACTTCATTGTAAATTTTAAGTTGTTAAAATTTAAAATATTATAAGAGTTAATTAAATTCTAAATTTATCTAAAATAATTATTATTGTTGCTAAGGATAAAAAAGAAATAATGTAGGAATGCCCACAGTGAGCAGTATCTTCATGCTAAATCTCATCACTTTACAGCCCAGAAACTAGGTGTTATCAACACTCTAGCTACTAGGGATATAAGCATTTCTGATGAAGACCATCTAATGGATGAGAAGACCCATCTCTTAAATTTCTTTAAGAATAATGGTTATAATAAGTTCCAAGGTTTCTAAGCCCTTTTAAAAGCTAGTCAAGGATCTAGAACTAAGAAAGAAGTCGACGTAGCCTCTAGTGTCCAACTTCCCTTTATCCAAGGGACAACTGAAAATATTGTTAGGATTCTGAGGAAGCAAAAGATTGACTCCACCTTTAGACCATTGAAAACCATTCATAGCTCCTTAAGATTTGTCAAATACCCTATTGATCCTAAATGCATGAAGGGTGCTTATTTAATTCCTTGTACTTGTGTAACCCCCTACATTGGAGAGACAGGGCATTCCATTTCACAAAGGATTCATGAGCATGCAACAGACCTTAGGCACGGTAGGACCCATTGCTCTGCTCTAGCAGAACATACTAAATGAACAAAGCACCATATTTTCTTAGAGGATTCTAAGGTCCTTGTGAGGGTTGACCATTTTGATCACTAGATATTAAGAGAAGCCATTGAAATTGAAAAGAGGAGTAACACTCTTCATAGGGACAATTGATGGAAGTTAAGAAACTCGTGGGTCCCTTCTCTTTGTTCTTAACATCCTTGTTTTCCTTCCTCTTTTGTGGTAGGTGTTGTCATGTTCTTTGGTATTTAATTGTATTGTTTTCATTTTATTTTATTAATGTGTTTGTTTTTTTTGTTAAGAAGACATTATATGAATTGTATATTAATGACTAATTAAAAATATAAAGTTCCTCATTCAAACATGATACCACATGTAGATAAATGGTGATATTATTATTATTATTATTATTATTATTATTATTATGATAATATTATTGTATTTATTTATTAACTTTTTATAATAATATTTTGTATTAGTTTACTTTCTTTTTAGATAATTTTAATTTCTCAATCAATTAAAATTAATATAATTTATTTATAGAATATAAGATAAAAAAAAATAGAAATTAGGAAGGTCATAAAATAATATAACTATGAATGAATTACAAAACAATATGAATGGTAAAGAAATTATAAAATATTATTTTAGAAATTGTAAAATATTTGGAATAAATTATAAAATTATATGAATAATTAAGATAGAAGATGAAATAAATTAATTTAAAATAAAAGTAAAAAATAACCCTTGAATAAATTACTTTTTAATTAAATGTTCCTTCTTATTAATTGTTCCTTTGACTGTTGGATATATATTAGTTGGATAATTACGGTTGCATCTTTGGGATATGTATTAGTGGTTTGTTGATCTTGCTCCTCATCCTAGTGGTGATTATGAACATAGATTGAGGTTGGAAATGCATGGACCATAAATTCTCCATGTGATTTTCTTGAAGATCTTAAGCACTATATCATGAATCACAAAAGCATCTAATCTCAGAAATAATGTATAAGTTAAACATATATACATTAAAAACATGTAACAACATTTTGAACCATGGATTTTCACATTGCTTTCTCTTTGTTTTTCTTTACTTGGTTTGTTTTAAGCCTTTAAAATTGTCTGGTAAAAATATATTATCATGTTTTGAAATTGAAAAAAATTATTGCTTGTGATATGTGTAGTTATAATAACCTTATAATCACATGTTTAAAGGGATCAAAATTTTTCAGTTAAAATTTCTTTTAGAGTGAAAAATACAATTTGTAATTTTTCATTATTTAAAATGTAATTTTCAATGCTATATATATTACATAAGGTTAAACATATTAATTGCACATTTTTTTACTTGTAATTACTTTGCATGAAATTATATTACATCATATCGAAAACTAAATAAACACGCATAGTATATTCATTTTTGTTTTTAAAATTTAAAAATATTTTATTACTGTGGGTTCTCCGATCAGAAATTCAAATAACACAAACCACAGATCTCTGAAATCAAATATTTTATTTTTATTTTAACAGAATGTGTGTCAACTCCGTCGTAAATATGAACGTAATTACACATCACCATTAATACTAAATTGTAAAATAAACCTCTTAACTCAATAAAATCATTCCCCTAACAAAATTAAATATTTTAAAAATGTCATGTATAACGATTGAATCAAATTAAAAACAATCGTACTCCTTAGCCGGATCTAATCAAATTAAAAACCAACGCAATACTTACTCCTCTGCATCAAAATTTTCAATGGATTCCGACACCGGAAACTCCAAAAAGTCGCACTATAGACAACTCCTTTTTTTTTGGAGTTGTCTTTAGTGTGACTTTTTGGAAGCTTTTCCGGTGGATTTTCCCAGTCTAATTTCTCTAAAATCTAGCCGGAATTCATTGAAATCACAAGATTGATGGGTAAACCTTGAACAATAGAAGTTGCCTAGGGGTTTTTCATGGTCTTGAATCCATATATACAGTAAAAAAACTAGTTTAAACAACACGAATCAAGATTTCACATCAAAAAATTTCAATGGATTCCGGTACTGGAAACTCCAAAAAGTCGCACTATAGATAATTCCTTCTTTTTGGAGTTGTCTTTAGTATGACTTTTTTGAAGCTTTTCCGGTGAATTTTTCTAATCTAATTTTTCTAAAATCCAGAAGGAATTTATTGAAATCACAAGACTGATGGGTAAACCATGCACAATAGAAGTGACCTAGGGATTTTTCATGGTACTGAATCCATATATATAGTCAAAAAACTAGTTTGAATAACACAAATCTAGATTTCACATCAAAATTTTCCACAAATTCGGGCACCAGAAACTCCAAAAAGTCGCACTATAGAAAAATCCTTTTTTTGGGAGTTGTCTTTAGTGCGACTTTTTGGAAGCTTTTCTGGTGGATTTTTCTGGTCTAATTTCTCTAAAATCCAACAGGAATTCATTGAAATCACAAGATTGATGGGTAAACCCTGCACAATAGAAGTTCCCTAGGGGTTTTTCATGGTTCTCAATCCATATAGAGTCAAAAAACTAGTTTAAATAAGACAAATTAAGATTTCACATCAAAGTTTTCAATGGATTCTGGCACCGAAAACTCAAAAAAGTCGCACTATAGACAACTCCTTTTTTTGGGAGATGTCTTTAGTGCGACTTTTTGGAAGCTTTGCTAGTGGATTTTTCTGGTCTAATTTCTCCAAAATCCAACGATAATTTATTGCAGTCACAATATTGATGGGTAAACCCTGCACAATTGAAGTGCCCTAGGGGTTTTTCATGGTGCCCAATCCATATATATAGTCAAAAAACTAGTTTAAATAACACAAATCAAGGTTTCACAGCAAAATTTTCAACGAATATCGGCACCGGAAACTCCAAAAGGTCACACTATTGACAACTCCTTTTTTTTGGGAGTTGTCTTTAGTGCGACTTTTTGGAAGCTTTTGAGTGGATTTTTCTGGTCTAATTTCTCTAAAATCCGGTAGGAATTCATTGAAATCACAATATTGATGGGTAAACCCTGCACAATAGAAGTTCCCTAGGGGTTTTTCATGGTGCTAAATCCATATATACAGTCAAAAAACTAGTTTAAATAACATAAATCAAGATTTCACATCAAAATTTTCCATGGATTCCGACATCGGAAACTCCAAAACATTGCACTATAGACAACTTTTTTTTTGGAGCTGTCTTTAGTGTGACTTTTTGGAATCTTTTTTTGGTGGACTTTTCCAGTCTAATTTCTCTAAAATCTAGCAGGAATTCATTGAATTTACAATATTGATGGGTAAACCCTGCACAATACAAGTGCCCTAGGGATTTTTCATGGTGTTGAATCCGTATATAAAGTCAAAAAACTAGTTTAAATAACACAAATCAAGGTTTCATATCAAAATTTTCAACAGATTCTGATACCAAAAACTCCAAAAAGTCGCACTATAGACAACTCCTTTTTTTGGGGAAATGTCTTTAGTGCAACTTTTTAGAAGCTTTTCTGGTGGATTTATCCGGTCTAATTTCTCTAAAATCCGGCAAGAATTCATTGAAATCACAGGATTGATGGGTAAACCCTGCACAATAGAAGTTCCCTAGGGGTTTTTCATGGCGTTGAATCCATATATACAGTAAAAAAACTAGTTTAAATAACACAAATCAAGATTTCACATCAAAATTTTCAACAGTTTCCAGCACTGCAAAACACCAAAAAGTTGCACTATAGACAACTCCTTTTTTTTGGGAGTTGTCTGTAGTGTGACTTTTTCGAAGCTTTTCCGATGGACTTTTCCAGTCTAATTTCTTAAAAATATAGCAGGAATTCATTGAAATCACAAGATTGATGGGTAAACACTGCACAATAGAAGTGCCCTATGGGTTTTTCATGTTGTTGAATCCATATATACAGTCAAAAAAGTAGTTTAAATAATACAAATCAAGATTTCACATCAAAATTTTCAACAAATTCCGACACCGGAAGCCCTAAAAAGTTGCACTATAGACAACTCCTTTTTTTTGGCAGATGTCTTTGGTGCGACTTTTTGGAAGCTTTTCCGGTGGATTTTTCCGGTCTAATTTCTCTAAAATCTGGCAAGAATTCATTGAAATCACAAGATTGATGGGTAAACCCTGCACAATAGAAGTGCCCTAGGATTTTTTCATGGCACTAAATCCATATATATATATATATATATAGTAAAAAAAACTAGTTTAAATAACACAAATCAAGATTTCACATCATAATTTTCCATAGATTTTGGCACCGGAAACTCCAAAAAGTCGCACTATAGACAACTCCCTTTTTTTGGGAGTTGTCTTTAGTGCGACTTTTTGGAAGCTTTCCCCGTGGATTTTTCCGATCTAATTTCTTTAAAATCCAGCAAGAATTCATTGAAATCACAAGATTGATGAGTAAACCCTGCACAATAGAAGTGTCCTATGGGTTTTTCATTGTGCTGAATCCATATATACAGTAAAAAAACTAGTTTAAATAACATAAATCAAGATTTCACATCAAAATTTTCAATGGATTCCCGCACCAAAAACTCAAAAAATCACACTATAGACAACTTCTTTTTTAATCATGTTGTATAAATTTCGTGCTCAATGACTCATTTAAAAAATAAAAAATTAAAAAATTAAAAAAAATATATATTCCTAGCCGAATTTTGTTGTGATATCTTTTGTTTTTTACGGATTAGGCCACTCCATTAAGATTTATGGGATAAGTTAATATAATTCTTTTTGGTCGTGTTGTAAAAGTCTGTGCTTAATGACTACTTTTTTTCAAAAAAAATTATGGTGGTTCTTTGTTGGGATGCTTTTTTGTTTTTTTCATGTCTAGTTCGAGAGAGATTAACATGCAAATTTGACCATTGCAATTAATTCGCTAACTAACAGACTTATGAGAGCGATTAACATGCAAGTTTAACCATTGCAATTAATTCCCTTTTGCCCGACGAAACAAACTAGCAGAAGTACGAGAGCGATTAACACTCAAGTTTGAGCTTTCCAATTAATTATCTTTTTTTAACGAAATAAAGCAATTAATTCACTAAGTAACAGAAGTACAAGAGCGATTAACATGCAAGTTTGACCATTGCAATTAATTCCCTGTTGCCCGACGAAACAAACTAACAGAAGTACGAGAGCGATTAACATGCAAGTTTGAGCTTTCCAATTAATTGTCTTTCTTGTAACAAAATAAATGAATAGCCAAGGTGGAGAATTGTCTACATAGTTAAAAGTGGTCGGAGTTTAGAATTTTTTATTTATTCTTTCAATAACAGTGTTTGAATCATGGTGGAAATGGATTTAATATCATCAAAAACTTTTGAGACACCTAAAGTATTGAAGTTTGACAACTATAACATAGATTTACATTTTCCTTTATGGGAGCGGTGCTGAGTGGTGTGGCATGCTGAAAGCGACCAACCAGATTGCAAGCGCCATTGCCAACTCCCTCTCGCCTCCAATCAGGCAATGGGGGAACGCGGGGAGCCAATGCATGGATAACTCACGTTCTCATCTGATATGTTTCATTCTGGAGCTCTGCTGAAAGCCCAAGCACGCCTCATGATTATTGCACTTGCCACCTACCAGTATATGGATCTCCTACTCCATGCCATCAGATAGAATGACACGTTAACCCTTGTATCGATCCCTGGCAGCTGTTATAAATCTAGTCTTTGTAGGAAGGGTGAAAGTTGTTGGCCAGCTTTCCTCTTCCCCTACGCGCTCTAGCGTAGGGATGCCTTTTCAGTAACTTTTTCATCACTTCCTTTTCAGTAATTTTTTCATCACTTCCTTTTGTCTTTCATTGTCGGCATCGTGGCTCTGGTTCTGGTTTTGCTGGAGGCTTATTGTTGCTCTACACTCGGCTTGTGCTCTGAGAGAGGTCAGTTTATCCTTGCTCCATATCGTGTCTTTTAAACGTTTTCACTGATAATTTTAATCTTACTAAAAGGCAGTCTTTTTTCTGGAATATAATAAGTGTTTTTTTAGTCTCAGTGAGTGGTATTAGTATGTTGGTTGCACCTTAGTTTGGATTCTAGCAAAGATATATTGATGGGAAGAATGTATGAGTTATAATCCAAAGCATTTCCCGTTCAGAGTCTAGTGGCTATCAGCATGTTTTGGTTTTTCTTTCATAAACTGAAGCAGTCTGTAGTAATCTAAAAACCCTGTTCAAATTTTAGAATTAAGATAGGAGTCTGGTGGTGCATTTTTCAAATTTACTGCTGTTGCATTGATTGCCATGACGCCTCATCTAGTTAACTCTCACAGAATCATATAGAATCCTTTGGAAGCATGGTTTGTAAGCGGATTAGGGACCAATTTTTCCATTGTTTCTGAGCAAGTTTCAGACCTCCCTCATTCTCCATTGTACAGGACCAGAATTCCACTTCTCGGTTTTCGGTTTTTGGGTACCAGATTTGTCCAATTTCTGGTTTTCGATTCCTAGATCGTCCCCATCTCTCTTTACCGAATTAAGTGCAGTAAATTTTAGTAAATTCTCTTTGGATAGCTGTCCTCTTCTATTCCCATGCCTCCCTTGATCATCGAGTCCTCTATCAGAAAAGTCTTTATCATATCTTCAGCATATTCTCTTCAGGTCTTATGTTCAGGGATTAGTCTGATCCTCATTTACTACTGGTACAATATCCCGATTTGGCAATCCATCCTCCTCGTGGTTAACCTTGAAAAGAGGATTTTATAAATTAGAATCCGTTAATACATTCTCCTCCGAGGCTTTAGAGTTCCAGGCTGTCTATCAGAAGAGTCTTATCCCCTTCAGGTGGCATTATCTCATCTAGGCCTTGTATTCAGAGGTCGGACTAATGTTCATTAATTTCTGGGTTAAATATCTGATTTGAAAATCTTCTTAGGATAAAAATCCCTCAGTCATAGCTAGGAGTTCGAGCTAGCAGTGCATGGAGGGTGGGTCTGATGTATCGGCCATGGAGGCCATGATACATGCTGCCATTCAGGCTGAAAAGGACTGGCGTGGTGCCACGAAAGCGGGAGGCTGGCAATCTACCTTGGATGATGTGGTAATTCAGTCTACAATGCAAGATGCAGAAAATGGTACAGCCCAGTCTCAAAAAGTCTCGTATCATGAGGGAAAACGTTATAACAAAGCACGAAACCCTGTAAGAACCACTCCTCTGCCTGCTGCTTTAAAACTGGATAGTATCCATCTATTTGAATGCATAAAAAGCCTCTAAGACCTTGCCTTAGTGGGCAGATGGCACTTCTCAGAAATGGATGATGCCGCGATGAGAAAATGGCTTGAGTCTCAGTGGAAGCCACTGATTGGATACTTCCCCATAGTACCAAAGCTCATGAAGGAGTGGTACTGTTTTCATTTTTTAAACGCATGTGAGTTAGAAGCCATCGAGCATCTCCCTTGGGTATATGGAAAAATTTTCATTGTGCTCCACAGATGGTATATTGGATTCAACCCTTTGAAAGACACACCCTCAAGTAATTTTATCTTGGTAAAACTCCCAAATCTTCCTCTGGAGTTCTGGTCCAGGGAGACTTTAACAGAGATAGGTAATTCTATTGGAAGTTTTGTCTACATTGACCCATGGTGTTTGGGGCAGAAAGACAAGTGTATTGCATGGATTCTTATCGAAAAGGCCTACAGGGGAGGATTTCCTGATCATATAGAGATCACCTGGAGGGACTTAAAAATAAATCAAAGGCTAGACTTCTGGGGTATTCCTTTTAGATATTCTGCTTGTCACAAGATTGGACATCTAATAAAAAATTATCCTCGATGCCCGATTATAAAAAGAAGTATGTCTCACGAAAAATTCTGGACAGCCTCCCCTTTGTCCTCTGAAAAAGAGAAGCAATCTCCCACAGCCAGTTGGACTCCGACGGACCTCGAGGCTGCACAAGTTTTCAAGAATCTGGAAAACGGAACCAATTTATCTCCCCAGTATTCCTCTCAAGATCACTCTCTGTGTCTTGGTTCCAAGCTGAATTCTTTGTCTATAACTGATTTTAGTGCTGAAAAAGAGTTACAATATTTTATTTTCCATCCTCTCCTTGAACCAAATGAAGGAAAAGCTATTCCTCCTCCCCCTCCGATCTCCAAACCAAACTTTAAAGTGGGATCACAAACCATCCTAATCTCATCATCGTCACCTACTCCCGATAAAATCCATCATCCCTCCATTAAAGGTAAAGAACCTATGGTTTCTGCCACACCTCTAAATTCTCCGACCTCATCTCCAACAAATTTATATGACAGTGACTTAGATCTTATACTGAGCAAGAAAACTCTCGAGATGGAGCCCTTAACCATCCATAAGCCTCAGAAACCTTCACAACCGCTCATTAGCCCAAACTCTACAAAAAATATAACTGTAAGGAAGAAGAACAATGGAGGAAGCAGACACTATCGGGGGAGGACTAAAGATATGGATGGAGGAATAAGGAACCTGTACATTGTGGACATTCCCATCTTTGACATGACTGACAAACAACCTCTTAGAGCAAGCACGGCTGGCCCCCTCTCTCAATGACTTTCATCATATCAATCAATATCCAAGGTCTGGGAGCAGATCTCAAATTTGTGGTGCTTAAAGATCTTTTTTTCTCTGCTAAACCAAAAATTATTTTAATACAAGAAATTATGCACAGTAAACAAGCGGCCATTTCCTATTTCAGGAAAATGTTTCCTTTATGGCACATGGCAGCCTCGGAAGCCAAGGGTCTTTCTGGAGGTCTGGAAGTTATGTGGGATCCATCCTGGATCAATGTTAAATCCTATAAATGCTTTGCTGGAATTCTCATGTTGGGGGTTATTAGAGGATATTCCTATCCCATCAATATCTTGAATATCTATGCCCCATATAAAAACAGGTCTCAATTCTGGGAATTTTTTTTTGATTCAGAAATATTTGACATAGATTCACTAATGATTGCAGGTGATCTAAACATTACATTAAGTTCAGAAGAATGATGGGGGAAGTGTAGGAAGAGGGAGCCGCTATCAGATAGAATCAAGTATGAATTACTCCACAGGAATCTTGTTGATGTTGTTCCATCCAATATGATGCCTACGTGGAATAATGGAAGAATTGAAGAGGCCTACATTACAAAAAGGATAAACCAGTTTATCGTCCATGTCAGCATTATTGATAAAATGGGCATGCCTTCCTCAACCATAGAAAATGCCTTCATCTCTGCCCATAGGCCAATTTCTCTCAGCTAGAAGGAAAAGGGGTTCAGGATTGGATACCCCTTCAAGTTCAACAGAACTTGCCTAGAGGACCCGGCTTTCAATGATGCAATAACGAAAGCCTGGAAGGAATTATCCACTAATTCCATGCTTCCTCCTTTTATGAATTTTAGAGAAAAGATGTCCTCAATGAGAAAAATGGTAAAGGCATGGCAACACCAAAAAAGACAATCAGACAGATTGCCTCTTCAAGAAATTCAAAAGGAGTTGGATGATATTTCTAAGCTATTGAAAGCCAATTCTCTCCCCTTCAGCTTGAAATGCCGATTAAATGAGCTCAAAAAGAAAAAACAAAATATTCTAAAGGAGGAGGAAGCCTCATGGAGGCTAAAGAGTAGGGCGATCTGGCTCAATGAAGGGGATAGGAACACCAAATTTTTTCACAAGTTTGCAAATGCCAGGCAAGAGAGGAACTCTATATGGAAAATTAGTGATGGTCAGGGAGGTTTTCTTTTTTCTCAAAAAGAAATTTCAAGGGAGGCAGTGAGACATTTCAAAGATCAATACAAAAGAAGGGAGAACAGCAGTTTTCAAGATATTCTATGGGGTATTGATCTGGTCCATTAAATGTTTGATGATGAAAAAAATGAAGAGCTATTCCAGCCCATAACAGAGGAGGAGCTTTTAGGAGTTATGAAGGCTTTTAAGAAGGACAAATGCCCTAGACGGCTGGACGATAGAGTTTTTCATCCATTTGTTTGACATCATCAAACTAGATCTCTTGAGGATGGTTGAAGCAACAAGAATCTTTGGCAGCATCCATCACATTACTTCATCCACGCAGATAGCCCTCATTCCGAAGAAATTGGAAGCGGATTCCTTTAAAGACTTCAGGTCGATCTCATTGTGCAACATATCTTTCAAAATTATCACAAAAATCATAGCAAAAAGGATTAAGGAAACATTGGCAGGATCTTTATCAAAGGACCAACATGCTTTTTTAAAAGGAAGGAATATTATGGATGCTATCGCCAGCACTCAGGAAATACTGTTCTCCATGCTCTCTAATCAATCTGAAGCGGCCATTCTGAAAATTGACTTGCAAAGGGCTTATGACTATTTAGATTGGGGTTTTATCAAGTGTTTATTAGCAAAGATTGGTCTGAAATCAAATGTAATTAATTGGATTATGGCATGCATTGAGAACATAAATTATGCAGTCATTATTAATGGGATCCCCTCCCCTTTCTTCACAGCAGAAAAGGGGGTTGCGTTAAGGATGCCCATTATCGCCGCTGTTGTTCATCCTAGCAATGAACTCTCTAAGTCTTCATACCAACAAGGTTGTTTTAGAGAACACCTACAAGCCCGTGAAGATATGCAGGAACACTTTCATTTCGCACAATTTATTTGTTGATGATGTGCTAATCTTTGCAATGCTATGTAGGATTACTTGGAGATGTCTATATGACATTATAGATAAGTTTCAAAGGGCCACAGGCTTACAAATAAACAAGTCCAAATCCATTCTATACCACAACGACGCCAATATGGAAATTGTGGAATGGATTTCCGCGTTGTTTGTAATTGGCATTAGATCAATCAAGGATGGAGTAAAATATTTGGGTTTTCATCTAAAGGCCAAAGGATATTCTAAAGATGATTGGATATGGATTATTGATAGATATTATAAAAAAAATTCTTCCTGGGAATATAAATGTTTATCACTGGCTGGAAGAATCGTTCTAACTCGAGCAGTGCTTTTGCAACTTGCTGTCTATTGGGCACACATTTCTTTCCTCCCGGCAAGCATCATTCAGAAAATGAACAAGATCACTGGAAATTTCATACGGGGCGGTAATTCAGCTCAAGGAAAATATCATCTCACCTCTTTGAAGAAGATTTCTAGACCGAAGTCTTCAGGTGGTTGGGGTTTATTAGATTTGGGAACTTTCGGGAAAGCACTATTGTGTAAATCTTTGTGGAGGGGCATCTACGGGGATGGACCTTGGAGCAACACCATTGACATGAAATATATGAGAGGAAAAAGCATGGAATACTTGTTTCGTTTTGGAAGGATTGGGGCAAAATGCAGCTCTGCCATCTGGCTCAGTTTTCACAAAATAGAGCAATACTTCTTAAGGAACCTGAAATGGTGCTTTCAATCTAGAAATAGAATCCTCATCAAAATAGATCCTATCATGAGCGGGCATGAGAGCATATCAATTTCCGATAGGATTCTTCTTTTCCTCCATGGGAAAGGATTCTTCATGTGGGACAAGTTGATTGCAGGTTGGCAAGGCCCCCTCCCTATTTGGAAATCAGCTGCCGATATGGGTTTGCTAGAGTCTTTGATGAGTCAATGGAACTCTGTCAGGAACATTCTGAGAAGCTGCAGGTTTCTCCGGTCCATGCCACAAGATTTTTTAGTTTCGAATCTGCCAAACGCAAATTTACAGGTATGTGTAAAGGACATTTATGTAGATATGATTGGTTCTAAGTCTTTGCACTTTTATCCCACCTTCCCTCCAGTGTTTTGGAAATCAGGATGCGCTCCCAAATTCATATACTTTTCATGGCTGGTGTTCTATAATAAAAATTTATCCTTGGAGAACTTGAAGAAAAGAAAGTGGCACGGGCCAAGCAAGTGCCAAATGTGTGAATTAGAAGAGGAATCCAATTTTCACATGTTCTTCCAATGCAACTCTTTTAAGCAAATATGGCAGGATTTGGCTTTTCTATATGGTTTCCCTCTTGTTTCTCATGCTTCTATTCATGTTTCTTTTGATTGGTGGAGTAGGCAAAGAGAATCATGGAGGTCGATCATTATGATTGCAATATGGTGTGCCTGGAGGTGGAGGAACAATAAAGTTTTCAATGATGCAAAGGAGCCGCTCATGGATATTTTACAACATATAATTCTCATATACGACTCTGTTCCCAAACAGATTCCAAAATTGAAAGTTGTCAACAGTAATGGGCAGGCAGATGCTTTTCATAGGACCCCGAGGGCCTTCTTTGATGGTGTTGCCCAACAAAATTCTTGCGGGTGTGGGGTGTTTATTATTATGGATGAGAATCTTCATTATAGCTTGTCCTAGAATGCAGGTATGTGAACAAACAGCTTGGCAGAGGCGAAGGCCCTTGCGGGTCTTCTTGCCTTTTGTATATTTTTTGACATCCAGTCCATATCTATCTTCGCGGACTCCAAAACTATAGTTGATCACGTCAAAGGTAAAAGCTTCATCAGGTGCCCTCACCTCGCGGGTTGGATGGATAGAATTATGTTTTTTTGGCAGCTTATGGGAGGGAGTTCCATTCAGCATATCTACAGGGCACAGAACTAGAAGGTGGATTGCTTGTCAAAGGAGGGTCTTCGGCTTGGCTCTGGTTCAAGGTCCATGAAGGTTTCTGTTGGCGAGGAGTCCTTTATCATTCACGACTTTTGTATTCCAGGCTTTTAACCTCTTTCTATCTGTCTATATGATCTTTTTTTCTAGTTTCTCCTTTTTGTTTTTTCTTGGTATCTATTTGGATTATTTCTCAACTGGCGCTGGAGGTGCCTTTTGTTTTATCTATGTATTTTTTGAGTATTTGGCAATCTGCTCTAGAAGAACTCCCCTCGGGTTCTTGCTTATGTTTTTTCAATCCGCATGATATGTACCATCTGGTGCTATATATACAATCTCAATATAATACAATTTCGCTTTTTCTTTCTTAAAAAAAACATAGATTTATAGAAATAAATGCCAAATTTTATCAAAATCTTGCCAAAATTTCCATAATTTTCAGAGCAAAAAATAAAAACTAACAAATAGAAATACAAAATATGAGATAGATTAACATGCAAGTTTGACTTTTCTCAATTAATTCCCTTTCTCGCAACAAAACAAACAAACAGAAGTAAGAGAATGATTAACATGCAAGTTTGACCTTTTTAATTAAATTTATTTCACTCCACAAAATCCCTCCCTGCCAAACAACAACATATGTAACTTTGATTTACAAAAATTTCTGCCAAATTTTATTAAAATCTTGTTAATTTTTCTATAATTTTCAAAGCCAAAAATAAAAACTAACAAACAAAAATACAAAATATAAAAACGATTGACATAAAAGTTTGACCAATCTCAATTAATTCCCTTTCTCGAAACAAAACAAATAGAAGTACAAGAGGGATTAACATGTAAGTTTGACTCTCTTAAGTAATTGCCTTTCTCGCAACAAAACAAACAAACAAAAGTATGGTTTAAAATTTAAAAACCATCGTAATCCTTAGCCGGATTTAATCAAATTAAAAACCATCGTAACCCTTGCGCCACTGCATTAAGATTTATTTTGTAAATTAATATAATTTTTTTTGTCGTGTTGTATAAAGTCGGTGCTCAATGACTCATTTGAAAAAAAAAAAAAAATTGTTTTTTTTCGGATTACGCCACTATATTAAGATTTATTGGGTAAATTAATATAATTTTTATTTGTCGTGTTGTAGAAAGTCTGTTGTCAATGACTCATTTTTTTTAAAATAAAATCTTGGCGAATCTTTGTTAGGATTCTTTTTTGTCTTTTCATGACTATGTGATAGGTTTAAAAATTAAAAACCATCTTAATCCTTACCCACTACATTAAGAATCAAATTAAAAACCATGTTAATCCTTACGCCACTACGTTAAATTTTATTTGGTAAATTAATATATTTTTTTTTGTCGTGTTGTATAAAGTCCGTGCTGAATGACTCATTTTTTTCAGAAAAAATAAAATAAACATTGGCGGATTTTTGTTGCGATCCTTTTTTGTTTGTTTTCGGATTATGCCACTACATTAAGATGTATTGGGTAAATTAATATAATGTTTATTTGTCGTGTTGTATAAACTCGGGCATCAATGACATTTTTTTTAAAACAAAATCTTGGCGGATCTTTGTTGGGATGCCTTTTGTTTTTTCATGTCTATGTGATGGGTTTAAAAATTAAAAATCATCGTGATCCCTACGCTTTGTTGGGATGCCTTTTGTTTTTTTCATGTCTATGTGATGGTTTAAAAATTAAAAATCATCGTGATCCCTACGCCACTGCATTTAAGTTTATGGGGTAAATTAAAAATAAAAATAAAAATAAAATTGTCGTGTTGTATAAAGTCCGTGCTCGATGACTTATTTTTTTCAAAAAAATAAAATAAAATCTTGGCGGGATTTTGTTGCGATCCTTTTTTGTTTTTTTCGGATTACGCCATTATATTAAGATTTATGGGTTAAAATTAATATAATCTCTTTTTTCTTTGTTATAAATGATGATGTATCATGAGAATTTTAATATGTAATGCTTCTCTGGAACTTTTTTCCTAGGGCTTTTCTATGAACAATGTAAATTATAAATTTGGATGACAGTTTCTGATCTGTCGTTTCTCTTGGCAAAATTTAGTTTCAATTGGCTGCCATATTACAGTTCTGCAAAATTTTAACTTTAGGACAGTTAAACATATCATGATGTTCAGTACAAAAAGCACAAAATTGGATATTTTCTAGAGGGCAATCTTTTAATGCATGTTTCTTCCGACATTTTGGGCAGAAGATAGCCATTATATGATCTTCATCTTCTTGTTTCTTCTTGGCTTTTAAAGTGTCAATTTGGTTCCCTAGGGTTCTTAACAGATCTGTTTTAAACTCTTCTAAAAGATTCCCTATTTCAGCCCTTGTGACACTTGCAGAGGCAGATTTTGTGACCTTGGATGATAGGGTTCTCTTTCCCATTTTATCTTTACTCCTTGAATACTTTTCACACAACTCAGCGATTTCTTCAAAGGGTAAGGCAGAAATGTCACCTTTGCTCATCAAGTTGAGGTCATCCATGTATTCCTCTCGGATACCTTTCAAGAATATTCTGCGGACCAGATCAAGAGGCATAGTTCGGTGTTTAGATTTTTGTAAGTTGTAGACAAACCGTTCTAAATATTCCTCTAAGGTTTCATCCTCTTGCTGGCTCATTCTAAAGATATCATCTTTAGAGTCTTTGGATCTGCAATAAGGCTGATATTTCCTTAGAAATATTCTCCTCATGCCATCCCAATCAACTATAGCATGCTCACCTAGCCCCATGAACCATTTTAAGGCTGATGCCTTTAATGTGGCTGGGAACAATCTAAGCCTATGGGCATCATCTGTATAGCCATAAGTTCGACATACAATGTCAAACTCGAACAAGAATGAGTCTGGATCCTCCGAAGCCATACCATAGAAATTTGGTAGCACGGATGGGGGTATGTTTTTCATTTTGATCTCCTCATCCTCCTGTGGTTCATGTATAGGAAACTTAAAAGTTGACTCCTCTTCATCTCCTTGGCGTGGTACTGATCCAGATCCTTCCTCAGCCATTCTAATAGGTCTCTCTGTGTCAGTGTTACTTGTTTGAAAAAGGAGATTAAAGAAAGATTTTTCGGTCACTGTGCTACTTTCTCCTTGTGTGGAAGGTCTAGGAAAGTGCTTCTTCTGAGATTTATGTGTAAATAAAGTTTGCCTTTCAATAAGAGTAAGTCTCTGTCCTGACTTTTGTTTTTCTTCCAATGCTTGGATAACTTCCTCAGCTGGTGTTGTATTCCCTAGAGAGTCTGCTCCTGATGATGATGGGTTAGTTTTTAGATGGTGGGGGGTTTTTACAAATCTACCCTGACTATCTCTAAATCTAGGCATAAATGGACATGATTTCTAACTGTGTTTTTGCTTGTTTTTGTTTATTGAAGTTTTTTTCTTTTTAAATCCTTTAAGTACGCCTCCCCAGCAACGGCGCCAAAATGTAGTGTTCTATCTAGGGTACTAGACTAAACCATATTTATTATCGACCAGGATGCGTAAGCTTAGAGGCATGCGTCTAAAATATATAGACATAAAGGATTATTAGCGAAGTGGTTATGATGTAGGTCACAGAACTTCTTTACGGAAGATTGGGGTATGTTACCTATCATCCAAACACTCAGGTCACTCAATTGATCTATCTAATTGAAACACTGTTATGCAATCTATCTATCGGATCAAGACACTGTAATCTAATTATCAAATCAAAACACTGTAATCTATTTACCAAATCAGAACACTGTGTATCACTTGTGAACTAAGATTTCGATCCCCTTACAGAGACATCACACACAAAACCCTTGTTTAGAAAACACCCAACATTCACTAATATTTATGCAAGATAAAAATATATAGAGATCATAAATGGATTTTGAAATTAAAACAAGGTTCATGACATTGCTTTTAAAAGACAACACAGGGATCGAATCCCTTACAGGACGCGCTTCAAGATCTCAGCGATGACTGTTCAAGCATTACCATAAACGCAAACCATATACCTTCAATTGAAATCAAGAGCTATTGAAATTGAAAACCAATCGTAACTACTGTGCAAACCATATAATACCCTAAGTGCGAATAAAACGAAAAGGACAATATACTAGTTTAACGCAGGGCCCGTCCGTGTTCCAGAGGTATACTGGACTGTATTCAACAGGCTATCAAATCAACGCACAAGACAAGGGTCGTGACTGTAACTGGATTCTTAGTATTAAGTTCAAAAACTCTATTTCAGAATGATACAACGATTAACCATCGTTCATTACATTGAACTGTATTTACATATGTCTATTTACAACCATGTCATTTCGAAAATGAATGTACATTCATGATATGGCTATTGCCGCTTTTACCATGTCGAGATTTTTAAAATGTTTCCATCCTAAACTGATTTCAAAAAGAACAAAAACTAAATCAAATTAGAATGCACTGTTGTTGCTGCCTTTGTCGCCAGTGTGCCATGCTTTGACCTGTGTTGACCGCGCATGTAGGAGGGTCGATTCTGCTGTGGGATAGGTATTCGTCCATGCTTGGACATTCTTCTTTTCATCCATGCCTTCCACTCTAGCCTAGCTGTTGTGCCACATGTCAAATAATGAGCTAATTACAGGATGTTAGAACTTTCTGTAACCATTTCACCAAAAACTTCTAATTCTTTAACATAAACTTCCTAAATCAATTTCAATGCATTTTAATAACTATAGGACTATTAACTAATCAATTTTCAAGGATTCTAAGAGATATATGATGAAAAGGAATGGGCAAATGATATGTTTTAGGAAGAAAAAGGGGGTCATGGGATGATACCAACAGGGGTATTGAAAGTTTTTTGAATAGTAATTTGAGGATTTGGAAGATCATTAGCAGCTAATTTAAAGCATCCAAAATCTTGGTCAATTGCATAAATAGCATGATTACTTGCTTGATTTTCTTTGCAGACTGTATTAATGAATCTAACTTCTTTGTATAATCTTAAATGTTCACCTCCATAAACTAGGATTGTAGCATAAGACATGTTTGTAACAACAATGTCTAAGACTATACTCTTCACATGGATATGAGAAAGTGTTACCACCAAATCCTTAATTAATCTAAGATAGGGTAATTTCTTAGAGTCAAAAGTATATGAGTCATGGAATGGTCTAGTGATTTGCAATTGAATTTGATCCATCATTACTTAGGAATTATATTATGGGAATCCAACATGCTATTATATAAAAGGTAGTCATGAATTTTCAAGGTGACATATAAGGGAGGTACAATTTCATAAATCATATCTGAACTAGAACCAAAAACAACTTGATGTTTTTCATCTTGTAAACTAATGACATAACCCTCTATATCAATACTTGAAGATTGAATCCATTTAGAAACTTGATGTTTATAACTTAGATTTTTAGAGAGCTTAGATAATGGGATTGGAATTTTAACTCTTTTTCAACACTAGAGACAGTTGGAATAGATTTTTCAGCAATATTATGTTCTTGTATACGATTTTATGGTTGAATTAATGGGGTTTGTGCTTCAGCTAATTTTACTTGAGGTCCATCAAAGGTAACCATTTTGGCTGGTGTACCAACTAATCACATAACTCTCTATATCAATACTTCAAGATTGAATCCATTTAGAAACTTGATGTTTATAACCTGGATTTTTAGAGAGCTCAGATAATGGGATTGGAATTTTAACACTTTTTCAACACTAAAGACAGATGGAACATATTTTTAAACAATATTATGTTCTTGTATATGATTCTATGGTTGAATTAATGGGGTTTGTGCTTCAGCTAATTTTACTTGAGGTTCATCAAAGGTAACTTTTTTGGCTAGTGTACCAACTAATTGCATAACTCTCTATTTCAATACTTGAAGATTGAATCCATTTAGAAACTTGATGTTTATAACTTGAATTTTTAGAGAGCCCAGGTAATGGTATTGGAATTTTAACTCTTTTTCAACGCTAAAGACAGTTGGAACAGATTTTTCAACAATATTATGTTCTTGTATATGATTTTATGGTTGAATTAATGGGGTTTGTGCTTCAGCTAATTTTACTTGAGGTTCGTCAAAGGTAACCTTTTTGGCTGGTGTATCAGGTCCTGGTCTTAGTCTAAGGTCATACCTCCTATTTAATTCAGCAATTAAGAATTCAGAAAAAAGCTTGATATATATAAATTTGAGATTTTCTTGATTTTGAATTAAAGACTGATCTTGAGTAATTGGGACAATAGCATTTTGTGATGAAGGGTCTTCAAAATAATTGATATCATTTTTTTTGATAGGAACATTTTATTTAGGATATTCATCATCAATCTTTAGGGGAGGCTGAATTTGTTGATCATTGTTTGGCCTTTCCAAAAATTGAGGTTTAAAAGGCCTTCTATATTGAGCTTGTGGTCTATTTGCAACTTGTTTGTTTGGTCTAGGTTGAAATTCCATTATAGATATTCTGTTAGAGAAATTTCTAAGTAGAGAGGTTATTTCATTAATTTTATGGTCTTCATCTTTAGCCTTTGATGAGGTACCTACTTCTCTAGCTTTCATCCTCTTTTCAACCTTTTCTGCCTTATCTTTCAGTTTATAGATGTTGGTCTATTAGCCTCAACTTCGACTGTGTTTGTTTGAATGCCTGCTAGAGTTTTGGATTTTCTTTCCCTAAGCATTATAGCAAATTCAACTTCAAATGCTTTGGAAAACCTAACATTAGCAGCAGTTACTGGAAGTTTTCAATCAGGGGGAATTTTATTATAGAGTTTATTGAATATCTTATTGAAATCACCTATAGCTTCACAAGGGTTTCTTTTTAAGTCTTCAAATTTTGCTAAGTAGTAAACAACATCCTTTTTTACTCCTCGTTGATTTTTTAACATATTAACTAGTTTAACCCATGAATTAATTGAATTAACTTGAAGTTGTTTGAAACATATTCTAAAATACCCTTGAAGGGATTGTACAAAAAGTCTAGTGTAGACAACCACATTCTCAATATTCATATTATCAGCAAAGTCTAAGAATGTAGCTAAGTGATCTTCAACACATGGCCGCCCAGTTACTCAATTAAATCTAGGTAAGTGTTTTAAATACCCATCAGGAAAAGAATGGAGCTAGGATGTAGGTGGAAGAACTAAGTTTGCATAACATGCTGCCACAATCATTTTAATATCAGCCATTTGATGAGATGGGGTTGAATTTTTAGGAGAGACAAATTTACTAGAAGAAGGTGGTGATGAGGGTTTGGGTTTCTAGAAGAAATGATGATTAATATCTAACTTCGGAACTTCAAGAAGAACCTTTTCAGGATTCTCAAAATCTAGAGGATTAGTATAAATACTTAATTCCTTTTCAAATTTAGTAGAAGTAGATGGATAAGTATGTATAAAAGAAGATATAGAATCGAATGGTTTATACTCATAAAGGGAAAGTTTATGATCCTCTTCATTGTTATTAGGTTCCAAATGTGAATAAGGAAGTACAAAAGACTAAAGTTGATGAACTAGAAGTTTAGTTTGAAGATCTACTCCTTTAATAGGGTGTTTTAAAGCTTTTGGAAGAAGATCTGATAATTCAGCAAGTGTTGGAGTTGACTGTGAAGGTCAGATTTTGAATGTGCTTGAGATAGAATAGAGGCAAAAATAGCTAAATAGGCTTTTAATTTGTGCCTAATTGTTTATATTATAACTAATATCTCTAGGTTTGGTAAAGGATAGAAAAGTTCAGGATCTGACTAAGATATAGTATACTTGTGCGAAGCAATATTTAACTAGTGGGGTTGCTAGGTGAAGGTTTTTAGCCTACTGGAATCTTATTCGCCTTTAAGAGACAAGTATAATCATTCTCCCAAGAAGAAAATGTAAATATTCATTCCCCAGCAATGATGGCAATCTGATGTTGTCCTTTTTAGATAGCCCTAGGCTAAGGGACTATGTCAAAGCTTCTAAAATAATGTTTTTGATTTTTAATGGATGACCAATGCTTAAACTTTTAAACAAATGTAAACCTTAATTATTTATAAGAAAATATAGGGGATCATTCTTCACCCTTCACTGAATTAAAATTTAAAATGATATGAAAAGCATAAGTAAAGAAAATATATAATTCTTTACATATTCAAATTGAACATCTAATTCCTTATATATAGCACATGCGTAGGGAAATTTTACACAGCCAAAGAGTACATGTATAAGAGATGATAGAAGGAAACAATTTATTGATTTAGAGGAATTAACTGAAACAGATAGTTTTAGTTAATTAATATTTTTAATTAATGATAAATTTGCATGAGCTTTCAGATATATTGATATTCCATCTAATCTTACATGGACTTTTGTGCAATCTTAAACATGTGCAAAGAAAACATAAAATGATGACATAAGTGAATACTAGAGGAACTCACAGAGATACACAAGTTGTTCAGAATGAGTCCAGAATCCTTATATTAATCTTCAGAAATAGTTCAGAAAATTACAAGGGTTCAACCCTTTCTTCTTTGAAATACAGAATATATATAGAGTTTGAATTTCTAAAATATTTAAACTGGAATCAAAATTTGGGATTTTACTAAAGTAAAACTAGAGATGGTGGATTTGAACTAATTTCGAGGGACGTTGTTGATGACTATAGATGGAAATTTGTTTCTTATGATGATTGTCCTTGAAATTTTGTTGTTTCTTGCTAAAATTGTGTTTTCTTCTCCCAAAATTTTGCATTATGTTCCTATTCAATGAGTTCACACAGTGTATCCCATCTCTTTTCATCAAGGATAAAAAATTTAACAGTTTCCTATATGACTCATCGAATTCAATATATTTTTCAAAAGTGGATCAAACTAGAAAAAAATGCCAAATTTCATGTTGTATTAATAATTCATAACTTAAACCTTCAATGAAGGCTTTCCCAGTAATAACTCCTCTGGTTTACGAAGATTTGGTCTTTTCCACTACTATATTATGTAGCCTATGTTGATATTCTTCAAGTGGGGTCAATTTTCCACTTCTATCCTACAAAGTTAGAAGTCCTTTCTGATGTAAAGCAATAAAATTCCTATGAAATTTCTTAATTTGAACCTCCAAATTCTGACACTTGTTCTCGAGTTGTAGCATTAAATTTATTTTTTTTAAATCTTTCTAGCCTCCAAGAAAACTTTAGTTTTATCTTCAATTTTGAATTTTTCAAAATCATGTTTTGTCTTGGAGTTGAAGACTTTTATTATCCTTGTAGCATCTTCAGGTTTGTGGTCTACGTCCTTCTTTATTTCTGCTACTATTTCCTGTGATCTCTGCAATAAGTCTTCCTACTCAAAAATAATTTCAGTTGAAGGAAATGAATTAGTCACTAATTCATTAATTTCTATCCAAATATTCTCTTTGGCCTGAGCAATGGTTTGTGCAATGAAGGATTCATTTTCATAAGCCTCTAATTGGTGAGTTAATTTATAATTTTTCTGAATCTCATCCAAATATGCATTATCAAATTTAATCTTGTTTTCCTGGATCTTTTGAAGATACATTTTTTAGTTTTTTAATCTCTCGGTCTTTCAGAGATAAGTCTCCCATGGCTTTGGATAGTTGTTCTTCTGAGTGAGTAGATTTTGTTTCTACTGTGATGATTGTTGTTGTATATTTCCCTACTGCTAAAGTACCTACTATAGAAGTATTGGCTATACAAATATCAACTGAAATATTGAGTTGTTGCTCCATTTATTTTAGGTGTGATTCCATATCAGTTTCTAGTTTTTGAATTTGAACAATCTATTCAACTATCAATTTGAACATGTTTTCTTTCTCCCTTTCTAGTCGACCAGTTTCTTTAGCTTGTGGATGTTCGGTAGTAGGAAGCTTTAGTTGCTTCCTCAATGCTTGAATGTCAGCATTATTATTTTTTGTCATTTCTTCCTCTGCTTTAATATTACTAGGATCATATCCTAGCTTGACCACTAAACCTTCAAGAGATTTGATTCTGGTACCTTTGGCCAAGGATGACATTCTCTCCATCTTCAATTGTTAATGAATATTGTTCAGTGAAGCTTGTAGTTTGGAATTTTCCATTGTTGAACTTGTCAATGTGGAATATATCATTTCACCAACCTTATTATGTAGGTCAATCTGATCAATGGCATGAATTTTCTTGGTATGAAATGAAAAAATTAGAGTTTTGTAATCTTCTTCACTCTTAGAGACTGAAATTTTTGGTTCAAGAAAGCCAATTGAAACTACCCCTTTTCGGTGGAATCGACCCCGTGTAACGCGAGTTGCGAGGCTTCTCCTATTGCCCATTCCTCGGTAATCAAAAAAAAAAATCTATCCCTTTTTAGTGTAAGTACAGATAGAAGCCTATGTTGTGTAGTGGAAGGCTTCTTAAAATTTTTTGAATAAGATTCATTCTTCATTTTAATCTCTTTGTATCTAGCAAAAAAAAAGTTGTGTAGTATCATGGGAAATAGAGGATATAGGGGATTATGTAATTTCTTCAACCTGTGGAAAAGAAGTGGTGGGAAATCATGACATCACCATTGTGGTTTTATCCTATGAACTCTTGTATTCTGAAGACTCTTGATTTGTGTTTGTATTCTTTCTCCTTTTAAAAACCATAAAACCTATAGCTTGATTTTCTGAGTCTGTAGGAGGCAAAATATTTCTTAGTATTTTGGTTTCTCTTTCTTTTGGAACTAGAGTCTATGAATATGTTTGACTAACAATATGTTCTCCAGCTTCCTGTAATGTATCCTCTTGCCACTTTTCTTGATTTGCATACTTCTCTTTCTTTGGTCTAGTTGTATGTACATATGGAGTTGTTTTCTACTCGACTCTCAACTTCAAAATAATCCCCAAGGAATTATAGAACCAGGTAAAGCTTAGTTTGAATTTCATTTTCTTTAATAACATATCTACCTCCTTCGTTGCTTCCCTGACATTAAAATGAAAGGGCCAATGTGTGCTTTTAACTTGAATTGGGCTTTCTGTTTTTTTGGATACAAAATACATGTCATCCATATTCATCATTTTCCTAATGTATTCCAAGACAAAGGCTCTGATTGGTACAAATACTAGTAACCTATAGGGAGAAAGTTCACACTAGTATATTCTGATTTCTGTGTAATTCTAGTAGAGGTACCAGTCTCCAATTTTGGTTTGTTCGATGAGGTGGAGATTTATTTTGATTTTAGTTTAAATCCTTTATATAACATTACTACTAAGAAGACATAATGACATACATAGGAGTTAACTTACATAATCACTGAAGGAAAACTCTTCTATGTCTTTTCTTACCAAGGAAGTCTACTGAATGACCGACTGAGGCTTCCCTTGTGCATCTAATTTCTACAATGGAAACTTGAACCTATCTGCTTGATGAAACAAAAGTAAATACACCAGGACTAACTAATGTTTGAAATAATCTTCAGTTGAAAAACTAAAAAATTGATCATGAATACTATCTTCCAAAAATTGGTTGTAGTTGAAAATCAATATGGGTTTATTACCCACAGAGAACACTTATAGAAATCCTAATATCACTTCATCATATCACTGATTAATAAGGTAAACTGACAGACATGCGACCATAGAGATGACTTGCCTAGACATCTCTAGAAAAAATGAAGTGGAATAAGTTGTATTGGTCCTAGGCAACTCAAAATTATCAGGGAAAAATGACTCAAAAATTCTGGATCGCTGAGGAAATGTGAGTTTTTGGTAAATATCCATGAGAGAATCGGTAAAAAATGGGTGTAAAGGGGTTGAAGGATTGACTTTAAGCACTTGACATATAGACTCATGAGTAATAGGAAATACTACTTCATTATTTTGTGCAATTACAGCCCTTTGACTAGGAAGATATCTCAAATGACACTAGGTAACAAATTCATGGAATTTATGGATATGGGGAAAAACTAATTGAGGAGGGAAAGACTCAAAAATTCTCAATTCATCACTGACATCAAAAAACTTCTAGTTTTCCTAATTGTGGAGTTCATAAAGGTCGAAATCACATTGGGTTTTTGAGATTTTATACTATTTATCTACCAAGCAAAGCTCATATAGGTTAACTACAAAAGGTAATGTAGGGCTATCTACCACTAGCATTGATTTTACTTTTCACAAAGACATTGTAAAATAGGAAATTGTAGGTTGAGGTTGCTAATATTACCAGAGAATTATCAATTACTGGTGTATGAAAATCAGCAGTTGTGTGTTTGGTAGAATTCAAAGTTTGAAGTGGTGATTCTGGAGCTAGAATGACGAAATAAAATGAGAAGAGGGATGTGTGTATTTTTAAAAGAGGGAATTAACGTGGAATTCTATGTAATTTTGGTAGAGGTACCAGTCTCCAATTTTGGTTTGTTCGGTGAGGTGGAGAATTACTCTGATTTCAATTTAAATCCCTGATATAACATCACTACTAAGAAGAAAAAATGACATACATAGGAACTAATTTACATAATAACTGAAGGAAAATTATTTTGTGTTTTTTCTTACCAAGGAAGTCTAATGAATGACCAACTGAGGCTTCCCTTGTGCATCTTATTTCTGCAATGGAAACTTGAACATGTCTACATGATGAAACAAAATTAAATACACTAGGACTAACTGGTGTTTGAAATAATCTTCGGTTGAAAAAATAAAAAATTGATCATGAATACTATCTTCCAAAAACTGGTTGTAGTTGAAAATCAATATGGGTTTATTACCCACAGAGAACACTAATAGAAATCTTAATATCACTTCATCGACTCATTGATTAAAGGGAAAACTAATAGACATGCAACCATAGAGATGGGTTGCCTAGACATTTCTAGAAAAAATGAAGTGGAATAAGGTGGATTGGTCCTAGGCAACTGAGAATTATGAGGTACAAATGACTCAAAAATTTGGGCTCGCTAAAGAAATAAGAGTTTTGGTAAATAGCCATGAGATAATTAGTAGAAAATTGGTGCAAAGGGGCTGAAGGATTAACTTTAAGCGCTTGAGATATAGACTCAGGAGTAATAGGAAATAATACTTCATTATTTTGGGTAATTACAACCCTCTGACTAGGAAGATATCTTTAATGACACCAGGTAACAAATTCATGGAATTTATGGATATGGGGAAAAACTAATTGAGGAAGGAAAGACTACCAAATTCTCAATTCATCAGTGACATCAAAAAACTTCTGGTTTGCCTAATTTAGGAGTTCGTAGAGGTCGAAATCACATTGGGTTTCTGAGATTTTATACTATGTGTCTACCAAGGATAGCTCATATAGGTTAACTACAAAAGGTAATGTAGGGCTATCTACCACTAACTTTGATTTTACTTTTCATGAAGACATTGTAAAATAGCAAATTGTAGGTCGATCACTGCTGTATGAAAATCAACATCCATGTGTTTGGTAGAATTAAAAGTTCAAACTGGTGATTCTGGAGCTAGAATGGCAAAGGAAATCGTTTATGGCCATTATCGCATCCTTGAATGAGATAACAACAAGGGTAGTGCACAGTTATTTTCTGTAGAAACTAAGGTGCAGGATACATAACGCTATAGATTGGGCAGGCTTACTTTACAACTATGGGGTTAAGAAGGAGATATGGCAGGCTCTTCTGGAGGTCCCATGGAACAGATCTGCTCCCTAATCCTCAATGAACAACTTAAGCCCTACTTTGCATCATTCATTACAGCTAGTGGACAATACGGAGAGACTTTTTATCAACATTATTATATCAGAATATCCACAAGACAGATGCATCAACCTCCACGACTTGGAATGCTCAGATACAGGTCTTCTTGCAAAACAGTGCAATGATTTTAAATGTTTGGCTAAAGCCATTCCTCAGATGTTATTTTGAGAAGAACGGACCACCTGGGACATGAAGAGGACCAAATCCATCAGACTCAGAATCTTTAGCAACAGATCAAGCCCCACATCAGTCAGATCTAGTCAATCCTAACCTGGATCTGGTCCAAATCTTCATAAAAACATCAAATGGAAAAAACATATGCAGGAAAATTGCAAGAGGGAGACAGATCCAAGATCTAAGGTGCAAAATCCAGACACAGATGGGCATAGTAGCAAGTATGCAAAACCTGATTTACTCAGGACACAGCCGACAAGATAACCACACATTATAGGATTACAGGGGTATTGAAAGTTTTTTGAATAGTAATTTGAGGATTTGGAAGATCATTAGCAGCTAATTTAAAGCATCCAAAATATTGGTCAATTGCATAAATAGCATGATTACTTGCTTGATTTTCTTTGCAGACTGTATTAATGAATCTAACTTCTTTGTATAATCTTAAATGTTCACCTCCATAAACTAGGATTGTAGCATAAGATATGTTTGTAACAACAATGTCTAAGACTATACTCTTGACATGGATATGAGAAAGTGTTACCACCAAATCCTTAATTAATCTAAGATAGGGTACTTTCTTAGAGTCAAAAGTATATGAGTCATGGAATGGTCTAGTGATTTGCAATTGAATTTGATCCATCATTAGTTAGGAATTATATTATGGGAATCCAACATGCTATTATATAAAAGGTAGTCATGAATTTTCAAGGTGACATATAAGGGAGGTACAATTTCATAAATCATATCTGAACTAGAACCAAAAACAACTTGATGTTTTTCATCTTGTAAACTAATGACATAACCCTCTATATCAATACTTGAAGATTGAATCCATTTAGAAACTTGATGTTTATAGCCTAGATTTTTAGAGAGCTTAGATAATGGGATTGGAATTTTAACTCTTTTTCAACACTAAAGACAGTTGGAATAGATTTTTCAACAATATTATGTTCTTGTATATGATTTTATGGTTGAATTAATGGGGTTTGTGCTTCAGCTAATTTTACTTTAGGTCCATCAAAGGTAACCATTTTGGCTGGTGTACCAACTAATCACATAACTCTCTATACCAATACTTCAAGATTGAATCCATTTAGAAACTTGATGTTTATAACCTGGATTTTTAGAGAGCTCAGATAATGGGATTGGAATTTTAACGCTTTTTCAACACTAAAGATAGATGGAACATATTTTTAAACAATATTATGTTCTTGTATATGATTCTATGGTTGAATTAATGGGGTTTGTGCTTCAGCTAATTTTACTTGAGGTTCATCAGAGGTAACCTTTTTGGCTAGTGTACCAACTAATGACATAACTCTCTATATCAATACTTGAAGATTGAATCCATTTAGAAACTTGATGTTTATAACTTGAATTTTTAGAGAGCCCAGGTAATGGTATTGGAATTTTAACTCTTTTTCAACGCTAAAGACAGTTGGAACAGATTTTTCAACAATATTATGTTCTTGTATATGATTTTATGGTTGAATTAATGGGGTTTGTGCTTCAGCTAATTTTACTTGAGGTTCATCAAAGGTAACCTTTTTGGCTGGTGTATCAGGTCCTGGTCTTAGTCTAAGGTCATACCTCCTATTTAATTCAGCAATTAAGAATTCAGAAAAAACCTTGATATATATAAATTTGAGATTTTCTTGATTTTGAATTAAAGACTGATCTTGAGTAATTGGGACAATAGCATTTTGTGATGAAGGGTCTTCAAAATAATTGATATCATTTTTATTGATAGGAACATTTTATTTAGGATATTCATCATCAATCATTAGGGGAGGCTGAATTTGTTGATCATTGTTTGGCCTTTCCAAAAATTGAGGTTTAAAAGGCCTTCTATATTGAGCTTGTGGTCTATTTGCAACTGGTTTGTTTGGTCTAGGTTGAAATTCCATTATAGATATTATGTTAGAGAAATTTCTAAGTAGAGAGGTTATTTCATTAATTTTATGGTCTTCATCTTTAGCCTTTGATGAGGTACCTACTTCTCTAGATTTCATCCTCTTTTCAACCTTTTCTGCCTTATCTTTCAGTTTATAGATGTTGGTCTATTAGCCTCAACTTCGATTGTGCTTGTTTGAATGCCTGCTAGAGGTTTGGATTTTCTTTCCGTAAGCATTATAGCAAATTCAACTTCAAATGCTTTGGAAAACCTAAATTTAGCAGCAGTTACTGGAAGTTTTCAATCAGGGGGAATTTTATTATAGAGTTTATTGAATATCTTATTGAAATCACCTACAGCTTCACAAGGGTTTCTTTTTAAGTCTTCAAATTTTGTTAAGTAGTAAACAACATCCTTTTTTACTCCTCGTTGATTTTTTAACATATTAACTGGTTTAACCCATGAATTAATTGAATTAACTTGAAGTTGTTTGAAACATATTCTAAAATACCCTTGAAGGGATTGTACAAAAAGTCTAGTGTAGACAACCACATTCTCAATATTCATATTATCAGCAAAGTCTAAGAATGTAGCTAAGTGATCTTCAACACATGGCCGCCCAGTTTCTCAATTAAATCTAGGTAAGTGTTTTAAATACCCATCAGGAAAAGAATGGAGCTAGGATGTAGGTGGAAGAACTAAGTTTGCATAACATGCTGCCACAATCATTTTAATATCAGCCATTTGATGAGATGGGGTTGAATTTTTAGGAGAGACAAATTTACTAGAAGAAGGTGGTGATGAGGGTTTGGGTTTCTAGAAGAAATGATGATTAATATCTAACTTCGGAACTTCAAGAAGAACCTTTTTAGGATTCTCAAAATCCAGAGGATTAGTATAAATACTTAATTCCTTTTCAAATTTAGTAGAAGTAGATGGATAAGTATGTATAAAAGAAGATATAGAATCGAATGGTTTATACTCATAAAGGGAAAGTTTATGATCCTCTTCATTGTTATTAGGTTCCAAATGTGAATAAGGAAGTACAAAAGACTAAAGTTGATGAACTAGAAGTTTAGATTGAAGATCTACTCCTTTAATAGGGTGTTTTAAAGCTTTTGGAAGAAGATCTAATAATTCAGCAAGTGTTGGAGTTGACTGTGAAGGGTCAGATTTTGAATGTGCTTGAGATAGAATAGAGGCAGAAATAGCTAAATAGGCTTTTAATTTGTGCCTAATTGTTTATATTATAACTAATATCTCTAGGTTTGGTAAAGGATAGAAAAGTTCAGGATCTGACTAAGATATAGTATACTTGTGTGAAGCAATATTTAACTAGTGGGGTTGCCAGGTGAAGGGTTTTAGCCTACTGGCATCTTACTCGCCTTTAAGAGATAAGTATAATCATTCTCCCAAGAAAAAAATGTAAATATTCATTCCCCAGCAATGACGGCAATCTGATGTTGTCCTTTTTAGATAGCCCTAGGCTAAGGGACTATGTCAAAGCTTCTAAAATAATGTTTTTGATTTTTAATGGATGACCAATGCTTAAACTTTTAAACAAATGTAAACCTTAATTATTTATGAGAAAATATAGGGGATCATTCTTCACTCTTCACTTAATTAAAATTTAAAATGATATGAAAAGCATAAGTAAAGAAAATATATAATTCTTTACATATTCAAATTGAACATCTAATTCCTTATATATAGCACATGCGTAGGGAAATTTTACACAGCCAAAGAGTACATGTATAAGAGATGATAGAAGGAAACAATTTATTGATTTAGAGGAATTAACTGAAACAGATAGTTTTAGTTAATTAATATTTTTAATTAATGATAAATTTACATGAGCTTTCAGATATATTGATATTCCATCTAATCTTACATGGACTTTTGTGCAATCTTAAACATGTGCAAAGAAAACATAAAATGATGACATAAGTGAATACTAGAGGAACTCACGGAGATACACAAGTTGTTCAGAATGAGTCCAGAATCCTTATATTAATCTTCAGAAATAGTTCAGAAAATTACAAGCATGTTTGTTGGTTCATCACAAGGGTTCAACCCTTTCTTCTTTGAAATACAGAATATATATAGAGTTTGAATTTCTAAAATATTTAAACTGGAATCAAAATTTGGGATTTTACTAAAGTAAAACTAGAAATGGTGGATTTGAACTAATTTGGAGGGACGTTGTTGATGACTATAGATGGAAATTTTTTTCTTATGATGATTGTCCTTGAAATTTTGTTGTTTTTTGCTAAAATTGTGTTTTCTTCTCCCAAAATTTTGCATTATGTTCCTATTCAATGAGTTCACACAGTTTATCCCATCTCTTTTCATCAAGGATAAAAAATTTAACAGTTTCCTATATGACTCATCGAATTCAATATATTTTTCAAAAGTGGATCGAACTAGAAAAAAATGCCAAATTTCATGTTGTATTAATAATTCATAACTTAAACCTTCAATGAAGGCTTTCCCAGTAATAACTCCTCTGGTTTACGAAGATTTGGTCTTTTCCACTACTATATTATGTAGCCTATGTTGATATTCTTCAAGTGGGGTCAATTTTCCACTTCTATCCTACAAAGTTAGAAGTCCTTTCTGATGTAAAGCAATAAACTTCCTATGAAATTTCTTAATTTGAACCTCCAAATTCTGACACTTGTTCTCGAGTTGTAGCATTAAATTTATTTATTTTAAATCTTTCTAGCCTCCAAGAAAACTTTAGTTTTATCTTCAATTTTGAATTTTTCAAGCTCATGTTTTGTCTTGGAGTTGAAGACTTTTATTATCCTTGTAGCATCTTCAGGTTTGTGGTCTACATCCTTCTTTATTTCTGCTACTATTTCCTGTGATCTCTGCAATAAGTCTTCCTACTCAAAAATAATTTCAGTTGAAGGAAATGAATTAGTCACTAATTCATTAATGTCTATCCAAATATTCTCTTTGGCCTGAGCAATGGTTTGTGCAATGAAGGATTCATTTTCATAAACCTCTAATTGGTGAGTTAATTTATAATTTTTCTGAATCTCATCCAAATATGCATTATCAAATTTAATCTTGTTTTCCTGGATCTTTTGAAGATACATTTTTTAGTTTTTTAATCTCTCGGTCTTTCAGAGATAAGTCTCCCATGGCTTTGGATAGTTGTTCTTCTGAGTGAGTAGATTTTGTTTCTAATGTGATGGTTGTTGTTGTATATTTCCCTACTGCTAAAGTACCTACTATAGAAGTATTGGCTATACAAATATCAACTGAAATATTGAGTTGTTGCTCCATTTATTTTAGGTGTGATTCCATATCAGTTTCTAGTTTTTGAATTTGAACAACCTATTCAACTATCAATTTGAACATGTTTTCTTTCTCCCTTTCTAGTCGACCAATTTCTTTAGCTTGTGGATGTTCAGTAGTAGGAAGCTTTAGTTGCTTCCTCAATGCTTGAATGTCAGCATTATTATTTTTTGTCATTTCTTCCTCTGCTTTAATATTACTAGGATCATATCCTAGCTTGACCACTAAACCTTCAAGAGATTTGATTCTGGTACCTTTGGCCAAGGATGACATTCTCTCCATCTTCAATTGTTAATGAATATTGTTCAGTGAAGCTTGTAGTTTGGAATTTTCCATTGTTGAACTTGTCAATGTGGAATATATCATTTCACCAACCTTATTATGTAGGTCAATCTGATCAATGGCATGAATTTTCTTGGTATGAAATGAAAAAATTAGAGTTTTGTAATCTTCTTCACTCTTAGAGACTGAAATTTTTGGTTCTAAGAAAGCCAATTGAAACTACCCCTTTTCAGCAGAATCGACCCCGGGTAATGCGAGTTGCGAGTCTTCTCCTATTGCCCATTCCTCGGTAATCAAAAAAAAAAATCTATCCCTTTTCAGTGTAAGTGCAGATAGAAGCCTATGTTGTGTAGTGGAAGGCTTCCTAAAATTTTTTGAATAAGATTCATTCTTCATTTTAATCTCTTTGTATCTAGCAAAAAAAAAGTTGTGTAGTATCATGGGAAATAGAGGATATAGGGGATTATGTAATTTCTTCAACCTGTGGAAAAGAAGTGGTGGGAAATCATGACATCACCATTGTGGTTTTATCCTATGAACTCTTGTATTCTGAAGACTCTTGATTTGTGTTTGTCTTCTTTCTCCTTTTAAAAACCATAAAACCTATAGCTTGATTTTCTGAGTCTGTAGGAGGCAAAATATTTCTTAGTATTTTGGTTTCTCTTTCTTCTGGAACTAGAGTCTGTGAATATGTTTGACTAACAATATGTTCTCCAGCTTCCTGTAATGTATCCTCTTGCCACTTTTCTTGATTTGCATACTTCTCTATCTCTGTTCTAGTTGTATGTACATATGGAGTTGTTTTCTACTCAACTCTCAACTTCAAAATAATCCCCAAGGAATTATAGAACCAGGTAAAGCTTAGTTTGAATTTCATTTTCTTTAATAACATATCTACCTCCTTCGCTGCTTCCCTGACATTAAAATGAAAGGGCCAATGTGTGCTTTTAACTTGAATTGGGCTTTCTGTTTTTTTGGATACAAAATACATGTCATCCATATTCATCATTTTCCTAATGTATTCCAAGACAAAGGCTCTGATTGGTACAAATACTAGTAACCTATAGGGAGAAAGTTCACACTAGTATATTCTGATTTCTGTGTAATTCTAGTAGAGGTACCAGTCTCCAATTTTGGTTTGTTCAGTGGGTTGGAGATTTATTTTGATTTTAGTTTAAATCCTTGATATAACATTACTACTAAGAAGACATAATGACATACACAGGAGTTAACTTACATAATCACTGAAGGAAAACTCTTCTGTGTCTTTTCTTACCAAGGAAGTCTAGTGAATGACCGACTGAGGCTTCCCTTGTGCATCTAATTTCTACAATGGAAACTCGAACCTATCTACTTGATGAAACAAAAGTAAATACACCAGGACTAACTAATGTTTGAAATAATCTTCAGTTGAAAAACTAAAAAATTGATCATGAATATTATCTTCCAAAAATTGGTTGTAGTTGAAAATCAATATGGGTTTATTACCCACAGAGAACACTTATAGAAATCCTAATATCACTTCATCATATCACTGATTAATAAGGTAAACTGACAGACATGCGACCATAGAGATGACTTGCCTAGACATCTCTAGAAAAAATGAAGTGGAATAAGTTGGATTGGTCCTAGGCAACTCAAAATTATCAGGGAAAAATGACTCAAAAATTCTGGATCGCTGAGGAAATGTGAGTTTTTGGTAAATATCCATGAGAGAATCAGTAAAAAATGGGTGTAAAGGGGTTGAAGGATTGACTTTAAGCACTTGACATATAGACTCATGAGTAATAGGAAATACTACTTCATTATTTTGTTTAATTACAACCCTTTGACTAGGAAGATATCTCAAATGACACTAGGTAACAAATTCATGGAATTTATGGATATGGGGAAAAACTAATTGAGGAGGGAAAGACTCCAAAATTCTCAATTCATCACTGACATCAAAAAACTTATAGTTTTCCTAATTGTGGAGTTCATAAAGGTCGAAATCACATTGGGTTTTTGAGATTTTATACTATTTATCTACCAAGCAAAGCTCATATAGGTTAACTACAAAAGGTAATGTAGGGCTATCTACCACTAGCATTGATTTTACTTTTCACAAAGACATTGTAAAATAGGAAATTGTAGGTTGAGGTTGCTAATATTACCAGAGAATTATCAATTACTGGTATATGAAAATCAACAGTTGTGTGTTTGGTAGAATTCAAAGATTGAAGTGGTGATTCTGGAGCTAGAATGACGAAATAAAATGAGAAGAGGGATGTGTGTATTTTTAAAGGAGGGAACTAACGTGGAATTCTGCGTAATTTTGGTAGAGGTACCAGTCTCCAATTTTGGTTTGTTCGGTGAGGTGGAGAATTACTCTGATTTCAATTTAAATCCTTGATATAACATCACTACTAAGAAGAAAAAATGACATACATAGGAACTAATTTACATAATAACTGAAGGAAAACTATTTTGTGTTTTTTCTTACCAAGGAAGTCTAATGAATGACCAACTAAGGCTTCCCTTGTGCATCTTATTTCTGCAATGGAAACTTGAACATGTCTACTTGATGAAACAAAATTAAATACACTAGGACTAACTGGTGTTTGAAATAATCTTCGGTTGAAAAAATAAAAAATTGATCATGAATACTATCTTCCAAAAACTGGTTGTAGTTGAAAATCAATATGGGTTTATTACCCACTCTTAATATCACTTCATCGACTCATTGATTAAAGGGTAAACTAATAGACATGCAACCATAGAGATGGGTTGCCTAGACATTTCTAGAAAAAATGAAGTGGAATAAGGTGGATTGGTCCTAGGCAACTAAGAATTATGAGGTACAAATGACTCAAAAATTTGGGCTCGCTGAAGAAATATGAGTTTTGGTAAATAGCCATCAGATAATTAGTAGAAAATTGGTTCAAAGGGGCTGAAGGATTAACTTTAAGCGCTTGAGATATAGACTCAGGAGTAATAGGAAATAATACTTCATTATTTTGGGTAATTACAACCCTCTGACTAGGAAGATATCTTTAATGACACCAGGTAACAAATTCATGGAATTTATGGATATGGGGAAAAACTAATTGAGGAAGGAAAGACTACCAAATTCTCAATTCATCAGTGACATCAAAAAACTTCTGGTTTTCCTAATTTAGGAGTTCGTAGAGGTCGAATTCACATTGGGTTTCTGAGATTTTATACTATGTGTCTACCAAGGATAGCTCACATAGGTTAACTACAAAAGGTAATGTAGGGCTATCTACCACTAAGTTTGATTTTACTTTTCATGAAGACATTGTAAAATAGGAAATTGTAGGTCGATCACTGCTGTATGAAAATCAACATCCATGTGTTTGGTAGAATTAAAAGTTCAAACTGGTGATTCTGGAGCTAGAATGGCAAAGGAAAATGAGAAGAGGGATGTGTGTATTTTTAATGGAGGGAATTCAAGTGGCTAGATAACTTATAACCATTTTAAAAGCGTGCAATTAACGAAATGAATGTTGGTGTGAAAATTTAATGCCTAAACAGGTATATGAACGTTTGGCGCAAGAAATTAAATGTTTAATGACTAACTTGCAAGGGCGAATAGGGAGAGGACATGTGGCGAATTGTGATTAGGTGCAGGAGTGGAGCGGGTGTAAAAAGTGATTTTCAGAGGGGGTGGGTGGCTAACAATTTTGGAGAGGGCAGGCCCGAACTCACTTAAGATGTGCCACATATATGGCAGTAATCTCAATACAACTTTTCGAACCCCCCCTTAAACTTTGATGGTGCGGGGTGTTCTTGAACTAATTTATTGCCATTGATGTGGGTGGCGAAGATCTGATCCATATATTTCCAATCGTATCTTTATTGCTAAATGACAAAATGTCAAATCAACTCCTTATTTTCAAATTAAACCATAATGTTTTTGAAAAAATGCAAGAAATTAAATAATAATATACAAAAAGAATCGTGGCATTTTAGTTGGCTCATGTCTTTGGGGAGATATATATATATATATATATATATATATATATATATATATATATATATATATCTATATATATATATATATATATATAGAGAGAGAGAGAGAGAGAGAGAGAGATATATATATATAATAGTGAATAGAGATGGAATGGGATAAATGGATTTGTGGAAGAGCGAAGGTTCATATTGGAGTTGACTTGATGGAGAGAGTTTCTTCAATCTCAGTACAGGTCGAAGAAATTCCTTTGCCTAGTGATCTGGGTCTCAAAGAAGATCACAAGACGGGATCTTGTAGCTAACATAGCAGATCGGATAATGGATCTACAACCTATGCTAAATAACAGAGCTTCCCAAATCAACAAGAACTCCTAGACGCGGAAATTTTATTCTACTGGCAAAAGGATAATCGCACCCCCACTAGATCCAATTTTTTTCCATGGAGCGAGCTAGATCTTATCAGATCTGATCAACCCAAATCTAGATTGACCCTTAATCTGGGTAGATCTAGAAGCATATCGTAGATTTGTGATCACCATCTACAGATCCACCGACTTGGAGTCAAAATACAAATTAAGGTTTGATGAGATGCTTGATAGATGGAGGCTAGGGTTTACAATCATGAATGCCAGTGCAGTCGCATCCTTGAATGAGATAACAACAAGGGTAGTGCATAGTTATTTTCTGTAGAAACTAAGGTGCAGGATACATAACGCTATAGATTGGGCAGGCTTACTTTACAACTATGGGGTTAAGAAGGAGATATGGCAGGCTCTTCTGGAGGTCCCATGGAACAGATCTGCTCCCAAATCCTCAATGAACAACTTAAGCCCTACTTTGCATCATTCATTACAACTAGTGGACAATACGGAGAGACTTTTTATCAACATTATTATATCAGAATATCCACAAGACAGATGCATCAACCTCCACGACTTGGAATGCTCAGATACAGGTCTTCTTGCAAAACAGTGCAATGATTTTAAATGTTTGGCTAAAGCCATTCCTCAGATGTTATTTTGAGATATTTCCATGGCACATATCCGGAGAAGAACGGACCACCTGGGACATGAAGAGGACCAAATCCATCAGACTCAGAATCTTTAGCAACAGATCAAGCCCCATATCAGTCAGATCTAGTCAATCCTAACCTAGATCTGGTCCAAATCTTCATAAAAACACCGAATGGAAAAAACATGTGCAGGAAAATTGCAAGAGGGAGACAGATCCAAGATCTAAGGTGCAAAATCCAGACACAGATGGGCATAGTAGCAAGTATGCAAAACCTGATTTACTCAGGACACAGCCTACAAGATAACCACACATTATAGGATTACAGTATTGATACAAACTCAAATGTCATAGTCAATTTGCAGTGACAAGGTTGATGCTATGGTACCAGTTCAAAGGGAACAGGCACATTTAAGGACACAGTCAAAGGAAAAGAAAAAGCCCAAACCAAACCAGCATTATCCCCTGAACTACCAGGGCCCTACATAGTGGAGCAAAAATCACAGAATCCTGCCTTCACAGTCTCAATACCAGAGGTAAATGGGTTGTACACTGATTTCCTTACCAAAGCAGTCATATGCAGATTTAATGGGTTTTGGCGCAAATCTGATCTTTTGCACCAATGGATATTTGACGCATGGTCACCAACATGTGAAATCCTATTATGTTCCAAAGGTTTTTTTATTGTCAGATTTAACGCAGTTCAAGAAAAGGAAAATATACTTAATAAAGGACCATGGTTCTAGGGCAATGCAGGGCTCTTCATGACACCTTCGTTCCCTAAATTTGATGCCAACACAGTGGTGGTATCAAAAATTCCAGTTTGGGTTAAATTACACAACCTCCCATTAAACTTCTGGCATCATCAAGCACTAGAAGGTATAGGGAACTCCCTGGGGAAGTTTCTAAAGATCGACGTGGATAGATTCACAATGGGCATATTCACCTTTGCCAAGATATGTGTCGAAGTAGACCTTGTTCAAGGACTACCAGACATAATCACATTGATCTTCAATGATACACAATGGACACAACCTCTGGATTACGAAAATATAGCTTTTCAAGGTCGTGGATGCCTATAGATAGGCCACCTCTATAGTGCCTGTCCTCAAGCTAAAAAATATATGAAAAGGAACAAAAAGCAACCCAAAAAACCAAAATGCTAGCAATGCACAAACATTTTGGAAGAAGAAGCAGGTCAAGAAGAAGCAATAGAAAATAATGTAGAAAAGGATATACAAAAGGACCAGAACAACACACAAACAAAGGAGACAAACCATACCACTGCCTGCATATTAAGGCCCAACAACCCCTTGTCCCATAAGTATCCCCAAATAACAAGAATAGAAGTACATGGCAGCAAACGAACACATGGATTTGAAGGATCTGATTTTGACAAAGAATATCCATACCCACATATGAAATTCAAATTTCCATTGTAACTTCCACTCCCAACACTGGAGGTTGGAGAAAAGTGGAAGAGAAGAAAGAAAGAAAAAAAATTAATTTCTAGCTTTTTTTTTGTATTTTGTATTAATAGAATCGACTCATTCTGAATATGCTATTTAGCATCTACAACATGTAATTGTTTCTTATGAATAAAATTACAATTTTTCCAAGGGGAATAATATATAGATAGATAGATAGATAGATAGATATATCCCCTTATTCTTTTATTTTGATTTTTTTTCTCGTTTTCTTTTTGTCATTTTCTTTTCTTTCTTTTCTGATATATAATTTTTATTCTATTTTTCTTATTTTTCTTTTTTCTTTTTTCCAACAAAAATAAAAACTACTATGGTAAAAATAAGTTACAACGAAATCGTTTATGGCCATTATAACATCTCCCCCATACTAGGTTTTAGATCACCTCTCGATGCAGTCATACATTGAGAGATCAAATCCCTTGGAATGGAGAATTATTTTGAAAAGAGAAAAAATAAAACTTAAAGAAAGATTTACAACCTTAAATAATTAGATCTAAAATAAGTTCTCACTTGAAAAAACCTTAACCTTTTGAATTCATCATAAATATAGAGTTTAAAAAAAATTACATTAATTTAACATGCATTTTCAAAATTATCATGTATATGTTTCCCTCAACTTTCTACCCATTCTTAATTTTCTAACTGTTTCTTAATAAATTAAATAAAAAATCCCATATACCATCCACAATATTATAATATAACCAAATTTACTTTAAACACATTTCAATATTCCTTACAAATTCTCAAACTCATGCAAATTCCTTCATGAAATTAAACGAAATTAATGATGATGATGATGGTGATGGTGATGGGGATGGGGATGGTGATGGTGATGAACATCCACTAAGACCAATATGGTTGATTGACCCTTAAGAAAGTAATAGATTAATTGGTATTATTTAAATAAAACTTAAAGAAAGATTTACAACCTTAAAGAATTAGATCTAAAATAAGTTCTCACTTAAAAAAAACCTTAACCTTTTGAATTTTTCATAAATATAGAATTTTAAAAAAATTACATTAATTTAACACGCATTTTCAAAATTATCATGTATATTTTTCCCTCAACTTTCTACCCATTCTTCATTTTCTAACACTTTCTTAATAAATTAAATAAAAAATTCCATATGCCATCCACAATATTGTAATATAACAAAATTTACGTTAAACACATTTCAATATTCCTTACAAATTCTCAAACTCATGCAAATCCCTTCATGAAATTAAACGAAATTGATGATGATGATGGTGGTAATGGTGATGAACATCCACTAAGGCCAATATGGTTTATTGGACCTTAAGAAAGTAATAGATTAATTTATATTCATCAATATTTTATTTCAGTGATCAATGAGAAGGTAGAGAAGTGTTATGAGGTCACCATAGTTTTGTTGGCTTAACAAGTCAAGAAGGTTGGTAGTGTGGAAAAGATTTTCAAAATTAGAATTAATATGAGTAAGTGATGGGTAATCCAACAAAAAATTCTCTTCATATTCAACCCTCTTACAATCACAAAGGTGACAAACTCTTTCATCCCAAGGTGTTTTGAGAATTGATCAACGACCTGTTTCCCTTTGAAGCTCATGAGAATTAGTTCTTATCTTGAAAATGTTTCTTTTATTCTTAGCATTGGTCAAGAAAAAAAGACAATTATGGTGATCAATATTGTCATTGATTACCTTTTTATAATACGTTAGCTTCCTTTTCTTCCACTAACTCCTTACCATCCCACAATTTATCCTTATATTTGGAAGTAAATATATTTTTAATATTATCCTTATTCTCCAAGATGATCTCCTCATATACCCCTATGGTCTAGCCAAGATTGGGCATCCTTATTCCATCCTCTCTTGAGCCAAAGGTGAGGGTTTTGGCTAGAGTTATAAGCAATTTTTGGGAACCTCCTAACCTGCATGTATTATAGCTTCTTCTTATACATGAGATACCTAATCATAGTCATGCTTTCAATGGGGGAAAGGCTAGCGTCAATCAAGAGGATAAGGTAGGAAGCCTTTAATCTTGATTTTGTAGGTTATAAATTTCTTTTAGATTAACTCGATCTTCCTCCACGATTCTCCAATATCATGCAACCCCAAACCTCACATCCATACAGAATAACAGGGGTGACAAGAGTCTCAGTGAGGAACATTTTTTTACTCCGTACCCAAATATCTATTGACTTACAATTGTTTTCAAACCCATAATAAGATTTCTAGTCTCCAATTATCCTTTTTCTTGACAATGCTATTATTCTAGTTGAGCTAATGATGAATGCTAATAAATAGATATTTGTATGAAGAAAATTTCTCCAAGTAGTTATTATCATAAATTAAATTATCATTATTGATCTTTCTGGATTTAATTATCATAACTTTATTCTTGACAGTATTAATAGTCATACCCATCTTGGAACAATACTCTTGGAGGATTCTAAGCTATTTATTGAGATCGTCATGGATCCTAGATAGAAGAACAATATCATTAGCATAATGGAGAAGAGTAATGACCATACAAGTGAGCATAGGGTCATCACATTCTACATCTTCCAAACATTCTTCTATCTTATCAGTGTAAATGCCAAAAAGGGTAGGGGATAGGGGACACCCTTGCTTAACTCTTATATTACATTTAATTTGTTGTGATCAACCCTTAGTGGTCCTAAGCTTAGCAATAACATTCTCATATAGCATAGTCACAATAACTCGTAATTAGTGAGGAACCATTATCTCTTCTAGTGTCTTCCACTTCTTATCCTGAAGAAATATGTTGAAAGCTCTTCTAAAATAAAAATAAAATAAAAAAGCAATAAAATATATTAGTTTTATTATTGTGACATTTCTCTGGAATGATTCTAAGCATAACAAGATGGTCTATATTTTAGTGATGTTTGCTAAATCCATCTTTCCTTTTAGCTCTTTTACCATGGCTTTTAAGCCAAAGGCTAATCTTCTTTTCCAAAATGAGCCCATATAGTTTGGCTAAAATGTGGTTAATCATAATGGCCATGTAGTTAGAGGGAATGTTTCTATCCCAGCTTTAGTTTTAATGATAGAAATTATATTTTGTTGAAACAGAATTATGCTAGTGTACCAATCCATAATGAGCACCAAAACACTCACTTCATCGTAAATTTTAAGTTGTTAAAATTTAAAATATTATAAGAGTTAATTAAATTCTAAATTTATCTAAAATAATTATTATTGTTGCTAAGGATAAAAAAGAAATAATGTAGGAATGCCCACAGTGAGCAGTGTCTTCATGCTAAATCTCATCACTTTACAGCCCAGAAACTAGGTGTTATCAACACTCTAGCTACTAGGGATATAAGCATTTCTGATGAAGACCATCTAATGGATGAGAAGACCCATCTCTTAAATTTCTTTAAGAATAATGGTTATAATAAGTTCCAAGGTTTCTAAGCCCTTTTAAAAGCTAGTCAAGGATCTAGAACTAAGAAAGAAGTCGACGTAGCCTCTAGTGTCCAACTTCCCTTTATCCAAGGGACAACTGAAAATATTGTTAGGATTCTGAGGAAGCAAAAGATTGACTCCACCTTTAGACCATTGAAAACCATTCATAGCTCTTTAAGATTTGTCAAATACCCTATTGATCCTAAATGCATGAAGGGTGCTTATTTAATTCCTTGTACTTGTGTAACCCCCTACATTGGAGAGACAGGGCATTCCATTTCACAAAGGATTCATGAGCATGCAACAGACCTTAGGCACGGTAGGACCCATTGCTCTGCTCTAGCAGAACATACTAAATGAACAAAGCACCATATTTTCTTAGAGGATTCTAAGGTCCTTGTGAGGGTTGACCATTTTGATCACTAGATATTAAGAGAAGCCATTGAAATTGAAAAGAGGAGTAACACTCTTCATAGGGACAATTGATGGAAGTTAAGAAACTCGTGGGTCCCTTCTCTTTGTTCTTAACATCCTTGTTTTCCTTCCTCTTTTGTGGTAGGTGTTGTCATGTTATTTGGTATTTAATTGTATTGTTTTCATTTTATTTTATTAATGTGTTTGTTTTTTTTGTTAAGAAGACATTATATGAATTGTATATTAATGACTAATTAAAAATATAAAGTTCCTCATTCAAACATGATACCACATGTAGATAAATGGTGATATTATTATTATTATTATTATTATTATTATTATGATAATATTATTGTATTTATTTATTAACTTTTTATAATAATATTTTGTATTAGTTTACTTTCTTTTTAGATAATTTTAATTTCTCAATCAATTAAAATTAATATAATTTATTTATAGAATATAAGATAAAAAAAAAAATAGAAATTAGGAAGGTCATAAAATAATATAACTATGAATGAATTACAAAACAATATGAATGGTAAAGAAATTATAAAATATTATTTTAGAAATTGTAAAATATTTGGAATAAATTATAAAATTATATGAATAATTAAGATAGAAGATGAAATAAATTAATTTAAAATAAAAGTAAAAAATAACCCTTGAATAAATTACTTTTTAATTAAATGTTCCTTCTTATTAATTGTTCCTTTGACTGTTGGATATATATTAGTTGGATAATTACGGTTGCATCTTTGGGATATGTATTAGTGGTTTGTTGATCTTGCTCCTCATCCTAGTGGTGATTATGAACATAGATTGAGGTTGGAAATGCATGGACCATAAATTCTCCATGTGATTTTCTTGAAGATCTTAAGCACTATATCATGAATCACAAAAGCATCTAATCTCAGAAATAATGTATAAGTTAAACATATATACATTAAAAACATGTAACAACATTTTGAACCATGGATTTTCACATTGCTTTCTCTTTGTTTTTCTTTACTTGGTTTGTTTTAAGCCTTTAAAATTGTCTGGTAAAAATATATTATCATGTTTTGAAATTGAAAAAAATTATTGCTTGTGATATGTGTAGTTATAATAACCTTATAATCACATGTTTAAAGGGATCAAAATTTTTCAGTTAAAATTTCTTTTAGAGTGAAAAATACAATTTGTAATTTTTCATTATTTAAAATGTAATTTTCAATGCTATATATATTACATAAGGTTAAACATATTAATTGCACATTTTTTTTACTTGTAATTACTTTGCATGAAATTATATTACATCATATCGAAAACTAAATAAACATGCATAGTATATTCATTTTTGTTTTTAAAATTTAAAAATATTTTATTTTTATTTTAACAGAATGTGTGTCAACTCCGTCGTAAATATGAACATAATTACACATCACCATTAATACTAAATTGTAAAATAAACCTCTTAACTCAATAAAATCATTCCCCTAACAAAATTAAACATTTTAAAAATGTCATGTATAACGATTGAATCAAATTAAAAACCATCGTACTCCTTAGCCGGATCTAATCAAATTAAAAACCAACGCAATACTTACTCCACTACATCAAAATTTTCAATGGATTCCGGCACCGGAAACTCCAAAAAGTCGCACTATAGACAACTCCTTTTTTTTTGGAGTTGTCTTTAGTGTGACTTTTTGGAGGCTTTTCCGGTGGATTTTCCCGGTCTAATTTCTCTAAAATCTAGCCAGAATTCATTGAAATCACAAGATTGATGGGTAAACCTTGAACAATAGAAGATGCCTAGGGGTTTTTCATGGTCTTGAATCCATATATACAGTAAAAAAACTAGTTTAAACAACACGAATCAAGATTTCACATCAAAAATTTTCAACGGATTCCGGTACTGGAAACTCCAAAAAGTCGCACTATAGATAATTCCTTCTTTTTGGAGTTGTCTTTAGTATGACTTTTTTGAAGCTTTTCCGGTGAATTTTTCTAATCTAATTTTTCTAAAATCCAGAAGGAATTTATTGAAATCACAAGACTGATGGGTAAACCATGCACAATAGAAGTGACCTAAGGATTTTTCATGGTACTTAATCCATATATATAGTCAAAAAACTAGTTTGAATAACACAAATCTAGATTTCACATCAAAATTTTCCACAAATTCGGGCACCAGAAACTCCAAAAAGTCGCACTATAGAAAACTCCTTTTTTTGGGAGTTGTCTTTAGTGCGACTTTTTGGAAGCTTTTCTGGTGGATTTTTCTGGTCTAATTTCTCTAAAATCCAACAGGAATTCATTGAAATCACAAGATTGATGGGGTAAACCCTGCACAATAGAAGCTCCCTAGGGGTTTTTCATGGTTCTCAATCCATATAGAGTCAAAAAACTAGTTTAAATAAGACAAATCAAGATTTCACATCAAAATTTTCAATGGATTCTGGCACCGAAAACTCAAAAAAGTCGCACTATAGACAACTCCTTTTTTTGGGAGATGTCTTTAGTGCGACTTTTTGGAAGCTTTTCTAGTGGATTTTTCTGGTCTAATTTCTCCAAAATCCAGCGATAATTTATTGCAGTCACAATATTGATGGGTAAAAACTGCACAATTGAAGTGCCCTAGGGGTTTTTCATGGTGCCCAATCCATATATATAGTCAAAAAACTAGTTTAAATAACACAAATCAAGGTTTCACAGCAAAATTTTCAACGAATATCGGCACCGGAAACTCCAAAAGGTCACACTATTGACAACTCCTTTTTTTTGGGAGTTGTCTTTAGTGCGACTTTTTGGAAGCTTTTGAGTGGATTTTTCTGGTCTAATTTCTCTAAAATCCGGTAGGAATTCATTGAAATCACAAGATTGATGGGTAACCCTGACAATAGAAGTGCCCTAGGGGTTTTTCATGGTGCTAAATCCATATATACAGTAAAAAAACTAGTTTAAATAACATAAATCAAGATTTCACATCAAAATTTTCCACGGATTCCGTCATCGGAAACTCCAAAACATCGCACTATAGACAACTTTTTTTTTGGAGCTGTCTTTAGTGTGACTTTTTGGAATTTTTTTTGGTGGACTTTTCCAGTCTAATTTCTCTAAAATCTGGCAGGAATTCATTGAATTTACAATATTTATGGGTAAACCCTGCACAATACAAGTGCCCTAGGGATTTTTCATGGTGTTGAATCCGTATATAAAGTCAAAAAACTAGTTTAAATAACACAAATCAAGGTTTCATATCAAAATTTTCAATAGATTCTGATACCAAAAACTCCAAAAAGTCGCACTATAGACAACTCCTTTTTTTGGGGAAATGTCTTTAGTGCAACTTTTTAGAAGCTTTTCTGGTGGATTTATCCGGTCTAATTTCTCTAAAATCCCGCAAGAATTCATTGAAATCACAGGATTGATGGGTAAACCCTGCACAATAGAAGTTCCCTCGGGGTTTTTCATGGCGTTGAATCCATATATACAGTAAAAAAACTAGTTTAAATAACACAAATCAAGATTTCACATCAAAATTTTCAACAGTTTCCAGCACTGCAAAACTCCAAAAAGTTGCACTATAGACAACTCCTTTTTTTTGGGAGTTGTCTTTAGTGCGACTTTTTCGAAGCTTTTCCGATGGACTTTTCCAATCTAATTTCTTAAAAATATAGCAAGAATTCATTGAAATCACAAGATTGATGGGTAAACACTGCACAATAGAAGTGCCCTATGGGTTTTTCATGTTGTTGAATCCATATATACAGTCAAAAAAGTAGTTTAAATAATACAAATCAAGATTTCACATCAAAATTTTCAACAAATTCCGACACCGGAAGCTCTAAAAAGTTGCACTATAGACAACTTTTTTTTGGCAGATGTCTTTGGTGCGACTTTTTGGAAGCTTTTTCGGTGGATTTTTCCGGTCTAATTTCTCTAAAATCTGGCAAGAATTCATTGAAATCACAAGATTGATGGGTAAACCCTGCACAATAGAAGTGCCCTAGGATTTTTTCATGGCGCTAAATCCACATATATATATAGTAAAAAAAACTAGTTTAAATAACACAAATCAAGATTTCACATCATAATTTTCCACAGATTTCGGCACCGGAAACTCCAAAAAGTCGCACTATAGACAACTCCCTTTTTTTGGGAGTTGTCTTTAGTGCGACTTTTTGGAAGCTTTCCCCGTGGATTTTTCCGATCTAATTTCTTTAAAATCCAGCAAGAATTCATTGAAATCACAAGATTGATGAGTAAACCCTGCACAATAGAAGTGTCCTAGGGGTTTTTCATTGTGTTGAATCCATATATACAGTCAAAAAACTAGTTTAAATAACATAAATCAAGATTTCACATCAAAATTTTCAATGGATTCCCGCACCAAAAACTCCAAAAATCACACTATAGACAACTTCTTCTTTTTTAATCATGTTGTATAAATTCCGTGCTCAATGACTCATTTAAAAAATAAAAAATTAAAAAATTAAAAAATATATATATATTCCTAGCCGATTTTTGTTGCGATATTTTTTGTTTTTTACGGATTACGCCACTCCATTAAGATCTATGGGATAAGTTAATATAATTCTTTTTGGTCGTGTTGTAAAAGTCTGTGCTTAATGACTACTTTTTTTCAAAAAAAATTATGGTGGTTCTTTGTTGGGATGCTTTTTTGTTTTTTTCATGTCTAGTTCGAGAGAGATTAACATGCAAATTTGACCATTGCAATTAATTCGCTAACTAATAGACTTACGAGAGCGATTAACATGCAAGTTTAACCATTGCAATTAATTCCCTTTTGCCCGACGAAACAAACTAACAGAAGTATGAGAGCGATTAACACTCAAGTTTGAGCTTTCCAATTAATTATCTTTTTTTAACGAAATAAAGCAATTAATTCACTAAGTAACAGAAGTACAAGAGCGATTAACATGCAAGTTTGACCATTGCAATTAATTCCCTGTTGCCCGACGAAACAAACTAACAGAAGTACGAGAGCGATTAACATGCAAGTTTGAGCTTTCCAATTAATTGTCTTTCTTGTAACAAAATAAACGAATAGCCAAGGTGGAGAATGTCTGCATAGTTAAAAGTGGTCGGAGTTTAGAATTTTTTATTTATTCTTTCAATAACAGTGTTTGAATCATGGTGGAAATGGATTTAATATCATCAAAAACTTTTGAGACACCTAAAGTATTGAAGTTTGACAACTATAACATAGATTTACATTTTCCTTTATGGGAGCGGTGCTGAGTGGTGTGGCATGCTGAAAGCGACCAACCAGACTGCAAGCGCCATTGCCAACTCCCTCTCGCCTCCAATCAGGCAATGGGGGAACGCAGGGAGCCAATGCATGGATAACTCACGTTCTCATCTGATATGTTTCATTCTGGAGCTCTGTTGAAAGCCCAAGCACGCCTCATGATTGCTGCACTTGCCACCTACCAGTATATCGATCTCCTACTCCATGCCATCAGATAGAATGACACGTTAACTCTTGTATCGATCCCTGGCAGCTGTTATAAATCCAGTCTATGTAGGAAGGGTGAAAGTTTTTGGCCAGCTTTCCTCTTCCCCTACGCGCTCTGGCGTAGGGATGCCTTTTCAGTAACTTTTTCATCACTTCCTTTTCAGTAATTTTTTCATCACTTCCTTTTGTCTTTAATTGTCGCCATCGTGGCTCTGGTTCTGGTTTCGTTGGAGGCTTATTGCTGCTCTACACTCGGCTTGTGCTCTGAGAGAGGTCAGTTTATCCTTGCTCCATATCGTGTCTTTTAAATGTTTTCACTGATAATTTTAATATTACTAAAAGGCAGTCTTTTTTCTGGAATATAATAAGTGTTTTTTTAGTCTCAGTGAGTGGTATTAGTATGTTGGTTGCACCTTAGTTTGGATTCTAGCAAAGATATATTGATGGGAAGAATGTATGAGTTATAATCCAAAGCATTTCCCGTTCAGAGTCTAGTGGCTATCGGCATGTTTTGGTTTTTCTTTCATAAACTGAAGCAGTCTGTAGTAATCTAAAAACCCTATTCAAATTTTAGAATTAAGATAGGAGTCTGGTGGTGCATTTTTCAAATTTACTACTGTTGCATTGATTGCCATGACGCCTCATCTAGTTAACTCTCACAGAACCATATAGAATCCTTTGGAAGCATGGTTTGTAAGCGGATTAGGGACTGCTTTTTCCATTGTTTCTGAGCAAGTTTCAGACCTCCCTCATTCTCCATTGTACAGGACCGGAATTCCACTTCTCGGTTTTCGGTTTTTGGGTACCGGATTTGTCCAATTTCTGGTTTTCGATTCCGAGATCGTCCCCATCTCTCTTTACCGAATTAAGTGCAGTAAATTTTAGTAAATTCTCTTTGGATAGCTGTCCTCTTCTATTCCCATGCCTCCCTTGATCATCGTGTCCTCTATCAGAAAATTCTTTATCATATCTTCAACATATTCTCTTCAGGTCTTATGTTTAGGGATTAGTCTGATCCTCATTTACTACTGGTACAATATCCCGATTTGGCAATCCATCCTCCTCGTGGTTAACCTTGAAAAGAGGATTTTATAAATTAGAATCCGTTAATACATTCTCCTCCGAGGCTTCAGAGTTCCAGGCTGTCTATCAGAAGAGTCTTATCCCCTTCAGGTGGCATTATCTCATCTAGGCCTTGTATTCAGAGGTTGGACTGATGTTCATTAATTTCTGGGTTAAATATCTGATTTGAAAATCTTCTTAGGACAAAAATCCCTCAGTCATAACTAGGAGTTCGAGCTAGCAGTGCATGGAGGGTGGGTCTGATGTATCAGCCATGGAGGCCATGATACGTGCTGCCATTCAGGCTGAAAAGGACTGGCGTGGTGCCACGAAAGTGGGAGGCTGGCAATCTACCTTAGATGATGTGGTAATTCAGTCTACAATGCAAGATGCAGAAAACGGTAGAGCCCAGTCTCAAAAAGTCTCATATCATGAGGGAAAACATTATAACAAAGCACGAAACCCTGTAAGAACCACTCCTCTGCCTGCTGCTTTAAAACTGGATAGTATCCCTCTGTTTGAATGCATAAAAAGCCTCTAGGACCTTGCCTTAGTGGGCAGATGGCACTTCTCATAAATGGATGATGCCGCGATGAGAAAATGGCTTGAGTCTCAGTGGAAGCCACTGATTAGATACTTCCCCATAGTACCAAAGCTCATGAAGGAGTGGTACTGTTTTCATTTTTTAAACGCATGTGAGTTAGAAGCCATCCAACATCTCCCTTGGGTATATGGAAAAAGTTTCCTTGTGCTCCACAGATGGTATATTGGATTCAACCCTTTGAAAGACACACCCTCAAGTAATTTTATCTTGGTAAAACTCCCAAATCTTCCTCTGGAGTTCTGGTCCAGGGAGACTTTAACAGAGATAGGTAATTCTATTGGAAGATTTGTCTACATTGACCCATGGTGTTTGGGGCAGAAAGACAAGCGTATTGCATGGATTCTTATCGAAAAGGCCTACAGGGGAGGATTTCCTGATCATATAGAGATCACCTGGAGGGACTTAAAAATAAATCAAAGGCTAGACTTCTGGGGTATTCCTTTTAGATATTCCGCTTGTCACAAGATTGGACATCTAATAAAAAATTATCCTCGATGCCCGATTATAAAAAGAAGTATGTCTCACGAAAAATTCTGGACGGCCTCCCCTTTGTCCTCTGAAAAAGAGAAGCAATCTCCCACATCCAGTTGGACTCCGACGGACCTCGAGGCTGCACAAGTTTTTAAGAATCTGGAAAACGGAACCAATTTATCTCCCCAGTATTCCTCTCAAGATCGCTCTCCGTGTCTTGGTTCCAAGCTGAATTCTTTGTCTATAACTGATTTTAGTGCTGAAAAAGAGTTACAATCTTTTATTTTCCATCCTCTCCTCGAACCAAATGAAGGAAAATCTATTCCTCCTCCCCCTCCGATCTCCAAACCAAACTTTAAAGTGGGATCACAAACCATCCTAATCTCATCATCGTCACCTACTCCCGATAAAATCCATCATCCCTCCATTAAAGGTAAAGAACCAATGGTTTCCACTACACCTCTAAATTCTCCGACCTCATCTCCAACAAATTTATATGACAGTGACTTAGATCTTATACAGAGCAAGAAAACTCTCGAGATGGAGCCCTTAACCATCCATAAGCCTCAGAAACCTTCACAACCGCTCATTAGCCCAAACTCTACAAAAAATATAACTGTAAGGAAGAAGAACAATGGAGGAAGCAGACACTATCGGGGGAGGACTAAAGATATGGATGGAGGAATAAGGAACCTGTACCTTGTGGACGTTCCTATCTTTGACATGACTGACAAACAACCTCTTAGAGCAGGCACGGCTGGCCCCCTCTCTCAATGACTTTCATCATATCAATCAATATCCGAGGTCTGGGAGCAGATCTCAAATTTGTGCCGCTTAAAGATCTTTTTTTCTTTGCTAAACCAAAAATTATTTTAATACAAGAAATTATGCACAGTAAACAAGCGACCATTTCCTATTTCAGGAAAATGTTTCCTTTATGGCACATGGCAGCCTTGGAAGCCAAGGGTCTTTCTGGAGGTCTGGCAGTTATGTGGGATCCATCCTGGATCAATGTTAAATCCTATAAATGCTTTGCTGGAATTCTCATGTTGGGGGTTATTAGAGGATATTCCTATCCCATCAATATCTTGAATATCTATGCCCCATATAAAAACAGGTCTCAACTCTGGGAATTTTTTTTTGATTTAGAAATATTTGACACAGATTCACTAATGATTGCAGGTGATCTAAACATTACATTAAGTTCAGAAGAATGATGGGGGAAGTGTAGGAAGAGGGAACCGCTATCAGATAGAATCAAGTATGAATTACTCCACGGGAATCTTGTTGATGTTGTTCCATCCAATATGATGCTTACGTGGAATAATGGAAGAATTGAAGAGGCCTACATTGCAAAAAGGATAAACCAGTTTATCGTCCATGTCAGCATTATTGATAAAATGGGCATGCCTTCCTCAACCACAGAAAATGCCTTCATCTCTGCCCATAGGCCAATTTCTCTCAGCTAGAAGGAAAAGGGGTTCAGGATTGGATACCCCTTCAAGTTCAACAGAACTTTCCTAGAGGACCTGGCTTTCAATGATGCAATAACGAAAGCCTGGAAGGAATTATCCACTAATTCCATGCTTCCTCCTTTTATGAATTTTAGAGAAAAGATGTCCTCAATGAGAAAAATGGTAAAGGCATGGCAACACCAAAAAAGACAATCAAACAGATTGCCTCTTCAAGAAATTCAAAAGGAGTTGGATGATATTTCTAAGCTATTGAAAGCCAATTCTCTCCCCTTCAGCTTGAAATGCCGATTAAATGAGCTTGAAAAGAAAAAACAAAATATTCTAAAGGAGGAGGAAGCCTCATGGAGGCTAAAGAGTAGGGCGATCTGGCTCAAGGAAGGGGATAGGAACACCAAATTTTTTCACAAGTTTGCAAATGCCAGGCGAGAGAGGAATTCTATATGGAAAATTAGTGATGGTCAGGGAGGTTTTCTTTTTTCTCAAAAAGAAATTTCAAGGGAGGCAGTGAGACATTTCAAAGATCAATACAAAAGAAGGGAGAACAGCAGTTTTCAAGATATTCTATGGGGTATTGATCTGGTCCATTAAATGTTTGATGATGAAAAAAATGAAGAGCTATTCCAGCCCATAACAGAGGAGGAGCTTTTAGGAGTTATGAAGGCTTTTAAGAAGGACAAATGCCCTGGACGGCTGGACGATAGAGTTTTTCATCCATTTGTTTGACATCATCAAACTAGATCTCTTTAGGATGGTTGAAGCAACAAGAATCTTTGGCAGCATCCATCACATTACTTCATCCACGCAGATAGCCCTCATTCCGAAGAAATTGGAAGCGGATTCCTTTAATGACTTCAGGTCGATCTCATTGTGCAACATATCTTTCAAAATTATCACAAAAATCATAGCAAAAAGGATTAAGGCGACATTGGCAGGATCTTTATCAAAGGACCAACATGCTTTTTTAAAAGGAAGGAGTATTATGGATGCTATCGCCAACACTCAGGAAATACTGTTCTCCATGCTCTCTAATCAATCTGAAGCGGCCATTCTGAAAATTGACTTGCAAAGGGCTTATGACTATTTAGATTGGGGTTTTATCAAGTGTTTATTAGCAAAGATTGGTCTGAAATCAAATGTAATTAATTGGATTATGGCATGCATTGAGAATATAAATTATGCAGTCATTATTAATGGGATCCCCTCCCCTTTCTTCACAGTAGAAAAGGGGGTTGCGTTAAGGATGCCCATTACCGCCGCTGTTGTTCATCCTAGCAATGAACTCTCTAAGTCTTCATACCAACAAGGTTGTTTTAGAGAACACCTACAAGCCCGTGAAGATATGCAGGAACACTTTCATTTCGCACAATTTATTTGTTGATGATGTGCTAATCTTTGCAATGCTATGTAGGATTACTTGGAGATGTCTATATGAAATTATAGATAAGTTTCAAAGGGCCACAGGCTTACAAATAAACAAGTCCAAATCCATTCTATACCAAAACGACGCCAATATGGAAATTGTGGAATGGATTTCCGCGTTGTTTGTAATTGGCATTAGATCAATCAAGGATGGAGTAAAATATTTGGGTTTTCATCTAAAGGCCAAAGGATATTCTAAAGATGATTGGATATGGATTATTGATAGATATTATAAAAAAAATTCTTCCCGGGAATATAAATGATTATCACTGGCTGGAAGAATTGTTCTAACTCGAGTAGTGCTTTTGCAACTTGCTGTCTATTGGGCACACATTTCTTTCCTCTCGGCAAGCATCATTCAGAAAATGAACAAGATCACTGCAAATTTCATATGGGGCGGCAATTCAGCTCAAGGAAAATATCATCTCACCTCTTTGAAGAAGATTTCTAGACCGAAGTCTTCAGGTGGTTGGGGTTTATTAGATTTGGGAACTTTCGGGAAAGCACTATTGTGTAAATCTTTGTGGAGGGGCATCTACAAGGATGGACCTTGGAGCAACACCATTGACATGAAATATATGAGAGGAAAAAGCATGGAATACTGGTTTCGTTTTGGAAGGATTGGGGCAAAATGCAGCTCTGCCATCTGGCTCAGTTTTCACAAAATAGAGCAATACTTCTTAAGGAACCTGAAATGGTGCTTTCAATCTAGAAATAGAATCCTCATCAAAATAGATCCTATCATGAGCGGGGATGAGAGCATATCAATTTCCGATAGGATTCTTCTTTTCCTCCATGGGAAAGGATTCTTCATGTGGGACAAGTTGATTGCAGGTTGGCAAGGCCCCCTCCCTATTTGGAAATCAGCTGCCGATATGGGTTTGCTGGAGTCTTTGATGAGTCAATGGAACTCTGTCAGGAACATTCTGAGAAGCTGCAGGTTTCTCTGGTCAATGCCACGAGATTTTTTAGTCTGGAATCTGCCAAACGCAAATTTATAGGTATGTGTAAAGGACATTTATGTAGATATGATTGGTTCTAAGTCTTTGCACTTTTATCCCACCTTCCCTCCAGTGTTTTGGAAATTAGGATGCGCTCCCAAATTCATATACTTCTCATGGCTGGTGTTCTATAATAAAAATTTATCCTTGGAGAACTTGAACAAAAGAAAGTGGCACGGGCCAAGCAGGTGCCAAATGTGTGAATTAGAAGAGGAATCCAATTTTCACATGTTCTTCCAATGCAACTCTTTTAAGCAAATATGGCAGGATTTGGCTTTTCTATATGGTTTCCCTCTTGTTTCTCATGCTTCTATTCATGTTGCTTTTGATTGGTGGAGTAGGCAAAGAGAATTATGGAGGTCGATCATTATGATTGCAATATGGTGTGCCTGGAGGTGGAGGAACAATAAAATTTTCAATGATGCAAAGGAGTCGCTCATGGATATTTTACAACATATAATTCTCATATACGACTCTGTTCCCAAAAAGATTCCAAAATTGAAAGTTGTCAACAGTAATGGGCAGGCAGATGCTTTTCATAGGACCCCGAGGGCCTTCTTTGATGGTGCTGCCCAACAAAATTCTTGCGGGTGTGGGGTGTTTATTATTATGGATGAGAATCTTCATTATAGCTAATGCAGGTATGTGAACAAACAGCTTGGCAGAGGCGAAGGCCCTTGCGGGTCTTCTTGCCTTTTGTATATTTTTTGACATCCAGTCCATATCTATCTTCGCGGACTCCAAAACTATAGTTGATCACGTCAAAGGTAAAAGCTTCATCAGGTGCCCTCACCTCGCGGGTTGGATGGATAGAATTATGTTTTTTTGGCAGCTTATGGGAGGGAGTTCCATTCAGCATATCTACAGGGCACAGAACTAGAAGGTGGATTGCTTGTCAAAGGAGGGTCTTCGGCTTGGCTCTGGTTCAAGGTCCATGAAGGTTTCTGTTGGCGAGGAGTCCTTTATCATTCACGACTTTTGTATTCCAGGCTTTTAACCTCTTTCTATCTGTCTATATGATCTTTTTTTCTAGTTTCTCCTTTTTGTTTTTTCTTGGTATCTATTTGGATTATTTCTCAACTGGCGCTGGAGGTGCCTTTTGTTTTATCTATGTATTTTTTGAGTATTTGGCAATCTGCTCTAGAAGAACTCCCCTCGGGTTCTTGCTTATGTTTTTTCAATCCGCATGATATGTACCATCTGGTGCTATATATACAATCTCAATATAATACAATTTCGCTTTTTCTTTCTTAAAAAAAACATAGATTTACAGAAATACATGCCAAATTTTATCAAAATCTTGCCAAAATTTCCATAATTTTCAGAGCAAAAAATAAAAACTAACAAACAGAAATACAAAATATGAGAAAGATTAACATGCAAGTTTGACCTTTCTCAATTAATTCCCTTTCTCGCAACAAAACAAACAAACAGAAGTAAGAGAACAATTAGCATGCAAGTTTGACCTTTTTAATTAATTTGTTTCATTCCACAAAATCCCTCCCTTCCAAACAACAACATCTGTAACTTAGATTTACAAAAATTTCTGCTAAATTTTATGAAAATCTTGTTAATTTTTCTATAATTTTCAAAGCCAAAAATAAAAACTAACAAACAAAAATACAAAATATAAAAACGATTAACATAAAAGTTTGACCAATCTCAATTAATTCCCTTTCTCGAAACAAAACAAATAGAAGTACAAGAGGGATTAACATGTAAGTTTGACTCTCTTAAGTAATTGCCTTTCTCGCAACAAAACAAACAAACAAAAGTATGGTTTAAAATAAATTAAAAACCATCGTAATCCTTAGCCGGATTTAATCAAATTAAAAACCATCGTATTCCTTACGCCACTGCATTAAGATTTATTTTGTAAATTAATATAATTTTTTTTTGTCGTGTTGTATAAAGTCGGTGCTCAATGACTCATTTGAAAAAAAAAAACTTGGCCGGATTTTGTTGTGATCCTTTTTTGTTTTTTTTCGGATTACGCCACTATATTAAGATTTATTGGGTAAATTAATATAATTTTTATTTGTCGTGTTGTAGAAAGTCTGTTGTCAATGACTCATTTTTTTTAAAATAAAATCTTGGCGAATCTTTGTTAGGATTCTTTTTTGTCTTTTCATGACTATGTGATAGGTTTAAAAATTAAAAACCATCTTAATCCTTACCCACTACATTAAGAATCAAATTAAAAACCATGTTAATCCTTACGCCACTACGTTAAATTTTATTTGGTAAATTAATATATTTTTTTTTGTCGTGTTGTATAAAGTCCGTGGTGAATGACTCATTTTTTATAAAAAAAAAAAAAAAAATTGGCGGATTTTTGTTGTGATCCTTTTTTGTTTGTTTTCGGATTATGCCACTACATTAAGATGTATTGGGTAAATTAATATAATGTTTATTTGTCGTGTTGTATAAAGTCGGGCATCAATGACATTTTTTTTAAAACAAAATCTTGGCGGATCTTTGTTGGGATGCTTTTTGTTTTTTTCATGTCTATGTGATGGTTTAAAAATTAAAAATCATCGTGATCCCTACGCTTTGTTGGGATGCTTTTTGTTTTTTTCATGTCTATGTGATGGTTTAAAAATTAAAAATCATCGTGATCCCTACGCCACTGCATTAAGTTTATGGGGTAAATTAATAAAAATAAAAATATTGTCGTGTTGTATAAAGTCCGTGCTCGATGACTTATTTTTTTCAAAAAAATAAAATAAAATCTTGGCGGGATTTTGTTGCGATCCTTTTTTGTTTTTTTCGGATTACGCCATTATATTAAGATTTATGGGTTAAAATTAATATAATCTCTTTTTTCTTTGTTATAAATGATGATGTATCATGAGAATTTTAATATGTAATGCTTCTCTGGAACTTTTTTCCTAGGGCTTTTCTATGAACAATGTAAATTATAAATTTGGATGACAGTTTCTGATCTGTCGTTTCTCTTGGCAAAATTTTTGTCTTGCCGTTTTTTGGGATTATGTTTCTCATTTCTTTTAGCTCTCCGAATGATCTAGATCTATAGTGGTCACATACAGAATTTCAAGCAAATGTACTGTTTTTTTTATATATCTTATATAATACGATCTTGCTTTTTTCGCCCTGAAAAAATCCTTTTTTGTCCTGTTGTATAAAGTGTGTGCTCAATTACTCATTTTTTTCAACAAAAATCTTGGCGGAATGCTTTTTTTTTCATGTCTATGTGATGCTTTAATTATCAAGTTGTTGAAATTATATTAAGTTATCAAGTGAATATTTTTTTAATATGATATTATTTATAATTATTTTATATTATTGTCGTTAATTAATAAAAACAATTAATTAATAAAAAGTTGAGTTTGGAGCATGCTCTAATTTTTTTGTTTGGCTAAGAGTTCGTCTTTTTCAGATGTAAAAAAACATGTTAATGGCCCAAGACCTAAAAGCAATCTGCCATTAGTAAAAGTTTGCCCCTTACAGACCACCAACGGATTATTCTAGGTAGCTTGGCGGTGGCTTGGTTTTCCTTGATTAAGGGTGATGAGTAAGAGTGATGAGTCATCCTACATTATCCTAAGTGGCTTGGTCATGGCTTGGTTTTCCTTGATTAGGGGTGATGAGCCAACCTCCATTCGCCCTAGCCTACATTCTCCGTTCGCAGCTAGAGATGGTTGTCCTCGTCGCCGGTTTGACAGTTGAGTTATGATAGGTTTTCCCACGTGTAGAAAAAATAAAAAATGAAAGGTTGGTATGGAACGCTTTCAAATAAAAAAGAAAAAAATCCAATTTAAAAAACAAATAATTAATAGGTTTATTTAAGAAAAAATAATAAGATTTTTTTTTTCCATTTAAAAAATAAATAATGGATATGTTTATTTACATTGTGTGTTTTTATTATTTTATGATAGTAGATTCTTTCTCATTGTACTTTTATGAATGTGGAATAAATATTTGATTATTAGTATGAAGTTTTAAGTGTAAGGAAATTATCTTAAGTTGAATCATAGATAATTGTTTGAGTTCAAACGTAAGGAGTATTTATTCTTATTTTAAAGTGAAAATTCATAAAATTATTTAAAAGCAAACAAGTTTTTAGTTTCATTTTCCAATGTAATATGAAAAAAAATAGTGATGATAATTTGACTTAACATTACGATGTTAAATGAAGATAATTATACTTAACACTAGCATAATAATTAGGGAATTAATTGTTCTATATAACTTCATAAGCACACTAAGGCATTGTAGTATATTGATTAAAGTGTATTTAGTGATTCGAAAGAACAATTGATTTACGTACTTTATTACTTGTTTCATGGTCACATAAGAACGTAGGCTAGGCATTCTTATTGATGTAGATGCATTTTAATTTCATAAGCACACTAAGGCATTGTAGTATATTGATTAAAGTGTATTTAGTGATTCGAAAGAACAATTGAGTTAGGTGCTTTATTACTTGTTTCATGGTCATATAAGAAGGTAGGCTAGGCATTCTTATTGATGTAGATGCATTTTAAGTCATTCTTGATATTGTCTTGAAGATGTGGAAGAGATTATTATTTTTTGGTTAATGGTATCTATAAGTTTGAATATGATTATCTTATATGCCTCTCCACATTAAGGTTATAATTTTTTCTTTCAAATAATATGGATTATGTTGACTGTCTTTCTCTTTGTAAAAATCTAAATCTACTTTAAGATTTATAAAATATTTTGAAAACAAAATTTCTTTAAGAAAAATTAGATTCATAAACTAAATTTATACTTTTTAACAAAATTCTTAACAAAATACCATTTATCCATTTTTTTATTTTAGGATAACTAAACAATACATCAAATTATAAATAAACAAACAATACATTAAAAAAAAATTAAAGTTGTTAATTGTTTGTGTAGAGCATACAACTCTATGTCTTTGAATCTAGCTAAATGAAATTGTGGTTAATAATGTATATGCAATTTAAACATCTATATCAAATTATAAATAAACCAACCGTACATAAAAAAATAAAATGGTTGATAGTTTGTGAGTAGCATGCAATTCTATATTTTTGAATCTAGCTCAACGGAATTGTAATTGTTAATGTATATGCAACTGGAACATATATCTCACTAACTGACGAATGTTGATCATGTAAAGGTATCTTATCCATTTATCTCACTAAATGAAATGTTGATCATGTGAAGGAATCTCGTCCATAATAATATGATTGCAAATATATGTGGCTATTCATAAAAGTGAAATCATACACAAAGAAACAAAATCAAGTTGGTCGTGTATGAAAATTATATTTTAAATCAATGACTTTCAAAAATAAAGTGAAGGATGGACATGTACAATTCTAATTTAAAGGATGGTTTGAGGATCATGAATTTAAAGGATGGTTTGAGGATCATCATGGACACATGGTCATAATTCAAAGGTTATGAAACAATGGTTTGAGGATTGTCTATTATTTGAGAAATAATTTATGAATATTTATTTTAAATTTCACTATGAAATTTTGATCCATGTTAATTTACAATTTATAATCTCAAGCATTATAAAGGACAAACTTAGAACAATAACACACCTTTAATCCATTTAGATAACTGAAATGACAATTTTACATAGAGCAAGTGTAATTTTAACAATTTTTTATGTGTTGAATTCTAACAAATACAAATGGATTTGAGGGCTTCATATCAGAAAACTTGTGTATCAATGGGAGGTGAAGGCATCATTTTCTTTGGCCTCAATGGAAAACTAGAATTAGGTATTGCATGAGGATTAGGTGTCATTACCAAAATAACATAAAGGTTTTCACATCGTTTCAAGGATTACATTTGGTAATGTCACATTTGTTAAAAACATGATAGTGATTGGAGACTTCTCAATTATCGTTATATTTCTTTTGCAACGTTTTACTCCTTAAAACACTAGACTGAACTAGTTGGTAGATAAATATTTAGAATGTGTAAAAACATTTCAATCCATTTCCTTCTTTCAATTAAAATAATCTAATAATATGAGGTAAATTGCCTTGCAAACATCGTCGCACATTTAAATGAGGGGTTAATAAGGTTGATAAGGTGGAGGAACCAACTCTGATGTTGCTCCCATAATAATATAGCTCATTAAGGATGCATTGGCCTCCTTTCATTAGTGTTTACTCATGTAAGGTCAAAATGGGGCATAATGAAGTTCTATCCTCTCACCCAAGGCTTAATGTATTTTTGATTGCAATGCTCTGAAATATGAATTATCCATAACCAATATTCATTTTTGTGTATGGTTTAATCCTATCATTTTTAGAGTGTTTTGGTGGATATTTAGAGTGTTTTGGTGGATATTTCTCCCATTCCTTTTGGAATTTTACTCTAGCATTTCAATCCCAATGGAGTGGGCTTCTGTTGAGGGAGTAAGTCTCTTTTTCGGGTGGCAGGTGTCTCAAGAAGGGTTGATTGACCTATTGGTTTGATATTTTCTCCTTGCAATGTCTCCCAAGGCTCAATGTTGAAATTTCCAGTGTTTAATATATAAACTAGCCCATGTAAAGAGGAAAATGCAATGTTGTGATATGGGAACTTCAAGGGCTCGACAAAAGGTGACAAAGTTTACATTTTATTGGAGTTGTTGGCATGAGAAGTGGGAGCAGAATTTTCTGGTGGAGGTATAATAAACATATTGACATATGATCCAGACTCATGTTTGGATTACTCTTGACTGAAACGAACAAAGAGTGAAAATACCTCACACAAAGTTAGGGTGATAAATTTATGGAGCTAGATTTGAATTTGGGGTTAGTTGTTTCTTTGGCTAATATATTAAACAACATCTTAAACCATCTTCAAGAAGTGCCATAATCCCACCCTCAAGCTTCTAGTATGATGGAAAATTCAATTTGCATCTCATCCTCAAAATCATGGAAAATAAGAACTTGACAATCAAAGTTGAAGCAACACACCATATGTTTTATCCTTGCATGGTAAAGCATGAGGTAGGGTTTGTTGGATTTCCACTTATACATGATAAAGCATGAGGCAGAATTTATTGAAGATCATAACATTACTATAAGTTTCTGCTAATGCAAGATACACCTATCATGTCATCGAATGTAAAATTTAAATATAATAGATAATTATATGTATCATTTTAAAATTTTAACATAACAATTTCAAACTCAAAATTACTTTATAATGCTTATTAACTCGTAAACATTTTCTAATACAAAATTACTTATTATTGTTTTAAAAAATTAAAATCATAATTCATACCAACATTATATTTAACCTCAAATACTCATCATAAATCCAAATCATTTTCAATAAATAAAAAGTCTTTATCTCTTTCTTAGTAATAAATATATCCAGATTAACAAAAAATCAAAATGTCAAAGTTACTCATTGCTATCCCTGACGCAAGGCAAGGTATAACATTTAAAAAATGTGTTGACTTTCTATTAATAAAGCCAACAATTGAATAACAATTTAAAAAGTTAACATCACAAATGAAATTAACTAATTATTTTATTTATTTATTTGAATTTTGATTGGTGGAGTGAGCTTCACTCTTATTATGTGATGATGAATTTACATCAAACATCCTACGAACTCTACACTTGTAGTACCACGCCATATCTCTTTTGTGCATAAAATCCCACGGCTGCTGTGAACATGTAGCCTCCGCGGTTTGCTCAACATTTGCTTTCTGCACCTTCTAAATGACCTCCTTGGTGGTTTGCTCAAAGTTTGCTTTCTTCACCTTGTAAATGACAACTTAGTTGAGTTTACATTTATGTATCACTATTTTAGCTAATCTTATCAATTAACACTTTTGTACTTATTTTTATTAATTTTGATATGATGTGTTACTTAATCATTATTAGTAACTATAATGGATCTTTACTTTAATTTTATAGATTCTAAGGTTATTTGGGAATAAATATATTGTGAATATAATTTAAATTTTTATATTCTTTATCAATTACTATATCGAATTAATTTAGATGTATTGTTTTAATTATTTATTAATAATTTTTATTATTAAAAAATAATAAATAAATTTCATATACCATGAATTTGTATAAAATCTAAAAGCTAAAAATTAAAAATTTCCCAAATTTCACATTCACTTTTAGTTTTAGTGAAGTCAAGTTTCCAAAGTACCCGTACAGATCTCACATTGTGGATTTTTATTTCACATTCACTTTTGGTTTTAGTGAACCCACGTTTCCAAAGTAGTTAATTTAAGTATGTCACTTTTATTTTACATTCACTTTTAGTTTTAGTGAAGTGGAGTTTTCAAAGTACCTGTACAGATCCCACATTGTGGATTTTTATTTCACATTCACTTTTGGTTTTGTTGAAGCCACGTTTCCAAAGTACTTAATTTAAGTCCGTCACTTTTATTTCACATTCACTTTTAGTTTTAGTGAAGTCAAGTTTCCAAAGTACCCGCATCCCACATTGTGGATTTTTATTTCACATTCACTTTTAGTTTTAGTGAAGCCACGGTTCCAAAGTACCCATAAAGATCCCACATTGTGGATTTTAAATTTTTTACGTTTAATGTAAAATTTTAAAAATAAATTTAATTTTTAATTTTTTAATTTTTTTTTTCTAATAATAAAAAATTATCAATATTTATAGGTTTTTGGCTTTTGGTGACATAATTTAATGATTTTTTAATTTTTTAAATATGATTTTAAAGTTTAGATATGTAATTTTATATGCTTGGATTTTGTGTTTTTTTAAAGTATTTTGTGTTTTAAATTATTAATATGTTTTTTTAAAGGAGATAAAATTATAGTAGTTATATAAATTAAATGGCTCTATAAACATTTTAGGATACATTTAATATTATCAAACATGAAGAAAAAGAATTAATTAAATTATAATTTTGCTTTTAAATAATTATCCTTTTTATTAAGTATAGAAAAATTAATATATGAATCAAATATATTTACATTTAAAACAACAAGTATCAAAATTCTTGACCATGGTTATTCTTAAGCTATAAATAGGCAGAGAATGTGGACCAGTTCATGAGTAGAGTCATGAAAATAGTCAATCACATCAAACTCATTGGGGAAACTATTACATATCAAAAGATTGTTCAAAAAGTCCTTGAAAGCTTGCTACCTATCTTTTTTGGGGATGTTCATTTACTCTCTTTTAATTAATTTAATTTAAAGTGATGTGGAAGGTGAAAGAGTAAGTACAAATAATATCGTTTTTAAATAAAATAAAAAATAAATATTTGATATTTGATTGAGGGATAGAATAGTTAAAGGTAAAGATTCTCCCAAGATTCTCCCTAACAAATTCTAATTCACAATTTGCGGATCCCAATACTTATTGCTACATAATTCGCAGATCACAATTATGCTACTATAAATTTATGTTAGGTTACTTTATATAGCTTTTATTATAAACTAAATTAGCAAAAATAATTTATATACTAAATTAGTATGATATAGAAAAAAACAATGAATATATAACACTTTAGTACTTATTCTGGTATAATTTCGTATTTCTTAGGTGATGTTTCATTTTAATTAACTAATTTATATTTGCAAAATGAGATTAAAATATTTATCAAATATTTTACAATGTTTTAATGGTCGTGATTTATTTATTTTAATGAATTCCTGAAACTCAAAAATAGTGTTTCACATTTTATAAAACTACAAAATTCTCAAAAATTTTAAATAAAACTGAAATTTTGAGATTACTGTATTTCAATTATATAATCCCTATATATATATATATATATATATATATATATATATATATATATATATATCTGTGTGTGTATATCATTAAATAAGAAATAAGCATATAACTTATATTCAATGTTAAACAACTATACTAGAGTTTTGTATGGAAAATAAAGTTGTATTGATACCTTATATTTTTTGAAATGTAATAGAATTGAGTTAATCATGATTTTATTTTGAGAGTTCCAAGTTTACCAAACACAAATAATGTGTACCAAACACAAATAATAGACACTTAGAGGCTAATGTGATAAGAAACTTACAAGTTCAATAATAAATATGCAAATAAAACTATGTTCTTGATAAACTATTAATAAAATATTTATTCTATTATTGTTTTTACTTTAATTTAATTATATTCAAATTAAGAAGCAATTGGAATATGGTAATTGGTTTATACATTTCAAATTTCAATAATTAAACTAAATGACAAAAAACACTAATTATACAACCATATTTTTAAAAAATTAAAAACTCAATTCACAATAACATTACATTTAACCTCAAATCCCCATAATAAAACTAAACTATTTTTGAGGTGAATAAATAAATCCAAAGCAAAAATGTGAACACCATCATGATAAAAGGCATACGGGACGTGAGTAGGTACGGTGGTCGATAATATTTGGAGCCCGTAACTCTGACCGTTGAAGTCTATGTAGCTCTAGCTTTGACTGTCGTTGAATTTTGCTTTTGACACGTCTTAGTACCAAGTGGTTGGGGTTAATAACGTGAAAGCATACTAACAATAATAATGCGTACATGTATTCACATGCCCCACAAATTATAAAAGCGTTTTTATTGGTCTGCCCAATAATTTTAATAGAATTACAACTATGATGTGAGTGTCCAATATTTAATAATAAAATATATTAAAATAATGTTGGTTTTAAAAAGCAGTTGTTTATAATGAGACTTTTTGGAAGTCTTTCCGGTGGGTTTTTCGGTCAAAATCCGGCAGTAATTTTTTGGAATCACAAGTTTGATAGTTAGTTTCTGCACAATCAAAGCGTCCTAGGGGTTTTTCAGGGTGCTGAATCCAAATATGCACTTTAAAAACCATTTTAACTACAACAAATCAAGATTTAACCTCAATTTCTTCAGCCGGATTCTGTCACCGGAATCTCCAAAAAGTCGCATTATAAACAACTCCTTTTAAAAATAATAATAGCAATAATGTAAATATTAATAATTAAAATAATAGTGTTTATATGGGGTAGCTCAAATGGCAATGACCTTGGAAATGAAATCTCACCTAACCCTAGATCTTGGGTTCGATTCTTGTGCTACCCTCCCCAGAAATGGGGTGAGTAGCAGACATGTAAAAACTCGAAAATGAAAAGGTCCTACCTAAACTTACCAAAAAAAAAAATATTAAAATAATAGTAGTAGTGTAAATATTAATAACTAAAATCATAGTAAACATTTGCTTGTTATTATTCCTTGCCATAGCAGAGTAATAACATATTCAAAAAAATATTGATGTTGGTCAACATTAATTTTAAATTTATAAAAAATTAAATGATTTTATCTAATGTTTACTCGTAGAAAAAAAATATTTTACTTATTTTATTTTAATATATTTATTTCAATTTTAATTGATTCACCTCTTATTTTACAATGATTACATTGTATCACAAAATCTGTAATTTGTTCTACTATAAAATCTTTTGTTGTACCAATATAATTAATAAAAAAACAATAATTATAGTACAACTCACAATAAAGAATTGGTATCACTTCATTCTATATATCAACTCTACAACAATTAACAAGAAATAAAACATTTTCATCGTTTCACTTTTATGTTAACATTTTAATTTCTTCTATATTTCTTCAAATTTCTAGTTTTACTACCACAATATTTAAGTTTTTACCCCACAAACTAGGTGGAGTGCCATTATTATCAAATTTGATGATTTGACATTGTAGTAGCATTTGGTTTCTACCCCACAAACTAGGTGGAGTTCCATTATTATCAAATGTGATGATTTGACATTGTAGTAGCTTCTGAATGAATGCGGAAAATGTGCATCCTTATTGCTGTGTCTAATGATGTAAAAATTCTGAAGCTTTGTCGTTTAATTGGGATACAGTGACTCTTAGTCTTACGTTGGAGTTTTAGGTCGTAATTAGTTTTACATTAGAGGTTTCAACCATCTAAAATGCCAGGAGTATAGAACTTCGTTTGTGGTCAATGTTAGTGGAGCTTTGCGAGGAAAATTCATTAATATTCTTTCGATAAATTTTTTATAACATTCAGGAACAAACTTCCTGAGCAAAATTCATTAATATTCTTTCGATAATTTTTTTATAATTTTCATATTTTGTGAACTCATAACTATATTTAGTGCCCGGAGACACCCGGCATTGTCTTGAAATAGTGCCACAAAACATAAAAATATTGTGCTGAAAACGATGTAGTCCCTATGGCAACGATGGAGCATAATTACATGTCCTATATCACACTAATCAATATTTTAGCTCCATTTTGTATACCATATTAATCAATATTTTAGGAGTTATAGTTAGTTTTATTTTTCATGCTAATTAATACAGGAGTAGTATATGTCACTGTTATATTTACTAAAATCCAAAAGTGACATATACTACTTTGCATTAATACAACGATATAATTGCAATTATATAACTTAGAAACATTGATCACCCATTATTATTCCTGCCATAGTAGGGTATTAACGTATTCAAAAAATATTGATGTTGACATTAGTTTTAAATTTACCAAAAATTAAATGATTTTATTTCATGGTTACTTTTGAAAAAATATAATTTATTTTATTTTTATTTTTTTTAAATATATTTATTTCAATTTTGATTGGTTCACTTTTTATTTTACAATGATTACATTGTAGCATGAAATATTTTGATGTACCAATATAATTAATAAAAAACAAAAATTATAGTACAACTCACAATAGAGTACGGTGTCACTTCATTCTATATACCAACTCTACAATTAATTTTATGTTTGCAATTAACAATCAACGAGAATAAAGAAAAAAAATATTAATAATTGTATGTGGTAAGAACATTATAAAATTATATTTATAGGTGCTCATTAAGGCGAGAGTAACCAATGATGACATAATAAGTTAAAACATGTGATAGAGAGAATAGGGCATCTCATTACACTTCGTGGAATAAAGATAACCAGAACAGCCATAAGCATGGGCTTAAATGTCTCACATGTTTGTTTCAGTTTTTCTTTAAAAACTAGATTTGTTATGTGAACGACAAGAACACCTGGTTACAAATCTTACATGCTTATCGCTTTTTTTAATGGAATTTTAATTGTAATTTGATTATTTAAATAGACATGAGTAACTATTATATTAATTTTTAATAAATTTATTATTAAATAAATATATTTTAAAAATAATTATAATTATTATTATTCCTTGCCACAAGAGAGTAATAACTTATTAAAAAAAATATTGATGTTGACATTAATTTTAGATATACTAAAAATTAAATGATCTTATCTAATGTTTTCTTTTGAAAAAAAAATTATTTTTACATTTTTTTTAAATATATTTATTTCAATTTTGATTGGTTCACTTCTGATTTTACAATGATTACATTGTACCACAAAATCTATAATTTGTTATACCATAGAATATTTTGTTATATAAATGTAATTAATAAAAAACAATAATTACAGTACAGCTCATAATAAAAGTACTGGTGTCACTTCATTCTATATACCGACTCTAAAATTAATTTAATAAAATTGTCAAATCATTCTATATATGAGCTAATCAACACAAACTCAAGCAATAATGAAAATTGACTAATCCACTCATAAGGAGTTGCTTGAAAATTGACTAATCAACTCATAAGGAGTTGCTTGAAAATTTACTAATCAACTCATAAGGAGAATATCGAGAAGTATGTGATCTATTATTAATATTAATTGGAGCATCGTCTGTATATTTGGCAAAAGAAAAAAAAAATGAATGTATTTTTAAAGAAACTATTCCTCTCCATCATTTCGCATAATCTCAAAGATAATTTTTGGGTGTTGCAATTCTTTTGAAGCACAAACTTTGAAAGTAACTGTGACCGCAAAGAATACCGATTGTGCAAGTGCGAAGAGAGGTATCTAAATGGATGATGAAGAACACAAGCTTGTACGAGAGCATTAAGTTTAAAGGCTTTGAAATTTATTTAACAAATAAAAAGGGGCACGATGAATTCTATTTTAGAAGACAACCCTATTCACGGCAGCTACGAACTTGTAAATTTGTTTTCATAATACGAAAAAGGTATTTACAATTTTGTTTGAATGACTTGCATTAACCAATTTATTGAAAAAAAATTAACATTTTAAAATAATATGTGCTAAAATTTAGAAGTATTTGTTAATACATTTATTTTTGTATTTATGATAAAGTATATGAAATATTTATTTGAGAAATTATTTATGTAAATAAATTTATGTTACCTTAGAGTTCAAAATCATATGGTGCTTTTCTTAGTTTGGTATCTTGGTTTCATAAAAATAGACATCTCATATCCTTATAGCATGAAATAGCTTAAATTTAAATATGACATTTGTAATTAATTTGCAAAGTGAATTTCTAATTAATATGTAATTTGAAGAGTCTTTGAATTTTTAGATGGTATAAAGATTGTTAAAATAATTTATTTATAATGTCACCTAATTTAATATATTTATTATATTTTTAATTTAAAATAATTAAATAAATTAAATTAAAGTATTAAGTGTATTATATTTTTCAATCCACATTATTATTGTTTTGATTTTTTAAAGTGAGAGCAATTAGAAGTATTTAAATAACTCACAAAAGTTATTTTGATTTTTTCTTATGTTTTAAATTTCCATCTATTATTATTTTTTAAGCTTTATCCACGATATTAAATTTGTGTCATTATGATTTTTTAAACAATTTTAATAACAAAATTATTAATATTTTAATTATATTTATTCTTATTTAAATTAAGCAATAGTACTCACTACTAATGATACAAATTTAATATTGTACATAAAGCTTAAAAAAATAATAATAGATGGAAATTTAAAACATTAAAAAATTATAATCGTACAAATTTAATATCGTGGATAAAGCTTAAAAAAATAATAATAAATGAAAATTTAAAACATCAAAAACTAATTAAAAATAACTTTGGTGAATTGTTTAAATAATTTTAATTACTCTTACTTTAAATTGCACTACAAAACCAATTTTCCAAATAATATAGATTGGTGTCTTCAACTTTCTGACTCATTTATGAAAGCCTATCCAAATCATTTACAATGCAGTAAGAATCCCAAAGTGAAACATTCTATGGCAATTTAAGATTTCGATATCAAGCTTAAAAAATAGTCAATATAAATATCTTGTAGATACAAGTTTAACAACAGATGAAACTAGCATAGGAATAATGTTTTACCTCTATCAACAAATCAATCAAGATTGCCCTCATTTTCTCATTGATTTCAACATGCCTTGTCATATAATCTGGAGGTATGCAGCTAATGGTCTGGACATATGGACATATCGTGCTACAAACTTTTACTGAAAAGAAAATAAAAAATTACCTTAAGATTCCCAAAAAATTGTAATAATTGACAGAGAGACACACCTCAATCTTCTGATAGAATTTATATATATCTTCAACATATTCAACAACTTCCAATTGATTTTCATGGTCTTGATAGAGCAAAGTGGCAGTCGTTGTATGCATCCTGAAATTACGCTTATCAAGATTATTGAACTTTTTTTATCCTATTTACATCATAAATATACACAAAGATATCTGAAGTTTATAACACTTGCTAGTAATTTGATGTGGACGTGGGTACTTAAAATAAGCAAGAATATCTACAAAGCAACCCTTGTTCAAATACAATAGTTAGTTCATACATTTCAAAATTCAATAATTGAACTAAGTGGCAGGGAAACACTAGCTATACGACCTTGTTAAAAAAAGTGTTGGAAGTGTAAAAAAAACTTATAGTAAATTTAATCATTATCACCACAATTCTAAAATTCATAATTTTAAGAAAGCATTCAAACATTACAAACTTAAGTTTTGATGATATATTTCAGACAAAAAAAAATAATTGTATTTAAAAAAATGTTTCGAAATAGAATAATAATTATAATTGATTCACAAATTGAAAATAAAAAATAAATGCTCATTGATATTAATATTTATTTGTAGTTTTTTAATTTAATTCTATACATTATATATATATATATATATATATATATATATATATATATATATATACATACACATTAGTGTGATAATATGTATAGGCCCATTCTCGGTAGGTGTAGTCATTTTGATTAATCTAAAAATTAATAGATTAAATATGGATTGCAATGAATAGAGAAATATCAATAATTGTTGTAGCTTTTTATTACAATAGAAATTGAGACAAAGAAAATATAAGTTTTTTTTGTTAGTAGAATAAATACATACGTTGAATCTAGAGGTTATGGATCTTCTCTATACATTTAGAATTTTGAAAATGTTCTTGAGTGCAACGCATGAAATTCTAGTTACAAATTTTTTAGAGTATGTTTATGGAAAGTTTTTGATTCAAAGAGTACACTCTGAACTATTTATGTTTCAAAATAATTGTATGTTTAAGAAGAACTAAGCCATTATTAGACGTGTAAACAATTTTGTATACTCGTCAATTATAAAATAATGATTATTGTAGTTGTTGACACACAATATCATAAACCTTGTGGAACCAAAGAAGTTCATTACCAAATTTTTAGAAAAAAACAAAATAGGTTTTCCATGGTGGTTACCATAGAATTATTGAGAAATGTTAGTGTTTCCATGCATTATTATTTCGAATGCATTATTTTCTTGTAGAGACCTGGACATTGCAGTCTTTTCAAATGGCTATAGCTAGTGTGAGTAGGCATATTTATCCTCTATGATGTAATAGATGTATGCTACACCACTCCCATTGCTATATATATGGAATATTCTTATGTTTTTTATGTAATAATAAAATATTAAAATCTCTCTCTTGTAGAGAGCTTTTAATTTTGCAATATTTTTGGTATAAAATCTTAGGTTTAGAGTGAGAGATATTAGAAAGAAAGAGATAGATTCCATCTATCCTTGCCAATATGGTGAAGAGATTTTGAGAGGATATTATCATTTGTGTTAAGAAGAATTAAGATACAAATTGAGGGTTTAAGAAAAGGTGTCATGACAATGGGAAGATGATGCTAGCAATTCCTAAAAGAGCCATTATCAATTGCTACCCTAAAACATACCAAGGGAAAAACTATTTAAATATCCATGAAATAAGAGATTGTAAAAAAATAGAGCATGAGGTTATTATTGTTGGTGTTGAGAAGAATTGAGATAGGAATTGAGGGTTTAAGCAAAGGCGTCACAACTATGAGAAGATGATTCTCATGATTCATAAAAGAGTCATCATCAATTGCTAGGTTAAAAGATACCAAGGGAAAAAATGTTCAAATACCCATGAAATAAGAGATTGTTAAAAAAAAGAGCATGAGGTAACTTTTTCATAATAAATTTCATGGAAAAATATGCTTTAAGTCTAACCAAGAGATCACTAAAAACTCGAGCAAGAGGTAAATTTTTTGTGATAAATTTTATGTCCACTATGATCTAATTCCTTTTTGTATTTTGTTTGCTTTCCTTTACTTATATTGTATTGACCATTTTGGTGGTACCTCATCTGTTAGGTCCCTATACTACTAGTGTAACCCCTTATTGTTATTAGTACAACCCCCTTATTATATTGTTGTACCCATGTAGTCCCCATATTGTTACTATTGTACCCCATAGAAGCCCACTATTGTTATTATTTTGCGCTTACATTATTATTGTTATGTCAGCTCTGATTATATTATGACCCCTTAGACTCCTATATATAGAAAAGAGGTCTTGTCATTTTTATCATCGAAGAATTGTTCATTTGTGTAATGTAAAGGAGGTTTCCCCCTCGAAGAGGCTTATTTCTAAGGCATTCATCTATCTTTTATATCTTTTTGTGTGCTAGTTTCATAACATTTGGTATCAGAGCTTTGGATTATAGGGTTTTGCTGCTCCAAACAGGTCATCATGGTATTTTTGCCATAACTTTTTTCTGCGACATCCCAGAAGCTAAAAAAAACCCTGTTTGAGAAGAAATCTCGCTAAACCACACATTCGAATTTCAGATCTTGTCTCGCTATAGTTTCAGAGATATGATATGAGGAAGTTAGGATTTTTTCAAGCTCCAGAATTTCATCTAAAATAGCTCATCGTGGTATTTTCACTATAACCTTTTCAATACAAAGTTTTAGAAGCTATAAAAAAACCGATTTGAGAAGAAATAGTTCTAAATCTCGGGTCCAAATTTCAGTGCTTGTCTCAATATATTCTCGGATATATGATCTGAGGAAGTTAGGGTTTTTGCAGACTCCCGAATTACATCCTAAACAGGGGACCTTGGGAAAATCATCATAACTTTCTCTCTGAGCAACAAATTGAAATTTTGTAAGAAGTTACAGAAAGTGGACGAACTGTAGTTTGTTGTGCATAATTTTCAGATCTGAAGGTCGAAACAGTGACACATGTGACGTCATACAAGTTTTCTCTACTGAAACATTATATAATCAAGTCATCTTAGGATATTGGGCATAACTCTTTCTTGGAGAATCAAATTCTGATCAGAATTGTGGGGTTAGAAAGAGGACTCAGAGGGCTACTGCATGAGACAATTTTAGAACTTTGAGACTTGAAAGTATAGAGTTACAACCATTTCAGATCGAGATCCTGAAATCAAGAAAGGGCGATATGAGGAAGTTTGATGGAAAGGATCTAGTAAATTGGATACTACAGATGGAGCAATATTTTGACCTACATGGTGTACCACTGTTACAAAGAGAAACACCTTCTTTAGCTAATTGATAAAACTCAAGCAAAAGTGTCTAATGGCAGAGCACATTGAGGACTTTGAAAAATTGAATATAAGGGAAAATGATATTCCAGAGAAGCAAAGGATTGATGTCTCTATAGGGACCTTAAAGGATAACATTCAACATAAGGTTCGTCTTTGGGAACCTGATTCATTGGAGAAGGCATTCAAGTTGGCAAGAAAAGAGGAAAGAAAAATTATGGAAACAAGGAATTCTACCACTCACAAGTATAAATATGTAAGTGTTGTTTCTCCTAACTTCCACAACCTACAAGGGTGACACCACAACAATCGGAAGAAAAAAGAGAAAAATGGCTTTTTTACGATTGTGAGAGCAAATGCACTAAAGGTCATAGGTATGTTGAGAGGAAATTATTTTACATAGATTATGAAGAGGGGGAAAATGATCAAGAAACATCAAAAGAAGAGGATATACACCAGGAACCAACCCTAGAGAAAGAAGAAATGAATCTGACCATATCTTGAAAAGGATTGGCAAGAATTACCTCCTCAAACTCTCAAGATAGAAGGACATATCAAGAAGAAAAAGGTTCAAGAAGTGAAAGATCACATCGAGAAAGAAGAAATGAATTCAACCATATCTTGTAATGAATTGGCCAAAATTACCACTCCTCAAACTATAAATATAGAAGGACATATCAATAAGAACATTGTTCAAGAAGTGAAAGATCACATCGAGCATCAAGAAATGAATCTTACCATATCTTGTAAAGCATTGGTATAAATTACCACTCCTAAAACTCTAAAGAGAGAAGGACATATCAAGAAGAAAAAGGTTCAAGCAGTGAAAGATCACATTGAGTATCAACAACAAGTTCTCCAACTTTTAAAGGATAACACCACTTTGGTGCATAATCGAATGAAACAATAGGTAGATCAACATCGCAGTGAAATTTTTTTTGATGTAGGTGATTGGGTATTTTTATGGCTACATCTCAAGCAAGCTATTTATGAGAAGGAAATGTTGGCAATACTACATGCACTTAAGAAATGGCGACCTTACCCAATGGGAAGACACTTCAAGGTAAAAATGGATCATGATAGTCTTAAATACTTTTTAGAACAAATATTATCTTTAGAAGAACAAAAAAAATGGGTCACAAATATGTTGGGTTATGACTTTGACATCATCTATAGAAAAGGGAAGAAAATTTTTGTTGCAGATGCACTCTCAAGAAAGGATGAGGATGTGGAAGCATTGTTTTGTGCTATTTCTATTATCCAACTAGATTGGATAAGTGAAATAAGGGATCAATGGAAGAAGAATGAAGAAGTGTGGCCACTCATTCAAAATTTGCAGAAGATCCCAATTCAAACAATATTGCCAGAACTTGAAGAGGAAGGAAAAATCATATTAGAACATGGAGCAGTCATAGAAACAAAAACCCAACAACTACGAAATTGATTAATTTTAGAGTATCTCATCAAGTGGAAGAACTTACCCGCTAAAGATTCCACATGGGAGGACAAGAATTTTATACAAAAGCATCAAGAACTAATCAAGCATTCAGGACAACACTTTTTGAAGGAGAGGGGCATATTAGGCCCCTATACTACTAGTGTAACCCCTTATTGTTATTAGTACAAGCCCCTTATTATATTTTTGTACCCATGTAGTCTCCATATTGTTACTATTGTCCCCCATAAAAGCCCACTATTGTTACTATTGTGCCCTCACATTATTATTATATAGAAAGGAGGCCTTGTCATTTGTATCATCCAACAATTGTTTATTTGTGTAATGTAAAGGAGGTTTCCCCCTCGAAGAGGCTTATTTCTGAGGTGTTCATCTATCATTTCTATCTTTTTGTGAGTTGGTTTCATAACATTTGGTATCAGAGCTTTGGATTCTAGGGTTTCGCTGCGCTAAACAAGTCGTCATGGTATTTTCTCTATAACTTTTTTTCTGCGACGTTTTAGAAGAAAAACAACAAACCCATTTGAAAATAAATCTTTTTGAACATCACTTCCAAATGTCAGATCTTGTCTCCCTACATTTTTGGAAATATGATGAGGAAGTTATGATTTTTTGCAAGCTACATAATTTCATCTAAAATAGGTCATCGTGCTATTTTCGCTATAACATTTTCGCTACAAAGTTTCAGAAGCTAAAGAAAAAACCCATTTGAGAAGAAATTATTCTGAAGCTTGGGTCTGAATTTTAGATCTTGTCTCGCTATATTTGTGGATATATGATCTAAGGAAGTTAGAGTTTTTGCAGACTCCCAAATTACATCCTAAACAGGTGACCTGGGGAAAATTGTTGTAACTTTCTATGTGAGCAACAAATTGAAATTTCGTAAGAAGTTATAGAAAGAGGATAGACTATAGTTTTCTGTGCATAATTTTCAGATCCGAATGTTGCAACAGTGACATGTGGCACATCGTACAAATTCGCTCCACTTAATAATTATATAATCATGTCATCTTAGGAGAATGGGCATAACTCTTTCTTGGAGAATCAAATTCTTATCAGACTTGTGGGGTTAGAAAGAGGACTCAGAGGGTTACTGCAGGAGACAACTTCCGAACATTGAGATCTGAAAGCACAGAGTTACAGTCATTTCAAGATCGAGCTCCTGAAATCAGGAAAAAGTGATATGAGGAAGTTTGATGGAAAGGATCCAGTAAATTAGATACTACAGATGGAGCAATATTTTTATCTACATGGTGTACCACTTTTACAATAGGTATGTATTGCATCTTCATATTTAGAACTGGATCAATTTTTATGGTATAAAAGTCTTTTTTCTCGTAAACAACTTGTTCCGTGGTAAATTTTCACAGAGGAAATGATAGCACATTATGAGGATACAAAGAGCAACACCTTCTTTAGAGCAACACCACAACAATTGGAAGAAAATATAGAAAAAGGGCTTTGTCACAATTGTGATAACAAATACATTAAAGGTCATAAGTGTGCTAAGAAGAGATTATTTTACATTGATTGTGGAGAGGAGGAAGAAAATGATAAAGAAACATCAAAAGAAGAGTATATACACCAGGAACCAACCCCAGAGAAAGAAGAAATGAATCCGACCATATCTTGTAAATCATTCGAAAGAATTGCCACTCCTAAAACTCTCAAAATAGAAGGACATATCAAGAAGAAAAAGGTTCAAGAAGTGAAAGATCACATTGAGAAAGAAGAAATCAATCCAACCATATCCTGTAATGCATTGGAAGGAATTACCTCTCCTCAAACTATCAATATAGAAGGACATATCAAGAAGAAAAATGTTCAAGAATTGAAAGATCACATCGAGTCTCAAGAAATCAATCCGACCATATCTTCACCACTCCTCAAACTATCAAGATAGAAGGACATATCAAGAAGAAAAAGGTAAGAGTGTTGATTGATTCGGGCAGTACCCATAATTTTATTGATTGTAAGATAGCCAAGGAATTGAATTGCTTCCTATATCCAGGACCCGAGTGTCAAGTGATGGTTACAAGTGGAGGAACCATAAATTTCTCTGGAAATTTCCATAATATGAAGCTATCCATGGGGGAATATGTATTGAATAGCCCAATGCTTTCCATTCCAATGGGTGGCGCTAATGTTTTACTAGGAGTCCAATGGCTACAATCTTTGGGTACGATAGCTTTTAATTTCAAGAAATTTTCTTGAAATTTTTTTGGGAAGGAAAGGATGTTGAATTGAGGGGTATAGAAGGAAACCCTAGAAAGATAATCAACTCTAATAGCATGAAAAAGCTTCTAAATAAAGAACAACAGGGTGTGATTGCACAGTTATGTTCACTAGAGGATCACACATCGAAATCATGTATTTCTCCAGATCTCCAAAACGTTTGGACAATCATTCCAAGGTATTTGAGACTCCCAAAGGCCTCCCACCTATAAGTGATCATGATCATGCTATTCATTTCATTCCATGAAGTGTTCCTCCAAACATCAGGCCTTACATATATCCATATGCCCAAAGGAGTGGGAACTCATTCAAAAGTTGCAGAACATCCCAGTACAAACAGTATTGCGAAAACTTGACAAGGAAGGAAAAATCATATTGAAACCTGAAGTAGTCACAGAACCGAGAAATCAAAATCTATGAAATAGATCAATTTCAAAGTATCTCATCAAGTGGAAGAACTTACCCGCTGGATATTCCACATGGGAGGATAAGAATTTATAGAGAAGCATCAAGAACTACTCAAGCGTTTAGGACAACACTTTTTTAAGGAGAAGGGCATGTTAGGTACCTATACTACTATTGTAACCCCTTAATGTTATTAGTACAACCACCTTATTATAATGTTGTTCCCATGAAGTCCCCATATTGTTATTATTGTGCCCCATGGAAGCCCACTATTGTTATTATTGTGCCCTTACATTATTATTGTTATGTCAGCTCTGATTATATTATGACCCCTTAGACTCCTTTATATAGAAAGAAGGTCTTATCATTTGTATCATCTAAGAATTTTTCATTTGCGTGATGTAAAGGAGGTTTCCCCCTCGAAGAGGCTTATTTCTAAGGCATTGATCTATTTTTTCTACCTTTCTGTAAGCTGGCTTCATAACATCATTAGTAAGTGGTTATCTACAATTTTAAAAATAAGAAAATATTAGAGAGATAAAAAAATATTATTTATTAAGTTCATAAGATGGAAATTCCTTTGGAAAATTCATATTTAAATGAACAAACCTTGAAGCTAGATGGGGAAACTATGCAAATCGGAATTTTAAGGTGCATCATTTAATCGAAGGGAATAATATTTGGTAACCACATCTAAAGAATAAGTTGAACCAATAGCTATGTTAACCTCAGTTTAGGAATGGGAGCGATGAGACACCGAAACAAATGTTTTAACACTCCCTCCCACCCCCTTGTACTTTCTTTGGTTGTGGGAGGTGTTACCTATTGAATTTACTTGACCTCCAAGGTCTATTATGAAGATAGGGTCACAAAAAACCTCTTTTTACAACTTCTTTAAATATCAAAACTAATGGACCATTTTATTAATCTCATTGACACATTTTTTGGCAATATAAATTTTATCTCAATCTGACTCCTAGATTGAAATTTATTCCCTCTTGAGCTTTAGTCAATCAAATTAGGCCACATCAGCATTGAATGCCACATGGCATCCAAGTATAGTCCACATGGAACTACCACATCATTACTACATCGTTTCATGCAACCTTGTATTGCTATGTGGCATTCACATGGCTACTGCCACATCATCTAAAGTGTGAGGCCCACAGGGTCCTCCTCCTTGTGTTTGTTAGACTTTCACTATAACATGAATTTTGGCCCATATCCCGATTTTGGTGGGTGTCCTTAAATCCACATCACACTAGACTAGAACAATACTCCATTTCCCATTCTCCTCTCCCTTCATTAATAAGTCTTCAAAACTAGGTAGTGGGCAACGAGGTTTGGGGTTCCATGTCAGAACCAGGTCCACCTCATATTTCTCAAGTAAATTACCACCCCAAGCATTAAGTGTGAACCAAGAGAGGAGAGAAGTGGGTAGTGTGTGGTGGTAAGTTTTATGTGCCAAAGGCCCTTAACAAATACTTGAAGCATTTTTTTATTAAGGGTGAGTTTTGGTTTCAGGCTCACCAAGTTAACTCATAGTAGGTTAAGGGTGTCTCTCGGGTAAACAAGCATTGTAGATCGAGTATGCACTACAAACACACCAAAAAAACATAGTAACCATTTAACAAAGGCCCATGAAGGGAGTTCCAATGCTAAACACCCCACCTGTTAGCCCACCACAGAGCTGGGGGCCCCCGAAGTGAACCTAGGTCATTGATCTGCACTGTTGTAATAAGGTTGACCATAAATAGAGACTGATCCGATAACGATGGTTGGTATTGTGAATTGGTAGCCTAAGATAAAAAAAAATTCTCATCAGTTGTTAGCTTCATCTACTGCCATTTCTTGATTTTGAAATGAAAACAACAATGACATCAATAGGAAATAGGCGGCCTCATCACTTAATGGACTCGAAAAAAATAATTATTCCCGATGGTTTCCCACCCCATTTGTCATCATCATCTGATTGTGAAACACAACACAAGGATAACACCAATGGGTGGTCCTAGCTTAGCAAACTTGACAAATAGAAATATTCTCGACAATTTTTATCATAGAACAACTGTCATCGCCCGCTTCATGTTACGTTGTGTATGTGTTATAATGTTGAGTGGTGGAAGGTAAGAAATAGAGAAGAATTCCACTGGGCCAAGGTTCCATCATAGACCTACACTCAACCCCTTCTAAGTTTAGATCCTCACATCACCAGATGCATTCCATATTAAGAGAAATATATTTAGCCTTGATATGGTTTCACTTAAGAGTACAATTTGATCCTGGATAAGATATGGATTCCTACTAAAACATTGAAGGAAGATAAATTCAAGGAAGTTCACTAGAGTTTTTTGAAGACAAGGGAATCTGCCTAGAACATCAATTTTGTGAGATAATGGCCAAGTCCTAAGAACCATCCTTCTAAGGCACTAAGCCATGCTCGAAGTTCTATAGAACCCAATTTACATTAGATCCTAAAAGAGACAAAACATGGCTCCAAAGGAAAAGTGGCGCAAGTTCAAGTATTTTAACTTTACTAGCTATTATAATTAGGAAGTTTCTTCAGTGAGATAGTATATAATGCTTAAGTATGATAGTGAGTTACCCAATTCATAAACATGTCAAATAATTAAAAACAAATGTAATAATAGGTTAATCAAGTGATCACAGACAATCAGTCACAATCATATAAGTAATCTTGCAATCATGAATATGATAACAATCACATAGTGCCATGAGTTATATATAACCATATAAATATATGAGACAACGTGTCCACAATGGATCATGTAGTGGGTTCAATAACCTTTCATGATTAGTACCAAACCATAAATCAACCAATAACATACTAGGAAAATTCATCATCCATATTTCTAACAGATATAATTCATTATACTTATATGAATAACTTGAAATAGTTGGAAACTGAAGCAGGGACATCCACTCTCCACCCAACCATAGGCAAGATATTTTGCAACCTCTCTTGCAACTGACCACCCTTTAGCCACATCCAAAGTCCAAGGAGATGCTTAAATAAGGGAAATTTCTCACCAATGGTTTGGTCAAATAATTAGGACATGGAGTTTTTTTAACTAAGTGAGTCATCGACTACTCTTTTGAAGTAGGCACCCTAGTGACTCACTTAATCTCCAAGCTTCAAACACAAGGATTCACCCAAATTCAAGGAAGAGATGAGTTTTTTAGTTTTTGAGGATTGAATCCACTATATTGGTGGTTTAATAGCCAATTGGAAAGCACTTAGTGGTTCATCAATTAACAAGAAATTACTAAGTCGTTCATCAACCAAGGTAAGAATCCATTGGTGTAGTTAATGGTTGAACAAGAAATTAGTGGTTCATGACCCAAAGGCAAGCACTAAGTAATTCATTATCCAAACTGCAAGAACTAAGTGGTTCATCACCCAGAGGAAAACACTTAGTGGTTAAATTTCAATCCGTAAACTATAGATTAGAAACATGGGCTCACAAAAGGATTTTAGTGGCCTCAAGCATAATTTAGTTAGTTACACATTGTAACAGTCCCTCCCGCCCCCTTAGGATTATTCCCAACTAAATAGGAGGTGTTGCCTTCAACTAACCCAACCTCCATAGTTTCATTATGGAAATGGGTTATTATATTCCTTCTCAACCAAAATGTGTGGAACTCACTTTGGATAACACCATTGCATTGAGATCATCAATAGCTTTCCAACAATGTTTAACCTTTATCTCAATCCGACTTATGGATTGAAAGTTATGCCCATTTGAAGTTTCGACCCCATAATCCTTCCACATTAGTAATGATTTGCCACGTCATACTCACATGGCACTTCTTCCTCATGTGAAGTCCACTATGGTACTGCCATGTCACAAAGCCTTAGTGTTATCGCACCCTACATTAATTGTTAAGAATGACACCCATTATATCCTCCATGACGTGCCATACATTTTGGCATCAATTATCAAGGAAATTTTTCCCCATGGCTTATGTCTCCTTTGCACTTTGTGGTAGAATTAGATAACACACACCTCTGTGGCCCCAAACTTCACAGTGACATGGCTTCTAGCCATGGGTGTTACCTTAATAACACAACATAAAACTCACAAACCTCTATAAATTTTCATAAACTTCAAATGATAGATTGTAAGTCTTAAGAATCAATGAAATCTCTTTACTTTGGGATAGAGCCAATCTTGCATGGAATTGACCATATGAAGATGGATAGTTCACATAACAAATTGGTGATATTGTTGTGATGCATCATTTTTTTGAAAAGGAAAAATACTAGAGTGGACACATTAGTTATAGATATTTTATGCCTGAATATATATCTTTCCAATAAAGTCATCTAGTCATAGCAACTTAGATCAGTCTCACATCAGTCAAAGTGAAGGCAAGTGAACCAAGGAGACGGAAGATGACAGAATTTGACCATGAATGCATTATGGAGATGGAAGATGATAGAATTTGACCATGAACGCATTATGGAGACTTGCATTACCTATCACCCCTTGTCTAGATGAGTAGAATAAGTGATGTAGGTGCATAGGTTGAGCACAAAAATTGATGAAGTCTGGATAAGAGCTTACCAATGTGATTGGATGGCCACTTGGTAATGCTGGGAGGAAATTTTAAATGTTTTATAAGAAACTGTAAATATTTAAATTCGGAAGTGAGTTTTGATTTTTATTAGAATAAGTTGTAGAAGGTATTTTCTGATGTAAATTTTAGTTTTTAGTTTCCCCTTTTTTGTGGAGAAGGGGAAACAATTCACATTGTGTGACTCTTGGTTATCATAGTACATTCCTTTTGGGAAACAATAAAAAGAAAGAGTGTTTGAGAAGAGTAGGTGAGAAGAGAAGCTCCCAGATGAAGAGAAGAGAGAGGGAAAGAAGAGAGGAACTCATTGTTTCTCTATGCAACTACAATCCCAAGTTTGTAGGCTTGCTTGTACTTTCTAATATGTGTGAATTGAAAGTATTTCTTTGTGTTAGTGGCATAAATGAAAATAAATTTTAAATTTTAAATTGCGTGCTTGCTAAATGGTTGAGATTGAATCAAATTCATGTGATTAACCAATTTGATTTCTGTGTGTGGTCTCATGGTTTCTATTCTCGTGCATTTGTTCATTTGAATATTACTCATTTTTAAATCTTATAACTTGTTGAACCAATTTATAAAAAATAAATATGAACATAGTAGCTTTAATCATTGCGTGATTGTTCATTTATCATTGGTATTATTGTTGCAATGGTTCGAAAACCCTGTGGGGTAGTGTTCATTGTGTTTGTGCGCAGTGGTTACATGGTATTTACAAGGATTGGAGTGTTGTTACAAAAATAAAGTACCCCTTTTGGAATTCTAAAAAAAAACAAAAACCTCTTTGACTGATTTTTTTTCATTGGAAAATTTGTTATGGTGTTGCAAATATTGATGAAGGAAAGCACATGAGATAGTTCACTGTGTCAAGGAGACAATCTAGGAAAGAGTTGAAGTCATTTCATCTTCCCCAAAATCACAATACATGATTTTAACAGGTGCTAAGAAATCATTTTGTAGCGATGGAACAATAAATTAAAAAACAAGCACTAGAAAATCATTTCATAGCAACTAGATAGAAAATTTTCAGGACTTGGCCTACCTGTTGCACAATTTGTTTAAGTTGAAGCATATGTAGTTGGATTTATGAAACGAGGTAAGATTGTTGAGGGAGGGTGAGAGAAAAATCTCTGATGTAATTTATCATAATAAATTCATATTCTTATATTGAATTCCTATGTTAAATGTTTCATGAAATATTGTTGAATTGGATGTAAATACGGAGCTGTATGGGTGGAGTAGATTTCGGATATTGGTGTTGGGGTGACTTATGTGCCACGAAGTGGTATCAAAGCCTGAACACTCTTTGGTGATGAGATTAGAAAAACCCAACAAGCAGGCAATGTTTTGAAGATGAAATTTAGAGCATGGAGTAAAATCATATCTAATAAATTTGATTGATAGATGGAAAAATGGAAATCTAAAAGGAAGGAAGCCTGTAAAGTTCATATTTCAAAACAGAGCATGAAGCAGAATTAGATTCAAAAATATGATTGAGGTAACTTATTTTGTTTTAATTCTCATTTAATTTGAATATTGATGATTGCATGATGGAAATCTGAAGAAGACATTGTGTGGAAGAAAATCTACTTTGGGAGGAAGTAGATCATATTTGTTTTAAAGATAGATCTAAAAACATAATTTTTTGAGTGAAGGAAATTAGAAGACTATAACATTGAAGGTAGAGCCAACGAAGAAGACTGAAATAGTAGTGATGCATGTTCAATAGAGATTTGGACAATGAGGTAATGGTATTTTGTTAAATAATTATTGATTACAAGTAGCGGTGATGATGTTTACATTCGATGATTGTAACCAAGAACAAAAATAGTTCTTGATGATGATGGTAAGTAACCTTGGAATAAAGAAGGAGGACAAGAAAAGCTCTCATAGGAAGAAGGTGAGTAAATTTCATGTAGAAGCTATAAGACTAAAGAGTGCTTAGATGAAGATTCTAGAGGAAGGAGTTTGCAAAAATACTAGGAGAATACTAGGCATGGAAGATATTAGTATGGTATTTGCAAACATGTTGATGGTGTCAACTTGTTGCAGTGGCTTGGGTGTGGTCCACAGTGAGCAGGGAGAGGCTCATAGAAGAAGTAGATTTGTGATTGTTGAGAATCACGGTAAATTTTCAGAGAGAAGCCATAGTAGATCAAGTCTGGACAAGCTTAATAAAGAAGTAGATGAAATTAAATTACAACTTGAGATTTTGAGCTAATTTCTTTACAAAGATGAGGAAGACTAGGGTTACAAATGGAGTCTCCAGAAGAGAGTAAAATGGAATTTGTTGTAGGTTAATCTGAGACTCAATTTATGGAGAAACTCAAGGATTTTAAACAGAGTATAAATGCTCAATTGGAGGAAAATCTCAAAGGAATTGAGTTGAAAGAAAGGATAATTGTTGAAGAAGAAGTTCTTTGTGAAATTAACTAATGAGAAAACCTTAAAGAGAGAGAGAATGATAATGTTGAAAGGATACTAGCTGAAAGTCTCATGGGACATCTGGAAACTAAAGACCCGCATGAAAAAAATGTTGATGAGAGACTAGTTGAGATTCTCACAAGTTGTGTGGACAATCAACATATGATGGTTGAGGTGTTAATGGAGGATACAGGCCTTGATGATTTCAATTTTAACAACTGGCATATGAATGTAGGATTTTTTCTAGATGAAGGACATATAATTGATTTTTTTCTATGCAGAGAGGAGGAACAATCACATAGTATTGTTATACAATTTGGAAGGAAGACATAGGATATTCAAGATGAAGACTATGTGCCATGGGAAAATGCATCTATGGAAGAACAACTTATGGATGATGAACACATCTGTGTGGATGTTAATGAGGATGTTGTTATAGTGGATGAAGCAAATGAATATTTGATGGGAAACTTGGAAGTTTTAGCATTGCACAAGGGAGATATGCTAGAAGCAACAAAGGATTCTTCAAAGTCTTGTATTTTTAAAACATATAATTGGTTTGTGTATGTAGATGTGTAGGAATCAACAAAATGGATTGGAAGTACTTTAATCAATGAACTTGTTGACAATGCTAGATCTGCCAACATTCAGGGGATATCTCTGGTATGAAGGCCCAATTAGACCTCACATCGTTTGGTGTAGGAGTCCCATCCAGTATGATGACCTAGTTTCCATTTACTTAGAGATTTTCCTTAGCTCTTATTGTTTAGCATATGAGAGTGTTACACTGATGTCTTCAAAAAGTGAGGTAAGTGTGGTGAGTGTGTAATGTAAATGTGTCTAGGTTCTCTTACTTGCAAAAGGGGGAAAGTAAAGTGAGCCTCTAAGTGAGAGGTAATAGTACCACTCAGGAAGGGACACAAGCGAACCAGAAGGGTTTGTCCAGCATCTAACAGAATATTCCATAGAGGATGTGGCTGTTGTTAAAACCAAAGTACATGGGAAGACATGTTAAAATTGGAAACTAGGGAAAAAATTCATATGGGTCATATTATTCATGGTTGATAATATTTTTATTAGATTCCTCTCATCGAGAGGTGTAGGATTGATATAAAGATCATCCAATTCCGATAAGTATTCATGGAGATATGAATTTATTTTGATTATGGAATTATTATCAAGCTGACCTACAACTCATGTAGGCTCAGAAGCTCAACAGTCGCATCAATTCACCCACCAACGTTGTGTATAAATAGAAGAGGAATTTTCCTCATTTGGACTCACTCATCTCATCACATCTCTCTCTCTCTCTATTGCGCAGAAATGAGTCTCTTCTCTACTGCACTGAAATGGGTCTCTCTCTCACACATGTGAAGCCGGAAGTTGTTGAATTTGAAGCTGCAACTGCAGAAGTAAAGATTGACTTGCATGGCCTAGAAGATCTCCTCTTTGGAACTGCCTTGTAGGTTCATCTGAACCTCCTCTGAAAGCTGCAACTTTTGGTGGTGGAATGAAGTCAATCCGATGAACGGTTTGCAAGATATCGACTGCCCTAGTTTGAAGCCAGAAACTGCTGAAACTGAAGCTGCAATTGCAGAAGTAAAGATTGACTTGCGTGGCCTAGAAGATCTCCTCTTTGGAATTGCACTGTAGGTTCATCTGAACCTCCTCTAAAAGCTAAAACTTTTGGTGGTGGAATGAAGTCAATCCGACGGTCGGTTTGTGAGATATCGTCTGCCCTAGTTTGATAATAAAGCCGCTAATGCTAATGCTGCTGATCTAAGGTTTGCTACTGCTGATATGAATCAGATTTATTGTACTATTTCTCTCTGTTGAATTATTGAAGATAAAGGAAGAT